>WOXC01008369.1:0-592519 GCA_011680675.1 Gymnobelideus leadbeateri
TTAGAAAGGGGAACTATTTTCTTTTTTAATCATACATTTCTAATAACAATATGGTGATAATCTCTTGTTTTGTTTGATAAGAAGTCACTTCTTTTGACCAAATGCTTTCAGTTTCTATTCAGTTTGAGTAATGATTTGATTGATAGTGTTACCTGTGCAGTAGTTTAAGGTATATGGTACACAATTTCAGGACCTCCCTGCTTCCTTACGATACAGATCATTTAACAGTATGCAAGTGATTTAACAGTGATGCAATCAGAGTTTCTAGAGTAAATGATTTCAATTTTCATTACTGTATTTTTTATTCATAAACACTTCTTTCAGGAATTTTACTGTGGGCAAGACTTTAGGAAGTTTTTTTTTTTTTAACTTTGGTTGTTGTTTTAATTATCAGTCTAGACTAAACATTTGGTGACTACTATTTTTGTAGTGGCCAAGAGTATGTATGTCTTAATATGCTTTAAAAATCATCATCTGGTTTCTTCTTAGATTTCATATATCTCTCACTTTAGTTTTGAAGAAGTTTAACTATAAACTTTTTAGTCTAACTGTAAATTAGTCTAACTTCCAGGTCTAACTGTAAATTTTAAAATATATACATATACATTTAAAAATATGATTCTCTCATAATTTGATGTGGCTTCATATTTTTATCTAAATAAAAATGTGCTGAATATGGTTTAAAAAAAACCCAATAGCCCAAACACTGATTCTTGTGACTTAAAGAAAATGGCCTATATCTTCTTTTGATGATTGGATGTTGATAAAAGTATTTTTTCTTTAATTATGGTTATTTTTTCACTATATACCCAGTCCTATGTTATCAGTAAAACTTATTGTATGCTTAATTACATGGTAGTTCAGGTTGATTTAAGAGTACAAATGTTATTGTAGAAACTGTAGAGGCTTAGATCATTATTATTTTTAGTGTTCACTAAATCACCAGTGTTGTATTTTTCTTTTGTATTTCAGTAAGTGCAAATCAACAGATTTCAGAAGGTTAGTTAGCCACCAGGGAAATTTTTTAAAAATAGAGATTTCATCTTGGTAGCTTCAGATGATGTGTCTGAGTTGAATAAGGGATAAACCAATACTTTACAGAGGTGCTGTCCTCACCTACCATCAGAAAAAAGACTTTTAGGTTGGAATTTCCAAATGTGAGAACCTAAAAGGAATGCAGCAGTACTACTTGTTAACTTCAGCCGTATGGTTGGTGTTAGCCAAAATGAAGTTCAGGCAATGATGTCCTGTAGCCACTGTATGACCTACCCAAAGGCAATCAGCTCTCCATGTCTCTCTCTCTCTCTCTCTCTCTCTCTCTCTCTCTCTCTCTCTCTCTCTCTCTCAACTAATTGGCCCATGTTTAGTTTACTAAATGTCATCTGGACTCAGTAAAAAGCAAGTGACCTGCATTGAATTAGTATAATTGTAATACAAACAGAACATCACATAGTTTTGGTCTTATACAGGAAAGGAGAAAGTTGGAAAGATTTTTCTGTTTGATAAATAGAAACTGAAGATACGGGGATCCAGACCTGGTTCATACTTCACTTTACCTTTTATGTCTTAAAAAAAAAATCAGGACTTGGAGTTTTAGGTATTTTCCTCTTGTAAAAAAATTGATTTTACTTAGAAATATATTGTAAAAGAAGCTTTTTTATCTTATAAATGAGGTATACTGAATCATAGTTCTAATTCCTCTTTAATCATAAAAAAGTTTTCAGTGTCTAAAACGGAAGTACTTTTCTGCAATGCTAAGGTTGTCAGGAACTTGGCATATTATTTTACCTTTATCATGACTCTGATTTTGCAAGGACATTTTTTAAAAGGCCATTATATTAGTTTTGGATGGTTTATATTTATTACATTCTGTTTCAGAGAGGTAATAACTATGTTTGCCAAGAGAACAAAGAGTTTGAAGAATTTAAGTGTCAGTTCCAATAATATGTTTGAATTCAAAACCTAGGACTTTGATCTTGTAATTAGATCATCCGATTTGATTTTGAAAGAGTGTTGTTTTAAAATGGAGATTTTATTTGCCATTGTGTATGTAAGTCATACTTTCTTCAATTTATATCCTCCTTATTAGGTCATTTAGAGTGCAGTAACTGCATTTATGAACAGGAAATGATTTGAACTACCACTTAACTGAACCTAGTAACTAAACTTGGGACTAGTTTTAAATCCCATAAATGACTCAGGATAAAGTTCCTTGAATATTACTTTTTACTGTGTTGTTCCTACTCAAGAATTTGAAGTGGGTAACTATTACTTTTTTTTTTTTTAAACTGGGAACTCTCTTGCTTATGCTAGAAGTGCAAGGCCATTCTGGAGTCTATTCTTAACACTGAGTAACATGGAAGCTTTAACCTACGCTGTTTTTCTGACCTGGACTCCTTTACCTATTCTTAATCCCTCTTGCTGGAGGTGCTCTTGCCCCCAGGGCTCACTGTATTGATACTGATAATTATTATAGACATTCATTAGGTTTTAGCCCTACTTGAGCTTTGAATTCTCAAAGTCAGTAATCTACCAGCCTCAACCACCAGAAGCAGGAATTAGATACTTTTGCCACCATGATTAGTACTGTTGCCAACTTCATTCAGCCTCTTAACCTGGAACTGAATGTCCAGAGTCTTTCGACAATGTAGAAATGAAATTAAATAAAATGCATTATTATCTGCTTTTGGTACTACACTTTTAGAACCATAGGACATGTCCATCTGACTTAGAGCTGAAAACTTTATATGTTGTTTCCTCCGTTAGAATTTGAGTTCTTAGAGAACTGAACACATCTCACTTTGTATTTCTGTGCTCCACACTTACCCACAGTGTTTTGCTTATAGTAAGTACTTATAAAATGCTTTTAATTTATTCATTCTCATATGTATCCAGTGTTATACCTCGGTATTCTCCACTGGTCTTGTGGCTCTAGACAGGGCGATTCTCATGTAATTCTTTTCATGGCTTGTTTATTCCTACTTTTGTGATTAAACTCAGGCCCTTGGTCTATGGCTAGAATGTTCTCCTGTCTTTTCTCATGCAGTTGATCCATAACTCCCATTGAGTCACCTTGTCCAAGACAGTTAAGCTTATCCAATACTAATCATTACCTAATTTTGTGCTTAAAGAATTACAGCAAGTTAGAGTTGGAAGGGATCATAGAGATTACTGAACCAAGTTTCATTAACTGTACTTTGATGCTTAGATAAATAGATTAAATATTTTTAAAGTACTTACTGTATGCCTGGTACTGTACTGTGCTGAAGATACAAAGCAAGCAAGATGGTTCCCTCTGCCCTCAAAAAAAGTATATTTTAATAGAGGAAGACAACACATAAAGGGGGAGTAAAGAGATTTATCTCAGGTCATATAGTACAGTAGTAGAACTTAGATCTCAAATTTCCTAACTCTTAAGACCAGTTTTCTTCCTATTAAATCAATGCATTTGGAACACACGAATACACACACACACACACACACAAATACAATTGTTAGTTGGTTATGATATGTGTACAATATTCACCAAGTATATGGAGAATAAACTTCAACCTTAGTTTGAAGTTAGCTCTTTGAGGTTCAAGATATATTTTGTTTGTATCCCTTTTAGTGTATTGCCCAATGTAGTTAATACATTACTCAAAATCATGATGTTACGGGGACAATTTTGTCCACGGTCACACGGCTACTTAAGTGTTAAGTGTCTGAGTACTTGAACTCAGGTCCTCCTGACTCCAGGGCTGGTGCTCTATTTACTGCACCACCTAGCTGTCCCAGGGGACAATTTTTTTTACCTTAGAAATAAACGTAATAAATGAATAAATACAAAAAAAAACTACCTTAGAAATAAATGTAATAAATAGGCAGTGAACCTAATGACATAGAGGAGATTTATGAATTTATGATGGACATTAATTATTATGTAATAATGATGTTACTTCATGCTTAAGTTATCAGGCTGATATTGTGCTCTGCATTCTGACTTCTGACTTCACTCAATTGAAACTATTCTTTACAAAAAATTACCACTGATTCATTAATTGCCAAATCTGATAGTATTTCTTCAAGCTTCATTCTTCTAAACTTATCTGCAGAATTTGACATGGTTAACTATTCTTTCTTCTTGGATACACTCTTTTCTTTGGGCTTTCATGATATTCTCTTTTGCTTCTCTTACCTGTCTGCTCCTTTTCGATCTCTTGCTGATTCATCATCCAGATTATTTCTTAGGATCTTAACTCCTCTTTCTCTAAACTCTTCAGTGGTGGCCTCAGTAGTTTCAAGGTTTTAATTATAATCACTTAATTAATGACTCCTTTGGTCTATATATCCATCCCCAGTCTATCTCTAGAGCTTCAATCCACATTACCAGTAGCCTTTTGGACTTTTGAAACTTAATCTCCTGGAGATATCTCAAACTCAGAATATACTAAAGAGGACTCATTATCTTTCCCTCCAAAGCCACCTCTCTTCCAAACTCCCCTATTTTACCATTTTCTCAGTCTCCAGTTTCATATCTTTGGTATTGTCTTCAACTTCTCACTCTCTCACCCCACTTATTCCATACACTGCTAAATCTTGCCATTTCCTCTTCCATGACATCTCTCTCTTTTTGGGGGGGAGGGTCCTTTTTCTCTATTCACAAAGCCCCTTTTCTCTATTTGAAATCCTAGATCAGGCTCTCATCACCTCCTGTCTAGATTATTGCAATAGCCCCCTAATTATTCTTTTTCCTCAAGTCAGTTCATTCTCTGTACTGCTCCCAAAGTAATTTTCTTCTTTCCCTTTCCTTTCCTTCTTCCTTTTCCTTTCTTTTCTTTGTGACTTGCCCATGGTCACACGGCTAGTTTTTGTGTTAAGTGTCTGAGGCTGTATTTGAACTCAGGTCCTTCTTGTGCCAGGGCCAGTGGTCTATTCACTGAGCCATCTAGCTACCCCTCTTTTTTTAAATTTTATGTTTATTTTAGTTTATAACATTCATTTCCACAAGATTTTGAGTTACAAATTTTCTCCCCATCTTTCTACTACCCACCACCCCAAAACAGTGATCCTACTGAATACCTCTTCCCCCAATCTGCTCTCTCCTATAACCTCTGCCTTCCCCCTTCCGAGTTTCCGGTAGGGCAAGATGGATCTCCATACCCTAGTGTCTGTGTATCTTATTTCCCAGTTGCATGTAAAATAATAATAATAATAATAATAATAATATTTTTCAAAGTAATTTTCTTTAAGCTCAGCTGATTCTCATTCCCCTACTGAATCAAATCCAGTGGCTTCATATAGCCTTTAGAGTCAGATTTAGCTTTTAAAGCCCTTTATCATCTAGTGAGAACTTATCTTTCTTCCTTCATTGGACATTACTCTTTCTCCTACACTGTGGGTCTAAATGTCTCTTTGTTTCTCATGCATTAACATTCATCTCCCATTGCTGTGCCTTTGTATTAGTTGTTCCCCATGGCTGCAGTGTGCTTCCTCCTTACTTTTGCTCTGTAGAATACCTTTCTTCCTTTAAGATGGGTGAGCTGCACTTTTTACATTAAGCTTTTCCCAATCCTCTCAACTACTAGTTTCTTTCCTCTCATATAGCATTGTATATATTTATGTTAATCTTCTTTATATTTATTCCATATATATTTTATATGTCCTTGTTTACTCTGTTAGAATATAAGTTCTAAATGAAATCAATTATTTCACTTACTGTATTTTTATACTTAGCACCTAGCACAGTGCTTGGCACTCACAGGAGGATCTTAATATTTAATGCTTGTTGACTGATTTATGTGGACTGGAAACTTAGCAAGTGCTCAGTGAATAAATTAATTGAGTTTTGAATCTAGGGGAGCAGAATTGACAGAATTTTTGGAAATAGTCTTTTCATGATAGAAACAGATGCTTATCAAAAGACAAGTTTTCAATTTAGAATGCAACCCTTTTTTCCCAGACTACAGATAGGTACACTAGCTGCTGGAGGAATAGCCTATCTCTCAGGGAATCTTATATAGATTTTATTTCACAATTTGGAAAAGTAGATCTTTTCCATGAAGCATGGAGGAAGCATTATGTTACCAACTGAGGACTAATGGGAGGATATGGATAAGTATGGCATAAGTTAAAAAGGTTTAGATGAACATTACCAGTGGAAGGAATGTAACTCACACTAATTAGCTCATAGATCCACTGAAAACATTAACTGGAATCTCACTGCTACATGATAGACCTTTTATTCATTTCATATCAATGTTCTGACAGTTTAATTCAGTCACCATTTATAAAATGTGTACTGTGTTCCAGGTCCAGTACTACCTCTTGGGTACACAGAGATGAAAATGAAACTGTCTCCAACCTAGAGAAGCATACTATCTTTATTTCCCCCTACTTATTAGTATTTTATTTTTTCTAATTACATACAAGGATAGTTTTCAACATTCACTTTTACAAGATTCTGAGTTCCAATTTTTTTTTCTCCCTCCTTCAGCCTTTCCCCAATTGATGGACATCCCCTCCATTTCCAGTTCTTTGCTACCACAAAAAGAGCTGTTATAAATATTTTTGTACATGTGGGTCTTTTTCCCGTTTTTATGATTTCTTTGGGATATAGACTGAAAAGTAGTATTTCTGGGTCAAGGGGTATGCACAGTTTTATAGCCCTTTGGGGATAGTTCCAAATTGCTCTCCAGAATGGTTAAATCAGTTTACAGCTCCACCCACAATGCATTAGTGTTCCATTTTTCCCATATATTTTCCAACATTATCATTTACCATTTTTGTCATAATAGCCAATCTGACAAGCGTGAGGTTACACCTCAGAGTTATTTTACTTTGCATTTCTCTAATCAATAGAAATGTAGAGCATTTTTTTTCATAAGATTATAGATAGCTTTAATTTCTTTAAAAATTTTTTTTCCTTTTTGGAGGGGGGAAGTTAAGTGACTTGCCCAAGGTCACATGGCTAGTAAGTGTTAAGTGTCTGAGGCCTGATTAGAACTTAGGTCCTCCTGACTCCAGGGTCGGTGCTCTATTCACTGCACCACCTAGCCATCTCTAATAGCTTTCTTTATCTTTCTTCATCAGAAAACTTCCTGTTCATATCATTTTACCATTAATCAATTGGGGAATATCTTGTAGTCTTATAAATTTGACTCAGTTCTTTACATATTTTAGAAATGAGGCCTTTATCAGAGACTTTGGCTGTAAAAATTGCTTCCCGGCTTTCTGCTTCCTTTCTAATTTGGTTGCATTGGCTTTGTTTGTGCAAGCACTTTTCAATTTAATGTAATCAAAATGATTCATTTTGCATTTCATAATGTTCCCTGTTTGGTCATAAATTCTTCCATTCTCCATAGATCTGACAGGTGAACTATTCCTTACTCTTCTGATTTGCTTTTGGTATCAGCTTTTATATCTAAATCATGTACCCATTTTGACTTTATTTTGATATAGTGTGTAAGATATTAGTCTATACCTGGTTTCTGCAGTACTGTTTTCCAGTTTTCCTAGAAGTTTTTGTCAAATAGTGAATTTTTATCCCAGAAGCAGGAGTCTTTGGGTTTATCAGCTGGTAGATTAATATTTTCACTGACTACTGTGTCTTGTCTCCCTAACTTATTACCACTCTATTTCTTAGCCAGTACTAGATTGTTTGTTTTTTGTTTTTTGCTTTTTTGGAGGGCAGTTGGGGTTAAGTGACTTACCCAAGGTCACACAGCTAGTTTTTGTGTTAAGTGTCTGAGGCCAGATTTAAACTCAAGTTCTCCTGATTCCAGGGCCAGTGCTCTATTCACTGTGCCTCCTAGCCCCCCCCCTACTAGTACCAGATAGTTTTGATGATTGCTATTTTATAATACAATTTTAGGTCTCATATGGCTAGGCCACCTTTTCTTACATTTCTTTTCACTAATTCCCTTGATAATTCTGGGCCTTTTGTTCTCCAGCTGAATCTTGTTATTATTTTTTCTAGCTCTATAAAGTAATTTTTGGTAGTTTTTTTGTTTTGTTTTGTTTGTAGGGGGGGGAGGCAGGGCAATTGGGGTTAAGTGACTTGCCCAAGGTCACACGGCTAGGCTATAAGTGTTAAATGTGTGAGGCTGGATATGAATTCAGGACCTCCTTACTCCAGGGCTGGTGCTCTATTCACTATGCCACCTAGCTGCCCCAATTTTTGGTAGTTTTGTTGGCATGGCACTGAATAGGTAAACTAATTTACGTAGAATTGTCATTTTTATTATATTAGCTCAGGCTACCCATGAGCAACTGATATTTTTCCAGTTGTTTAGATCTGACTTTATTTGTGTAAAAAGTGTTTTGTAATTGTGTTCATATAGTTCCTGGATTTGTCTTGGCAGGTAGACTCCCAAATATTTTATATTTTCTGCAGTTATTTTAAATGGAATTTCTCTTCATATCTATTGCTGTTGGGCATTGTTAGTAATATATAGAACTGTGGGTTTAATTTATTTCCTGCACCTTTGCTAAAGTTGTTAATTATTTCAAGTAGTTTTCCCATTGATTCTCTAGGATTTTCTAAGTAAGCCATCATATCATCTGCAAAGAGTGATAGTTTTGTTTCTTCGTTGCCTGTTCTAATTCCTACAATTTTTTTTCTTCTCATTGCTAAAGCTAACATTTCTAGTACAATATTGAGTAATAGTGGTGATAATGGACATCCTTGTTTCACCCTTGATCTTATTGGGAATAGAAGCTTAATTTCTTTATTAGGTAAATAAAATCTACACAAAATAAGGTGCATATGTGGGAGGGGAAGCCCTCGAAAGAGAGAAGTTGGATATCACCCTTGGATAGGCCTTGTGTTGTAGGTGGCACAAGAATTTTTTGAGCTGGGCCTTGAAGGAATTTTTTTCTCATATTTAGCTAAGTTCTACTTATTAGTACTAGCTTTTCTCTCTGGAGTCATACTTTAGTAAGTTTAATCTCTTTTGGGAGATACTCTGTACATATTTGAAGAAGGTGATCATGTTTTCCCCTAAGTCTTCACTTCTTTAAAATAAACATCTTCAATTCCTTCAGCCAAATCTCAGTTTGGATGGTTTCAGTTCTCTTTATTATCTTGGAATTCCATTGTCTTGACTGATTTTAGCTTTTCCATGGCTCTCCTAAAATATAGTTGCTGACACTGGAATATTTCAAGTTTGATCTGACCAAGGTAGCATATCAGTGAACCTTTCTTTGGACACTTGCCTAAGAAAATATGATGTCACAAAAATAGTGTGCCATATTGTGACATGTTGACTAACTTGGCTTCTCAGAGGCTATACTTAGCAAAGTGTAAGCTCTTTCTTAGGGCCTAGTAAGTTGAAAGACTTAAGATACAGACCTGTTGATGGACTATTGTCTAAAGCTCAGCAGGTTATCTGAAGGGAGAGTAATTTTTTTTTTTTACCAAAGTAGCTCTCAAATGCCATCTGCTTAGTTATAAAAGGGTTGTAGTATTCACATTGATGAATGATGTACCGACACCAGTGAAATCATAGATCCTTAAAATGTTTGTTTTTTGTTTTTTAATATTTAGAAGGTTGTTAGAGGGAAAGAGATTGAGATCTAGTGTTTAGTAACAGTGTTAATGTTAGTAACAGGATTGGATTTCTTTGGAAGCAAAGCAAAAGAATTTGGTGTCTCCAGTGGTAATGGGATTGGGGAGGGGTAAAATCCATATTGTGAGGGTCTGAAAGACAGTATCCTTATACAAGAAGTTAGAATAGAACATTCAACCTCTGTAAATTGAGGAATTTGGTCTAGATCTTTAACAACTCTTATAGCTCCATATCTTATGGTTGTATATTTGTAAACAACACTTATATGGTACTTTAAATTTTGCACAGCCAGTATCTATATTATCTTATATTATCTCGTATTGTCTCATATTATTTCATATTATATTATATCATATACATTATTATATGCATATATACATTATAATATATAAATATATACATTATATATTATCTGTATATAATATCTATATTATCTCATCTTTACAACTATACTTTGTGGTAAGTTTAAAAAATATTATTTCCTTTTATAAATGAAAGAACTCAGGGAATTTAAATGATTTGCTATTCAACTAATAAATGTTGAAATCAGGATTGATTTCATCTTTGCAACATCTTTTAAATATACTCTTTCCTCCAACACTTAGTACATATCTGATGACTGAACCTACAAGAAGACTTTCCTTCTGAATTCTTATGCCTTTCCTCTGTTTACTTCATATTTACTTGTACGTAGCTTGTTTATACATAGTTCTTTGCATGTTGTCTTCCCCATTAGATTCTGAGTTTCTTAAGGACAGGAATTATCTTTTCCCTCCCTTTGTGTCCCTAGCATTTTACAAAGTGCCTGGCTTATAGTAGAATTGACTGAGGCTTTTTGAAAAGTTAATCATATATAAATAACTAGAGAAAACGCATCTTGATAAAGAAGATACATGGCTTTTTGTTTTTAAAGCAACTGGTTAGAGCTTTATTTGGGGAAATTTTTAGATATTGAAAATATGCATAGTTTTTCAAGTAACTTTTGTTACTTGATGAAGTAACAGAACTCAATGAACAAGTGTCATGATCAGTTCTTGGAGGTTATGTTTGTGTCAGATCAAGTAAAGTCAGTTCTTTTGGGTTTTTTTTTAGATATGATTTAGAGCTTTCTTAATGCTAAATAATGTTCTAGTTCTTAAATGATACTTTTATAAATTTAAAAGGGAAATGTTTAAAGCAGTTTTTAGGGGAAATTTCCATAATAGTTTACTATTTTAAATTTATACCCATGAGAACAAAGATTTCCTATACTAAATTTTTAATAAATTTAGTTAGTATACTTAGATAAATAAATGTTGAAAAAAATGAAGTTTCCAGAATTACAAGTGAAGATTACAAAAACAGACAGATAAATAACAAGACCACATCTGGTGTTTTCAAGAATGTTAACAAAAGTTAGAAAAATGTGCTGAGAAAAATCAGTCACCTCAGCTCCAACTCCAGACTCATCTCAGTCCTGATTCTTCTTAAGGTTAACTGTAGTGCTAAGAAGAATGATTGGTGCAGGTCAAAATGAGAATATTGTTATTTAGTTTGGAGAAGTCTGAAGAGAGAGGTTACTTTTTTAAAGCCATTTTTTCATTCTGTAAATACTTGAGTTCATACTATTTCTTTCTGAATCAAGAAGGACTTAGTAGATAAATCCTGGGGGAGCACCTGTGTACCCTGAGACCAATTAAAGGACTTGTTTGGGCCACATAGTTAAATAAGTATTAAAACCTGGGTTTGACTCCAGGTCTTTCTGGCTCCAAATTTAGCACTCTATTCATTAGCCATCCTGCCTCAATGCAAAGTGACAGGAAGAATAAAGTAGAAGTATGAAATTGTCTCCTCCTTCAAGAAAATGATTGATTATGTAATATTCTTGTTCTGGCCAATACTTTAAAAAATCAGTTTCATATTCTTAATACAATATCTTTTACTCTTATTCAGGCTTAGTTTTAGGGAAAAAATATAAATACTTTAGTGCACCATCCAAAATTCTAATAATGAACTCTGATGAGTAGAGTATGGCATATGTCCAACAGAATCTGTTCAGAATTTTCCTTTGGGTTAAACCTCAGTTGGGGAAGATGAGGTAACTTTAATGTTGAGCCAGATTGTTCTTTAGCCTTTTTCTCCAAAGACTTGCCAAATTCAGAATTCTCTTTGTATCCTGGAATGGGGAAATTGCATTTAATGTGGAGGTTTGCCAATGATAGCAATTCTTGGCAAGGTAATCTTGTTCCCTGTGTTTAATTATAAAGTTTTATTATAAACTTTTGTATATATGCACTATATAGATTCTTATTACTCTTTTAAGGTGAATTCACTTAATCCACATTGCTTGACTTGATCTGATATTTTCTTTTGTTTGACAGTTTATCAGAAACTCAAGTATTTTTATCATTTCAATTTAAGACCAGGTTATATATTTTTGTATCCCTCTAAGCAGTTGTCTCAATGCTATCTCTGTAGTTGATCTCAACTGAATATTTAAAATAATAAAATTTTAGAGATGGAAAGGAACTTAAATATGGTATGGTACAGTTGCCTCATTTTACGGATGAGGTCCAGAGAAGTAAGCTGTTTTTCCAAGGTCATGCTTATTAAATGAATGAATATGTTTAGCTGTCATTGATTATAGACTATTCATATCTGATTATCAATAACAATAGCTGACATCTACAAGTGCCTTTCAAAGTACTTTACTTGCATTATTTCACTTGACCCTCACAACAATCTGAGCACGAAAGCACTAATAAATATTATTGTCCCTCTTTTATACATCGATAAAACCAAGATTCAGAAATTAAGTTATTTACTTACATTCAAACAAACAGTAAATGTTCTAGGTGGGATTCGAATCCAAATTTTTTTAGTCTCCAAGTCCAGCACTCTTTCCATCACATTGTATCTTAATAGATGTAATAACACTATTACAAAATTAATGTTTAATATTTCCTTTTTTAAAAAATCATGAATAAATATTAACAGGTATGGGATATCCATATTATAACACTTTACATTCTTCACCCATGTTTGTAGATACTATTTAGTTTCTTGGCTAACTCTCTCACTTCAACTTGTTCTCACACCTAGTGGTTATATTATTCAGAATCTTTCAGGGTCCTAAGGTTAATCCTACTGTGATGAATATACTACCCTTTCCACTCCAAAGTTAGAGCCCCCATAGATAATGTTTATATTTATACCACTAACCATTCACAGTAATGACATTTTAGATCTTAAGTATAATGATTTATTTAGCAACAAGGCAGGAGAAATAATAGTATTATCATAAAAGTTCATATTAAAATAAATGCATAAATAGCAAACTTTTCCATGCATAAATGAAGAATAATCCCTGCATAAACCTGAGTTACATTCTCTACCCTTTGAAGAAGAATGGGAACAGAGAAATCTGCCATTGAGGGATGGAAGTGAGGAAAACTCTTATGCACAGCATAACTCACAATTTTGGAACTGTTGAGTATCCTCTCTCAGGAATGGCCTATAAAAATCCTTTGATGAATGGAGCTACTATGTTGATTAGATGCTTCCATTGCTAATCTGAGTTCACCTATGCTGTAATTTATTTGACACCTGCCATGATGCTCAGACAAATTCATTTATCCATTGTTTATGAACTCTAGTTCTCTGCTTCCAGTGTTTATCTACTCATCTAAATGACCTTATTCATCACTTTCACTTCCAACTTATCTGCTGTAGTTCAGAATGCTGTCTTTTCATGTCTCTCTTATGTTCTGGTTCCAAAATCAAATCCTCATCTTCTGTTTTTTTGCACTTGTCCTCAAGTCTTATATTGTTCTGGTGTCCCTCTCTCTCCAGTACATAGTAATACCTTGTCACTTGAAAAACTTAATGACTCTTTCTCTAAGTTAAACTCAGCCTTTAACAATTGTCTCTCAAGAGTTACCGTACATATTCTGTACATATTAACTCAGCCACAGACCTTAAAGGGACGGTATATTATAATCACAATAGAATTTCCTTGTGTTCAAGTTGTTGTTGAGTTCTTTTAATGGTATCTCTTTTTTTTAATGTTTATTATGAGTTTACATCATTCATTTCCACAAGATTTTGAGATACAAATTTTCTCCCTGTCTTTCCCCTACCCACCACCCCAAAACAGCAATCCCACTGAATAGCTCCTCTCCCAATCCCCCTACAACTTTCTGGTAGGGCAAGATGGATCTCTATACCCCAGTGCCTGTATATCTTATATCCCAGTTGCATGTAAAAAATAATTTTTTTTAAACATTTGATTTTAAAACTTTGAATTCCATATTCTTTCCCTTCTTCCCTAATCACCCACCCTTACTGGGAAGATGAGCAATTTAATATAGGTTGTACATGTGTAGTTACACAAAACATTTCCCTAGTGGATATATTATGAAAGACTGACTATATTTCCCTCCATCCTATCCCGCCCATCACTTGTTCTGTTTGCTACTTTGACCCTGTCCCTTTTCAAAAGTGTGTGCTTCTAACTACTCTCCTCCCCAGTCTGCCCTCCCTTCTGTCATTTCCCGTCTTATCCTCTTTCCCCCTACTTTCCTGTAGGGTAAGATACCCAATTTAGTGTGTATATTATTCCCTCCTTAAGCCAAATTTAATGAGAGTAAGGTTGACCCATTCCCTTTTGCCTTCCTATTCTTCCCCTCTATTGTAACAATTTTCCTTTGCCTCTTTTATATGAGATAATTTACCCTATTCTGTCTCTCCCTATCTTCTCTCATTATCTTCCTCTCTCACCTCTTAATTGTGTTTTTAAAATATCATCCCTTCCTAGTCAATCGATCCTGTGCCCTCTCTCTATGTATACGTGTACAACACACACACACACACACACACACACACACACTCACATATGTATTCATATGCCCATATACCCTCCTATATAGACATATATATGTATGTATACATACACACATTTATATTCTCTTCAACTATCCTCATACTGAGAAAGATTTCATAAGTTACAATGATTACTTTTCCATATAGGAATGTAAATAGTTCAACTTTTACAAGTTCTTTATAATTTCTTTTCCCTGTTTATCTTCTCATGCTTCTCTTGCTTCTTATATTTGTATGTCAAATTTTCTATTCAACTCTGTTTTTTTTTCATCAAGAATGCTTGAAAGTCCTCTGTTTCATTGAATGACCATATTTTCCCCTGAAACATTATACTCAGTTTTGCTGGGTAGGTGATTCTTGGTTTTAATCCCAGCTCCTTTGACCTCTGGAATATCATATTCCAAGCCCTTTGATCCCTTAATATAGAAACTGCTAGATCTTGTGTTGTCCTGATTGTGTTTCCACAATATTCAGATTGTTTCTTCTTGGCTGCTTGTAATATTTTCTCCTTGATCTAGGAACTCTGGAACCTGACTATAATATTCCTAGAAGTTTTCTTTTTGGGATCTTTTTCAAGAAGTCATCAGTAAATTCTTCCGATTTCTATTTTGCCCTCTGGGTCTAAAATATCAGGGCAATTTTCCTTGAGAATTTCTTGAAGGGTGATTTCTAGATTCTTTCTTTGATCATGGCTTTCAGGTAGTCCAATAATTTTTCAGTTATCTCTCCTGGATCTTATCTAAGTCAGTGGTTTTTCTGATGAGATATTTCACATTGCCTTCTATTTTTTTCATTTGTTTGGATCTGTTTTTTTTTTTTTTTTTTTGCTTTTTGGAGGGCAATTAGGGTTAAGTAACTTGCCCAAGGTCACACGGCTAGGTTTTTGTTTGTGTGTGTTAAGTGTCTGAGGCCGGAACTGAACTCAGGTCCTTCTGACTCCAGGGCCAGCGCTCTACTCACTGCGCCACCTAGCCGCCCCCTGGTTTTTGTTTTTGGTTTTTTTGTTTGTTTGTTTGTTTGGATCTGTTTTATAGTATCTTGATTTCTCATAAAGTCGTTAGCTTCCATTTGCTCCAATCTAATTCTGAAAGAATTATTTGGTGAGCTTTTGAAATTCTTTCTTGTAGCAGCAAGCACCCCAATATCCCCAGGGTGACTGCCAACACAGGTTCTTAGATCTGCTTTTCAAAAGGAAAGCAACTCAAATTGGGTTAACAAGCTTACTTTAATCAAACAAATATACATTACCTAGTTCAGGGGAAAAAGGTCAGCACTCCAAACTTCAGAGTTACAGAACTTAAAGATCACACAGACAGGCTTCCAAACTGTCCAACCATTATATCAATACCAAATCACAGTTACCAGAGAGGGAAGCATCAACATCTGGGTTTTCAAAGCCTGGGGGCTCTCAACAACGGCTTCCCAGAGTCTCATCTGGTCAAATCACACAACACTTCTCAAAGTGAGCCCCAAAGCAAAGCCTCTCCTCAGGGCTTATATAGCCTTCTCCTGGCTCAGAGAATGTAACAACCTCCTTGACCCACTGCCCAATCACAAAGTATCAAGGTGTGGGCTTTCCTGAAAAACAAGCCTCCCAACACAGGCTCCAGGTGCACTTAAGCTAGGGGCAGGGAAGATCTTTAAATTTGCATTTCCATTACATTTCTCCATCTGGCAAATTTGGCTTTTTAAGGCATTTTTCTCCTCATTGGCTTTTTGAGCCTCTTTTGCCATTTGAATTAGTCTATTTTTTAAGGTGTTATTTTCTTCAGTCAGGCTGTTGACGCTCTTTTCATGATTTTCTTGCATCATTCTCATTCTCTTCCCAGTTTTTCCTCCAGTTCTCTCTCTTTTTTTTAATTCCCTCCAGTTCTCTTACTTGGTTTTCAAAATCCTTCTTGAGCTCCTCCATGGCCAATAACCAGTTCATGTTTTTCTTGGAAGCTTTTGGTGCAGGAGTCCTGACTTCATTGTCTTCCTCTCATTCCATGCTTTGATCTTTCTTGTCCCCAAAAAAGGAACGTAAGGTTTGACTGATGTGCTTGCTTTGCTTCCTTTGCTTGCTCATGTTGCCACTCAATTCCTCGACTTTTGAGCTTTTTGCCATGGTAGAACTCTGCTTCCAGAGAGGAGAGCTTTGTCCCAAATCCCTGAGGTTTTCAAAGCTTCTGGAGCTATTAGTTGGGTCCCCTCTCTGCAGCCCCCACAAGCTCTGGCACCTAGTCACACACCCCAAGACCATGATCCAAATCCAAGCAGGTTAAAGCAAGAGGTATTACCCTCTGAATGGTCACTTGGTCCCCCTGTGATCTGCAGGCCAGGAGCTCTGAAGCAGCCACATGGTGGCAGCTGCAGGGCCACCTCTTCTCTGCCACTTCTCTCCCCAGGGGCAGGGGCTGGACTGTGCTCTGTCCCCTCCCCCCTCCAGTTCCAGCAGAGTTCCACGCTGACTTTTTACTTTGTCTTTGGCATTTGTGGATTGAGAAGTCTGAAAACTGCCACTGCTGTTGGTTATCCATTCCCCTGAAGCATGCTCCAGCTGCTGCTGGTTGGGGCCACCCTGAGGCTAAAAGTACAGGCTCCCCTGGGGCTGGGCTTGACTCCCAGGGTTCTGTAGTTTACGCTTCCTGTAGGCCTGCCAGGCTGCCTTTCAGTGGGAGATTTGTTCTTTTCTGTCACTTTGTGGGTTCTGTAGCTTTAAAGCTTGTTCAGAGTCCTATTTTATAGGTATTTGAGGTGGTTATGGGGGGAGCTCATGGAGTTTTCCTGCTTCTATGCTGCCATCTTGGCTCTGTTCTAACTGATTCTCATTGTCCCCATTAACTCAACTTTTTGTGACCCATTTGGCGTTTTTTTGGCAAAGATACTGAAGTAGTTTGCCATTTCCTTCTCTAGTTCATTTTACAAATGATGAAATTGAGACAAACTGGGTTAAGTGACATGTCCAGGGTCACACAGTTAATACATGTCTGAGGCCAGATATGAAAACAGGCCTTCCTTATTTGAGACCATGCACTCTATCCACTGTGCTATCTAGCTGCCCTTTTCTATTCATACCCATCCCATTTTTTAAAAGATATTTTTCATGGTAAGACTTATACTTCATCCTAATCATATGGAATCAATCAAAATCTTAATTTGCAATCTCTATAGTTACTGAGATTCTGACATTATAGTTTTCATTCTGTACTACTATGTCATTAGCAGGGGTTCAGAAGATCAAATTTCCATGAGTTACCCTTACTGTGAGTTACTTAAATTAGTGCAGGTTTGATAGGAAGTGGATTGCTTACTCAACAGAGGCAACTAGGTGGTATAGTTAACTGAGTGCTGGGAGCCTGGAATCAGGAAGACCTGAACTCAAGTTTTACTTCAGTCAGTTTTTAGCTGTGTGTCTCTGGGCAGGTCACTTAACCTCGGTTGGCCTCTGTGTGTTCAGCTATAAAACAGGGATAATAATCGCTCCTACCTTAGAGGATTGTTGTAAGGATCAAATGAGATGATATTTGTGACATGCTTAGCACAGTGCCTGACACATAGTAGGTACTATATAAGGGCTAGCTATATAATAATCATTATTTGATATAATTCATTAAATATTTTATAGCAATAATAATTGTTTTTATTATAAGTATAAGCCCCCATTTATATTTACCTCCAGGGAAGTCTAAGCCATAGGATGTTTATATGAGCCTTGGATAGGGTTGGGGGAAATAGGATGTTAAAGACTCTGTGGGAAAGAGAACTTACTAGAACGTTAAAGCAAAATCACTGGTATGTAAATCGCAGCCACCCAAATTCAGTTCCTTTTAAAGTAGAGAGACAGTGGGCTGTTTGAGCACTTTTTGTGTTTTCTGTATTTGTACATGGTTTCCTATTTTTTATGGAGTGGAATAGTGATATCCCATACTTACTTGCTCATATTTTTAATTTGAAGGCCTATATCCACCCTGTGGATGTTAATGTAGATGTTTAATATCACCTACAAAACCTTCCTGTTATTGCTTTATAATTGTTTTATCAAAATTGCTCTTAGTGGGTATATGGATTTTTCTTTGGCATTTTATATAGGTAGGAAAGTAGTGATGTGAGTTGCTAGTTACTGATTTTCTCTCAGTTGCCTCTTAATAACAAAAATAGGAGTAGGGACTGTACCTGTAATTTCACAAAACTTAGCGAATTCCTTGATGAGGAAACTCCACAAATGAGGATTTGGCATTTCCTTGTATATTAGAGTCTTAGTTGCCTATAGCACTGGAGAGGTTCAAGTGGCATATTGTGGTATATTGTGTTAAGATGCTAATTAATGTAAACCTCATTTCTGCCTTCCATTTTGCCAGACTATTCTTTTCAAATAAAATAATACAAGGTATTAATGGAGAGTAAGAACACATATGCACACACACATACACATACACAAAATAGCAGTAGAATTTTGAGATCAGAAAAGAATTGAGGTGGCACCTGAGTTTAGCTTTGAGGGAAGCTAATGATTCTGAGAGACAGAAGTGAAGAGGGATTGTATGATAGACGTAGAGGCCCACCTGTGAGAAGTCTGAGACTTGGCCTTGAGGACCTGTCCAGCTAGAATATAGAGTGTACCAAGGGAAGTACCATAAATTAAATCTGAAAAGCTGTTGCTAAGCCATTTTGTGGGGAGCTTTAAGGACCAGGCAGAGGATTTTGTATTTTATCCTAAAGACAGTAGGGAGCATTGAAGGCTTTTTTGATTAGGGCAATGAGATTATTAGACTTTTTCCTTAGGAAAATTATTTTGGCAGCCATGTGGAAAACTAAAAGCAGGGAGATTTATTAGGACATTGTTGTAAAAATCAAGTGAGAAGTGATAAGAATCTGAGTTGCAGAGTAAGTGAATTTGAATCACTCTTAACAATTCCAAATTACAAAAGTATTACTAATGTAAATGAATTTTATTTAAATATATTCAAGAATTACTTCCCCATGTTTTAAAAATAAGATCTAAGGCGCTAATTTTGGCTATTTTTGTGTAATGAGAAAATAGTACTATATGTAACTTGAAGAACCATTTTGAATATTTTTTTAAAAAAGAAATCGAATCTACTGTCTTATATATAATTTTTTCGGCTAAGTTCTCCATTCAGTCTTTAGGTATATTTACTTTTTCTTTGTGGAGTCTGGAATTCTCCATAATATATTGAAAATGAAGAGAATCTTTTAAGATTACCATGTCATAACTTACATGTCTTGCTCATCTGTACCAAAATAAATAGCTAAAAATACTGCTACAGCTTTTTAAAAAATTTTTTTCTCTTTTGAATGCTTTATTAATTTCTGTTTTGCATCATTCATTTCCACCAGATTTTGAGTTACAAATTTTCTCCCCATTTTCCCCCTAAAATAGCAGTCCCACAGTATATCCCCTCTTCCAATTTGCTCTCTCCCATATCATCCCCTATACCCCCTTCGACTTTTCCAGTAGAGCATGGTAGATCTCTATGCCCCAGCGCCTGCATATCTTATTTCCCAATTACATGTAAATTAGTATTAGTAATAGTGTGTGTGTGTATATATATATATATATATATATATATATGTATATGTATATTTAACATTTGGTTTTAAAACTTTGAATTCCAGATTTATTCCCTTCCTCCCTTGTCACCCACCCTTAATGGGAAGATAAGCAATTCAATATAGGTTGTACATGTGTAGCTAATGCAAAACATTACCTTAGTAGATATATTGTAAAAGACTGATTATATTTCCCACTGTAATGGAAATGCAGATTTGAAGATCTTCCCTGCCCCTAGGCCCTTTGATTGGCTTAAGAGATTCTGAAAACCTTCCTGGATTTGAAAATATACTCTGCCTCCTAATAGGCTGAATGTCTATTGGAGCCTGTGGTAGGAGGCTTGGTTTTCAGGAATGACCACACCTTGATGCTGTGTGATTGGGCTCTGGGCAGCCATTGAGAGCCCCCCTGGCTTTGAAAACCCAGATGTTGATGCTTCCCTCTCTGGTAACTGTGATTTGGTATTGATATAATGGTTGAACAGTTTGGAAGCCTGTCTGTTTGATCTGTCTGTATACTCTAAAGTTCGGGGTGCTGACTTTTTCCCCCTAAGCTAGGTAATATATGTTTGTTTGATTAAAGTAAGCTTGTTAACCGATTTTGAGTTGCTTTCCTTTTGAAAAGCAGATCTAAGAACCTGTGTTGGCAGCCACTCTGGGGATGCTGGGGTGCTTGCTGCTACACCCTCCTGCCTATCCCACCTCCCACGTGTTCTATTCTCTACTTTGATCCTGTCCCTTTTCAAAAGTGGGTGCTTCCAACTTCCCTCCCCCCAGCCGGCCCTCCCTTCCATCATCCCCCCTCTCATTCCCTTCCTCCCTACTCTCCTGTAGGGTGGGGTACCTTGTTTAGTGTGTATGTCATTCCCTCCCTTAGCCAAATTCAATGAGAATAATGTTGACCCATTCCCTTTTGCCTTCTTGTTCTTCCCCTCCATTGTAACCATTTTCCCTTGCCTCTTCTATATGAGATAGTTTACCCCATTCTGTCTCGCCCCATCTCCTTTCATTATATTCCTCTCTCTCCTCTTAATTTCACCTTTTAAGTATCATCCCTTCCTATTAAATTGGTCCTGAGCCCTCTATGTATACCTGTAAACTTATATACACTCATTCACATATGTATTCATATGCCCATAAAACCTCCAATATAGACTATATACATATGTATGTATGTATACATAATTCTATTCCCTTCAAGTATTTTCATACTGAGAGAAGTTTCATTAGTTATAATTATCATTTTTCCATGTAGGAATGTAAATAGTTTAACTTTCATTAAGTTCCTTATGATTTCTTTTCCCTGTTTACCTTCTCATGCTTCTTGTATCTGAATGTCACATTTTCTGTTCAACTGTGGTTTTTTCATCAAGAATACTTGAAAGTCATCTATTCCATTGAATAACTATATTTTCCCCTGAAACATGATACTCAGATTTGCTGGGTAGGTCATTCTTGGTTTTAATCCCAGCTCCTCTGACCTCTGGAATATCAAATTCCAAGCCCTCAGTCCCTCAGTGTAGAAGCTGCCAGATCCTATGCTATCCTGATTGTGTTTCCACAATATTGAAATTGTTTCTTCCTGGCTGCTTGTAATATTCTCTCCTTGATCTGGGAATTCTGGAACCTGGCTATAATATTCCTAGGAGTTTTCTTTTTGAGATCTTTTTCAGGAGGTGATTGGTGAATTCTTTCAACCTCTGTTTCCCCCTCTGGGTCTAAAATATCAGGGCAATTTTCCTTGAGAATTTCTTGAAGGGTGATTTCTAGGTTCTTTCTTTGATCATGGCTTTCAGGTAGTCCAATAATTTTTAAATTGTCTCTCCTGGATCTATTTCCAGGTCAGTGGTTTTTCCCATGAGATAGTTCACATTGCCTTCTATTCTTTCATTTGTTTGGATCTGTTTAACAGCATCTTGATTTCTCATAAAGTCATTAGCTTCCATTTGCTCCAGTCTCATTCTGAAGGAATGATTCTCCTCAGTGAGCTTTTGAGATTCTTTTTCCATCTGACAAATTCAGCTTTTTAAGGCATTCTTCCCTTCATTGCCTTTTTGAGCCTCTTTTGCCATTTGAGTTAGTCTGTTTTTAAGGTGTATTTTTGTCAGTCAGGCTGTTGACTCTCATATCATAATTTTCTTGCATTGTTCTCATTTCTCTTGCCAAATTTTCCTCCACTTCTCTTTTCTGCTTCTTAAGGTCCTCTATGGCTTGTAACCAGCTGGTATTTTCCTTTGAATCTTTTGGTGCAGGAGTTCTGACTTTACTGTCTTCCTCTTGTTCCATGTTTTGATCCTTTTTGTTCCCAAAATAGGAGTCTAATATTGGATTCTTCTGTTTGTTTTGCTTCATTTGCCTGGTCATGTTGCCACTCATTTACTTGACTTTGGGCCTTTTTGTCGCAGTATGACTCTGCCATCAGGCAGAGAAGCTTCTGTCGCAAATGCTGGGTTTTTCTCAGCTGCCAGAGGTATTAGTTGGGTGCCCTCTCTGAAGCCTCCACACACTCTGGGAAGCTGGTCACACAAGCCAGGACTTCCACCCTTGACTGAAATCCAGATCCAAGAAGGTTAAAGCAAGAGCAATTACCCTTCAGACTAGTTGCTTGGTCCCCCTACAGTCTGCAGACCACGAGCTGAGGCTGCAACTTGGCACTGGCTGTGTTGAGACATCTCAGTGGCTTCTTGCCCTGGGAGGGAAAAGCCAGTGCTGTCCCAACTACTGGTTCCAAAGTCCACACTACACTGAACTCTCACTTTGTCCTTGGCATCTATGTGTTGATAATTCTGGAAATGGTCACAGCTGCTGGTGTTCTGGAGTTCCTCCAGCAGGTGTTTGGTCAGGCCTTCCTTGGGCCTAAAACCTTCGTCTCACACGGGGCTGGAGTTCGGCTGCCAGAGTGCTGCCCTGGCCGCTCCCAGCTGGGCTGCTGGGATGTCCTCAGTGGGAAGTTAGCTTCTTTGTGTCATTTTGTGGGTTCTATAGCTCCAAAGTTTGTTCAGAGTCTCCTTTGACATGAATTGGGGAAGGTAGAAGCTGGAGCCACATAGAAGTCCTGTTTCTACTCTGCCATCTTGACTCTGCCCTGCTACAGCCTTTGAACAAAATATATTTAACTTATGCATAAGCTGTTTTATGATTCAAAAGGATTAAATTAAAATCTTTTTTTTTTTAATAAGCAATTGGGGTTAAGTAACTTGCTCAAGGTTACATGGCTAGTCATTATTTATGTGTGGGTGCTCATTTTCTGAGGCCAGATTTGATCTTGGGTCGTCCCAACTCCGAGGCCGGTGCTCTTACTCACTGCGCCACCTAGCCACCCCTAAATTAAAATCTTGATGAATTTGTGATTTATTAATAGAAATTTTGTATATTAATTTCCTCTAAAGTAATCCACATATTTCATATATTTTGAAATTTTAACTATGGGCTAGCATTTTAAAATATTAAAAAGTTTTCCAGTAATTTTCATGTAAAAAGTATAACAAATCTAGAATTATCTAGAATGCTCCAGCGAATCTGTGATCTTATTGATGTAAATATTCCTTTTAATAATATAGATCATATTGTTATCTATCCTTGCTTTCTCATCCTCTACTAATCAATTCCAGGACCTCTCAGAAATTATTCACAGGAGATTCAACTTAATGTACTGGAAATGCTTGTCTAGATCTGTTCATATTGAATGGCTATCAGCGAAGCACATCAACTTTTTCGTTATTTATGGCTTGTTTTTCAGCGCGTGACTGGCCCACCTTCTTTTCTGTTTATGTATTATTGATAATATCATCCAAGCTTCTAGGCAATTCATTGCTGGTCATTTGCTGTAATCTCTCATTCCCACTATGAATCTCTCCTTTACCTTTTGGGTCACTTACAACATTTTATTTAAACTGTGCTATATTATGCTTCTCAACCAAATAGTAATTATTAAAAAAATTACTGGTGTTAAAAAGATGGACTTATGTTTTAAGTAAAAGTTTTAGGTCATTAAAAACACTGTGTTGTTTCTCAAATGCAATATAACTAGATATGCTTATCCCATTGCTTTCAAAAGCAGTATTCTATGTTACACCACTCTTTTACAGAGACAAATCAGTTAATCTCTCTTAGCCTTCATTTCCTCAGTCTTTAAATGAAGATAATTATGCCCGTGCTCTCCATGTCAAGGGTTTTTTTTAGGATTGTAGATTTACAGCTTAGAATCCAGTGCTCCTCATTTTCCACATGAAGGACTAAGGTCACATAGGTAGTCTGTGGTATAGCTGAGCTTTGAGCCCAGGTCTTCTGCCTGTCAATCAAACACTTTCCCCTTGGTAGTAAAATTGATCTTCCTTAAGTGCATGCAACCCTCCTTTTCCCCCAACCCACCCCTCCTCACTTAAAAGCATTCCTTTAATTCTAGTGGTTCCCAGTTACTTCCAGGAGTAAGATAGAAAAATCCTCTTTAAAAAGACAAAAAAAAAAACTCTTTTAAACCTTCCCACTCAGGGAGTGGAGCCAAGATGGCAGAGTAGAAACAGCTCTTCCAAGCCACTCTGCCCCCAGATTCCCTCCAAACTATGTAAAAGGGGACTCTGAACAACTTCTGGAGCCCCAGCACCCACAGAACGACACAGAGAAGCTAACCTCCCGCTGAGGACAGCCCAGCAGCCCTGCAGGAAGGACCAATGCAGTGGTCTGGGAGCCGGAAACGCAGAGCCGAGCCGAGCTGAGCCCAAGTCCCTTTGAGCTGAGGCTTTAGCCCCAGGGTGGCAGGGCCAGCAGCCCGCTGGAGAGACCCCAGAACACCAGCAGCTGTGGTGATTCCAGAATTATCAACATAAACATGCCTAGGCCAAAGTGAGAGGTTAGTGCCCTATGGACTTTGCTACCAGTATTTGGGGAATGCATCGGCTTCCTCCCCTGGGGGCTAGAAGCCGCTGAGGAGACACACCATTTTGTAGTTTTCAGAGGCAGCTGCAGCCCCTGGCCTGCGAACTGTAGAGGAGATCCAGTGATCAGTATTGGGGGGCAATCGCTCTTGCTTTAACCTCCCTCGATCTGGATTGTGATCTGGGGTGGAGGTCGTGGGTGGGCTTCCAGCTTCCAGAAACAGAAGTTGTCCCCGACATGTTCGAGATGAAAATTCCTATCTGGCAGCACAGCCATAGTGTGGCAACAAGCCCAGAAGTCAAGTAATTAAGTGGCAATATGCCAAGGCAAAGGAAACAGAAAAATGCAACCCTAGACTCCTATTTTGGGGGCATAGAGCAGGAAAAGGACTGTGAGGTCAGAAGTCCTGCTCCAAAAGCCCCAGGGGAAAACATGAGCGGGTTGCAGGCCATAGAGGACCTTAAGAAGGACTTTAAAAATCAAATAAGAGAAGTGGAGAAAAAATTGGGAAGAGAAATGAGAAGGATGCAGGAAAAGTATGAAATGAGGGTCAACAGCCTGACTGAGGAAAACAACACCTTAAAAATAGACTAACTCAAATGGCAGAGGAGACCCAAAAGGACAATGAGGAGAAGAATGCTTTAAAAGTCGAATTTGCCAGATGGAAAAAGAATCTCAAAAGTTCACTGAGGAGATTCATTCCTTCAGAGTTAGACTGGAGCAAATGGAAGCTAATGACTTTATGAGAAATCAAGATGCTGTTAATCAGATCCAAACAAACAAAAAGATTAGAAGGGAATGTGAAATATCTCATGGGAAAAACCACTGACCTAGAAAATAGATCCAGGAGAGATAATTTAAAAATTATTGGACTACCTGAAAGCCATGATCAAAGAAAGAACCTAGAAATTACCCTTCAAGAAATTCTCAAGGAAAATTGCCCTGATGTTTTAGATCCAGAGGGCAAAATAGAGGTTGAAAGAATCCACCGATCACCTCCTGAAAAAGATCCCAAAAAGAAAACTCCCAGGAATATTATAGCCAGGTTCCAGAATCCCCAGATCAAGGAGAAAATACTACAAGCAGCCAGGAAGAAACAATTTCAATATTGTGGAAACACAATCAGAATAGCCCAGGACCTGGCAGCTTCTACCCTGAGGGATCGAAGGGCATGGAATATGATATTCCAGAGGGCAAAAGAACTGGGAATGAACCCAAGGGTCACCTACCCAGCAAAACTGAGTATTTTGTTTCAGGGGAAAATATGGTCATTCGGTGGAATAGAGGACTTTCAAGCATTCTTGAGGAAAAAACCAGAATTGAATAGAAAATTTGACATCCAGACACAAGAAGCAAGAGATGCCTGAGAAGGTAATCAAAGAACTTATCAAAGTTGAACTATTTACATTCCTATATGGAAAAACAATAACTGTGACTGACGAAATCTTTCTCACTATGAAAATAATGGGAGAAGGGTGTGTGGTCATATGAATACATATGTGAATGTGTGTGTATATGGTTACAGTTATACATGGATAGAGGGCATAGGTTGAATTTGTTGGGAAGGGAGAATACTCGAATACTCAAGGGGTGAAGTTATGAGGTGAGAGAGGAAAGTGGCAAGAGGAGATGGGGAGAGACAGGGTAGGGTAAACTATCTCATGTAGAAGAAGCAAGGGGAAGTGGTTGCAAGGGAGGGAAGAATAGGAAGGCAAAAAGGCAAAACCACATTCTCATTGAATTTAGTTCAGGGAGAGAATGACATACATACTAAATGGGATATCTCAACCTGCAGCAGAATAGGGGAAAGGGGGATGAGAGGAGGTATGATGGATGGGAGGGCATCCTTGGGGCGAGGGGAGGTTGGAAGTACCCACTATAGAAGAGGGACAGGCTCATGTAGGGAATGGACCGGGTGGGATGAGTGGGAGGGAATTATAGGCAGCCTTGTACAATATATCTACTATGATAACGTTTTGCATAGCTAGACATGTATAACATATACTGAATTACTTATCTCCCCAGAGGGAATGGGTGACAAGGGAGGAAGGAAATGGATCTGAAATTCGAGGTCTTAAGATTAAATGTTTCAAATATATATAAATACTGTTATTAAAAAAAAAAAAAACCTCCCCACTCAGCCCCAGCTTTCTAGTCTTCTTACATCTGATTTCCCTCAACATAGCCTGTAATCCAGTAACACTTGCCACTTTGCTCTTCCTTGTAGAAGACCCTCTTATTTCCCTGGTCTGGACATTTTCACTGTGTTCCATAGTCCTAGAATGCTCTCCTTTCTAATCTTCACCTCTTAGCTTCCCCTAGTTGTTTCAGGTCTTAGCTAAATTCCCATTTTCTAGAAGAAGTCTTTCATAAACCCACCTTAATCTATCTAAGATTTTCCGCAGTTTATCCTGTATATATCTGTACACAGTTGTTTTCATATTGTCTTTCCCATTTAACTGTGAATTCCTTGAGAGCTGGGACTGTTTTCCCCCGTTCTTTCTATCCCTGTTGCTTGCTACAGAGTCTGGCACATAGTAGGTTCCTGATAGATTCTTATTGCCAAATTGCATTTTAATATACGTGTCCTTGGCAGTTCCTCACAGTGGTGTGTTGCGGCCTACTCAGCCCACCATATATACCTTTCCATTAGATTTTGAGTGATCCTTAAGTTTTTTCCAAAAACCACATAAGTGCACAAATTGGAAATGCGAAGAGGCATGATGTAATAAGAAGAGACGCAAAGAAGACATCCTAGCAAACCACTTTAGAAAAAACTGAAAAGAATGCATTTAATTTAGGAGAAGTTCCAGAAGACTTCATGGAAGAGCTAACAGGTCAGCTTTGCCATGGAGGCATAGAATAATTTTAGCAGATAGAGGTAAGGAACCTGACTTTAGGTCCAATCCTTTATTGGCTAGGCTGATTGACCACTATAGTAATGTTAATACAGAACTAGGCTTAAGCTGTATAGTGGCGGCGGCTAGGTGGCACAGTGAGTTGAGCGTTGGCCCTGGAGTCAGAAGGACCTGAGTTCGGATCCCGCCTCAGACACTTAATGCACACACAAACAAAAGCCCAGCCGTGTGACCTTGGGCAAGTTATTCAACCCCAATTGCCCTCCAAAAAGCAAAAAAAATAAAATAAAAAAGTAAAATAAAATAAAATAAAAATGTATATACTTGGGGTGGCTAGGTGGAGCAGTGAGTAGAGCGCTGGCCCTGGAGTCAGAAGGACCTGAGTTCGGATCCCGCCTCAGACACTTAATGCGCACACAAACAAAAACCTAGCCATGTGACCTTGGGCAAGTTACTTAACCCCAATTGCCCTCCAAAAAGAAAAAAAAAAAGCTGTATAGTGTGTCTCCAGTATCTTAATGCTGTTTTAAGTTAAGTCTTTCAGAACACCCCATTTTGTGAGCTAAATGGACCTTTGTGTACTGGTTTGAAAATTGGACATTATTTCTGTGGGAAAATATAGTTCCCAACACTAAAAACAAACTTTTGGAATATAACCCATTGGTAAAATGTAGGATACTTCCTGTGAAATGCAAGATATAGAGTAAGAGGGGTGGCTAGGTGGTACAGTGAATGGAACACAGGCCCTGGAGTCAGGAGGACCTGAGTTCAAATCCGGTCTCAGACCCTTAACACTTACTAGCCATGTGACCTTGAGCAAGTCACTTAACCCCAATAGCCCAGCCTTCCCTCCTCCAAAAAAAAAAAAAAGATATAGAGTAAGAGTTTCACATTGTTTTAGTCATTGAAAACAACCATTTTTCTTTGAACTTAAGAGACAGAAATGCTGGAATAAAATTCATGGTGGTCCATTTATGCCTACTGCTTCTGTATGTCTGCAAGTCTGACTTTTTATGTTGTATTGGATCAAATGAGATACTTATAAAGCAGTTGGCACAGTGCCAGGCATATAGTAGATACAAAGAATAAATCACCACCCTCCCTTTCCTTGGTATCACTCCACTCCATAGAAGTTGTATGTTATAAGCATAGTAGCTTCTTTGGTTTGTTTTTTTTCCTAATTCCATAGGTGTTTCTGGATTCTTAACCTTGGAAGTTGTTAACTTAAAAGGTAGTAGAAGTGGGAGGATAGAGGAAAGTATTTTTATTTAGACCCATAAACTTATTTTTTTCTTTTTTTGATTGTCAGCTTATGATCAGGGAAGTTCTTTTTACAGCCTAATCAAAGGTTTAAGGTAGTTAAGCAAAATAGTCAAGAAACAAATAAAATGAGAAGCTTATCTTTCTTAGTAATAACATTCTTCAATCAAAATGGTGTTTGAGATAAGATAAAGTTATATGACTAATGCTTATTCATGTTTTTTTTTTTCCGTTAAAATCTTGGGGTAGATTTGTCTAAGCTTCTGATTTTTTTATTGACCAAGATGCCCTCTATTTAACCTGCCTTTTAATACTTGGGTCTATTAAAGGAAAGGGCCCTTCTGCCTGAAAAGCAGGAGTGTTCTTGGGAGTGCTTGTGATGGTTGTGGGGAAAACCCTTTTGCAACATTTTGGTTTTGCTTAGAATTTAAATATCCTCTGCCAGTCATCCCCGTTCTTTATTTCCTCTGATAATAAAATTTATTAAATGAGCGTTTTCCCAAATTTAGTTACCATTTATTGGATGCCTACACACCATTCAAGTGCCCTACTCATATAAAAGAATATTTAAATTTTTACTGATATAGATAAACACTTTCTAAGAGTAAATATCCATTTTGCCTGATAGGTATATTACTTCTTATATATCTGAGGTCTTTTTTCCCCTCTTACAGACATTATTTATTTATTTCTTATTTTTTTATTTTTTTGCTTTTTGGTAGGGCAGTTGGGGTTAAGTGACTTGCCCAAGGTCACAGGCTGGTTTTTGTGTTAAGTGTCTGAGGCCAAATTTGTTCACTCTCTTCACTGCGCCACCTAGCCACCTCCATATTTCTTTCTTTCTTATAGTCATTATTTACTGAGGAATAAATTATTTGAAATGATTTTTGTGGCTAGTTTTAGGTGAAAATAAAGGAAGAGAAATCAACTTTCTGGGAACATGTTTTAATGTTGCAGCATTTTGATGACTCTTATCAAGACTTATTTGTACCCCATACTATGACATTAAATGTTTGTTAATGAATAAGGATGGACATTTTACATTCATTTGATGGTGATACTGTGTCAACAACTGTTGGAGTTAGTTTTTTTATCCTTGGGTTCCTAATAGCTACTGGAGAGTTGAGCCTGATATGTTAAGATTATCTGTAGATAAGATCTCAACGAGGCAGCTCAAAGTTCAGAGGAGATCATTAACTTCGTTTGTTATCTATCAATATATAACAGAAGTTCAGATGAAAAATATTTATACAGACAGTGTAATATATCACTTTCCAGCAAGTAGAGGTAATCTTAGGAGCTTAGAGCTAGTAGTATCATTGTTGTTTGTCCTTCAGTCTCAGAGAGGAGCATGACATCAGGAAAGTGATGTCACGATTTGCAAGTGAGTTAGATTTAAGTGAGAAAGGGCTGTGCAGAGTCACTGGCCTCACTCTCTCCTCTGGAGCCATCTGGATCCTGTGGCAAGATACAGATCAGAATGACTGGAGCTGACCCTGGATGTAGTGGGAAACCTTGGACCTTTTAAGCTAAGGTTTTTCCAAGTCTCAGTTTGTATGAGGCAATGTGCATTCAGTGATTAAGGCTATGTAAGAAATGAAGCAAAGAATGGCCTCTTTTGCCTAGTCAAAAATAAAACAAAACAAAAAAAGAAATTTGAGAGGGAAAGATCATCAAGGTTTCTGACTGAAACAGAAAAAAAAATTGCTATTTACACTCACTTTGAGCCGACAGAACCCAAACAATGACCCAGATGGGCTTGAACTGGGACCTATTGTTGGCAATCAATAAGGACCAGAGTGATTCTGGTTTTAGGCTTTGTCCTTAAAAAGGAAATATAGCCTGCAAACCCCAAGATATCTTGAAGTTTCAGTGATCAAAATTTATATTCTTTTGGGCAGAGCACCTGCAGGTAAGAGTATGATTTCCTGTGTGGAGAAAGGGAAAGGAGGGACAGAAGGAGGGAGAGAGAAAGAATGAAGGATGGAAGGCAAGATAAGAGTGAAGGGAGGGAGGAAGGGAGAAGAGAAGGAAGGAAGGAAAGAAGGAAGGGAGGAAGGAAAGAGAAAGAAAGAAAAGGAAGGAAGGAAGAAAAGAAAGAAGGAAGGAAGGAGCGAGCTGCATTACCCAACTGGAACTGGCCATTTGGTTCCGGAATTGGCCCGTTGAGCCCCAGTGGGGCAGCTGCTACTATTCATAGGTTGTTGTTCGTCCTTCATTCTTGAAAAGGACCATAATGTTAAGAAAGTGATGTCATGACTTGCAAGTGAGTTGGATTTAAGTGAGGCAGGGTTGTGCAAAGTCACCATCAAAGTTCACAATGTTCATCCATTCACTTAGTAACAATAGAAGTTTTTTATCTTAAAACAGGGTAGTGTTTTAATGACACAGGTTGTCATTTATCATAGTAGCTTTTCACTAGTCTTCCCTATCATTTATTTACCTAGATTTATTAAGTATTTGCTATATCCTAGGCACTGGAGATACAGATAGAAAAATGATGTAGTCCCAGCCCTCAAAGAGCTTACATTCAAATGGAGAGACATAACAAAGTATATATGAAGTAGACATAAGATAATTTCTTAGAAGTAGAGATAAGGAACACTAACTTCTGGGTGGATCAAGAAAGAATTACTGTAAGAGATAGCATTGGAGCTGAGCTTGACAGAAGCTAGGGATTTTCTGAAGTAGAGGCAAGGACTGAATGCCTTCCAGGCATTGAGTGCAGCAAACAGAACAACTGGGATAGAATGTAGAGTATATGAAGTAAAAGTAATGTACAGTAAGCCAGAAATGGTAGGCTGGAGTAATATTGTAAAAGGCATTAAAAGCCAAGCAGAGAAGTTTGTAATTTTGTCCTGGAAGCATTTAGAATCCACTGGAACTTCTTGGCAAGGGAGTAACATAGTCAGACTCATGCTTTAGCAATTTCAGTTTTGCAGCTGTGTGAAAGATGATTTGGAAAGGGAAGACAAGAAAGGATTTCAATCACGAAGTTATTGGAATAGTTGAGGTAGAGGTAAGATATAGAGCCTGAGCTAGAGAGTTATCTTTGTGAGTAGGTATAAAGGGACAATTGTAAAGATAGATTCTACCTGTTGAGTTAAATTAGAATCAATAAGACTTGGAAATTGATTTGATATGAAGGATGAGTGAGAGTGATGGATAAAATATAATTCGTAGGTTACAAACTTGGGTGACTGGAAGGGTGGCGGTCATTTCAACAAGAATAGAGATATTAGGAGAAGAGGTTTTATTTTGGGCATAATGGAGATAGAATATTGAGTGTTAGAGTTTTGGACATTCTGTTTTGTAAATATAAGTTCTATTTGGATATTAAAATACCTACAGAGTATACAGTTGGAGATATCTAATAAGCAGTTGGTAATATGATCCTGGAGTTCAGAAGAGAAACTGGTTGGATATATAGATTTGGGTATCATTTGCATAAAGATGTTAGTTGAACTTATGGTTGCTGATGAGAAAAAGTACAGAGGAGGAAGAGATGAGGAACTGGGATAGAACTCTTAAGATATACTCACACAAAGTGAGTGGGCATGGTTAAAGGAGACCTACAAGTAGCAGAAATCAAATAGAACTAGGAGAAATCAGTGTTACAAAAACCCAAGGAAAGGAGGGAATATACAGGAGAAGGGTTGGGCAAGTGTGTCAGATGCTTCAGAAAGGCCAAGAATGATGAGGACTAAGAAAAGACCAGTCCTACATCCTTCAACACCTATTGGGTATAGTTCTGTAGCTACATGATATCTTTTTAGACTATACTGCCCTATACTGATCTATTACTTCTGTGACTTTTAATTGCTTATTTTCAGTAATAACAATTATATTTGTTAATGAGCATTTTCAGGTATATTAAATGCTTTACATCTATTATCTCATTTGATCATTAGAACACTGTGAGGGAGATAGTACAAATAATATTCCTGTTTTACAGATTAAGAAACTAAGACTTAGAGAGTGACTTAACCAAACAATTTAAATGTCAGACCTGGGATCTAAACTTAGGCCTTTTTACTACAAGTCTAGTATTCTTTCTGCCTTCGATACCTCATAAAATCCATGATTCAATTGGTATGGATGGTATAAATGTCCTTAAGAGTTTCTGTAGTAAAATAATTATTAGTAACAATTTTTTATTACTGTTTGGTAGCCAACCTTCTGGTGATGAATCTTTCCACATTTAAGTAGATTGGTAATTAGAGGACAGTCACATAATCTCTACCTGGGCAACATTATTTTACCTTTGTTAGAGTTTGTAATCCTGATATCATAGCTACTTATCAGAACCCAGATTTTTTCCCCTAAAGTTTTGGAGTTAGATTTTAGTGAAGGGTTATTAGCACTTAATTGTTCTCTAATTATTTTGATTTTTATTTCTTGCCTAGAATGGAAGCTTTCTGAGTATAGTTGTAGCTATATTTGAAGCTGTTCTTCTATAATCTCTTCCTCATTCCCCATAGAATACTACAAAGTACTACATTTTTACTATTTTTTGAACAATTTATATACCTGTTTGTTTTAGAAGGATTTTTTATGATACTCTCTTTAATTTTTACTACATTTGGATAAAGTTCCAATGTATGAGAACTAATGCTGTATCCTGGTTTTGTTCATGAGCAAGTTTTGTTATTCCTTATCATCACAAGTCTTGTATTATGTTTTCATTCATTTTCCTTTAAAGAAAAAAAATCCTTTTGTGTTTACTTTCATAGCTAGCAGCCTCTGATGTCATAGTGTAATGACAGTAGCCCATTCAAAAACTGATCATGATGATGAGTTAGAAAATGTCTTGTCTTTCATCTCCTTTAATATCTTTAAATTAGAATATTTCACTAAATCATTTTTCTCACTTACGTCAAATTAATATGCATTTATTTAATATTAAATGTTCAAGTTGAATTTGTTAATTTGTTCCTTTCCTATCGATTTCCATAGTTCAAGCTATCATCCATGTTCTAATCATATAATCTTGATTTTTTTCCTGCCAACCATTCCTGTTATTGGAATAATTGTCCCTGCCTTGCTTTAAGAGTTTAAATTTTTCTTTTACTTCACCCTCTATTTTAGAAGTAGATAAGAAACTAGGGGAAAACTGTCATTCCTACCTTCTCTGATCTTCAAGGTTCTGTTTAACATTCATTGACCTATAGTTCTCTGATACATATGAAATGACTGAACAGATAGAGGGTGCTATCATTCTCTACATCAAATGACAGTGAAAAAATTGTTACCTCAAGTTGGTTCTTGCTTTTATTTTTCTTGAGGGGTGATCAGTTATCAGGGTTGGTTTGTTGATTCCAGTAAATAGAAGGCAATGTGATATAGTAGTATGCTATCTTGGCTCTGCCACTGTACTAGGTATATGACCTTTCATAAATTATTTCATCTTTCTGAGCCATGGTTTCCTCATCTAATTTTTTTTAATTAAACAAATGCTTTATTAACTTCTGGTTTATGTCATTCATGTCCACCAGATTATGAGTTACATTTTCCCCCATTTTTTCTCTACCCACCACCCCAGAATAGCAGTCCCACTAGATATCCCCTCATCCAATCTGCTCTCTCCCATATCTTCTCCCATACCCCCTTTGACTTTGCCATTAGGACCAGGTGAATCTCTGAGCCCCAATGCCTGGACATGTTATGAAACATTTAATTTTAAAACTTCAATTTTCAGGTCCATTCCCTTCCTCCTTTGTCACCCACTCCCTCTGAGAAGATAAGCAATTCAGTATGTGTTGTACATGTATAGCTATGCAAAACATTACCATAGTAGATATACTGTAAAAGACTGCTTATATTTCCCTCCCACCCATCTCACCTCCCACCTGGTCCATTCCCTACTTTGATCCTGTCCCTCTTTGATAGTGGGTACTTCCAACCTCCCCTCCCCCCCAGAATGCCCTCTCCTCCATCATCCCCCCTCTCATCCCCCTTTACCCTACTCAGGAGTGTGACTGAGGGTAAAATATTCCATTTAGTATGTATATGATTCTCTCCTTGAGCCAACTTCAATGAGAATATACTTTTGCCTTTTTGCCTTCCTGTTCTTCCCCTCCCCTGCAACTACTTCTCCTTGCCTCTTCTACATGAGATAGTTTACCCTACTCTGTCTCTCTGTCCATCTCCTCTTGCCACTTTCCTCTCTCACCTCTTGACTTCACCCCTTAAGAATCATCCCTCCTTGGGGTGGCCAGGTGGTGCAGTGAGCAGAGCGCCCGCCCCGGAGCCAGAAGGGCCCGAGCTCGGATCCAGCACCAGACACCCAGCACACAAACAAAAACCCAGCCATGTGGCCCTGGGCAAGTCACCCAACCCCAATTGCCCTCCAAAAAAAAAAAAAAGAATCATCCCTTCCCATCAAATTCAACCTGTGCCCTCTATCCATGTATACCTGTGAACATATGTCATGTACCCTTCTTCCATTATTTTCATAATGAGAAAGGTTTCATCAAACACAGTTATTGTTTTTCCATGTAGGAATGTAAATAGTCCAACTTTGATAAGTTCCTTTTGATTTCTTTTCCTTGATTACCTCCTCAAGCAACTCTTGCTTATTGCATCTGAATGTCAAATTTTCTATTCAACTCTGTTTTTTTCATCAAGAATGCTTGAAAGTCCTCTATTCCACTGAATGACCATATTTTCCCCTGAAACAAGATACTCAGATTTGCTGGGTAGGTGACCCTTGGCTTCAATCCCAGCTCTTTTGCCCTCTGGAATATCATATTCTATGCTCTTCGATCCCTCAATGTAGAAGCTGCCAGGTCCTGGGCTATTCTGATTGTGTTTCCACAATATTGGAATTGTTTCTTCCTGGCTGCTCGTAGTATTTTCTCCTTGATCTGGGGATTCTGGAGCCTGGCTATAATATTCCTAGGAGTTTTCTTTTTGGGATCTTTTTCAGGAGGCGATCGGTGGATTCTTTCAAATTCTATTTCCCCCACTGGGTCTAAAACATCAGGGCAATTTTCCTTGAGAATTTCTTGAAGGATGATTTCTAGGTTCTTTCTTTGGTCATGGCTTTCAGGTAGTCCAATAATTTTTAAATTCTCTCTCCTGGATCTATTTTCCAGGTCAATGGTTTTTCCCATGAGATATTTCACATTGCCTTCTAATCTTTCCTTTGTTTGGATCTGCTTAACAGCATCTTGATTTCTCATAAAGTCACTAGCTTCCGTTTGCTCCAGTCTAACTCTGAAGGAATGAATCTCCTCAGTGAACTTTTGAGATTCTTTTTCCATCTGGCAAATTCGACTTTTTAAGGCATTCTTCTCCTCATTGCCCTTTTGGGCCTCCTTTGCCATTTGAGTTAGTCTATTTTTAAACAAATACTTTATTAACTTCTGTTTTACATCATTCATTTCCGCCAGATTTTGAGTTACAATCATTTTCCCCCCATTATTCCCCTACCCAACCTCCCAGAATAGCAGTCCCACAAGATATCGCTTCCTCCAATCTGCTCTCTCCCATACCTTCTCCCATACCCCCATCGACTTTTCCATTAGAGGAAGATGAATCTTTGTGTCCCAATGCCTGCACATCTTATCTCCCAATTATAGGCAAAAGAGTATTAATAATAGTATTTATATATATATTTGAAACATTTAATGTTACGACCTCGAATTTCAGATCCATTTCCTTCCTCCCTTGTCACCCATTCCCTCTTGGGAGATAAGTAATTCAGTATATGTTGTACATGTCTAGCTATGCAAAACATTATCATAGTAGATATATTGTACAAGGCTGCTTAAAATTCCCTCCCACTCATCCCACCCCCCACCTGGTCCATTCCCTACATGATCCTGTCCCTCTTCTATAGTGGGTACTTCCAACCTCCCCTCACCCCAAGGATGCCCTCCCATCCATCATCCCTCCTCTCATCCCCCTTCCCCCTATCCTGCTGCAGGTTGAGATATCCCATTTAGTATGTATGTCATTTTCTCCCTGAACCAAATTCAATGTGAATGTGGTTTTGCCTTTTTAGCCTTCCTTATTCTCCCCCTCCTTGCACCCACTTCCCCTACATGAGATAGTTTACCCTACCATGTCTCTCCCCATCTCCTCTTGCCACTTTCCTCTCTCACCTCATAATTTCATCCCTTGAGTACTCTCCCTTCCCAACAAAATCAACCTATGCCCTCTATCCATATATAACTGTAACCATATACACACACATTCACATATGTATTCATATGACCACACCCCCTTCTTCCATTATTTTCATAGTGAGAAAGATATCATCAGTCACAGTTATTGCTTTTCCATATAGGAATGTAAATAGTTCAACTTTGATAAGTTCCTTTTGATTTCTTTTCCCTGATTACCTTCTCAGGCATCTCTTGCTTCTTGTGTCTGGATGTCAAATTTTCTATTCAACTCTGGTTTTTTCCTCAAGAATGCTTGAAAGTCCTCTATTCCACTGAATGACCATATTTTCCCCTGAAACAAAATACTCAGTTTTGCTGGGTAGGTGACCCTTGGGTTCATTCCCAGCTCTTTTGCCCTCTGAATATCATATTCCATGCCCTTCAATCCCTCAGTGTAGAAGCCGCCAGGTGCTGGGCTATTCTGATTGTGTTTCCACAATATTGAAATTGTTTCTTCCTGGCTGCTTGGAGTATTTTCTCCTTGATCTGGGGATTCTGGAACCTGGCTATAATATTCCTGGGAGTTTTCTTTTTGGGATCTTTTTCAGGAGGTGATCTGTGGATTCTTTCAACCTCTATTTTGCCCTCTGGATCTAAAACATCAGGGCAATTTTCCTTGAGAATTTCTTGAAGGGTGATTTCTAGGTTCTTTCTTTGATCATGGCTTTCAGGTAGTCCAATAATTTTTAAATTGTCTCTCCTGGATCTATTCTCCAGGTCAGTGGTTTTTCCCATGAGATATTTCACATTGCCTTCTAATCTTTCATTTGTTTGGATCTGCTTAACAGCATCTTGATTTCTCATAAAGTCACTAGCTTCCATTTGCTCCAGTCTAACTCTGAAGGAATGAATCTCCTCAGTGAACTTTTGAGATTCTTTTTCCATCTGGCAAATTCGACTTTTTAAGGCATTCTTCTCCTCATTGCCCTTTTGGGCCTCCTTTGCCATTTGAGTTAGTCTATTTTTTAAGGTGTTGTTTTCCTCAGTCAGGCTGTTGACCCTCATTTCATACTTTTCCTGCATCCTTCTCATTTCTCTTTCCAATTTTTCCTCCACTTCTCTTATTTGATTTTTAAAGTCCTTCTTAAGGTCCTCTATGGCCTGCAACCCGCTCATGTTTTCCCCTGGGGCTTTTGGAGCAGGACTTCTGACCTCACAGTCCTTTTCCCGCTCTATGCCCCCAAAATAGGAGTCTAGGGTTGCATTTTTCTGTTTCCCTTGCCTTGGCATGTTGCCACTTAATTGCTTGACTTTTGGGCTTGTTGCCACACTATGGCTTTAAGGCCAGATAGAGGAATTTTCGTCCCGAACGTGTGGGGGGCAACTTCCGTTTCTGGCAAGCTGTAAACCCACCCACAACTTCCACCCTAGATCACAATCCAGATCCAGGAGGTTAAAGCAAGAGCGATTACCCCCCAAGACTGATCGCTGGATCTCCCCACGATTTGTAGGCTGGGAGCCGGAAATGCCTCTGAAAACTACAAAATGGCGTCTCCTCAGCAGCTTCTAGCCCCCAGGGGAGGGAGCTGACGCATTCCCCAAATACAGGTCCCAAAGTCCATAGGACACTAACCTCTTACTTTGTCCTAGGCAAGACTATGTTGATAATTCTGGGGTCGCCACAGTTCCTGGTGTTCTGGGGTTCCTCCAGCAGGCTGCTGGCCCTGCTGCCCTGGGGCTAAAACCTCGGCTCACGTGGACCTGGGCTCGGCTCGGCTCCTGCGCTCTGCGAGCTGCCGGCTCCCAGACTGCTGCGCTGGTCCTTCCTGCAGGGTGCTGGGCTGTCCTCAGCGGGAGGTTAGCTTCTCTGTGTCATTCTGTGGGTGCTGGGGCTCCAGAAGTTTTTCAGAGTCCTTTTTTACATAGTTTGTGGAGAATCTGGGGGCAGAGAGGCTTGGAGGAGCTGTTTCTACTCCGCCATCTTGGCTCCGCCCCCTAGTTTAGAGTTAATCTATTTTTTAAGGTGTTATTTTCCTCAGTCAGGCTGTTGACTGTCGTTTCATACTTTTCTTGCATCTTTATCATTTCTCTTCCCAAATTTTCCCCCACTTCTCTTATCTGCTTCTTAAGGTCCTCTATGGCCTGTAGCCAGCTTGTATTTTCATTTGGGGCTTTTGTTGCAGGAGTTCTGACCTCACAGTCCTCCTCCATGCTTTGAACCTCTTTGCCCCTAAAATAGGAGTCCAGTGTTGAACTTTTCTGTTTGTTTTGTTTCATTTGCCTAGGCATGTTGCCACTTAATTACTTGATTTTTGGGCTTGTTGCCACAGTAGGGCTCTGCCAGCAGACAGGAGAGCTTCCGCTCAAACGTGGGGTCTTCACAACTTCCGCCAGTTGGGTGGCCTCTGTAAAGCCTCCACCCACTCTGGCAAATTGGATACCCACGCCAACCCCCCCCCCCCCCCCCAGAGCACAATCCAGATCCAGGCAGTTTAAAGCAAGAGCGATTAACCCCCAGACTGATTGCTGGATCTCCCTACAGTTTGCAGACCAGGAGCTAGAGCCACTACTGATGTTGCAAAATGGCTTCTGTGCCACTGTTTCTTCAGCAGCTTTTCGCCCCCAGGGGATGAAGCCACGCATTCCCCAAATACTGGTCCCAAAGTCCATAGTGCACTAACCTCTCACTTTGTCTTAGGCATATCTGTGCTGATAATTCTGGAATTGCCACAACTGCTGGTGTTCTGGGGTCCATCCAGCTGGCTGAAGGCCCGGCTACCCCGGGGCTAAAACTGCAGACCTGGGCTTGGCTATGCACACTGTGCTGTCAGTTCCCAGCACGCCTGCTCTCAGAGCGCTGAGCTGGACGCTCCCTGCAGGGCTGCTGGGCTGTCCTCAGCAGGAGGTTAGCTTCTCTGTGCCATTCTGTGGGTGCTGTGGCTCCAGAAGTTTTTCGGAGTCGCCTTTCACATTGTTTGAAATATGTGTGGGGCAGAGCACATTGGAAATGCTGTTTCTACTCCGCTATCTTGGCTCTGCTCCCTTCCTCATCTAATAAATATGGGAAGGACTTATAGGGTACTGAGGGAAAGTCAGATCAAAAAGCATTTATTGAGCTTGCTAAGTGATGTGGTACAAAGGAAAACATTTTATAACAATCAAAGAACTATTCAATGGGAGCTATTTTTATAAAGTGTATTGCAAAAAATTTGAGAAACATAACTGAAAAATGTTTCCATATTAATAGTGCATAAACAATATTTTAGGGTAATCACGGAGGTATATGATAATATCTATGACAATTCACTGTATTTACTGTTTTCCCTTTATCTTTTTTCCATATATAATCTGAAAGTTTCTGTAAGTGTTGGGTGATTCATCTTTACCTACAGAATACACACTGTTATCTGTATGAAAATATTTGGCACACAAATTCATTTGCATTAAATGTGTCTATAACCTACACATGCCTACTGAAACTGTATTGTGTGTTCTTGGTAAGTTTTTAAGGTCCCTTAAATATTCTTTTTCTTAGGTTTGTTATTTACTTATTTTCCTTTTCCTGTTGCTTGGGATCTGCTTCTGTCATTTAATGAAATCTGTACCAGAATTATATGTATATGAAAGGAGTAAAAGTTATGAAGAATGCAATAAAAGGCAAGGGAGAAAAGGAACAGGTAGCTTTATCCCCTGATGAGAAGCTGTTAGACATTTCTAGTAGAAGATGTCAAGCAACATTCAGTCCTACATCACTCAACCAAGTCTTCAAGAAGCCTTTGATTACATTCCACTTGACTGGTGTGTGTGTGTGTGTGTGTGTGTGTGTGTGTGTGTGTGTGTGTGTGTGTGTGTGTACACATCCATATATACTCAGAAACATCTCCTGCCTTTCCATCCACCCTGTCCTACTTATGACCACTGAGTTAGATGCCATGTCATCATGTGAAACTTTAAAGCCTAGTTTATGTATCACAGTTGACCTCATATATGTTTAGAAATGCTTATCTATAAAGAAAGGATTTGCTAAGTAAATTATTAGAATAAACAAAATTATTAGATGATGTATAAACTACCAAGAGAACAGGTAAATTCCTCATTTACATATCACTTATTAAAGTGATTACTGATTATTCTTACCTATTCATTATAGTATCTTTGGACCTGTGCTACATATCCTATGCCATTAATTATTTTGTGGTTCAGATTGCTATATTACTAGTGAACCTTACTTTAAATGAAAATTTCAAATTATAATGCATAAATGATCTTTTACAAATTGTATAAGCTTTCTTCCTACCTTAAAATCTGACTTGTATTTACAAAACAACCAAAATTCTTTCATCAGTAGATCAATTATATGTAGCAAATTATGCAGTTACCTTCAATTTACGTTTGTAATCACAGGTTCTAATATTATAAGAAAGATACTTGCACTCTCTGTCATTATACTAGTTTCTTCAGAACAGAGGCATTGTTTTCAAATAAGAGTAATAATTAGCTCTATCAACCCAGAAACCTAATTAGAATACTAGAATTCTGGAGCCAAAAGGTACATGAGAGATCATGTAATATAATCTTTCATTTTGCTAATATGGAAAATGAGGCCCACAAATGTTATGTATAACTAGATAGACTCCTAGTAATTGGCTCTTTACATTCACTATATCTCCTCTAGAAGAAAGTCATTGGGAATAATATATAAACTCCACATTAAGTTACTAATTTGGCAGTTGCTCCTAATTTAAAAAAAAAATTTTAAAATTTTGCAGGACTTTGACCTATAAACGAGAATAGTTACAAAATGTTTTCTTTTTTCCTTTTGTTTCATTTATTGAATCTTTTTGTAATCTCTTTTCCCTCCATTATTTCAAGGTGTGTGTATGTGTGTGTGCGTGTGTAGTAAAGTATTGAAGTTTTATAATTTGTTAAATGATAATTACAATTTTAATAGAGTAGTAACAGACACTTAGTAAGTGCTTACTGTAACACCATGTTAGGTTCTAGGGGAGAGAAAAAGTTTAGATAGGTTATTAGGCACCATGATGCTTATAGACTAATAAGGGATATGTAACAAACACAGATCACCATAAAATACAGTATTCCCTGATAGTTATATTAGATATTGCAAAACAAAACCCTACATGATATGCAAAGAGATATATTATCAAGCAGGTGAGGGGGGCAATCCAGGGAAGTCTTTGTAGGAAAAACCCCACAGCATTTAAATTGTATTTTAAAGGGTAGAAATTCAGTGAGGAAGAAAAGAAGGGCTACCCCAGAGATAGAGAGAAAAGACATATAAGAAGTCAAGCATTGGTCATGTTTCTGGTTAGAGAATAGCCCAGTTTGGCAAGATTATAGATGTGGAAGGGAATAATATAAAATGTGATTGGAAGAGTATGGGGTCAGGCCGAAAAATTTGAACTTAATACATTTGAGCAGAAGAATAACACAAGCATATCTATGCTTAAGAGAGATTATTCCTGCTGAATGGGGAAAGATGTATTAGAGAAAGAATAGAAATATGAAAGGTCATTTATCCCATATCAAAATATGGAATATATTGAAAATATTTTCTGGCCTAGTTTTATTGTAAATCATAGATGTAACATCTTAATCACTTGGAATATTTGTGATCACTGAGGAAAATGCGATTCTTATTGGCCTTTTAGGGTGCTATACTCGTACATACCTAATACACTTAGATATAAATAAGAGGTAGGAAGTGTATTTGTCTTTCAGCATCAGAATTTAAGAGGAATATTTTTAACCAGTAAATACCCATAGTTTGTTAAGAAGGTCAGAAATGAAAAATCTTCTCTGGAGACTGATCAATAGTAATAGATAAAATAAAGAATGATGTGCTCAATGAGGTGCAATTTAAATAGAGGAAATTTAATGGGAAGTGGCTACATTGGTAGCAGATGGACTTGCTTCCTGAATCTCAATTTTAATGGAAATCTTAGACCAGTTAAAATTTGTTCTTCAGATTCAGAGTCTGATGACCAAAGTGGATAAGGAGATTTGTTTATTTGACTGTGGTCTTGTGATTTTTGCAGATTTTCTTTTCACCTGTTGATTTGGAATTTTTATTTTTTTACTAGGCTATTTTTATGATTCCCACAAATCCACCACCAACATTCCGGAAACCAGAACTTTGGTCTGATGAGTTTACAGATTTTGTCAAGAAGTGCTTAGTGAAGAGTCCTGAACAGAGAGCCACAGCAACACAACTTTTGCAGGTTAGTGCATACTCCACTCAAGGAGGTCCCTATGTTCCTGCCTCTCAGTTTCCTGGCTTTCAGCCATGGCTGCTGTGAGTTTTATAATTCAGGAAACTTTAGAATGACTTAAACCTCCCAAGATGCATAGATTATAGCAGCCTCTCCCTCTTGAATCTCTTTTTGTCTTCTTTTGCCCATTTTTCCCCCCAGTTTCCTTTCCATTTGAGTTTTTGCCATTAAAAAAAAGTTAGCTACACACTTTAATGTTGTTTTAAAACAAAATTTTCAAAGGATTCTGTGTTCAGAAACTGAGCTGTTGCACTTTGTTCCCATATTGCCCACAATGTTATTGTTTCTAACATTTTCCTTCTAATATATTTTGAGTCAGTTTCTCCTCTTCAGTTTTTAGTTATACTATATGATGAACATATAGATTTATAATATGAATCTATATATGAAATTCCCTTGATGAAAATTTGAAAACTACAGGCTTTCACTATTTTTTCTGTAGAAGACTGCCTCTGCAGAGTTGTGCAAATAACTGAAAGTGCAGCGAATATAAAACTTGTGACTAATAGAGAAAACTCTAGCCTTAATGGATCTCTTCCATAATCATACAATATTCTTTTATAGGTGCAGCTTCAGAAATAATTTTTATTCATCAGCTTTCTGATTGTCAGTATCAAGCAGGCATAAAACAGGGAGATATGCTTATCAAAGGTGTTCAACATTGCCATGGAAGATAAACTGTTTAGAGTCCAATGGAATACTTAGAGTGAGTGAGGTCCTTCAGTGTTCTGTTTGTGAGTAAATTCTGGGTCATCACACTGAGATTCATGGTCACTCAAAAGAAGTGTACAGAGCAATACAAGTAGAAAAAAGAGGTGGATGAAGAATGCCTATGTCCAAATATGTGACATGCATTTGTTTGGACAATCAGACTATATATGTTAGACAGACATTGTAGATGGTCTCAGAATTGAATAGAAGCAAGAGGGTAGACTGCTTTCTAGCTAGGAAACTAAAGCATATCATTTTAATAGCATTACTTTTTCCAGGATAACTGTGAATTATGGATCATTAGAATATCAAAATAATAAAATTGTGAGTTATCCAAAGGGGAGTGGAGAAATGTATCATGGGTAGGAATAGCTTGCAATGTATTTTAAAAGATGATTTACATAGAAGAGGGACAAAAAAGACATCTTCCAGGCAGTTAGGATCTGAAAAGTGGATGGATGTGTGTGAGAGTGAGAAATAACAGATGTATAGCTTGAGTTCTTTACTAGTACTAGTGTCAAAAGCCACCTCCAAATGTCAAAAGATTTCAGAAGACCTAGAATGAAATCTCCAGTGGATTAATTAGATCATCTATGGAGGATTTATGGGAGTACATGGACAGAAGTCACAAAGAATGAGAAGATATTTGGATGTGCACCACTGAAGGAAGTGTACACGATAATCACTAACATTCCCATAGTAGCACTTTAAGGTTTTCAGAGAACTTTGTATTTGTTATTTCATTTGATCTCATAGTAAGATTGCAGATTCAGTTAAATGTTGAATTAAGTATGGAAATTTGAACTTGTAAAATGTCAGAAATATCATCATAATATTAACCAACGTTTATATTGTGCTTCCAGTTTTCAAAATCCTTTCTATTGGATCTTCCTAGCAGACCTTTGTTATAGGTGCTACACTTCTCATTTTCCTCATTTTACAAGTGAGGGGAGAGGCCCCAAGGGTGTGCAGCTCTCCATGTCATCTAACCTCCCTGGCTTCACTCGCTTTCCTCATTTGTTAGATGAAGGATTGGACTTGAGACACTTTTCAGCTCAAGATCTGTCTTCCTATAAATGCCTTTAGCATAGTCATATAGCTAGTAATGGTCAAAGGTCTTCTTGATTGCAACTATGGCATTTTATTCATTCAACAGACTTTTATTTTATTGTCTGCTATATGCTAGACACTATGCTAGGCACTAAGAAAAAATAGTCCCTATCCTCAGGGAGCTAATATCTTTTTGGGGAGGAGGCAAGAAAACAGATAAGTAAATATAGGACAAGTAATTTCCAGGGTGGAAGGAAGGAAGGAACTAGAAATCAGAGTATTAGGATAGTTCTCTTATAGGAACTGAGCCATAAAGAAAGTTAAGGATTCTATGGCACAGAGGGGAGAAAGGAGTACGTTTTATGAATAAGTGACCATCCATCCCTTCAAAAGCATGAAGACAGGAGATGCAGTATTTTATGTAGGAAACAGCAAGCAAGCCAGTTTTATACCTGATGAAGCATATTCAATAAATTATAGATTAAAAATGATCTTTATCTTATTTAAAAATGAATTTTTATCAGAATGCCTCTTCATTGTGATTTCCTATTGTATGTTTAAAAAAAAGAACTTTTCAAGAATCTCCTCTAATACTTTGTCACAGTATACAACCTGGGTATGCCATTGAGGATTGCAAGCTCCCTCAGTTTCTGCTAAACTAAAAAAGCTTCAGATACAGCGTAGATGCCGTGCTATATCTTATGCTTGAACACCAACTTTATTAAGGATGGAGAAACTAATCACAAGAAAAAGTGATCCTTGAGTAAATGCATCATTGGGCCATGGTAACCCATGAACTTGAATGAGTTTAGATATGTGAAGGGAGCGTCTATACCAGTTATCATGCTGATGCAATGTCTCTTTTCATTTTTCTAAGTCTTTTATATCCATTATCTCATTTGCTTCTCATAGTATTCATATAAGGTAGAGATCATAGATATTATTGCTCATATTTTACAGATTGTAAAATAAGATGAGAATGACCCTTTTTATGATCACAGAGCACAATAAGTGTCAAAGGGAGAATTTGAACCTAGATTTTCCTGATTTCAAGCCTAGCACTGTATCGATTCTGCTATTATTTAGTGTCATGATATAATCATAAACTAACTTTTGATTTTAACAAAGGCTTACCAGTATTGTCTATTATCCTTTCATTGAGCAACTATGTATATGATATTATGTGTAATTTTATTTTTCTACTGGCCACTTACTCAGAAAACCAATCAGGAATCAGAGGAAGAATATATTATAGTAAATTTGAAAGTGTTGTCTTATTTTAGTTAAACCCTTTCAGTTAATTAAAACTCTCTTAAAGCCCTTTTAAGTTCACTTTTGTGCATTATTTCTCCTGTCCAGAAAGAAATGATTTTTCAGCTTCTCTCCATCTATTTCTAAGGCTAACTGAGTAATATAAAATTTTTTGGACTATGCATTTTTACATATTCTAAATTTATAGAAAAAAACTTAAATTGTACTGATTTCATATTTGTAACAGTTAAGAATGCAAAATCTGAAATAATTGAGGCAGCTCTTCAAACGACCCTAACCTCTTTGGAAAGGCTTATTACCATAAAATAATTGGTAATTTGATTATAAAGCATCTACATGCCTTTTCATTCAAGTAGTTGTTCTAAATACCTCCACACTTTCTTAATTTAATTTTTGTTACTTTGTGCACTACACAAAATCTTATTCCAATGTCTTATCCAGGAAGCATAGAAGTGACCCTGGATTCTTAATCTCTTACATGAGGAAACATTAATGGCAAGGAAAATAAGAAAGATTGATGACAGTAGCAGTATAACTGGGTACCAAAAAGGAATCCAGGCTGCAGGCAACATAGTTTGAAAAGCACTGAAGGATAGATTCTTGATATGTCTGAATAGTAAGATGCCTAATAACTAGAAATAATCACAGATGATATTATTACTTACTGAGGATGTAAAAATTACTATATATGTATATATTTTCTGATATCTATTTTTAGCTTTTTTCATAGAAGTATTTTCTTTCTATTGTATAGTCATAAATATATACATTTATTCCCCTAACATGGGAGTCATGACCCTTCCCCTTTGTATACCACCTCAGTCTTTGGGGAGGGAAAAGTCCTACCTTAGACCTGTTATAGAGCACAGTCCCAGTTCTAAGTACAAAACTTCCCATGACCTCAGTTTCCAGGTACCTGGCTTCAGTGCTAGGCTGACTAGCCGCACCATCCTGCCTGGCTTCAAGGTCATTATGATTCTAACTTCTGGGTCCTGTGTAGATCACCTCTGCCACCTGAAACTGTGGAGGACAAGCAGCACAGAACAGAAACAAATATCCCCAGGCCCATTTTTCAGAGGCAGGGCAAAAGAGGGAGAACAGGGGAAGAAAGTCTAGTTCATGGTATCCATGCTTTGGGTAAACTGTGATTTTCACTCTCTGGATGCAGCATAAAAGGGTGGCCAAAAAGAGCAGCAGAAAGCTATCTTTATAAAAATGAGTAAAATACATGTAGAAAGTTAGCTTTTCTGAAAATAGGAATTGCAGATTTTCACAAATAATTTTTTTGCAGCAAATTGCATCTTCATGATCATGTAGGTCACTTAAAGGTGCAGAAAATAGAACATTGTGATTACTATTTGCTGAAATTTAATAATATATATACACATATATGTCTATATACATGTATTTGGTTTGATAGAGCAGAATATATCTTTAGAGGCTTTCCTCCAAAAGTGCATCCCATGAATGTATTTAAGATCGAAAAACAAGATTTATTATTAGAAGTAACAGTAGAGATAATAACTCTTTTCAGCAGTCTTCCTTTAATGTCATTATCACCGAGGGTGTTTTAACTAAGGATGTCAATTATACATTCAGGCATTTGGTTATGCCTTGCTCATGTTACTTGGTCAGACCTTTTGTCTAATTATACATTTCACAGATGTTATCTTTTATATACTTCTTGCATATATCACCATTGATAATATGCTTCAGCCTACTTAGGTCTACTGTGTACCCCTTCGTTGTTTAATGGGGCATCTGCAGTTTTTGTTTCTTTGGAGATTGTGGTATTATATGGATACAAATCAAGGAACATTACCAAAAGAACTTGGTATTAAAAAAGGGAGTGTTGGTGATAAGCAGCCACTTGGGCAATTTATGCAATAAAAAGCAGGCATATAAGTGTAATACAAGGAAGGGAGTAAAGGGGTCAAAGAAGAGTAGACAAAGTGCTGTGGGAAAATTTGAGAAGGGAAAGGTATCACTGACAACTCAAGGAATCAAGTAAGGCTTAAAGTAACTACTTAGCTTCCACGTTGACATTTTCAAGCTAATAAAATTTAACTTGATTTAGATTGTATTTATATAAGAGCATCTGACTGGGATTAAGCCAAACATGTGGACAGATTCATTGATTGCAGATTGTGCGTTGTATTAGGGGTGGAGAGATTGTATTGATAAATGTATGTTAAGCGTTTCCTGGCAAAAATATGTTGGGAGTCTGCAGGTATTTTTTTTTTTAAGCCTCAAACTAATATGATACCTTTCTAATTTGAAATTTCTTTTTATTTTTAAAATTTTTTGTTATTAAGATATACACTGATATAACTATTTACATTTTGTATTTGAGGACTTTTTATTAATTGACATTAACTGTTGGAATATGTTGGCCTTTGGTTTCCAGTTTTTGTTTTGCTAGATGATAATAACTTTTTTGTTATTATCATTTATGTCCAGAGCACAGAAACATTTATGTCCAGAGCACAGAAATTCCTTGCTTTAAGAAGATGTAACCTTCATAATTAAGAACTCATTTGTTTACCATTTAAAACCCTTCATAATCTGATCTTACACTATCATACCAAGCTTATTATTCCTCCTCACCCATTCCAGCTGTTATTGTTCCTTGTATATGGTGTTCCATCACTTGTCCTCCATGCTTGCAATGCACTGCCTCCTAAACTTTATCATTTGAAATTCCAAACTCCCTTGAAGTGTTAGCTGAAGTGACACATATTTCAGGAATGTTTTCTTATTCCCCCAATCCTTGCCTCTCCTCTCCATCCACTCCATCCCCTCCCCAGTTGTCCCTGTAGAAGGTAAACTATTTGAGGATTGAAATTGCCTTTTTTATTTGTGTCCTTAACTCCTAATACAGTGGCCGACACATGGCAGGCACCTAAATGCTTGTTTATAATTGTTACAATATAACTTATAAAGAATTTAAATTAAGAATAATTTTCTTTATAAAAGGTTTTCTTTTTACTGCAGAAAAATTACTGCAAGTTTTCTTTTAAACAACAGATTTCTTCAGGGCATTTAAATTTATTTGATTTATGAAAATTCAATTTGTGTATGACATTTTTTACATTTTTTAAAATGAGGTTTACCAGAATTTATGTTTCAGTAGATTGGCCTGATCTATTGCAATTGCCAAATTAGTCAGTAAATATTCATTAAGTTCATGGAACTGATTTTTTTAAAAAATATTTTTTCTGGTCTTTGCCCTTTGGAAAATGAACTAAACACAAAAATGATCATTTTTCATCATCAATTATATAACAACAAAGAACCTCATTAACATTAAAATGATTCATGATCTTTCTTCTTCTTCTCCTCATCTCCTGTATGAGTATGCAGAGACTTTAGTGTTAAAAATCTTCTTAAGCAACTTAACCACACAATTCTTTAAACTCCATTGACATTCATTTGTACCCAATTTCAGGTATACCGGTATAGAAAACTTAGATTTTAATTATTTCTCAGAGTTAAACCACCTATATGACCCAAAACTTTGAAATTCCACTCTCTAGCCACAGTCTACTACCCTTTCACCTCTCCTTCATACACCATCTGCTTTCTGTCTTCATCCTAACTTTGGTCTCTTGATCCACCTTTATTCTCCCAGTCCTTCTTCCTGTCTTTACTTGCTTCCCAACCTTGCTCTAATTACAGGGCCTAATACTTTTAATGTTTCATTAAGTACTACCTTAAACTCTCTGCCATTCTACTGTTGCAAATATATTTGTAATAAAGAAACTGCCTTCAGATGGGATTTTAGATAGTCTGGCAGAGAAAATTACCTGTGGCAAGATTTGGGGACTTGCATCTCTTTGTTAGCAATGTAGAATGATGTAATGGTTTTGTAAGAACAGTTTACTATTATAAATAGGCAGAGAAATCTCCAGAGAAAAGTGAGTGGGAAGAAACATAATTTTAAGGGCATCAAAGAAAGTGACTACCATGTTGAAAATGTAAGAGCTGCAAAGCCTGATGGTATGTCAACTAATTTGCATGTAACTGATTTATGAGTAAAGAGGGAAAAGTAAGAAAATGAGAAAATCACATAAATATTTGGAGACTGGGGTATGACTGAAAAAAGACTGTCAATTTGACGGGAGAAATTTGGGGAGAGGTGGCTTTTTAGGTGGAAGATGAGTCATAGAGAGTCAGGTGTCCATTTAAGCCATTGAGAAGGACAAAAGACATCAGAGAAACAGCAGGCAATGAAGACTTAATATGGAATGCTGAACGCTGCTTCATTGGGACTGAGATAATTAGAATCAGCTGAGAAAAGGCTTCAGCTGAGGGATTCCTAATTGGTTGGAAAGAGACCTGATTTTATTGGCCAAGAGCTACAGTGACTGCTATTGACATTTGGTGTCTACCAGAGTTGGAGAAAGGTGAAACTTTTCATAAGGGCCATTTCTCCCTGTTGCTACCTCTAGCTTGAGAAAGAAAAGCAAGAAGGGCTTTGCAGCTGTTTTTGGTAATCTGCTCAGAGGAATTGTGTGAATATAAACTCTGTTCTGATTTCTGTGAATAGCTATCTGGTCATTTCTGTGTAACTCTGAGATTGTCATTTTGATGAAACTGGCACTTGTCTGACTTAAATAGAACTGTTATTTATTAAAACACTTTTAAGTTATGTCAAGTCAATAAGCATTTTTATTAAGTGCTTGTTATGTTAGTGGCACTGTTCAAAATGTTAGGAATACAAATACAAACAGAAAGTTTCTGCTGTAAGGCATTTATATTGTACTGGAGTAGGACTACACATAAAAGGAAACTGAAAAGTGTGGAGGATGATATGAAGTGACTTGAGGGTGGAGGGGGTATGGGATTTTAGAGAAAATGCAGAGTGAAGGGGATGTCCTCATATTCCTCCTTAAAATGGAGGTTCTGAGAAAAACCATTTAAGGAAGCAGAAGGTAGTTCCAGTGTATGAAATCTAGGGGTAGAGTGAGCTTCCTGGGTCAAGAGGTTTCTGTGACATTTTAGATAAAGTAGGGTGAGTCAGGAGAGTACTCTGGAGAGGGATGAGAGAGAGACTCAACATGGCTGGCAGTTCATTTTCAAATTACAAACAGTAAACTTGAAAAAGCTTGGTGGCCAAATGCTTTAAAGGCCCAGTGGGGGCTGTCCCATTCAAGGGATTCCATTCTTCAGGGCTCAGTGCTGAGAAGATTTTTAGGGCTGAGGTAAAAATGCTAGAATAATGTTGTTCATAACTTGAGGTAGATGTCTGGAGGCTGATTAGCTCAGGAATCTAGAGGTTGGGATTCCTCAGGAGTTTCAGAAGGGTAATTAATTGAAGGAGCTTTTAAAGGCTGTGCGTAAGTAGAGGAAAGGATTTCCCATGTTGAAGAGTGGTAAGAATCAACAGTCATGCAGTGAGCAGAAAGTCAGTTTTGTCTAATACAGATGTACTTGAATGAACCAGTAATATTGAAGTTTACAATCTAGAGTTGTGAGTTTCCCTAAGCACATGAGCTTTCAAACTCTCTCTTGTGTTTCTTCTGTCAAGTTATCATAATTGTGTACTCATTCATCACAGTAGCTGTAGTGGTGGAAAAGTGATATGAGTTTCTATATGAATTATGATTTTATTATTCATATACTTGATTTAATATTTTTGCATCCATAATGTTATTTTTCCTTTTTAAGTAAATGTTTTTTTAAGGTTAAAAAGTTTATTATTGTGAATGACTGGTTATTTAGATAGAAAACATATTAGATGAGGGTTCAAGAGCTAGAAGAGTGATTAGGGAAAATATATGTCCTCTCAACATAGCCCTAGGGCCCTGAGAAAGTATCATTGTAAACATATGATAGTAGCCAAACTCTGGGAACTTAGACCTTCTAGTATAAGAAAAGGATGGATAGGTGAGCCAAATTTAGAGAAGTGGAGTATTTCACAAACCTAAGTGAATGTTGTGAGTCTATAAATCCTGCACAATATGGGTGCAAACTATACCCCACTATAACACTCCTTTTGCCTTATTACATTTTGGGGACATTGAAAATCTACAGACCACCCCATTAAAAGTATTACATGCTCATTCAGGGAAATCAGAAACTCCAGTCTATACCTCTAGGGCAATTTTTGTAGATCTTTTTGTAGGGAACTGTCTCTATGCAAAAGACAATTTAACCTATTGGAACTGATAAATCAGCAAATGAGATGGTATAGACCAAAAAGAGAAGAGGGCCTAGGACAGAGTCTTGGGGGAGAGGGGTGTGGCACTCACAATTAGTAGATGTGATATGGATGAAAAACCAGTAATTGAGGATGAAGAATGGTCACACAGATTGGCAGAAAACCAAGAGGGAATAGTATCATGAAAACAGAGGAGATACAGTGTCCAGGAGAAGGTGATCAAGATTGTCAAATGCTGCAGAAAGATCAAGAAATCTAAATAAAGAAAAGATCATGAGATTTGGCATTTAACAGATAATTTACTCTTAAAGGTCAAGATTTGAGAGATTGGAGAGAAACATTTCCATTAAATGATGACATTGGAAGTAATATTGCAGAGGGCTTAGAAGAAGTGGAGGCCCTGAGCATAGAAGGTTTTCTCAAGGTTAGCCTTAGAGAGAAGGAAAGAGATATTACAATGTTTGTTGTTGTTCAGTCATTTTCAGTCATGTCTGCCTCTTTATGACTTCATTTGGGGTTTTCTTGGCAGAGATTCTGAAATGATTTGTCATTTTTTTTCTCCAACTCATTTTACAGATGAGGAAACTGAGGCAAACAGGGTGATGGGTCATACAGCTACTAAGTGTCTGAAGCTAAATTTGAACTTGGAAAGATGAGTCTTCCTGACTCATGGTCTGACCCTCTATCCTTTGTGCCACATTAGCTGCCTACATAATACAATAAATGGTGAGAATACTTTTTAAAGTATGAGAGGGACCTGGGCACCCTTGTAGGCAGTAAGGAATGAATAGGTAGATAAGGAACAATGGAAGATAAGAGGGGGGTAGAATTTATTGGAAAAGTCTGGAGGGGATGAAGTCAAGGATGCTAGTAGAAGGGTTTGCCTTGGCAAGGAGAAGGACCACATAATAAGAGACTAATTCATTATGAAAGTGGAAGAAGATGGCTAAGTGATGTGAGATGAGTATGGGAAAAAAGTTCTCACAAAATGGTCTCATTTTGGGGGGTGAGTATGAGACAAGGTGAGGAGGTTGTGAGAGAATTGAAAAGACATGAGAAGGCTTGAAAAAAGCCACTGTGGAGAATGGAATAGCTAGCTAATTAAAGAGAAAAAGAATGTTTGCCTTATGAGAGCAAGGACTGAATTGAGATTTTATAACAGAAATTTGTAGTGGGCCCAGTTCATATATTTTTGTGATTTTTTTTCTAATTGGGTTCAGCAGCATATGAATGTGAAAGAAGGCAGTGGATAGTGGAGGTAATCCAGAGTTGGGATTTATATAGCAAGCATGATTGGTTATATACAGCAAGGTGGCAAGGAATTCAAAGTTGGAATATAATGTAGAGTTGAGTTGGTCCACTATGGAGTCATCTAAAATATTCATCACCCTTTCTGCTTACGTAGTCCCATCCTGGTACAGAGTCACATGATTCTCACCTGGACTCTTCCAGTAACTTTCTGATTGATCTCTCTTCCCTTTCTGTGCCCAGTATAATCCATCCACTTAACTATCAAAGTTGTTTTCTTTTGTTCTTATTTAATTTTTTTCCATTTAACAAGTATATTTTCTTTCCTGTGTGTCCTCCCGTTGAAAAAAATGAAACATGCATCATTAAGCAATATAAAATTTGTCATTGGCCATGTCTAAAAATCATATGTCTCATTCTGCACCCTGAGTCTGTCACTTCTCTCAGAAAGTATGTGGCAAGCTTCATCACTGGTCCACGGGAATTTTGGTTGATCTTTACGTTGATCAGAATTTTCAAGTAGGCTAAGTATGCAAATTCCTTATCTCTGAGTTTCTATGCATATCTCATTTATATATGATTATTTACAAATCATATTTTCCATTAAAGATGAGTTTGTTGCTTACAAGGGGGCGGAGCCAAGATGGCGGAGTTGAAACAGCACTTCCAAGGTGCTCTGCCCTACACAACCTCCAAACAGTGTGAAAGGGGAATCTGAACAACTTCTGGAGCCCCAGCACCCACAGAATGACACAGAGAAGCTAACCTCCTGCTGAGGAGAACCTAGCAGCCCTGCAGGGAGTGGCAAGCGCAGTGCTCTGAGAGTAGGCAGCACAGCGGTGGGAACTGACAGCTCAGTGCTCTGGGAACTGAGCCCAGGCCGGCTTGCGTGGTTTTAGCCCTAGGGCGGCCAGGCCAGCAGCTGGCTGGAGGGACCCCAGAACACCAGAAGCTGTGGTGATTCCAGAACTATCAGCACAGATATGCCTAGGACAAAGTGAGAGGTTAGTGCACTATGGACTTTGGGACCAGTATGTGGGGAACGCGTCGGCTTCCTCCCCTGGGGGTGAAAAGCTGTTGAAGAAACGTGGCACAGAAGCCATTTTGCAGTGTCAGTGGCAGCTCTAGCTCCTGGTCTGCAAACTGTAGGGAGATCCAGCAGTCAGACTTGGGGTTAATCGCTCTTGCTTTAAACTGCCTGGATCTGTATTGTGCTCTGGGGGGGAAGCTTGGGGGGGGGTATCCAGCTTGCCAGAGCATGTGGAGTCTTTACAGAGGCCACCCAACTGGCGGAAGTTGTGAAGACCCCACGTTTGAGCGGAAGCTCTCCTGTCTGGTGGCAGAGTCCTACTGTGGCAACAAGCCCAAAAATAAAGTAATTAAGTGGCAACATGCCTAGGCAAACGAAACAAAGTAAACAGAAAAATTCAACATTGGACTCCTGTTTTAGGGGCAAAGAGGATCAAAGCATGGAGGAGGACTGTGAGGTCAGAACTCCTGCACCAAATGCCCCAAATGAAAATACAAGCTGGCTACAGGCCATAGAGGACCTTAAGAAGCAGATAAGAGAAGTGGGGGAAAATTTGGGAAGAGAAATGAAAAAGATGCAAGAAAAGTATGAAATGACAGTCAACAGCCTGACTGAGGAAAATAACACCTTAAAAAATAGACTAACTCAAATGGCAAAAGAGGCTCAGAAAGGCAATGAGGAGAAGAATGCCTTAAAAAGTCAAATTTGCCAGATGGAAAAAGAATCTCAAAAGCTCACTGAGGAGGTTCATTCCTTCAGAGTTAGACTGGAGCAAGTGGAAGCTAGTGACTTTATGAGAAATCAAGATGCTGTTAAACAGATCCAAACAAATGAAAGAATAGAAGGCAATGTGAAATATCTCATGGGAAAAATCACTGACCTGGAAAATAGATCCATGAGAGAGAATTTAAAAATTATTGGACTACCTGAAAGCCATGATCAAAGAAAGAACCTAGAAATCATCCTTCAAGAAATTCTCAAGGAAAATTGCCCTGATGTTTTAGATCCAGAGGGCAAAATAGAGGTTGAAAGAATCCACCGATCGCCTCCTGAAAAGGATCCCAAAAAGAGAACTCCTAGGAATATTATAGCCAGGTTCCAGAACTCCCAGATCAAGGAGAAAATACTCCAAGCAGCCAGGAAGAAACAATTCCAGTATTGTGGAAACACAATCAGAATAGCCCAGGACCTGGCAGCTTCTACACTGAGGGATCAAAGAGCATGGAATATGATATTCCAGAGGGCAAAAGAGCTGGGATTGAACCCAAGGGTCACCTACCCAGAAAAACTGAGTATCTTGTTTCAGGGGAAGATAATGGTCATTCAGTGGAATAGAGGACTTTCAAGCATTCTTGAGGAAAAAACCAGAATTGAATAGAAAATCTGACATCCAGACACCAGAAGGAAGAGCTGCCTGAGAAGGTAATCAGGGAAAAGAAATCAAAAGGAACTTATCAAAGTTGAACTATTTACATTCCTACATGGAAAAACAATAATTGTGTCTGATGAAACCTTTCTCATTATGAAGATAATTGAAGAAGGGTATATGGGCATATGTTTAGAGGTGTACATGGATAGAGGGCACAGGTTGAATTTGATGGGAAGGAATGATTCTTAAGGGGTGAAGTTAAGAGGTGAGAGAGGAAAGTGACAAGAGGAGATGGGGAGAGACAGGGTAGGGTAAACTATCTCATGTAGAAGAGGCAAGGGGAAGTAGTTGCAGGGGAGGGGAAGAACAGGAAGGCAAAGAGGCAAAACCATATTCTCATTGAAGTTGCCTCAAGGAGAGAATGACATACATACTACATGGGATATCTCACCTTGCAGGACAGTAGGGGAAAGGGGGATGGGGGGGGATGAAGGAGGGGAGGGCATTCTGGGGGGAGGGGAGGTTGTAAGTACCAGCTATCAAAGAGGGACAGGATCAAAGTAGGTAGTGGACCAGGTGGGAGGTGAGATGGGTGTGAGGGAAATATAAGCAGTCTTTTACAATATATCTACTATGGTAATGTTTTGCATAACTATACATGTACAAAACATACTGAATTGCTCATCTTCTCAGAGGGAGTGGGTGACAAGGGAGGAAGGGAATAGATCTGAAAATCGAAGTTTTAAAATTAAATATTTCATAAGATGTCCAGGCATTGGGGCTCAGAGATTCACCTTGCCCTAATGGCAAAGTCGAAGGGGGTATGGGAGAAGATATGGGAGAGAGCAGATTGGATGAGGGGATATCTAGTGGGACTGCTATTCTGGGGTGGTGGGTAGGGAAAAAATGGGGGAAACAATTGTAACTCAAAACCTGATGGAAATGAATGATGTAAACCACAAGTTAATAAAGCATTTGTTTAATAAAATTCTTGCATCACTTGAAAAAAAAAAGATGAGTTTGTTGATGGCAGGGATTACATCTACCTTTCTTTATATTCTGAGCTGAGTGCCTGGCACTTAATGCTTTAATAAATGCTTGTTGCATTTGACTAACTTTACTAACTGGGAACTCATCAAAATGGGGGAACTAAAAATAAATCAATATTTATGTGCAATCATTCACCTTTATAAAATATTCATGAGAGATTGCATAATAATCGCTGGTATGGGGGGGGGGTGGAGCCAAGATGCACAGAGTAGAAATAGGACATCTGCAGGGCTCCCACCTCCACCTTCTCCAATTCATGTAAAAAGTGACTGAACAAATTTTGGAGCTACAGAACCAACAAAATGACACAGAGAAGCTAACCTCCCACTGAGGACAGCCAGGCAGGCAGAAGGCCAGCGGAAAGCAGCCAGTGCAGCACCATGGGAGCCAAGCCCAGCGGGGGGGGGGGGGGGCAAGGTTTTAGCTTCAGGGTGGCTCCAGCCTCTGGCTGGAGGGACTTCAGATCACCAGCAGCTGTGGTGGTTTCCAGAATTATCAACCCATAGATGCTAAGGACAAAGTGAGAGGTCAGTGCAGTGTGGACTTTGGGATCTGGGAGTTTGGAATATGGTCTGGCTTTTGTCCCTGGGGTGAGAAGTGGCTGTCCAGCCACTCCCACATGGCTTCTTCAGAGCTCCTGGTCTGCAGATTGTAGGGGAACCAAGCAACCAGTCTGAGGGGTAATCGATCTTGCTTTAACCTGCTTGGATCTGGATCACTACTGGGGTGCGTGACCAGTGTGCCAGAGTTTGTGGAGGCCTCAGAGAGTGCATCCAACTAATAGCTCCAGCAGCTGAGAAAACCCCAGAGATTGGGACAAAGTTCCCCCTTCTGATAGCAGAGTCCTATTGTGGCAAAAAACCCAAAAGTCAAGTAATTGAGTGGCAACATGAGCAAGCAAAGGAAGATAAGCAAGCACAGCAATCTGACATTATACTCCTATTTTGGGACCAAAAAGGATCAAAGCGTGGAACAGGAGCAAGACAGTGAAGTCAGAACTCCTGCACCAAAAGCTTCAAAGGAAAATACCAGCTGGTTACAGGCTATAGAGGAGCTCAAGAAGGATTTTGAAAACCAAATAAGAGAAGTGGAAGGAAAATTGGGAAGAGAAATGAGAATGATACAAGAAAATAGACTAACTCAAATGGCAAAACAAGCTCAAAAAGGCAATGAGGAGAAGAATGCCTTAAAAAGTCAAATTTGTCAGTTGGAAAAAGAATCTCAAAAGCTCACTGAGGAGAATTATTCCTTCAGAATTAGACTGGAGCAAATGGAAGCTAGTGACTTTATGAGAAATCAAGATGCTATTAAACAGATCTAAACAAATGAAAGAATAGAAGGCAATGTGAAATATCTCATGGGAAAAACCACTGACCTGGAAAATAGATCCAGGAGAGATAATTTAAAAATTATTGGACTACCTGAAAGCCATGATCAAAGAAAGAACCTAGAAATCATCCTTAAAGAAATTCTCAAGGAAAATTGCCCTGATGTTTTAGACCCAGTGGGGGAAATAGAGGTTGAAAGAATCTACAGATCACCTCCTGAAAAAGATCCCAAAAAGAAAACTCCTAGGAATATTATAGCCAGGTTCCAGAGTTCCCAGGTCAAGGAGAAAATATTACAAGCAGCCAGGAAGAAACAATTTGAATATTGTGGAAACACAGTCAGGATAACACAGGATCTGGCAGCCTCTACACTGAGGGATTGAAGGGCTTCGAATACGATATTCCAGAGGTCAAAGGAGCTGGGATTAAAACCAAGAATCACCTACCCAGCAAAACCGAGTATCATATTTCAGGGGAAAATATGGTCATTCGATGGAATAGAGGACTTTCAAACATTCTTGATGAAAAAAAGAGAGTTGAATAGAAAATCTGACATTCAGATACAAGAAGCAAGAGAAGCATGAGAAGGTAAACAGGGAAAAGAAATCATAAAGAACTTATAAAATTTGAACTACTTACATTCTTACATAGAAAAATGATAATTGTAACTTATGAAACTTTTACCAGTATCAGGTATTTGAAGGGACTAGCAATGTGTGTGTGTGTGTGTATGTATATGTATATGTATGTATGTATGTATGTATTATGTATGTATGTATACATATAGGAGGGTATATGGGTGTATGAATACATTTGTGAGTATGTGTCTATATGTGTACGGGTATACATAGACAGGGTACAGGACCAATTTAATAGGAAGGGATGATACTTAAAAGGTGAAATTAAGAGGTGAGAGAGGAATATAATGAGAGGAGATGGGGAGAGATAGAATGGGGTAAATTATCTCATATAGAAGTGGCAACGGAAAACTGTTACAAGGGCGGGGAAGGACAGGAAGGCAAAAGGGAATGAGTGAACCTTATTCTCAATGAATTTGGCTTAGGGAATGTCATACACACTAAATAGGGTATCTTACCCTACAGGAGAGTAGGGTAAGGGGGTGAGAGGGGGAATGATGGAAGGGAGGGCTGGCTTGGGGGGAAGGAAGTTGGAAGCACCCACCTTTGAAAAGGGACAGTATCAAAGCAGAGAATAGTACAAGTTGGGGGGGGTGAGATAGGATAGTTGGAAATATAGTCAGTCTTTCACGGTGTATCCACTATGGAAATGTTTTGCATAGCTACACATGTACAACCTATATTGAATTGCTTATCTTCCCAGTAAGGGTGGGTGATGACAAAGGAAGAGAAATAATCTGGAATTCAAAGGTTTAAAATCAAATGTTTAAAATATATATAATTTTACATGTAACTGGGAAATAAGATACACAGGCAGTGGGGCATAGAGATCCACTGAGCCATACTGGACAGTCAGAGGAAGACAGAGAGTAGATGGGGGAATATTCAGTGGGATCGCTGTTTTGGGGTGATGTGTAGGGGAAAAATGGGGAGAAAATCTGTAACTCAAAATCTTGTGGAAATGAGTGATATAAACCAAAAAATAAAAAAGAGGAAAAAGTGAAATATGTTTATGAAAATATGCAATACATGAATATAGGGTATCCTTGATAAAAAAATATAAAAAGGTGTCAGGTAAGCTTTTGAAGACAATTTCCTCCTGCAGGTTACAAGTTCACTGTCATACAACTAACTGAGAGATATACACAGTATAAGACCCCATTGTGTCTATTTTTTGAATACAATTATTTTTTTCCTTCTTTCTGGAGGGCAGTTGGGGTTAAATGACTTGCCCAAGGTCACACAGCTAGTTTTTGTGTTAAGTATCTGAGGCCAGATTTGAACTCAGGTCCTCCTGACTCCAGAGCCAGTACTCTATTCACTGTGCCAAATAGCCACACCTCAATACAAGTATTTTAGTCAGTAGAACAAAACTCATATGTGGAATCACAAGATATTTATGACAGATATGACCATGGGAATTACTGTTCAGCAGTCTACTAAGGATCAGCATCAGTCAATCAACAAGCATTTTTAAGTTCCTGTTATGTGCCAGGCACTATGCTATTGATTTATCCCCTCATGTATTCATTAGTGTCCCAGAGGATATTTTGCACAATCTAGATGGTAAAATTCTCCTGTTCCTACTGTGTTTGTCCTTGATATTATAATATAACTAATCTCTGAATCTTCAGAGGGCTATCTTTTTTTTTTTAAGCTTAACTAAAGAGCATTTATTGTATTTCTCTACTAAGCTTTGAGTTTTGAGGACATAACTAAATTGTGGAAAACCTTCACATAGAAGAATTAAGTACAGTGAACATTTTACGCGGATATGAACAGCTGGAAGAACTGTAACCAAGTGCTAACGGACCAAAGAGAAAATTTCAGCTACTTCTTAGTAAAAAAGAAAAAGAAAGTAGGGAGGGTCAGGGGCTTCAGATTGAACGAGACAAAAATCTCCTAATACATTCAACCTTAGCTAGATTGTAACAAAATGGAAGCAGGACTTCTATAATACAAAGTCCCCACTACAGCACGCTGTACACACCTGTTTTCCAAGCACTCCCCCATCCCCCCAAGGCTGCCACTTGGATTATTTGCCGGCTTGTTGGGCCTGCCGACGGAGAAGCACATAGATCTTCTCTTTGATCCAATCTTTGTTGTAGGGTTGGTATGTCTGAGTGTCTGCTCGGTACACAAGGCAGCTAAGGTCTGCCAGATCATCAATGAAGTCAAACAGCTGGCTGATATCATATGTGATGGAGGGGCTGTTGGGGTTCATTCTCTTCAGATGTTCTTCATACATCTTACACACTCCTTCCATGCATTCATTCACTGATTCATAATCAGCATAAGTTCGGCCTTCTGGCCTCTTGGTAGGTTGTACCAATAAAATGGTATGAGACTTCAAAGAAGTCGTTGATGCCTGGCTGGCCATCTTTGATGAGGGGGCAAAGACTGCTGGGGACCTTTCGGCTTCAGCGCAGATCTTGTTCTCTCCGGGATGCGGAATAAGATGTTTCTATGATCAGACACACATTCCAAGGAATCAGTGGCTCACGGAGCGACAGAGATCCAGTCCCACAAGCCCAACTCAAAGATGGTGGCTAGCTGGGTCGAGGAGAACCAAAAGTAGGTTGTATCTGGGAGAGGACGGTTGTCCAGAGGGCTATCTTAATGAAATATGAACAAATGAGAGAGGATGTTGTATCCTTGCTTCCTCCATTTCTTCAGTGCCCATTTACTTCTTAGCCTCCTTCAGTCTGACTTCCTTTTCTCTTTGTTCTACTGAAATTTTTCTCTGCAGTATCACTGCTGGTCTCTTAAATCTTGCTCCCCAACCTGAAGGTATGCGTCTGTCTTCAGCCCTCTTCTCTTTACTCTTTCCTTTGGGATTTCATTAACTCTCATGAGATTTAGCACCACTTGCGCACAGAAAACAAATGTGGAATTGAATTACATTTAATCCTATCACTTTTTTGTTCAAGAAACTTCAGTCATTCCTTGTTTGATAAATCCAAGAAATTTGGGCTAGCATTCAAGGGACTTCCTTTGCTGTTGTGCTGCTGTGGAAAAAAACACTGGGCTTAGCCTCAGTTTGAGTCTTGTCCGTGACATTTGCCATTTCTGTGATTATGGGTCTTTCTGAGCCTTAGTTTTCTTATTTGCAAAATGGGTTAGCGACCTAACAGGATTACTCTGAGCAAAAACATTTATAAAATATAAACCACCTATGTAAATATGGACTGTTATTACTATTTATTTGAGTTGTAACAGATTTATTTTCATTCAACAAGCATTTAGGTGATTAACATATATGTGTATATATGTATATATGTATGTATATATGTATATATATATGTATGTATGTATATATATGTATATAAGATACCAACAGCCCCTCTGCCCCTGCCAGACTGTTCTATGTAGTGTTCTCCAGCCTGTGTCTTGTGCTTTCTTCTTTTAATTTTGCATATGCTGTTAGTTCTCCTGAACTGTCTTTTTCTGCCTCTCTTTAAGTTTATGTCCATCGTTTCCTTCATGGCATGGCTCAACACCTTTTTTAGCTTTTCTGGCCAGAAAATCACCAGATTTTCTCCCTTCATTTTATAGTCTTAACTCTTGATTGTGTGAACTATGATTTTACACACACACACACACAAACACACACACACACACTGTACTTTAAAGTTTTATAAAGTGTTTTATTCATGTTATCTCATATAATCATTACTATAATCCTACGAAGTAGGTGCTAATATCTGTGTTTTACAGACTTAGAAACTAGCTCAGAGAGGGTAAAAAGTCATCCAGCTCGACATTTCAGAATCTTTCTTGAACTCCAAGTCCTTTCCTTACATACTTGTTTTGTTTTTCCAACTCATTTGTAACTTTCTAAAGGAAAAGAAACATTTTCTATTTTTATACAAGTGTGTGTGTGTGTGTGTGTGTGTGTGTGTATGTGTATCCCTCATAGAATCAGTGCTTTATAAACATTGGACTAAGCTTACTAAATAATGTTTTTTAAACAAATGAATATAGAGAAGAACTCTTCATATACTCTATACTATGCTGAATACAGTGAAACCACTTTATCATAAATGTGTATGGTTCTTGAGGATTTCACCAGTTCAGAAAAAACTTTGGTAGGTTTTGCAAAGCTAGAATATAGCTCAAATGTAGGCTAGCAACAGATTGTATCTATTGCTTGAGAACCCGACTAGTTAAGTACAGAAAAGTCCATCACCAGAAGGTTGACCACCAGTTGATAAATCTTTGTGGTCATCATGACTAATGAAACATAATGGCTGTGGATTGCTATTGCCCACTTCTGTTTCTTTGGTGATATTGGCAGAGGATGAGAGAGATTGCTAGAATCACATAGTGTTTAGTTCATGTACAAGCATTTATTTTGTTTTATTTATGATATACTTTGTTTTGACACAACAGATACTACCCAACAGACACCCAGACAAACCACTTAAAGAGTACATTCCCAGGGGCGGCTAGGTGGTGCAGTGAATAGAGCATTGGCCCCAGAGTCAGGAGGACCTCAGTTCAAATTCAGCCTCAGACACTTAATACTTACTACCCATGTGACCTTGGGCAAGTCACTTAACCCCAATTGCCCTACCTTCCGCCCTCTAAAAAGCAAAAAAAAAAAAGTACATTCCCAGAAGTTTGATTAACACACAGATATGTCCTTTAACTTTGACAATATAGTATTAACATTAATTGTTATATTTGACCAGAGTTGTGTTGCCTCTGCATATTAGCTTTCTTTACATTGTTGTCATTGTGTATATTGTCCAAATATCATTTTATCTGAACGTGTAGCCTTTGTCTGACAACCAGTGAGTTGATTTTGGGGGGAAGAAGCATGATGTCATTTAGTCAGTTTAGCAATCAAGTGCCTTCTATTTAGCAATCACTATTCTATGCACTAGAGTTACAGGGACAAAATTGGAAAAGTTCACGCCCTTGAGGAGTAATGGAAAGAGCACTGAATTTCAAGTCCAAGGACCTGCTAATTCTAACACGTTACCTGTGTGGCTTTCAGCAAATGATTTCACCTTTCTGGACTTCATTTTTCCTCATCTGTGTAATGAAGTGGTAGGCTAGGTGCCTTTCAACTTAAAATCTATGATTTTATAATTCTATGGCTAATGATATTACTATGTATAAAATGTAGCCCCCCTTCATTAATCTACCACTTTACTGAAAAGGCATTACCAGTGGCTTTTTCTCATTCCTCATCTGTCATAACAATGCACTATTGAATATGCCCTTCCAGCATTTATATTCTTTTCTATCTTTGAAAATGTTTTCATCTTTGAGAGGATTTTAATAATGTAGTTAATTCTTTAAGCAGTATCTTAAAAGGGTTTTGCTGATATGTATTAGAACATGCTTCTTCAAATGTAAGCATAAAAATAAAATTTCAAAGCTAGGTTATTCACCCCTCCTTTCCCCCAAAGCACTGTTCCTTTCCCATACCACCACTAGAACTGTATGTTCTCTCCTGATGGACTTTTAATGTTTTTCAGAGGCATGGGAGATACACATGCCTTAATTACTATATAGCCAGTTTAATGGATCTTAGCATGGTAAGGTACACATACAACATATATCCTGTTTATGTGTACTATGAAAAGAAATAAAATTGTTTTAAATAGTTTAGAAATAAGGACAGTGTTTGTTTGCTGTAAGAAACAGTTGTTTCTTTTTTGACTGTTTCATATTTCAGTATTGGAGATGATTAAATTACTCAAGACATATTAAAACGTAAATCTGCTGAAAGAGGCAACAAAAATGGTTGCTCTTCTTTTGACTACTAATTTGTGCTGTCAGCTTGTTAAGATTAATTAAATACTGTAACTGAATATTAGAATAGGTTTGTTTTTATATGTCATACAATCACTGGTCTGTTTTATTTACTACCTAATACCCACTTCCTTTGGACAATTATATCCTTAAGTATAATGCAATTGTAAGGTACATGGTTGCATTTTCCTGTATTTTGATGGGTTTTTAAAAAATATACAAACACAAAAGCAAAATCTTTAGTTCCAGAGCAGCTGAAAGATTATTTGTTCTGTTAACCCTCGCTTTTAATTATTTTTATACAAGAAATACCAAAAAAATGTTTACAATTGAGGTATATGATCCTGATTGACATTTGCATGTTATTTTTAACATCTATTGGATGGAATTAAGAGAAATCTGTTGTATTTATGCTATACAATTTTACCTTCCTAGCATCCTTTTATCAAGAATGCCAAAGCAGTATCAATTTTAAGAGACCTGATCACAGAAGCTATGGAAATAAAGGCCAAAAGACATGAAGAACAGCAACGAGAACTGGAAGAGGAAGAAGAAAATTCGGTTTGTAATTATCCATTATTTTTTTAAATTAAATGTTGCTTTTACTAAATAGGGCCCTTTCCTACTCAGAATATAATGCAGCTTACTAGAATTGATCTAAGCATGATATTTCTGGAGTTACCTAAAACAATTGCCACCTGTATCCAAATTGTTACTTGACATGTTTTATGGTAGTATCAACTTAAAAAAGACTTATATGTACATATGTTTATATTGCTATTATATAAATTGACAATTGAGTGTACTCTCAGTATTGAAATTTAGCACTATTCCATAGCCATGGTATTATAGATTATATCAAATATATTAGTTGCTACTGATGCTAATGGGTGGAGATACCACTGTTCTCAGGAGTAGAAATATGACTTTATATCATAACTGTCAGCAATTTAGACTGTATCAGTGATCTGGATTATTAGTGCCCTTTACTTTTGTCTGGATTGCTTGCTGTCTCCTCCATATTTTAGTTTCATTAATCACTCATCTATTACTTTTAGCTTGGCTGTATTGTTGTTCAGTCATTTCAGTCATGTGTGACTCTTTGTGATACCATTTGGGGTTTTCGTGGCAAAGATACTGGTTTGGTTTGCCATTTCCTTCTCCAGTTCATTTTGTAGATGAGGAGACCGAGACAAAACAGGGTTAAATAATCTGCCCAGGGTCACACAGCTAGTAAGTGTCTGAAGCTAGATTTAAAATCAGGTCTTCCTATGTACCAATTGGACTCTCTAGTCTATCCACTGTGCCACCTTGCTACTCTTTGTGTAGTAGAAATTATTTTGTATAGGAATTTGTTCTGTTTTTAGCTATTTCATTTTGGTTGACCACCCTGTGCATTCTTCATGCCACTTCCTCTTCAGCTTCCCATGGAGCAACAGTTTTAGAGTACTTTTATCTATTTTTATTTAAAAAAAATTTTTTTTTGCTTTTTAGAGTGGGGAAGGCAGGGCAATTGGGGTTAAGTGACTTGCCCAAGGTCACATGGCTAGTACGTGTTAAGTGTCTGAGGCTGGATTTTAACTCAGGTCCTCCTGACTCCAGGACAGGTGTTCTATTCACTGTGCCACCAACCTCCCCGCTTATATCTGTTTTTAATACTTTCTTTGTCTAGAGATATCAGAGTTTTAAAAGTACTGAATGTAAAGTCAGGAGTCTAAGATTCAAATTATACATTGGATACTGTGTGATGATGGACAGGATACTTAACTTCTCTGTTTCATCATTTTTAAAATGATATAATATTTGTACTACCTATTTTATAGGATGATTGTAAACCTTTATGTACTATGTAAATGGGAATCTATTGTGATCATCATCTTATTATAAATATTAGAGATTCTGGCTATCTTTTGTGTATTTTGTTATGATGAGGTAATGATGAATTTTGGGTCTGTATTAACAAGATGAAATTCAATATGGATCAGTGCAGAGTCATATACTTGGGTTTAAGAAGTTGATTTCATAAGTATTAGATAGAGGAGCATGGTTAGACAGAAGTTTACCTGAAAAAGATGTGGGAGTTTTTAATCTACTACAAACTCATCAGGATTCAGCAATAGGATGTAACAATTAAAAAACTATTGTAGTATTGGGCTACATTAAGAGCAATATATCTTCCAGAAAAAAGGACGTGATAGTCATACTGTACTCTGTCGTGATCAAACTTTATTTGGAGTATTATGTTCGGTTTGGGGCACCATATTTTAGAAGGATGTTTATAAACTAGATATTATTCAGAGAAGAGCCACCAGAATGCTGAAGGGACTTGAGCATGGTTTATACAAGGATACTTTGAAGAAACCGGGGATTTTTAACTTAGAGAAGAAAACGTTCAGGAAGAATATGATAGCTTTTTTAACGTACTCAGAAAGCTGTCATTTTGAAAATGGATTCGATTTGTTCTATTTCGACCTAGAGAATGAAGCTGGAAGTATAGGGGTTGCAAAGAGGCACATATAGTCTTGGTTTAAAAGATAAACTTTCTAACAATTAAAATTATACTAAGTGGAATGAGCTGCCCTGTGAGGTGACAGCTTCCTTCCTCATTGAAAGTGTTCAAGCAAAGGTTAAATGACTATTTCTTGAATGTGTTATAGTGGATATTCTATGGGAACTCTCTCTTTCATGTAGACTCTTTGTAAAGTATCTTACTTGACAGTGATAGACAACTTCAGCCAGATTACATTTTATGTCTTACCTGTTGAGGCATTTTCTCTGTGATGACATGTATCAAGGACTCTTGTATAACTGTAGCATATTAATCAGAGATAATATATAGGAAAAAAAGATTGCATATTTCTCTATTGTGTCAAATGCTTTTTTATGGTCAGCAAATAATGAACTTTTATATTCTCTGTAACTTTTTATCAAATTTTTAATTATGTAGATGTGATCAGCCATAGAAAACAATTTGTTCTTTTTTCAAGAATATTCTCGATGCAAATATAGATCATCCTAAATCTATAGATCCCTCTAAAATATCTATTATAAAGATGGATTATGAGGCAGTAATTCTTTATGGCTCACAGAATCTTAAGAGTTTGAAGGGACCTTCTTGGACAGGGTTGGGGAACCTGAAATCTTAACCCATGTGTGGCCTTCTGGGTTTGTAAGTGTGGCCTTTTGACTGAATCCAAATTTTTTTTTAAAGCAGTTGGGGTTAAGTAACTTGCTCAAGGTTACACAGCTAGTCATTATTTGTGTGGGGGTGCTCATTTTCTGAGGCCGGATTCGATCTCGGGTCATCCTAACTCCGAGGCCGGCGCTCTTACTCACTGTGCCACCTAGCCGCCCCCTGAATCCAAATTTTACAGAACAAATACTTTTATTTTTATTAATACATTTTGTTTGTCTTTTATATTTTTATTTTATTTTAAAAGTGAACGTATTTAAAATACCAAAGAAAAAAAGTAAGTTTCAATGAAATAATCCTCATGGATTGACCAGCACAATTAGGACATTAGTAAGCTATAAGGGCTAAATTCACAGCTGTTACATTCATTATTTAGTTCTAACTTTCCCTGCCTGACTGGTGCCACCATTGCACAAGGTTGGTTGGTGAGAGATTATGGGAGTTGAGTATGCCAGTTTCTTATCAGCTTTTGACAGTGGTGCACTGTTTCTTTTTGAAGTGAAATTTGTGAATAGTTGCACAGCTCGAAAGTATTTTTTAATCCTGTTGCCTTAACAGCCTATCCTAGAAGACCAAGAAAATGGTGAAGGAAGAAAGCATATTTTTAAATGAGGATTGGGAATTGCAATATTATCTTGTTTCTGCAAAAGATAAGATGATTTGCTTGCTTTGTGGTAATGCAGTATCAACATTAAAGAAATGCAATGCTCATCAGATTTATAACACTCATAAAATATTTTAAATGAGAGAGAGGTGTGAAAGATTGTATTGGAGAAATTAAAAGATGAGAAGCAAAAGCAAAAACAATTCCTTCAAGCAGCAAAAATCCTGGAAATAATGCCACTGAAGCAAATTATAAAGTCGCTTTATATACTTGGGAAAAAAGGGAAACCATCAAATGATGTAGAAATTGTGAAAGAATGCATTGTCAAAGCTGTAAGATGCTTAGACACCAATAATATTTCAAAGTACAAACACCTGCCTCTTTCAAGGAGAACCTAACTGATTGGTATCGTGAATAAGCCTTCAACTTAACAGAACAACTTAATTGAACACTTCAAAAGGAAAATATGTATTATTCAATTGCTTTGGATGAATCAACTGATACTATTGACTCAGCATAAGTTTTATACTTCTTTGGGGACATAATAGAATTTTTTTTTTTTTTGCCATGAAGAGTTATTCACTTTGGGCACTCTTGCCAACAAAATACATGGATAGATATCTTCAACAATTTTCAAGATAAGTGTCATGAAGTTGGACTGAATTTGGTAAATTCAATGAGTATATATATATATATATGTATATATATAATATATATATATGTATCTTTTATGACAGGAAAACATGAAAAGTTTATTGCACAGTTAAAAAAAGTAACAGATCCAAATCCTTTCACTTTTTTAATTGTATCTTGCATCAGCAAAATTTTTGTGCTAAAACTACTATTTTAAGTGACACTTTGCAACAAGTTGTAAGTATCATTAACTATATTTGTCAAAATCTAGTATGGCATTGTCAGTTTCTTAACATGCTAAAGTTGAATGATGAGGTATTCAGTATGGTTTTGCTGTATCATTCTAAAGTGTATTGGCTATAACAGGGACAGACAAAATTTTATCTCTGTGAGAGCAGATAGTTAAATTTTATGGAGAACAAAATCAGCAACGTCAATTATTGAGAGAAGATTTCTGTAGGACTGCTGTATTTCTCTGTGCCATATCACGGCAAATCAAAATGACTTGAATATTTCTTTGCAAGGTAAAACTAAATCTGTGTCTGATATGTGGCAAAAGAATCCAAGCATTTTGAAAAAAAGCTGTCTTTTTTCAAAACACTTCTTCATCAAAAGGAAATTTCAGGTGAATATTTTTCAGAGTTAGCAAAGGTCATTGATGAGCAGAATGATATATGTGAATCATTTGAAGAATATACAGCTGTTACAATGTAGCACCAACATAATATTCACAGCATTGTCAGTGACTGTGAATATGCCAGCATAGTGCTCAATTGAAAAATATAACAGATTTTTCTTATATAAGACAAAATCAAAACATTTATTCAGATACCAGAAAATCAAATCCCAACACCACAAAGTCAAATCCATCATAGCAAAGAAGTTAATATACCATAGCACAGCATGAAGCCACATCATCCTTTAGCCTTCCAACTCCAACTACTATGACTCCCAGTTTTCTGTGGGCTTCGCTCCACCCTTCGGCAGTCTCCTACCACGGGCTTGGTGTAATTACATTCACCCTATTAGGGAGCAGGGAATATCTTCAAATCAGAGAAGGTCTTCAAATTACCATTACAATTACACATAGACCTATTAATTGGGAGAATACAATGAAAGGTTCACTGATTTTGAGGATCATGACATCATACTCAAATTAGCATTTCATCCTCACCTAATTGCTATCACCAAGGCTCCTAAAGAACTATAGATGGAATGAATTGAGCTCTCAGTAGATGACATTTTAAATTCATTGTTTCTTGCTAAGGAAGATCCAATTGAAATACAGAAAAATGCAGTAGAATACCCATGCCTTTGACAGCATGCTCAAAAATTGCTTTATTGCTTTTCAACCACTTATTACTGTGTATCTACATTCTCCTACCTAACCAAATCAAGATGCCTGTAAAGTTCCAAATGATTGATACCTATTTAGAGGATAAACTGAAACCATGGACCTCCTTACTGAAACCAAATATTGAAATATTTTCCAACAAAAAGCAGACACAACAAAGTCATTAAAAATTAGTTAACTTTAAAATGAACAGTTTTCATTTTTTGAAATTATTAAAAATATAGTAGTTAGATTTATACAAAATAATGTAAATTTTAAAGTATGTCTAGTTGAAGTTTCCTGAATATAGCCTTATTTGATTACAGCTAAATATTAATGCAGCCTTCCAAAGTGAAAAGTTTCCCCATCCCTGTCCTGAGACATTTAGTTCAACTCATTCCTAAAAAAAAGATCTCTACAGTATAACACATGACAATCTAGTCTTTGCTTAAAGACCTCTACTGCTGGGGGAAGACTTTTCAACCTTTTCTTATAAACAACTTTAATTATTAGGAAGCTCTTCCTTGTACCTAGCCAAAATTTCCTTCTTTGCAATTTCCACTGATTGCTGCTACTTTTGCCATCTGGGATCAAGGAGAAATGGATTTACTCTAGGCTGGAGACAGATTATGGTAGGCTTTGAATATCAGGACCAAGAATTTAATTTTAATGTCTCCAGAAATTTGTAATCATTGAAGATCCTGGAGTAGTGGAAGGACCTGATAATAACACTGTATTAGTTCTGTTGAAGTGTAAAATGAATGTGAGATGGTAATAAATTGAATAATGGGATCATTGATCCAATTCAGTTTTAGAGACAGAAAAACCCTATAGGAGGTTATTATAATAGTCAAGATGAGAAATTACAAAACTACTAACTAGGGTGGTTGTAACCTATATGGTGAATAGAAGGAATTGGATATGAGAGAAATTTAAAAGGTACAATCAACAAAATTTTGGTAATTAATGGGACGTGGAATAATGGATAAGGATGATAGTCAAGGTTGTAAGCCAGGGTAACTGGGGGAATAGTAATACTGTTTACAGAGGTGTCAGAGTTAAATATCGCAAAGTAAGAATATTATAAGGTAAGAAGAGATAAGAGTCAAAGATTTTACCAAAGTTCAAATATGGAAGACTGAGTAAATGGTGATGTCAGTTATAAAAATAGCAGACCAAGAAAGAGAATCAGAGTTTTCTTTGGATGCGATGGGGATGGGAAGAGGAGGTTGGGAAGGATTGTATACTTGGTTGAGACATGTTGAGGTTGTGTGGTGCTCCAGTGGGTGGAAATATTGAGGAATAGGGAAAGAAGAAAGTAGGGAGAAAGGAAAGAAGGGAAGGAAAGACTTTTTGCAATGTTACTGCAAAGATACCAAAGACTTTTAAAGAAGCCATATTAGTTCTATTCTGTACCGGGTCTTTTTTTTTTAAGCTCTCTTTATTTTTCTTGTTTTTATTTTTTTGTCTAAGTTTTCTTTTATAACATGGTTAACATGGAAATATATTTTTATTTTCTTTTAAATTTATTTTTAGTTCCATAAGTTTTTGTGTTCCAAATTTTCTCATCCTCCTCCCTCACAAGATGGCATGTAATCCCATATAGTTTCTATATATACCTTCGCCTAGCTGCCCCATCAATAACATTTTTTTAAGGAAAAGAATTCTGTGTTGTGAGCAAGAAAAAATAAAGTTTGACAGCTCCTGACTTAGATCCAGTTGACTTTGAGTCTTGGAGGAGGAGGAAGAGGAGAGGAAGGACGGGACTTTCACTAGTAGAGGGAACTTCTTGAATGAGCAAATATCCTCTACAGGTTGGCACCTTCTCTATAGTTGTAGAAAGTTGTCTAAAGTACTAAGAGGCTAAGTCAGATCATACAGTCAGCAGCAAAATTGAGTCCTGGTTCAAGCCACCATACCACACTGCTTATAATGTTTATTTAAACTTCTAAAAAATTGTAGATTCAATAACTGTCAGCTAAAACAGTAAGTCAAAGAAATATTATACACACAGGACAAAATCTTACTCCAATATCTTGACCTTTAAAAAGGCAGAGCCAAGCAAAATAATACACAACAAACAAAAATTAGTGTTCAGTTTTCCCTTCCAGGCCTATGTAATATTCTTTTTTTTTTTTTAATGTCACTTGATAATTTACTTGGCATGATGCACACATAAAAATGCATAGTATACAATGGATTGAACTCAAGAAACTTGAGATGACAGAAGAATAAATGCATTATCATAGGCAGCAACAATTATAGCTATGACTCATTGACAGACCCATCCAAATACTCCTGTAGGTATGACCATTGAAGTTTACACAGAACTGGTATTTAAATGTCCTGACAATTTTATTTCTTTATTTATTAATTAATTAATTTACTTTTAGTTTACAACATTCAGTTCCACAATCCCTTGAGTTTAAAATTTTCTCCCCCCCCCCCCTTTGGGCCCCTCCCCCACCAATGGCAGCACACAGTCAAATATAGGATCTACAAATACCTTCACATTGAGCATTAGTCAGATTGTAAAGACGGATTATAACTAATGGAATGAACAATGGGAAAGACGAAACAAAACAAAATAAGAAAAAGAAAGAGCAAGTAGTTGAGTCTTCTGGAGTTATCTTATTCCAGTCTTACTTTGTTTCCCTTCCTTCCCCTACCAGGGTACTATATGCAGTTCCAACCCTATTCATTTCACTCAGCATCACCTCATATGTGTTCTTCCACATTTCCTCATTGGCTTCATATTTATTTTTTCCTGATGAACTTTTAAATGTTGCCTTTCATATGTCAGAGGTGAAGTGTATGTAATTTCATGAGTGTGGGGAATTTTAACGTGAAAACCCCCTCCACCAATATAGATACAACGCTTCAGTGACTTTGTAGATAAGTTATAGGGCACAGAAGTCTCCAATGATTGTGTCAGGGTCACATAGCTAGCTAGTGTCAAGAGGCAAAATGAAACCCAGGTTTCCACTATCCCCATGCTGCTTCTTTTATAACACATGTAAACCATAAGAATATAATAGTAATTTACATTTATATAACACTTTTAAGGTTTTTATTTAGAGGTGGAGGTGACCTTAGAAGCTTTTTATTCCAATTCTCTTTTTTTTTATATATGAGGAAACAAATGACTAATAACTACTCTGAAAGTAGTTATTGAGAGCATATAAAACTAGATTGTATTTTTCTTTTTTTTTCTTTTTTTGCCTTTTGGAGGGCAATTGGGGTTAAGCAACTTACCCAAGGTCACACGGCTAGGTTTTTTTTTTTTTATTTGTGTGTGCTTTAAGTGTCTGAGGCCAGATCCAAATTCAGGTCCTTCTGACTCCAGGGCCGGCACTCTACTCACTGCGCCACCTAGACGCCCCTAAATTGTATTTTTCAGACAAAATCACGTAATGTAAACAGATAAAATTCCTTTGAAACAATGGTTTGCATATTCTGGGAGATAATCCAAAAGAAAAAAATATATTTTCATTTCCTTGCTACAGTAGACTTCTGGTTTCGTCCAGTGTATTTAGTCCCTAGTTATTTCAAAGTACTGAATGATGTCTTGTCAGTATGTTCTCTGTGCTGATGCAGATTGTAATTTTTTTATTCTCTAATTGAGAATCTTCATAAATTGTTGTGACCAAAAATATTGTTCACTTGGTGACCAAATTTTTGGTCCTTGAATGATAGAAATACATTCTGTTCCAGGGACAATACTCCAAGGCTTTTCAGTTTGGCTCCTGACAAAGTTTATTTCATATCACTCTCCTTCATAAACTCTCTTCAGGAAATTGGGCTGCCAGCCTCTCTCCAAAAAGTATATTCTCTCTCCTGCCCCCCATGCCTTTCCCAATTGTGCCACCAGCCTCTCTCCAAAAATTATCCTCTTTCTCCTGCCCTCCATGCCTTTCCCTCAGTGCCCAGAATGTACTCTGTCTTCATTTCCACCTCTTATAATCTTATTCTTCCTTCAAGGTTCAATTTAGGTGACCCTTCTCTATGAAGCCTTCCTGGAATTTCCCAGTTGTTAGTGCTTTGTCCCTCCCAAATTTTCTTTTTGCCTTTTCTGTGTACACAAACACACACACATACACACACACACAAATGTATATATATGTATGTGTGTATATCTATATATCTATGCATCTATATCTATATATCTATGTATATCTATATATCTATCTATATATCCATATCTATATCTATCTATCTATCTATATCTATCTATATCTATCTATCTATCTATCTATCTATCTATCTATCTATCTATATATATATATATGTTTGTTCCTCAGTAGAATGTAATATTATTAAGGGGATGGATTTTTTTTTGTCCTTTTGCTCCCGGTACCTTATACTTTGAAGGCACACAATAATTGTTTGTTGAATTGTATTGAATAGCCACAGATTGCATTCTGCTGGTTTTTAGTCTTTAGGAACCTAGCATCACCTCTGTACTCCAGTGCGATATTAGAATAGGTCTTTGTTATGTAAGAAATGTGTAGGCTAAATGTATTGTAGGCAAGGAGAAGAAAGCTGAACTAAATCTAAACACTTCACACTTTTTTTTTTTTTGGTCCTACCATAGAATCACAACCCCTATATGTGTCTCCACCTCTCACTTTCTAACAACTCAAATACAAACTATTAAAACTTCCTATCCAAACCACACATCTAAAGATCTAGAAGTTTAAGTGAGCATTACCCTTACTCTAGAGAATCTTGGCATCAGCTTGTTTTATCTCTGGATCCCACAGAGTTAGAATGAGATTTTAATAATGTGTATTAATTTTAATAAAATTCCATTACTAAAACAATTTGCACATATCCCTTGGACTTTGTTGTGACTAGATTTTAGCTTTATTTAATGATGACTTTTCACCTCAGAAAACATTGTTACAAACAAGCTTCATAGGCTCATAAGCTTATAACTGGAAAGGACCTTGAAGTAAACAAATTCAGCCCTCTTCATTTTACACGTGAGAAAACGGAGCTCCAGAGAGCTTAAGTGTTTGCCCAAGGTTACACAAGGTAGGAAGCATCTGAGAAGGATGCAAACCCAGGGACTCTGCTTGAAATTCCTTATACCACACAACATTTAGACAAATGCATTACTTTAAATTCCTTCATAGATATCAAGTACATATTTATTTTTTAATAACAAAATATAATAATTCACTGGGGAAAATCATGTTTTATTGCTTTAGGGGAGGTATATGTTAGAAGAGAGACTAAAGTTCATTGGAAAATCTTTCTTGTAGAACTTTTAAAAAAACAACTAAACTTCCATTCATTGCTTGCATACAATCCAAACAACTTTCAACACAGTTTTATAATCTTAACTTACATATGAGAAGCATGTTAATATAATCTACTTTGGCTGGCCTACTACCATAGGACTTCTAGCCAGTAGTTCTTGTTAATTGTTAAAATAACAAGGAACATGTGTTGTTTTAAAGAAAAAGTTCATTCAAACACATAGTAAGTCATTTTCACCTTTTATAGGGAAAAGATAGGATGGTATTGGAGTAACAGGAAGGTAACAATAAAGAGATTATTATGGATGAGTCTGGGGTTCAGCTCAGCAAACATTAAACACTTAATATGAACAAGATATGGTGCTAGGTATTGAGTATATAAGGACAAAAATAAAATACAATTTACCCCCAAGGAACTTGGCCTCTATATGGGCCTACAGGTGGGTAGAGTGCGGAATACAGCATATAAACAGATAAATAAATTCCAAGAAATTTTAGAAGGGTGAGTGTACTAATAATTTGGTGAAGAGCAAGGTGAAGATCATGAAATGCCTCAGGATAGGGTAGTAGTGGTGGTACCTGAGCTGAGCCTGGCAGAGCTAGGGATTCTAAGGGGCAGAGCAGAGGAGGCAGTACTTTGCAGGTGTAGAGGATAATCTTGTTTAGTTATAAAGATGAGGAATGGCAATTCAGTTCAGGTAGCAATTAACTTGCCAAATTTTCTGGGAAATATAATGCCTAAAGGTAAGTAGTATGAAATAAGAAAGGTAGAGGGGAGCCAGAGTGAAGGACTTGAAATACCAGACTAAAGAGTTTGTATTTAATTGTTAGAGGCAGTAGAGGACTAATAGATATTTTGAAGTAGGAAGTTTACATGGTGAGATCAACATAGCAGCTATGTGAAGGATGGATTGAAGGAAAGATTCTGAAAGCACAGGGATCAGTTAGGGGGTTGTTGCAATAGGTTAGATGAGAGGTATTAAAGAGTTCTACCCAGGGATGAGAGGGGGGATGATGGAAGGGAAGGCAGGCTGGGGCAGGGGGCGGAAAGTTGGAAGTACCCATTTTTGAAAAGGGATAGGATCAAAGTAGGGAATAGACCAAGTGGGAGGTGGGATAGGAGGGAGGGAAATATAGCCAGTCTTTTACAATATATCTACTATGGTAATGTTTTGCATAGCTACACATGTACAACATATACTGAATTGCTTATCTTCCCAGTAAGGGTGAGTTACAAGGGAGGAAGGGAATGAATTTGGAATTCGAAGTTTTAAAATCAAATGTTTAATAATATATAAATACTATTATTACTATTTTACATGTAATTGAGAAATAAGATATACAGGCATTGGGGCACAGAGATTCACCTTGCCCTACTGGAAATGTCAGAGGCGGGGGTATGGGAGAAGATATGGGAGAGAGCAGATTGGATGAGGGGATATCCTGTGGGACTGCTGTTCTGGGGTGGTGGGTAGGGGAAAAATGGGGGAAAATTGTAACTCAAAATCTGGCAGAAATGAATGATGTAAACCAGAAGTTAATAAAGCATTTTTAAAAAAAGATAATCAAAAGTTCTACCCAGAGTAATGTGATGCTATGGAGTTAGAATCAATAAGACTTAGTAATTGATTGGATACAGAATGAGGGAAAATGAAGAATTGAGGAGTATTACAAACCTGAATAACTGTAAGGATAATTGTGTCCTCCACAGAAATAAATAGGGAAGCTTAGAAGAGGCAAAAATTTGAAGGAAAATACGAATTCCATTTTGGACACGTTGAGTTTGAGATTTTCAGTTTTAATCCAGATCTGTTTGGAGCTGTCCAACAGGCAGTTGGCCATGGAGTATAGTCTGGAGGAATATATTAGGCTGAATGTATTGATTTGGAAGTCATCTGCATAGTAATGATAAATCCACGGGATCTATGGAATCCCTAAGTGAAAGAAGGTATAGGCGAAAAAAAGAAGAGGACCTAGGACTGAGTTTGAGGGAACACCTATGCTTAATGGGTAGGAGATGGAAGATGATCTATTAGAGGGAATTTATAGGGAACTATTAGGCAGATAGGAACACCAGTGACACAGGACTCCACACAGTGAGTATGAGTGTAGATGTAGAATCATGACTGTAGGACTGGAAGGTACCTCAGAGATCATTTAGTCTAATCCTACCATTTTATATATGAGGAGACTGACTCAGAGAGGTGAAGTGAATAGCCAAAGGTCACACTGTAATAGTAAGAAGGAGTAAATAATCAACAGTGTCAGAAGTTGCAGAGAAGTTAACTAGAATAAGAACCAAGTAAAGGCCAATGGATTTAGCATTTAAAAGATTTTGGTCACACTAGATAGAACAGTTTAATTGAGTAATGGGGTTTGTAACCAGATTGCAAGTGAGAATTGACTGAAATGTATATTAATACATCAGTCAATCAAAAAGCATGTTTAAGTGTCTTCTTTGTGGTGTGGGATGATCTCTGTGGAATGCTATAAACACTGTCATATGTGGTTGCTTTCTTGGTTCTCGACTAAATGTTCTGAGGAAGGCGCAGGGTGTATTGGGGGGAGGGGGAGAAGAGGGAGGATATATTGGGAAATTTCTAAAATTAAAATCTTTTCTAAAACAAATTTTAATGAGAAAAAAATAGAAAAACATGAGAAAATGAAGATAATGAGTGTAGAAAACCTTTTCTAGACATTTGGGTGTGAAAGGAAGTGATGTCATAGATTTAAAGCTGGAAGGGACCTTAATGGCCTTCTAGTTCTAATCCCACATTTTCCAGAAAAGCATACTAAATGTCAGAGCAGTTAAGTGTTTTATCCTAGACCTCACCAGGTAAAGGCAGAATTTAAATCCAAGTTCTTTAAAGCAAGTTCTGTTTCCATGGTACCATGCTGCCTATAGGACAATAGTTGGAGGGGATAGAAAGGTCAGGTAAGCTTTTTTTTTTTTTTAAACAAATACTTTATTAACTTCTGTTTTACATCATTCATTTCCGCCAGATTTTGAGTTACAATCATTTTCCCCCCATTATTCCCCTACCCAACCTCCCAGAATAGCAGTCCCACAAGATATCGCTTCCTCCAATCTGCTCTCTCCCATACCTTCTCCCATACCCCCATCGACTTTTCCATTAGAGGAAGATGAATCTTTGTGTCCCAATGCCTGCACATCTTATCTCCCAATTATAGGCAAAAGAGTATTAATAATAGCATTTATATATATATTTGAAACATTTAATGTTACGACCTCGAATTTCAGATCCATTTCCTTCCTCCCTTGTCACCCATTCCTTCTTGGGATATAAGTAATTCAGTATATGTTGTACATGTCTAGCTATGCAAAACATTATCATGGTAGATATATTGTACAAAGCTGCTTATAATTCCCTCCCACTCATCCCACCCCCCACCTGGTCCATTCCCTACATGAGCCTGTCCCTCTTCTATAGTGGGTACTTCCAACCTCCCCTCACCCCAAGGATGCCCTCCCATCCATCATCCCTCCTCTCATCCCCCTTCCCCCTATCCTGCTGCAGGTTGAGATATCCCATTTAGTATGTATGTCATTTTCTCCCTGAACCAAATTCAATGTGAATGTGGTTTTGCCTTTTTAGCCTTCCTTATTCTCCCCCTCCTTTGCAACCACTTCCCCTACATGAGATAATTTACCCTACCATGTCTCTCCCCATCTCCTCTTGCCACTTTCCTCTCTCACCTCATAATTTCATCCCTTGAGTATTCTCCCTTCCCAACAAATTCAACCTATGCCTCTATCCATATACACACACATTCACATATGTATTCATATGACCACACACTCTTCTTCCATTATTTTCATAGTGAGAAAGATATCATCAGTCACAGTTATTGCTTTTCCATATAGGAATGTAAATAGTTCAACTTTGATAAGTTCCTTTTGATTTCTTTTCCCTGATTACCTTCTCAGGCATCTCTTCCTTCTTGTGTCTGGATGTCAAATTTTCTATTCAACTCTGGTTTTTTCCTCAAGAATGCTTGAAAGTCCTCTATTCCACTGAATGACCATATTTTCCCCTGAAACAAAATACTCAGTTTTGCTGGGTAGGTGACCCTTGGGTTCATTCCCAGTTCTTTTGCCCTCTGGAATATCATATTCCATGCCCTTCGATCCCTCAGTGTAGAAGCTGCCAGGTCCTGGGCTATTCTGATTGTGTTTCCACAATATTGAAATTGTTTCTTCCTGGCTGCTTGTAGTATTTTCTCCTTGATCTGGGGATTCTGGAACCTGGCTATAATATTCCTGGGAGTTTTCTTTTTGGGATCTTTTTCAGGAGGTGATTGGTGGATTCTTTCAACCTCTATTTTGCCCTCTGGATCTAAAACATCAGGGCAGTTTTCCTTGAGAATTTCTTGAAGGGTGATTTCTAGGTTCTTTCCTTGATCATGGCTTTCAGGTAGTCCAATAATTTTTAAATTGTCTCTCCTGGATCTATTTTCCAGGTCAGTGGTTTTTCCCATGAGATATTTCACATTGCCTTCTAATCTTTCAGTTGTTTGGATCTGCTTAACAGCATCTTGATTTCTCATAAAGTCATTAGCTTCCATTTGCTCCAGTCTAACTCTGAAGGAATGAATCTCCTCAGTGAACTTTTGAGATTCTTTTTCCATCTGGGAAATTCGACTTTTTAAGGCATTCTTCTCCTCATTGCCCTTTTGGGCCTCCTTTGCCATTTGAGTTAGTCTATTTTTTAAGGTGTTGTTTTCCTCAGTCAGGCTGTTGACCCTCATTTCATACTTTTCCTGCATCCTTCTCATTTCTCTTTCCAATTTTTCCTCCACTGCTCTTATTTGATTTTTAAAGTCCTTCTTAAGGTCCTCTATGGCCTGCAACCCGCTCATGTTTTCCCCTGGGGCTTTTGGAGCAGGACTTCTGACCTCACAGTCCTTTTCCCGCTCTATGCCCCCAAAATAGGAGTCTAGGGTTGCATTTTTCTGTTCCCTTTGCCTTGGCATGTTGCCACTTAATTGCTTGACTTTTGGGCTTGTTGCCACACCATGGCTTTAAGGCCAGATAGAGGAATTTTCGTCCCGAACGTGTGGGGGGCAACTTCCGTTTCTGGCAAGCTGTAAACCCACCCACAACTTCCACCCTAGATTACAATCCAGATCCAGGGAGGTTAAAGCAAGAGCGATTACCCCCCAAGACTGATCTCTGGATCTCCCCACGATTTGTAGGCTGGGAGCCCGAGCTGCCTCTGAAAACTACAAAATGGCGTGTCTCCTCAGCGGCTTCTAGCCCCCAGGGGAGGGAGCTGACGCATTCCCCAAATACAGGTCCCAAAGTCCATAGGACACTAACCTCTTACTTTGTCCTAGGCAAGTCTATGTTGATAATTCTGGAGTCTCCACAGTTCCTGGTGTTCTGGGGTTCCTCCAGCCGGCTGCTGGCCCTGCCACCCTGGGGCTAAAACCTCGGCTCACGTGGACCTGGGCTCGGCTCGGCTCGGCTCGGCTCCTGCGCTCTGCGCTCTGCGCGCTGCCGGCTCCCAGACTGCTGCGCTGGTCCTTCCTGCAGGGTGCTGGGCTGTCCTCAGCGGGAGGTTGGCTTCTCTGTGTCGTTCTGTGGGTGCTGGGGCTCCAGAAGTTTTTCAGAGTCCTTTTTTACATAGTTTGTGGAGAATCTGGGGGCAGAGAGGCTTGGAGGAGCTGTTTCTACTCCTCCATCTTGGCTCCCCCCCCCCAGGAATGTCTCAGGTAAGCTTTTTAAGGAGAGATATGGGTGTGTTTATTAGGAGTAGGAAAGGAGCCACTGAATAAAGATCATTTGACCCTGAGAGAAAGAAGGGAATGATTGGTGGGACAAGTTTATGGAATAGAGGTGAAGGGATGGATAAGTGCAAAAACACAAGTAGAAGGTTGACCTCAGCAAGGAAATGGATCACCTTTTCCTCAGAGACTGTATTTAGTAAAGATGGAGATAATAAGATAGGGGTAATAATGAACAAGGGTTTTGAGGTATGTATTAGGAGAGAAGAGTGATCTAATGATGGCATCTATCCTCTGCTGAGGTGACTTGAGGTGAAAGGATAAAGTATAAAAGAGATACTTTGGAGGTTACTGTATAGCATCTATTCGTAAAGATTGAAAGGATTGCTGTACAGGAATTAGGATCTACTTGAGATTAAATAACATAAATTTGTCATGCAGAATGACAAGAGCAGAACCAAGAGATTATCATACACACAGTAATGTCAGTGTTGTATTGATGATCAACTATGAAAGATAGCTACTCTGATCAATACAGTGATCCAAGACAGTTCCAAAGTACTCATGATAAAAAATACTGTCCATTTCCACAGGGAGAACTGATGAATTCTGAGGGCAAATTGAAGTATATGTATTTTTTTGCTCTATTTTTCTCACTTTTTTTCACAATAAAGCTAATATAGAAATGTTTTGTGTGATTTCACATGCACAATTGATATCATATTGCTTGCTCATATTGGGGAGAAGTCGGAGAGAAGGAAAGAATTTGGAACTCAAAATTTTAAAAAAAGAATGTTAAAAGTAATATTTTTTAAAACTAACCTAAATTTGTAGTGGACTTAGTTGTCATATTTATATGACTTTTCCCAGAGTGTTCTATGACATATGAGTAGAAATAGAGAAGGTACATGGTGGTAGTAATATAGAGTTAGATGAATAAAACAAGGGATATGAGAATAAAGAGTAGAAAATAGCATACATTCAACTGATCAGTAGTAATATCAAGACTATCAACGGTAGAAAGTGATGCTAGAGCAAGGATGATAGATTTAGAAACCAGGAATGAAGGGGTGGATGAACTGGAAAATTCCTGAATGATGCAGGTAACACAGTTATTAAATGATCATGAAATCATAGATAGCTATTTTATTCATTCATTCAAAACCTTCCTTCTGGTAGGCTGAGGTGGTATGAGATGCAAATCATGGTGGTTGAGAAAAATGATGAACTAGAATTTCCTGGCATACTATATGTGTATTGAAATGTCTAAGAATGATGCCCTTTCTGCTTCCTGAGATGATTTTGTGATGCCAAATATTTAGAAGAAAGTAGCTTATTATATATTTTGGAACCAATAATTTTTTTCTACTTTAAGAACCTCATTTCAATAAAAAATTGTTATTTAGCAATAAGACACATTTGCTCTTCAGGGATATTAGACTATGATGACAGTATATATAATCAAATTCATTTATATTTAGATGCTGTTCTGTTAGACATGAGAAAACCAGTGGGGAATTATTCTATTAATCACTTTTGTTCCCTCTTTAAAAACCCCATAGTTTTATGCAGAAGTATTTACTTTCACATAGAAACTTATTGGTTGTTAGTTTATAGTCATGTCTATCTTAATCAAGCGTCGATGTATTATTTCCTGATAACCTTTTGGTTCCTACTGATTTTCCGCCTTTTTACTACTTATCAGCACCTTCTTCAAAAAATGACCTGGAGAACATAAAGATGTTGGCAAAATAGTAAGAGAACAATGATATGTTACAATTCTTTTCTGTCTATGAAGTTCTCCAATTGTAGAATTTATTTAGGAAAATGAATGAATTATTCTAGTGACAGAAATGTGAAGCTTTCTTTCCTGCTGCCTTCCTTAATGACTTGAGTATTGGTATCAGTGACTCTTATAAACTCCTAATCCCTCAACTCCTTAAGTCCTCTATTGCTGTTACCTTCCTGTTCCCCTTGTATCCATTTCCCATAGGGCTTATATCCTTAAACTGCCCTATCACTCAGAACTAACTAGCCTTCAACACTTTGGATTATGAATTTACCGTCACTGGTCATAACCTTTGTCTTCATTTGGCCCAGTAATTTATTCCTCTTGAGCCTATTCTTTGGTGCAAATTAGGTTCTAAGTTTCCTTGATCCTTCTCTGTTTTCCCAGTCTATTACCTCTCTTCTGGTTTCACTTCCGACTCATGTATCTTCATGCCACGTTGGTAATTTTTCTTCTCACATTTTAGTCCCTTGTTCACTTGTCCTGCTGTTGGAGAATTACCAGTCTCTATCACTGGGTAATCTCTACCATTCCTATGCTTACTCCCAAGTAGTGGATAACTGCTATAGACAGGAAACTATGCTATTATATCTGGAACTGATTTATACTATCTGACCTCAACTGGACCTTCAAAGTAGCATGTCAGTCCTTTAATCCATGTCTTATTGACTCTCCTTAGCCACCAATGACAGCATTTGCCTCGTTGGTCAGGCTCTCCCCACCCAAAAGTCCAAAAAGACTTTGTTTTACTGAGAAAATCCAGACTACCCATTATGAGCTCCTGTATTTCATTTCCAGGAAACCTCAAAGCCTCTGTTTTTTCATGTATCTACTTTTCCTTCAGTCCAGACTCTCAGGATGAAGTATTTCCTCCTTGATAAGACTAATCCTTGTACCTTTTCTATCTCTTCTAATTTCTTCCTACACCTTGTCCAATTATCATTAAAATTTATACTGAAAATTTTAACATTTTATTTAAAACTTTAGTTCCAAATTCTATCTATTCCTCCGTCCCTGCCCTTCTTCCCAGAGATGATAAGCAATCAGATATAGGTTATTCATGAGCAATTATGTAAAACATTTCCCTATTAGTCATTTTGTACAAGACTCCAATAAAAGAAAAAAGAAAGAAAGTAAAAATACCATGCTTTAGTCTGTATTCAATTAATATCAGATCTTTCTCTGGAGGATAGTATGCTTCATCATGATTATTTTGGGCTTGTCTTGGATCATTGTATTGTTAAGAATAGTTAAGTCATTCTTAGTTCTTCATTGAATTATGTTGCTGTTACTGTATGCAACATTCTCCTGGTTCTGTTCACTTCAATATGTATCAGTTCATGTAAGTCTTTCCAGGCTTTTCTAAAACCATCTTGCGTATCATTTCTTTTTAAAATTTTAATTAATTTATTTTTAGTTTTCAACATTCATTTCCACAAGATTTTGAGTTCCAGATTTTCTTCCTATCTTTCCTATTCTGCACGCCTCAAGATGGCATGCATTCTAATTAACCCTTCCTGCAGTCTGCCCTCCCTTCTATCACTCCTCTTCTCTCTTATTCCCTTCCTCCTTACTTTCTTGTAGGGCAAGATAGATTTCTATACTCCATTGCCTATATATCTGTATTAACAATGCAATATTCACTATGCCTATGGCAGTTATAAATAGGCTTATGTGGTTATTAATCACAAAATATATCAGTCTCTCTATATGGGGGATAAAGCCAGAGAATTTATTAAAATACCAAATAACCGAGTCCCAAAACCAGAAAGTCAAAGCCATCAGGGTAGTTATGAAATTGGCATAAGTAGTTAACATAGTAAACAACCACATTCTTAAGCCTTCAAAACAGAACAGGCTACTTCAGGCAAAGGTCCTTCTCTCCTGACTCTCAGCAACTGCTCAGCGTCCAGGAAGCGTGCTCCCAACAGCTCCGGCCCCCCGCAGTTCCAGTTCCCGGCAGCCCCCAACAAGAGTCCTTAGCAGAAATTCTGGCTGGCTTAAAAAAGAGATTTGGGCCTCCACCTCTACCTTGGCTGCTGCTGCTGCTGCTGTTGCTGTGGCCACCAACAGTCCCCAACAGCCCCAACGGAACTCTAGCTTTTTTTTCCTCTTACTCTTGCCCCTCCCCTTCCTGCTATGTCAGCAAGTCCAATGGGGCATGGAAGATCTTTAAATCCCATAACCCTTACAATATCTTATTTTCCAGTTACATGTAGCCACAATTGCTGTTTCTGAAAACTTTGAGTTCTTAATTTCTTTCCCTTATTTGCTCCCCATCTGTATTAACAATGCAATATTCACTATGCCTATGGTAATTATAAATAGGCTTATGTGGTTATTAATCACAAAATATATCAGTCTCTCTATGGGGGATAAAGCCAGAGAATTTATAAAATACCAAATAACCGAGTCCCAAAACCAGAAAGTCAAAGCCATCAGGATAGTTATGAAATTGGCACAAGTAGTTAACATAGTAAACAACCACATTCTTAAGCCTTCAAAACAAAACAGGCTACTTCAGGCAAAGGTCCTTCTCTCCCGACTCTCAGCAACTGCTCAGCGTCCAGGAAGCATGCTCACAACAGCTCCGGCCCCCCGCAGTTCCAGTTCCCGGCAGCCCCCAACAAGAGTCCTTAGCAGAAATTCTGGCTGGCTTAAAAAGAGGTTTGGGCCTCGACCTCTACCTTGGCAGTTACTGCTGTTGCTGTGTCCACCAACAGTCCCCAGCGGAACTCTAACTCTTCTTCCACTTCCTCTTGCCCCTCCCCTTCCTGCTATGTCAGCAAGTCCAATGGGGCATGGAAGATCTTTAAATCCCATAACCCTTACATTCGGCCCCAAGATCTTTCATGTCCCTTACTTGGCAAAAGTATATTAGTAATAACTGGTGTCAACAGAATTTTACAACAATATAACAAAGATAGCACACAATAAACACAGAAAACAGAAAACAATATTTCAGGGTGGGGTTTGAGCACAAGCTCCCCATCATTTTCCCCCCGAACAAATGGGGCCCCGAAATCTTGGGGTAAGGGGCGAAGATCTCTTCTTCCATGGCTACTTGCTGCTGAAATCAGATGTAGAGCTGTCCCTGTCCCAAGGGGTCCCATTTGAGAGGTCAGTTCTTTTTTTTTTTTTTTAAACAAATACTTTATTAACTTCTGTTTTACATCATTCATTTCCGCCAGATTTTGAGTTACAATCATTTTCCCCCATTATTCCCCTACCCAACCTCCCAGAATAGCAGTCCCACAAGATATCGCTTCCTCCAATCTGCTCTCTCCCATACCTTCTCCCATACCCCCATCGACTTTTCCATTAGAGGAAGGTGAGTCTTTGCATCCCAATGCCTGCACATCTTATCTCCTATTACAAGCAAAAGAGTATTAATAATAGTATTTATATATATTTGAAACATTTAATGTTACAACCTTGAATTTCAGATCCATTTCCTTCCTCCCTTGTCACCCATTCCTTCTTGGTATATAAGTAATTCAGTATATGTTGTACATGTCTAGCTGTGCAAAACATTATCATAGTAGATATATTGTACAAGGCTGCTTATAATTCCCTCCCACTCATCCCACCCCCCACCTGGTTCATTCCCTACATGATCCTGTCCCTCTTCTATAGTGGCTACTTCCAACCTCCCCTCACCCCAAGGATGCCCTCCCATCCATCATCCCTCCTCTCATCCCCCTTCCCCCTATCCTGCTGCATTTTTAGCCTTCCTTATTGTCCCCCTCCTTTGCACCGACTTCCCCTACATGAGATAGTTTACCCTACCATGTCTCTCCCCATTTCCTCTTGCCACTTTCCTCTCTCACCTCACAATTTCATCCCTTGAGTACTCTCCCTTCCCAACAAAATCAACCTATGCCCTCTATCCATATATAACTGTAGCCATATACACACACATTCACATATGTATTCATATGACCACACACCCTTCTTCCATTATTTTCATAGTGAGAAAGATATCATCACTCAGAATTATTGTTTTTCCATATAGGAATATAAATAGTTCGACTTTGATAAGTTCCTTTTGATTTCTTTTCCCTGATTACCTTCTCAAGCATCTCTTGCTTCTTGTGTCTGGATGTCAGATTTTCTATTCAGTTCTGGTTTTTTCCTCAAGAATGCTTGAAAGTCCTCTATTCCACTGAATGACCATATTTTCCCTTGAAACAAAATACTCAGTTTTGCTGGGTAGGTGACCCTTGGGTTCATTCTCAGTTCTTTTGCCCTCTGGAATATCATATTCCATGCCCTTCGATCCCTCAGTGTAGAAGCTGCCAGGTCCTGGGCTATTCTGATTGTGTTTCCACAATATTGAAATTGTTTCTTCCTGGCTGCTTGGAATATTTTCTCCTTGATCTGAGGATTCTGGAACCTGGCTATAATATTCCTGGGAGTTTTCTTTTTGGGATCTTTTTCAGGAGGTGATCGGTGGATTCTTTCAACCTCTATTTTTCCCTCTGGATCTAAAACATCAGGGCAATTTTCCTTGAGAATTTCTTGAAGGGTGATTTCTAGGTTCTTTCTTTGATCATGGCTTTTGGGTAGTCCAATAATTTTTAAATTGTCTCTCCTGGATCTATTTTCCAGGTCAGTGGTTTTTCCCATGAGATATTTCACATTGGCTTCTAATCTTTGATTTGTTTGGATCTGCTTAACAACATCTTGATTTCTCATAAAGTCATTAGCTTCCATTTGCTCCAGTCTAACTCTGAAGGAATGAATCTCCTCAGTGAACTTTTGAGATTCTTTTTCCATCTGGCAAATTCGACTTTTTAAGGCATTCTTCTCCTCATTGCCCTTTTGGGCCTCCTTTGCCATTTGAGCTAGTCTATTTTTTAAGGTGTTGTTTTCCTCAGTCAGGCTGTTGACCCTCATTTCATACTTTTCCTGCATCCTTCTCATTTCTCTTTCCAATTTTTCCTCCACTTCTCTTATTTGATTTTTAAAGTCCTTCTTAAGGTCCTCTATGGCCTGCAACCCACTCATGTTTTCCCCTGGGGCTTTTGGAGCAGGACTTCTGACCTCACAGTCCTTTTCCCGCTCTATGCCCCCAAAATAGGAGTCTAGGGTTGCATTTTTCTGTTTCCTTTGCCTTGGCATGTTGCCACTTGATTATCTGACTTTTGGGCTTGTTGCCACACTATGGCTTTAAGGCCAGATAGAGAAATTTTTGTCCCAAACGTGTGGGGGGCAACTTCCGTTTCTGGCAAGCTGTAAACCCACCCACGACTTCCACCCTAGATCACAATCCAGATCCAGGGAGGTTCAAGCAAGAGCGATTACCCCCCAAGACTGATCGCTGGATCTCCGTACAATTAATTGCAGGCCAGGAGCTGGAGCTGCCTCTGAAAACTACAAAATGGCTTGTCTCCTCAGTGGCTTCTAGCCCCCAGGGTAGGGAGCTGATGCATTCCCCCAAATACAGGTCCCAAAGTCCATAGGACACTAAGCTCTTACTTTGTCCTAGGCATGTCTGTGTTGATAATTCTGGAATCGCCACAGCTCCTGGTGTTCTGGGGTTCCTCCAGCCGGCTGCTGGCCCTGCCACCCTGGGGCTAAAACCTCAGCTCACGTGGACCTGGGCTCCACTCGGCTCTGCTTCCTGTGCTCTGTGTGTTGCCTGCTCCCAGACCGCTGTGCTTGTCCTTCCTGCAGGGCTGCTGGGCTGTCCTCAGCGGGAGGTTAGCTTCTCTGTGTCGTTCTGTGGGTGCTGGGGCTCCAGAAGTTGTTCAGAGTCCCCTTTTACATAGTTTGGGGGGAATCTGGTGGCAGAGTGGCTTGGATGAGCTGTTTCTACTCTGCCATCTTGGCTCCGCCCCCAACCCTGTCCCTTTTCAAAAGTGTTCACTTCTAACTACCCCAGTACTGCCCTCACTTCTGTCAGCCCCCCCTTTCTCCTTGCTTTACTGTAGGATAAGATACCCAATTAAGTATGTATTAAGCCTCCTTAAGCCAAAGCTGATGTGAGTAAGATTCACTCATTCTCTTTCACTTCCCCCTTCTTCCCCTGCAGTGTAAAAGCTTTTTCTTACCTCTTTTATGTGAGATAATTTACCTCTTCTGTTTCTCCCTTTCTTCTTCTCCCAATATATTCCTCTTTCACCCCTTAATTTTATTTTTTAAATTTCTTCCCTTCATATTAATTTCACCCTGTACCGTATATCTGTCTGTCTGTCTATCTATCTATCTATCTATCTATCTCCTCCAACTACTATGAAACTGAGAAAGGTCTCATGCGTTACAAATATCTTCTTTCCATGTAGGAATGTAAACAGTTCAATTTTAATAAGTCCCTTATGATTCCTCTTTCCTGTTTACCTTTTCATGCTTCACTTGATTCTTATATTTGAAAGTCAAATTTTCTAGCTCTGGTCTTTTCATCAAGAATGATTGAAAGTCTTCTGTTTCACTGAATGTCCATTTCCCCCCTGAAGGATTATACTTCGTTTTTGCTGGGTAGCTGATTCTTGGTTTTAATCCTAGCCCTTTTGACCTCCAGAATATCATATTCCAAGCCTTCTGATCCCTTAATGTAGAAGCTGCTAGATCTTGTGTTATCCTGATTGTGTTTCCACAATACTCAAACTGCTTTTTTCTGGCTGCTTGCAGTATTTTCTCATTTGCATGGGAATTCTAGAATTTGGCTATAATATTCCTTGGAGTTTTCCTTTTGGGATCTCTTTCAGGAAGTGATTGGTAGATTCTTCTATTTTCTGCTTTCCTCTCTGGTTATAGAATAGCAGTGAAGATTTCCTTGATAATTTCTTGAAAGATGATGTCTAGGCATTTTTTTTATCATGGCTTTCAAGTAGTCCAGTAATTTTAAATTATCTCCCCTGGCTTTGTTTTCCAGGCCAGTTGTTTCTCCAATGAGATATTTCAAACTGTCTTCTATTTTTTCATTCTTTTGGTTCTGTTTTATAATTTTTTGATTTTCATAAAGTCATTGGCTTCCATTTGCTCCATTCTAATTTTGGAGGAATGTTTTCTTCATTAAGCTTTTGGGCTTCCTTTTCCATTTGACCAATTCTGCTTTTTAAGTTAATCTTCTCTCTTTTGTCATTTGGGTTAGTTTATTTTTTTAAGGTGTAATTTTCTTCTGTATTTTTTGGGGTCTCCTTTAGCAAGCTGTTGAATCATTTTTCATGATTTTCTCGAATCACTTTCATTTCTCTTCCCAATTTTCCCTCTACTTCTCTTACTTGATTTTAAAAATCCTTTTTGAGCTCTTCCATAGCCTGTGACCAATTCATATTTTTCTTGGAGGCTTTGATGTAGGAGCTTTGACTTTGTTGTCTTCTTCTGGTTGTGCATTTTGATCTTCTTTGTCACCAAAGTAAGATTCTGTATAGTCTGAGTTTTTTTTTCCATTGTTTGTGCTTTTTCCCAGCCTTGACTTTTTAACTCTTAGTCAAGGTTTGACTCTGCTTCTGGTTGGGGTGGGGGTGGCTATACTCTCCAAAGCTTCAGGGGGTTTGTGTGGTAGAGATATGTCTAGGGACCTGTAAATTTTTAGCTCTTCCAAGGTGGTATGATCAAAGGAGATGTGTTTACTCCTTTCCTGGCCTCTTCTCTGGTCTGTGAATGACTACAAACACTCTTTTCTGCTTTGCAACTGTGAGGAGGGTGCCCTTTCAATGGCTGCCACAGCTGTACTATGCCAGTGCTCCTCCTCACCCTAGGATTGTGACCTAGATCCAAGCAGGGCAAAGCAAGAGAATCCTGTTTCTGCACCAGCAGAGAGATCCCTGCAATCCCCCACTGATCAGTTGCTTGATTTCCCCCACTATCTGTGGGCCCACAGCTCTGGAACTAACCACTACTGCTGCAGCTGCTGCCTCCACCACCACTGCTACCTCTGCTGCCCCAGGGCTGGGACCAGACTGTGCTCCTTTCTCACTCAGGTCCCACAGAGTTTTCCTACTGACCTTCTTTGGTGTTTGTGGGTTGAGAAGTATGGAAACTGCCACAGCTGCCAGTGATTCAGTCTTCTGAGGCCTGTTCTGGCCCTATCTATGCTGGTGTGATCCATGTTGCACTGCGCTCTGCTCCCAATTCAATGTGATAGACCCTTCCTGTCTTTCTACTAGACTGTATTAGGCTGGATATTTGTTTCACTTTGTCATTTTGTGGGTTCTGTAGGTCTAGAATCTATTTAGAGTAATTTTTTACAGGTATTTGAAGGAGTTTGGGGGAGAGCTCAAGCAGGTCCCAACTTTTACTCTGTCATCTTGGTTCTGCCTTATTTCTTAAGGCACAATATTATTCCATTGCAGCCATATACCATAGCTTGTTTAGCCATTCCCCGATTGATGGGCATTCCTTTGATTTACAATTAGCCACCACAAAAAGAGCTACTTAAAAAAAAATATATATATATATATTTTTATATATATATATATAAATGTGTGTATGTGTATTAGTTTCCCAACTTTCCTACATCCAATATTTTCCTTTATTGTCATGGTTTTTTTTTTCATCTGGTCACAGTCCTGGGGTGAGAAGGAGCACTGGCATAGTAGAGCTGTAGCAGCTACTGAAAGGGCATCCTCCTCACATGAATATTTTTCCATTAATTTCCTTGATATCCTTGACCTTTTGTTCTTTCCTTGACCTTTCCAGTCATTTCATATTACTCCCTGTAATGAATTTAAGTTCCAGTCAAATTTGTCTATTAACTGTTCCCCATAAATCACATTACATCTCTATTCTCCATGTCTGGAATAAACCTATCACTGCTTTTTAGAGTCCCTGACTACCTTCAAAGTGTAACTTAAGTGCCACTTCCTACAGGAAGAGTTGTTTTTGTTACCTTCACTTCAGAATTACATTTTATATACTTCATATAATTACTTTTTATACTTACATGTGTATTTGAAGTATTTAGTCTCACCCCCTCTTATTCTTCCAGTAAAACAAAGTACCTTGATCTCAGGGACTATTTTGTTTTTATTTTTATGTCTCTAGTGGCTTATGCAAACTAGGTGCTTGATATATATTTATTGAATTTCCATCCACATGTGAGAAACTCTTGTTTCTTAAGGCACTCATCAACAGAAGCCAGATTGCTTCAGGAAAAAAAAATTGAAGCATAAATATATTCAAGTATTCATGATTCTTTTATATAATCTTTAGTCTCCAGAGAGGAGCTGCTGCTTCTGAGGAGAACTAAGTTATGTTTTGTTGTTGGTTTTGTAAACTGAAACAATAAGAAAAGAATTAAAAGTTCTTGGCAGAGTCACACTTAGAGCTCTCTCAACACATGCTTCTCCTTAGTTTGTCTTCTCAGCCAGTAGCTTCAGTCTTAAGATGGTTCTGTCATTTTTTGGCCTGAATGTCAAAAGTCTGTGTAGCAAGACATTAGCAAGAGTGATGGGATATAGAGAATAGGCACACAGTCACAGAGTTAAAAAAAGTTTAGAGCTGAAAGGAACCGTAGAAGTCAACTTGTCCAAACTTCCTTCTTCATCCAGTCCTACCTTACTTTTATTCAGAGAAAAATGGAATTTCTGTGAGGTTAAAGAATTTCCTCAGTTACATAAACAAAATATATGTTACCTTTCCTGAGAGGATGTAAACTTCTTGAGAGTGGGGATTGTTTGCTTCTTTGTTTTTGTATACCCACTGCTTATGACAGTGCTTGGCACATAGTAGCACTTAATAAATGCTTGCTAATGCATTTTTAGTCATAGAATCAATTTTTTTTTGCAGTGCAGTTGGTGTGTCCCTTCAATTTGCTCTCTGTTTTTAGCTCATTGTTTGATCTGTGTTGTTGTTCTTAGAGAAATCTACATTGAAGGGTAAACACTAAAAAATATTCCTTGGCAACTTTTTTTTAAAGGATCTCAGTATTTGTTAACTGAAGGTTGGAAACTCAATTTGCCTAAAAATGAATTATCACATGTTGTTAAGTCTGAACTTTGATTATTCTCTATTAGGACCTAGAATTTGTTGAGATAGGCTTAAATTCCAATATTGTATTTTACATGAAAACCTCACAGTTCCTTTTTTTGCCTCAAATATGAACATGGAACTGAATTCACAGGTGATTTTCATGTTAACAGAAGATGTTATTTTAATAAAATGCTACATATACCCTAGCATGTAATTTATATCCATATATAACCAAAACACAATAAATCGAGATCTTATATAACTTAAGGCCATGAGTTAGTCATTTAGGACTTTTTGTTTTGTCACATCACGTTGATTTATAAAGAGCAAAGATTTTAACGTTTGTTTTAGTAATTTATTCATTATAGAATACAAGTTGTATATATGTGTTGCTTCTGTTATTTATTAAATTAATTTTTAGTAGAATAGTTTGAGCCAGTAAATAAGACATTAAAATAATATTGGAATTAATAAAAGGGTAATTGAGAGAGTTGGCCCTTATTATTTCCAAATGATACAGCAAAACAACTAGGAGAGCAAAGGGTAAGCACATGGTAGGTATATTAGCTGTGGGAAGGGTTTATCAATTGTGGCTGTTTAAGTGTCACAGTTGATGAAGAGAGGTGTTTTTTTTTTTAAATCCTGATTTAAGCATATAAATTCAAGGTCAGTATTTGAAATAGATTAAATTTACTTTGTTACTTGGAAACTCTAGACTACAGTTCAATTTACCCAACATTTATTGAATATCTACTGTGTACACATGTTGCTCAGCAGTGGAGATATTTGAATAATCAAAGATATTTAGTTTCATTGGTGTGGTGTCTCCCTCCTCTCTGACTTAGTAGAAGACAGCCTTGGAGAATTGTATTTGTATTTGTTGTTTTTTGTATTTGTTGTATTTGGGACAATTGGGTGCTGCTGATAGAGCTGAGTTCAAATCCAGTCTCACATACCTTTTAGCTGTGACCCCCAGGCAAGTCACTTTTTTCCTGATTGCCTCCAAAGGAGGAGGAGAAGGAGGAGGAGATGATGATGATGATGATTGATGATGATGATGATGGTGGTGGTGGTGATGGTGGTGGTGGTGGGAGCTGTACAATTCATTACTTTGTGGTCCACCTGTGATAACCTCTCTGAACTTAGGTAAGCTGATCTTCACATAACATTTGTTCAACTTATCCAACAAATATTCTATCATTGGAGTTGTATAGCACTGGGTTTACGAAGATGAAAATTACACAGTCCCTTCCCTCAAAGAGCTTATCTATTTTATGATCCAATCTCTGGACAAATAAGTGATGCTGTTAGGTAGGATGTGACAAGAGCAAAGATGACTAGACAGAGTAATGTAAGAAGTTTGAGCAGGGAAAGATCACTTTCACTTTTGGGATCCCAAGAGGTATTATAGAGGAGATAGCAGCTGAATGAAAAGAAGGGGTTTTAGTGGGTGCATGTATGGATAGAATATGTTCCAGACAAGGGAGTTGACAATAGAAGGTGAGAGATTACTGGATGATTTTTAAAAAACAGTTTAGGCTGACTAGAATACAGAGAATAGCATGAAACAAGGATGAAAATTAGCTTTGGAGCGCAGTTTTTGATGTCTTTAAATGCAAGGTTAAGGAGTTTTGTCTGTTCTCTTAGAGGTAGTAAGGAGACGATGAAGATTCTTGAGAAAGTAAATGATGTAGTTAGACATGTTCTTGGAAATTTATTTTGGCAGTTGTTTTACAGATTGGTTGGAGAAGGGAGAAGCTGGAAGATAGGAGATTAATTAGGGAATTATAACTATTCTCGGAAAGGGTTGATATATGTGACAATATATATGTGTGAAGATAAGAGGAAATGCAGTATTGTGGAGCAAGACTTCATAATTTGGAGATACATGGAGATATAATGAGCAGGACTTGGCAATGATTGAATGTCCAAAAGGTTGTGAAAAACAAAGAAGAATGAAAAGATTTCTACCTCTCTGAGTGACTTTTTAAACAGAAATGAACAAGTTGGAAACAAGATTCGGGAGAAAAGATTATCAGTTTTGTTGTTGTTATGTTCTTCTAGGCTCCTTCCATTGAATCCATCATTGTAACAAAGAAAAACAACTAAACAAAACCAATGACCAAGTTGATAGTATCTGAAAGAATGTATGACGTTCTATGCTTTATAGAACTCAACCTCTCTACTGTTAGGGAGGAAATGTGTTTTACTTTCTGTTCTCCCTGACCAAAACAGTTTGTTGCCATTTTAGTTGAGCTGACTTTTAGTGTTGTTTTAATTTATACTATGATAGTGATTATATCTGTATTCTTTTCCTGGTTGCATTTGTGGCCCATGTGAACTTTGAAAATTCTGATCCCAACTCCTATTTTCACTGATGACTTGGTTCCCCAAAGCTTAGCTGTCTTCCTCAACCCACAAGTGTTGTAGGGTAATTCTGTAATGTCATTAGCTTGACCTCACACTTATGTACTTCCATTTTTCAATTTGTTGAATAATTTATAAGTGATCCCTGTGAATGACCAGGTTTTTTCAGCTTTTCAGAATAGATTTCTTCTGGCATTTCATTTTGTCTAGGGATTTTTTTGTATTTTCTTAAAAATTTTAAAAAATTATATAGATTTTTTCATTCAGCAAAACTTCACCTCATTATGCTCCTTAACTCCCCTCTCCCCCCCATGCTGAGAACTAAAGAAAAAGGAAAAGAAAAACAAAACTTGTTACAAACATATACAGTCAATCAAATCAAGTTTACATATTGGCCAGAAAAAAAAAAATGTCTCATTCTGCACTTTTGAGTCTTTTACTTCTCTAACAGGAGGTCAGTAGCATGTTTTGAGCATCTTCTTCTCCCGGAAACTTATTCTCTCCTGATTAGGTTTTTGGGATAGTACTTTTCATTTTTCTTTTCCTACTTGTCTGAGTACTCCTTTTCAGGGTTTTTACTGGCTAATGGATGTTCACCCAAATTTTGTCCTTTGCACTAGAATGCACTCCCTCCTTACTTCTGTCTGCATAGAGTTCCTGTGTTCCTATAAAGGCCTTTCCTAATCTTCCCCAACTGCTAATGCCCTTGTATTTAACTACTTTGTATATGTTAACGTTCATGCTTTTTATATGCTTTTAAAAATATATTTTATGCTGCATATGTGTATGTATATGTGTGTATATTTTATGTATGTAAATATGTGTATTTATATTTATGTCATAAGCATACACATATGTTATGTGTCTGTGTGTTATCTCCCTGTTTAAAATGTAAGCTCCCTGTATATAGGGATTGATCATTTGTTACACTTGGCTGCCTAGCTCCTAGCACCTTACCCAGAGCACAGAGATGGTACTTAAATGGCTAGTGATTGATTGATTAATTTTTGCGTTGGTATTTTGGATCTTCTCCTAAAGACGGCTTCTAGGACCTTATTTGGGCATGGAGGTGAACCTGACTTCCACAAGAATTGATAGCAAAATGCATTCTCTGACAGGTTCTACCAAAATTGAAAGATTTCAAGTATAGGTGGTAGACTTATATATATATATATGTATATATATATATATATATATATATGTGTGTGTGTGTGTGTGTGTGTGTGTGTGTGTGTATGTATGTGTATATATATGTGTGTGTGTGTATATATGTGTGTATATATATATGTGTGTGTATATATATACATACACACACACACACACACATATATCACCAAGTTGTTCACAGGAGCGTGACTTTTGCACCCACAATAACCCATAGATCATCCATATTGAGAATTGTTCTGGGAGAGGGAGAATCCATATGGACAAAATTGTAGACTCTTGTAGTATTGAGGGCAATAAATCTCAGGACTGCACTATTATATAGTGTACTATATATATATAATATATATATATATATTAAAAAGCACTGTATATATAAATATACAGTCGTTTCTCAAAGATTGAACCCTAGGAACTGTCATAGTTTCTAGAGTAGCAGGTATAGTTGAATAATTATGAAAAAAAAAAAACAACTTAGAGTTGGAATGTAATTTGAAAGTCACTTGGGAAAATCTGTACCTGGGTAGGACTCCCATTTAATATATCTTCCACAAATAATCATCCATCTTTCATTTACTTACCTCCAGTGATAGAGTCTTCTGCATACAAAATTAGGGCAGAATGTCCTTAATTATTGGTTTTTATCCTTCACATTCCAAAGAAAATGCTTTCTTTACTCCTTTTTTCTTCACCTTTGAAAGAAAGATAAAAGGTCTCTACAATTTGGTAGGGGAAGTTGTTTGCTCTAATATATGTGCCCATATTTATTTTCAGTCCTTGGGAACAATGTTCTTTGGCTGCCTTTTTACTGCTATTTTTAGCTTGACCCTTGCTGGTCCTGAGCCAGTGATTGGGCCAATATGAAACAGAGCCAGATGGCATTAAACCACTGGCAGATTCCATAAGTTCAGATTGTTAGATAATATATATCAAATTCTTTCGTTTTAAAATTCCATAGATGAAATCCTGTTTATTGAATTGTTGTATCTGACGGGATGCCTGTATATAACAAATAATATTTTATCATGCTGTCAAAATTCTGTGTAATGATTTTTCATATCATATACCTCGTTTTGAATAAAAGCAATTGGTGGATATACATGTATGTGTATGTGTGTATATATATATATATACACACACATACACATATACATATATATGTTATATAAATCCAAATTCTTAAATTTATTTTATTTTTAGAGTTTAGCTTACTCTATATATGAAGTACACTTAATAACCATTTACAATTTACTTTTCTGTCAGCTATAAATAGGACTTTTAAAATTGGAAGGATATATGGATGATTATTTCAAGATATGCTCAGTGTTTTTCTGAAAACTTCTTCACCTGTGTCATGTATAACAAATATTTAAAATCTGTTTTTGAAGAGAGGTATGGAATATTATTAGAAATAGTGCACTCTGAATTGATTTTTATACATATTACAGGAATAGCTTATCTGATGAAAATGCATTTTGACAATCTGACATGTTTTGATAGGTGCTGAGGTAATTGTACAGATTTTTTAAATTAAGCAAGAATTTCAAACAGAATATTCTACAGGAGGTTAATCCTAATATAAAAATTTAGGATTAAGTATTACTAAATATGACCAAGGTCTTCTTTTTGACATTTTTTGACATGTGATAGGAACCTGATTCTAAGCTTTAAAATGAAAAAGAACTAATTTTATGCCAGTTTATGGGAATTATACCCAAATATTCAATTCAACGGGTTAATAAAATAACGTAAATATATTTAGTTTGTCTTGACTTTAAATGGCTGCATGATTTATGAAAAGATAATTCATTTTTAGAGGACAAATAAGCAGTTGTCTTTCTTTAGCACTATTTCAAAATGATACTATTTTTCATCATTAAAGAGAAATTGGGTTCTCACATGTTTTGATGCAGCGCCCAAAATAATTATTTGTTATTCATGTTCTCCATGAGCTTAAAATTTCTAGAATGCCTTTCTAGGTTTTCCTAATTTTAAAAGCATCTAAACTTTGACATAAATATACATTTGGGCATTAAATATTTGCTAGATATCTTCTATAAGGAAGCAGCGGGGTTTTCTAAATAGATGTTAGAACTGTGACCTTTGTTATTTGCTACTTATGAAATTATAGAGATGTATTGACTTCTCTTTGCTTTGCTTCTTCTGTTAGCTTAGCTTTTGTAAAGCTTAATGTGATCCCAGACATTTTGGCAAATACCAACACTCCTCCTTGCCCCTCCCCCACTTCCACTTAAAGCGTAAATTGGTCTCCCTTCCTCGGGTTTCTCCCCATTCCATCCTACCACTCAGTTATCAGTAATCTTCCCAAAGCACTGACCATGTCACTTGCCCCACAGTTAAATAAATTTCAATGGCTTCCTGTCACTTGATGGTCAAATTTAAAATAGTCTGTTTGGCATTCAAATCCATTCATAATCTTCCCCTTACAAAATAAAATGGATAATTTTAGTCATGTGAAATTAAAAGGTTTTTGCATAAATAAAAGCAAAGCAGCCAAATTTAGAAGAAAAGGAAACTGGGGGTAAATTTTTATAGCAAGTTTCTCAGATTAAGACCTCATTTCTCAAGTTTATAAAGAACTGAGCCAAGTTTATAAAAATAAAAGCCATTTCCCAATTGATAAATGGTCAGTGGATATGAATGGGCAGTTTTCAGAAGAAGTCAAAGCTATAAATAGACATGAAAAATTGTTCTCAATCACTATTCATCAAAGAAATGTATATTAAAACAACCCTGGGGTATGACCCCACTCTTACCAGGTTGTCTAGCATGACAGAAATGGAAGGAGAAATGCAAGAGTGTATGTGGAAAAATAGGTTTACTAATGCACTGTTGGTGGAGTTGTGAACTGATCCAACCATTCTAAAGAACAATTTGAAACTATTCCCAAAGGGCTATAAAACCATTTAGCAGCTTTTTTATGGCAACAAAAAAAGTGTAAATTGAGGGGTTGTCCATTAGGGAATGGCTGAATAATTTTAGTTGGATTTTGTTGGAATACTATTGTGTTAAAAGATATGACAAGCAGACATGAATTGATACAAAATGAAATGAACAGAACCAGGAAAATATTGTACATAGCAATAACGGGTATTGAAGTGATGATCAACTGTGAAAGACTTAGCTACTCTGATCAATACAGTGATCCAAGGTAATTCCAATGTACTCATGAAAAATGATATCTACCTACAGAGAGGGAGAGAGAGGGAATAAAGGGCAGAGAGAGGGAGAGGGGGGAGAGAGAGAGAGAGAAGTGATGAATTCTAACTGTAGGTTGAAGCATCTTTTTAATGTTTCTTCCTTTTTATTATGTGTGGGTTTCTTTTCTTTTTTTGTTGTTGTTTTGCAACATGGCTGATATGGAAATGTTTTGCATTACTTTCCATGTATAATTGATATATTGCTTGCCTTCTTGATGGGTAGGAGAAGGGAGGAAAGGAGAGAATTTGGAACTCAATTTTTTAAATGAATGCTAAAAATAATAAAGAAAAAAATCTTCCCCTTCCCCTTTTCCTTTCCAGTCTTATTTATACCTTACACCCTCTTCACATACTCTGTGATGCAGTGACACTGACTTCCTTGCTGTTTCTCTCACAGGGCACACAGACTGTTTTCACTGGTTCTCTACCATGCCTACAGTTAACTCTTCATCTCCTCCCCTTACCTTTATCCTAGTCTCAGCTAAAATCCCACCTTCTTCAATAAGTCCATCTCTATCCCCCTTAATTCTAGTATAAAAATTCAGGGTTGTTTTAATTTTTAATTTCTCTTGTTATTAATGATTCAAAGCATTCTTTTATATGGTTGTAAATACTTTTCAGTTCTTTCAAGAACTGTTTGATATCCTTTAAACACTTATCTGTTGGGAATTGACCATGCTATGAATTTTATATGTGTGTGTATGCACACATATGTACTCACTAATTATTCGTATGCCTTCAATATGAAACCCTTGTCAAAGAAATTTTATACCAAGATTTCACATTTGACTACTTCTCTTCTTAACCTAGATGCATTAATGTTGTCAGTGCAGAAATTTGTGAGTTTCATGTAATCAAAGTTACCTATTTTATCTTTTGTAATCACTTCAAAATTACTACTATAATCTCTCACTCGTTCAGTTAAGAATACATCCCTTACCCTTAAATGAGAGAAGTAAATGATAATATGTTTCTTTTCCAATTTTTTAAAATATTCAGATCATTAATATTAAAGTTGTGTATCAACTTAGTGGAATACATTTTAAAGTGTTGATATAAGCCTAACTGCTACTAGACTACTTTCCAATTTTCCCAGAAGTTTTTATCAAATAATTTTTTTTCCTAGGTGATTTATGTTTTCTGTTTTGTCAAACACTGGGCCATTGGGTTCCATTGTTTCTTAATTTTATCTTATCTAGTCTGTTCCATTGATCTATCTCTCTGTTTTTTAAACAAGATGAGATATTTTTAATGACTGCTTCTTTAAAATATAGTTTGAGTGCTATTCTTCCTTTATCCTTACTTCTTTTCATTTCCTTTAATGTTCTAGTTCCTTTGTTTTTCTCAAATGAATTTTATTATTTTATCAAATTTTATAAAGTATATCCTTGGTAATTTGATTGCTGTAGAATCCAAAGTGTAAATTAACTTCAGAAGCCTTGTCATTTTTATTATATTGGCATGATCTAGCTACTAATACTGAATATTCCTCTAGCTATTTAAATTTTTTATTTCTTTAAGGAACACTTTGTAGTTGGATCTATACAAATTTGATAGGTTGCGCTCCATATAGTTGATATATTTTATAATTATGTGTATTGGATTTCCCTTTCTATTATTGCTTTTTGGTTTTGTTATTATATAGAAGTACTGTTGATTTTTGAGGATTGATAGCCTAAATAAAAACACTTACAGGTTTTTAGCCTTCAATTTTGCTGAAGCTATTAAATGACTCAGTTTCTTTAATGATTTCCTAGGATTTTCTAATTATATCATTAGCAAATAGGGATAGTTGTATTTCTTCTTTATCTATCTTTATTCTTCTACTGTCTTTCTCTTGTCTCATTTCTGTTGCTGACATTTCAAGAACAATATCCAAAAAAGGGGCGGGGAGACTGGGTATCCCTACTATATTCCTGAATTTCTTGGGAAAGTTTCCAGTATATCACTATTGCACATGTTCCTTGCTTTTGGTTGAAGATAGATACTTTTTCTGCTATCAAAAGAAAGTTCATCTGTGCGTATACTTAGTAGGGTTTTTAATATAAAAGAGTAGTCTTTGTCGAAGGGTTTTTTCTGCTTTTATATTGATATGATCATGAGGTTTTGGTTATTTTGGTTTTTAATATGACCAATTATGTTGATTATTTTTCTAATGTTCAACCATCTTTGCATCAATGAAATAAGTCATAATGAATGATTCCTGGAATAAATAAAGTCTGTTTGCTAGGATTTTGCTTAAAATTTTTGAATCGATGTTCATTAATGATATAGGCCTATATTTTCATTCTGTGTTTTATCCTTCCTTGGTTTTGGTATTAGTACTCTACTTGTCTCATAAAAGAATTCTGGTAGGTTTCTTCTTGCTTAGTTTTTGAGAATAATTTGTGAAATATTGGTAGTAACTGTTCCTTAAAAGTTTGATAGTAGTCTTCTGTGAATCCATCAGAAACAGAAGTATTTCCTTCCCTTTTGGTAATTCCTTTATAGTTAGATATAGTTCCTTTTCTGAGATTGGATTACTTAAAATTTGATCTTGCCTTCTGATAATTTTGTATTTTTAAGGTGTTCTGTTTATTTTGTGTTCTCAGTTTCATTAGCATATAACTGCATAATATGTTTTGATTTTTAAAAATTTCTTCTGGTTCTGTTGTGTTTTCATCATCCTCATTTGCTTTTTTATTGATTTCAGTTCTTGCCCTCTTTTGAAAATTAGATTAGCTAAAGATTTATCATTTTTATCTTTTCAGAGAACCATTTTTTAGTTTTATTTATCATTTCTGTAGGGTTTTTAGGTTCTAATTTATCTTATTTTCATCTAGTTTTTAATATCTCCTCTTTCATGCTTATTTTAAATTTGTTTATTTGTTGGCTTTCTTTATTTTAAAATGCATATTCAGTTCATTAATCCTCTTTTTTTCTATTTTGTTAATGTATGTTTATAGAGATATGATCTTTCCCCTGAGGACTGCTTTAGCTGCATTCCAGAAATTTTGGTATGTTTTTTTCATCATTGTCATTTTCATTCACATAATTATTGTTTCTATGATTTGTTCCTTGACCTACTCATTATTTAGGATTTCATTATTAATTCTCCATTTTTGTCTGTGTCTTTTGTTTGTGGCCTCTGAATCAGTGACTATTTTTATTGCATTTTGGTCTGTAAAGGATATATTAACTATTTTAGCATTTTTACATATGTTTGCAATATCTTTGTGCCTTAATATGTTTTTAATTTTTATAAAAATTCTACATGGTGCTGAGAAATATACCATGAATCTTTTAAGTCTGCTTTCTCCAGCAATTTGTTCAGTTCCACATTTTTCCTTTTGTTTATCTTTTTGTTAGACTTATCTAAAGCTGAGATATTCAAGTCTCTGTCATTGTTGTATTACTGTTTATCTACTTGTTGCTCATATAGTGTTTCCATTATGAATTTCAATGCTAAACCATTTGGAACTGTAAATTTCTTACTGATACTGGTTTGTTGTCTTGATTCCTTCCACAATAATGTAATTTCTTTGTTTATTATCCCTTTTTATTTTGGGGATGTTTGTTTTTGCTTTGTCAGATAGTATGATTATAGCTACTGCTTTTTTATTCACTTGATACATAGTAAATTTTTTCTATCACTTCAGTTTTTTTATGTCTTTGTTTTTAAAATATTTTTCTTGTAAGCAACAGATTATAGAGTTTTGTTTTCTTATTCAATCTCAGTCTTTTTTGTTTTATTGGATTGTTTAATCATTCACATTTAAAGATATGAATTTTATTTATATTTTCCTCCATTTCTATTATTGGATATTTCAAGTTATTTTTCTTTAATTTTCTGTTGTAAACACAGTACTATGTTATTTCATTTACTTTTGCTTTATCTCTTTTAAGGTGATCTTATTCCCTATTGCTCTCTTCCCCTCACCCCCTATCCCTTTCTCCCAGTTACCTTTTACTCTCTGGGGTTTTGTTTATTACTTGTTTGTTCTCTCTTACTTTTATCTGGCTATTTAAGTCTTCCCTTCATTTTTTTTTCATCTCTGGCAAAGTAGATTCCTCCTTCTTCACTTCAGCTAATCTTATTCATTAGTTTTTGAATTTTAATTTTTTTGTGCGGCTTTCCAGAGAGTATTTTTCTCTCTTTATTATCTACCTTCTCTTTCTGTCTACTTTATACTTTCATTCTCTGGTTTCTAGTCACTTATAATTGTCTATTCTCCCTCTTTGTTTCTCAAGGAATCATAAATTCAAAGGTATCCATTTTGGACTCTCATGGAATTTTCTGAATTGTCTTTTAAAATATGTCCTGAGGATTCTCTTTTTCCATTGTGCCCACTTCTAGAACAATTCCTATAGGTGACAAGAAAGCAGTGCCCCATTTTAGGACTGGTCTACCCTTACTAGGTTTCTGATTATGCAGCCTACTACCGATCTATATTTTCCCTTTGGTTATCTTCTTTTCTCCATTTGTCTCAAAATTTCCTCCCTGACTACATGCCTTCACACTCTCTTACATGCTAGATGCCCCTTTAATATATAGTTCCCTTTTTCCCAAGGAAGGGCAAATGTTCTTTTCAAGAACTATTTCCTCCAGACCATGAGGTTCCCATCTGCTTTCACAGAATATCTCTTTCTTAGGGTCTTAGAACCCTTCATCAGTGGGAACCTTTCCCCCTACTAAAGCAAGGGCTCACTCCATTCCTTTACCCTTTTCAATACTTCTTCCCACTTCCTTACCCACTCTACTGCAGGTTCTTCTCTTCCTGAGGCCACCAGGGTATCCTTGTTCTCATTGCTAATTCTCAATTTCTCTTGTGCACATCATACACTCCCCTCTATCCACTTGTTGCCCCTTCCTCCCCAATTCCTCTTTCATTCACCCTCCCATTTTGCAATGTAGTCCTTTAAAAACATTGATTCACCTATATGTAGGGTGTCACTAGATTCTCTTCACAGTTCCCTAGGCCTGCCTCTTTGTTGTTACCTCCATCTGACTTCTGCTTTTGTCCTTGTTTCTTTGTGTACATTTAGAAAGAAGTCTTAGTGTCTCTTTGTTGTCCCTCTCACTGTTAGTATCCTTAGATTACACATTTTTCACCCCTCCTGCATTTCTGTTGTCTTGGGCATTTGAAAAACAAATAACCTCTTCATGTCTGGTTTTTCTTTCTAAGAATGTTTCAAAAGTTTCTTTATTACTGAATATCCATCTTTTTATTTATGGTTATTTGTAGGACAGGTCACTCTGGGTTGAATCCTGAACTCCGTTGCTCCTTAGAAAACATTAATCCTTGCCCTCTTCTATTTTCTGGTGGATAGAGAATAGTCTTGTGTTTTTTTTTTTTAATTTCCTTTTCTTTATATTTGAAGGTTTTTCTCTTGCTTGCAGAAGTTGTTTCTGAGGTAAATTGTCAGATTTAACTACTATATATTTCAGAGTTTGCTGTCTTGACCTTTTTTTGGGAAGTACTCTAAATTCTTTCAATTAGTATTTCATTCCCTGTATTTAGGAGGTCTGGGAATTTCTCTGATATTATTTCCTGCATTCTGGTGTTAAAGTGTTTTGGCCTGTTGTATTCTGGGACACCTATTTAACCTTTATGTTGTTGTATCCTTCTTCAAGTTCAGTATGTTTTGCTTGCATAGTGAGCATATTTCCTTTTAATGTCATTGCCTTCTTAATTATCCTTTGCTTTTTTGTATTTGCATTCCCAATTTTATCTCATTTCTTTGGTGAGACTTTGCATTGTAATTCAGCCTTTCCATTCTTCCCATTATTTTTGCTATGCAGATTATAAATTCTGCTCTTATAATTATTGTTTCTCTTTTTATTAGACCTGGAGGCCATTTTTTGTTTTCATGTTTTCCCTACTTATTTATCTGTTTATTTTCTTTTTAAACATGTCTATATATTCTTTCCTTTTTAAAATTTAAGTTCCAGATTTTTTCCCTTCCACCCCTCCCCCACCCATTGAGAACCAAACAATATGATATCAAGTATACATGTGAAATCATGCAAAACATATTTCCATATTAGCCGTGTCACATACAAAAAAAAGAGAAGAAAGCAAGAAAATTATACTTCAGTTTGAACTCCATTATCAGTACTCTTTTTGGAGATGGATAATATTTTTTCATCATGAGTACTTTGGAATAATCTTGTATCATTGTATTAGAGAAGCCAAGTCTTTCATAGTTGATCATCATTGCAATGCTTCTGTTACTCTGCATAGTGATCTCCATTCTTCTCATTTCATTTTGCTTCAGTTCATACAGGTCTTGCCATGTTTTTCTGAAACCACATCCATCATCATTTCTTATAGCTAAATAGTACTCTATCATATAGGGCAGCTGGTTGACACAGTGGATAGAGTGCCAGGCCTGAAATTAGGAAGGAAGACTGATTTTCCTGAGTTCAAATCTGGCCTCAGATGCTTACTAGTTATGTGACCCTGGGCAAGTCCCTTAATCCTGTTTGCCTCAATTTCATCTCTAAAATTAACTGGAGAAGGAAATGGTAAACCACTCCAGTATCTTTGCCAAGAAAACCCCAAATGTAGCCACAAAGAGTCAGACATGACTGAAACAACTGAACAACAACACTCCATCTCAGTGTAGGCCACAGTTTGTTCAGCCATTCTCCAATTGATAAGAATCCCTTCAATTTCCTATTCTTTGCCACCACAAAAAATATCTTTTTATTTTCAAAGGTTTTCAGTTTTCTTTTTCCTGAAATCTTTGGTAATTTCAGTCGTTTTTCCTTTTATTTTCCCCTATTGTTCACTTTCTGGCTCTCACTCTCCTTTCATAGTGATTTCTTTAAGGGCTAAACCTTAAAAGCATCTCAGCCTCTTCCCATGTTGGGCAGTTCATGGCACACCAGTAGGTCTCTTACCCAAATGACTTTTGGATGGACATAAATGGCCCCAGCTTTATTCTGAGTACTCCCTCAGGCTTAGTGGCATACCTCACAGCCCCCACTCACATTGTCCTGTCACTGCATTCTGCCCTGTTCCCTCTGCTCCTTCTGTTCCTCACTTTTCTAGCCTGATACTGAGAGTCTAGAGAACTGCCATGGTACTGCTACTGGATTGATCTTTGCAGTTTGAGTCTCTGTAAGGGTTAATAATGGAATATAATTTGAGCTGTGTTTATAGCCCAGACCCATGTCTTCCCCACTTCATTCTTTTCCTGGCTGTCTCGCAGAGATCTTTGGCAGCACAAAGTACTGCCTGCCAAGACATTGACTCTATGGCTTCAGAAAGTTTCTATAGTCTAGAGCACTGCAGAGGCCCTTTGGCTTGCTGTCCTGGCCCAAGCCAACTCTGAAATCTTGATCTGGGATCTCCACAGCACTAGAAAGAGAGAGGGTAAAGCAGAGTATGGGGCTGAGTTTTGTTGTGAGACCATGTGGCTCTGCTAGTGCAGCTTCAATGCTGATAACTTGTGATATCATGGAGAATTTTTTTTTTTGTTAGATTTGTCTAAATCTAAAAGAGGCCCATTGAGTATCTGTTGTCTAATTTATTTAACTTTTCCTTTTAGTACTCAGATACTGTCCAGTTCAGTGCATGTATATATTGTTTCATTATCTGTGGTGCTTTGAAGCATGATATAATTTCCCTGGGCAGATAGGTGATGTAGTGGATACAGCACCATATCAGAGTCAGGAAGATCTGAGTTCAAATATAGCTTTAGACACTTACTAGCTGTGTGATTCTGGGCAAATCACTTTACCCCTAACTTCTCAGTTCCTCATCTGTAAAATGGGGAGTACACTGGAGAAGGAAATGGAAAAACCACTCTAGTATCTTTCCCAAGAAAGCCCCATGGATAATGTCCATGGGCTCACGTAGTGATGGACACAACTGAATGACCGAACAGCAGTGAAAAAATAATTTCCCTGCTTGTCTTTCTTAACTTTATCTTTTTGTTGTTTCCTTACCCAGGATGATGCTTATCATTCCTGCTTTCAGCTGAGAAATCGGTTCTATTCTAATCGTTCCTTTTCAGCTCTTTATGAATCTTTGTATTCTAAGCATCCTTGTATTTATGAATTCATCTCATCAATATTTGGGGTTATATTTGTTAAGGTTGTTTTATTCTCTATCAGATCCTGTTACATTTCCCTTTTTCTTTGAAAATAGGAAATAAGACTACCTGTAATTTATATTGCTTAGAACTGTATTCAATCCCAGTCTCCTCACTTCCCTTTTTTACCTCCTTTCAGTCTAATCTTACATAATTTCATTCACACTCCTCTCTAATTTGTTACCATCCATTGCCCTTCCTACTTTGAAGTACTTCTACTACCATAATCTCTCCCTTTTAAAAAACTTTCTTTTTACCTCACTGGAGCTGGGTTAGAAAATTTGGTTGAAATATTCAGGGATGGGATTGGGCTAGCAACAGATGCTATACCTATTGGTATCCCAGGAAACTTTCTGCCTTTGTAGTCACTGTAGACACTGCCACTTGGTGACCAGATTGGAGAAGAGACAACAATAACTATCATCATTACTTTAATAAATTAGCACTTATATGGCTCTTTAATATTTGCAAAACTCTTTACAAATATTATCTTATTTTATCCTACTCTTATTATTATTCCCATCTAACAAATGAGGTAACTGAGACTGAGAGAGTCAAGTGACTTACCTAGGACCACATAGCTAGTAAATGTCTGATGTGGAATGTGAGCTCAATTTTTGCTAACTCCAGGTATAGCTCTCCATCCACTAATGTACGGTCGAAAACAGAGTGGAGAGTTTGGGACTGGCAGCATAGGATCATAGTCCTCTATGGTAGAAATCTTAACTGCTAATAATAATGTTGATTAGAGTAGTGTTTATACAGCGTATCAAGCTTTGCACAGCGCATTGCATTTAACTTTCTTGAATCCTTACAGCTCTGTGAGGTCGTTGCTATTTTATACCATTTTAACAATGAGGCAAAGCACAGATAGGTTGTGACTTATCTACAGTTAATGTCTAAGGAAGGATTTGAAATGCAGTATTCTAGACTCCCAAGTCTTACGCTCTTTATGTATTGTGCTGCAGAGTCAGTTTTCCTATGGAGATTTCTTTCTTCTGTTATAAGGGAACCAGGCTTACATGGAATATATTACTTGGATCTTTTTGCCAAAAATTGTATCAGTGTTAATTTGGGACATGCTATATTGACTTTTGATTCTGTCATTCAATCTCGTTTTGAAAAACTTGTGATTCTGTTTGATGTTGGTTTAGAAGAGAACAACATTGAGGACCAAATTTGCACTTACATGTACAAATGTATAAAATACTTTATTTACACTTTAGTTGTTCTTCTTTAAACTTGTGAATAAAATAAAAATTTGTTAGTAAGATGAAGATTCCTCCATACATTACTGCAGCTACAGAGTTGCTTGCCTGAAAACTTTTAGGAAAAAATGGTAACATTTATTTAGTGCCTGTTATTGGCCAGGCACTGGATTAAGAACTTTATATAATCTTATTTGATTCTCACAATAATCCTATGAGGAAGGGTTTTTATGATTCCCATTTTACAGTTGAAGAAATTAAGACAGAGGTTATTAAGTGACCTGCTAAGAGTTACACAGCTAGTTAGTATCTGAGGCAAGCTTTGAATTCAGGCCCACTGCTCTGTCCTTGGTGACATCTGGCTATCTATATAGAGATGTAAAGAATATTACCCTCAAGAATTGTAACATTCATTTATAGGTCACTCTGCATGCCTATCAGTCACTAATATCTATGCCTTTCTTTCTCTACTATAGCTTCTGTAAGAAATAGTAGCCAAATGGATGAATGAGCTTTGTGTGTTCTTTTATAATGCACTTGTTTTAAAATACCCAATAGTTTATCCACTTTTTGTTTTGTTTGCTTTAATTTTTCTTGATATCTTTTAATTTTATATTATTTCCAAATGTATCCATACCCACTTTCCTTACACATAGAGCCATCCTGTGTAGTAACAGATAAAAAAAAAAAGAATGAAAAGATAGTTTAAACAAGCTATCCAACATATCAACTGAGTCTGACGATACGTGTAGTGTTCTATACCTGTAGTCCCCCTTCTCTGCAAAGAAGAAAGGAAGATACGTTTTCTCATGCCTCCTTTGTGTCCATATTTGGTTATAATACCTTTATAGCATTTGGGTTTTTTTTTCATTTTATTGTGTTTTCTTATGCATTGTTTAGTCATTTGTATGTTGCTTTCCTGGTTTTGTATTAGTTCATATAATCCTTCCAATTCTTTTATGTATTTGTTAGATTCATTGTTTTTTAGGATACAATAATATATTACATTTGTGTACCATTATTATTTTAACCATTTCTGAATTGATAGCCATTTTTTGCTATTACTTAAAGGTCTGTTTTAAATATTTTTTATATATGAGTTAGCCTTTTCTTATACCTTTGACCATCCTGGGATTTATATCTAGCAGTGGGATCTCTAGTCAAAGGGCAGGGGGCATGTTAGTCTCTTTCTTAGTGTATTTCCAAATTGCTTTCCAGAATAGTTTGATCACTTCATGATTCCAACAGACTAAGCACTAGTATGATTGTCTTTCTCCAGCCTTCATTCTGTTTTTAAACAATATTGAATATTCAAGTAGTCTTGTTCCTATTTGCTTTGTTACTAAAACTAGATTAATATGTGGTAGTATTCATATATGTTATTCAGGAAAACTCACAGACTACAATAGTTAAAAGGACCTTTTTATATAGAATTCACAAATTCATTTTAAATGGCATTCATCAAATACCAACTATAAAATACAAAATTACTCTCTCACAAACAGCCACAAAAATTTATTTAAAAGACATAAAACTAGTTTTCAATAGAATGAAAAACACATAGTTTTGTGAACAGATTTTTGTTGTAGAATGAACATATAGTTGTTTAACACACTTTGTTTATGCTTCAGATTTGTCATCAACAGGCTCCAAATATGGAGTTAAAAATTAATGAAGAAATGTGAATTATGCATATTTCTTTAGCAATACAATAGCTAATTGGGTGATAAATGACTTGTCCTCTTTACTATCATTCCATGCCCTTCTCTCTTGTTAGATAGGGGAATGACATGATCAGACATGTTTATTAGGAAAATCACTTTGTTAGCTATGTGGAGGATGGATTGGAGAAGGGAGAAGTTTTTAAGGCAGAGAGATCAATTAGGAAGCTATTGCAATGATCCATTTAAGAAATGATGAGAACCTGAACTAGAGTTGTGGTTTTGTGGCTGTAAGAGAAAGGGATAGATGTGAAGGCTATTGTAAAGGAAACAAGGTTGGGATTTTATAGCTGCTTCGATATTTGGGGTGAATGAAAATGAGGAGCCTAGGATGACACTAAAGTTTCGAACTTGGATGACTGGGAAGGGTGATGGTACCCTTAATGGAAACAGAAGAAAGAGGTATATTTTTGGAGTAAAAGATAGTAAGTTCAGTTTTTGATGTGTTGACTTTGAGGTGCTTGGGAGGCATTTACATGGAGGTATTGAATCCCTGGATGCTGGCAAAGTCATTGAATAAGACACCGTAGAGAGAAGAGGAATAAGAGGTAGATGTGTTGTAGTAAAAAGACTCCTAGCTTTTGAGTCTTAGAGCTTTGGATTCTGAAGTTGCTGCTAGTTACCTGTGAGAACATGGATGATGCCCATTACCTTTCTGAACCTCAACTTTCTCAGCAGTAAAATGAGGATAACAATACTTGTATCGCTTCACAGTGTTGTTGGGAAGATCACATCACATATTGTGAAGTACTTAAAAATTTTTAAAGTGTTTATATTGTATTATTGTTATACAAGGTTTCATAATGGGCTGTATGGAGATAAAGAACTTTAAAATATGGTCCTTAACCTCCAACATATAACAGTTTATTTTGGGTCATAAAAAAGATAACTAGCAACATATTTTTGAAGGGACATTGCATCTTAAATTATTCAGTTCTTTTTTTTAATTAGTAATGATCACTTTTATATTTCTGAAAGTTATATACGGGCTATTAGTAAATGTCATAGAGTATGGAACAGGTATATTTACAATTATGTAGTGGAATTTATTCTAGTTTTCTGTCTTTGGTGCCCTCTTGTGGCTTTTCTAATGAACTTACTATAGCCAAAATTTATAGTGCTTCAAAAATATTTTATTCTCTTTGTAAGCATCTTTATCTTTGTAAATCCTTTGACATACTTTCAGTTGTGAGAGAAAGGAAGGAAATTAGTGGTTAAGATTGGTTTTACTTTTTAATTCATTCTATTTTGCATCTGTTCTGTGCAATGAGGATGTAAAATAATTTGTTGTTTGGAAAAACTCTTAATATAATGCCATGAACTTGTTCAGTCTTGCATCATGGATTCTTTGAAGTATTGCCCATACCCCTTGTCACAGTTTTAGGCTTGATTCACTGATGAACAAGTCCATCATGATTGTTTTTTTTTCTGATTCTGAAAGCTTTGATGCAACTTTAAAACATGTCTGTGAATCTGCAGAAGTTATAATCCAAGACTGGTTTGTGTTTGTTAAAGGCAGGTATGGCAAAGTCAGCAGTAGAATGGAAGGACCACCTACTTACTGAAATAGGACAAAAGTTCATTCTTTGTACAAATTCCCAGATACTTCAAACCTTAGTAAAAATTTCAAATGGTGACTTAAATAGTGTATGTTTGTTCTTTTTTCAGTCTATCCAAAAAGCAAACAAGTTGGTCCTCTGATCATTTATAGTAGTATATTTCTGAAATTGGCTGGTCTTCTTTGTTAAACTATTTGTATAGAAAATTCTTCTTAGGAGGGAAAGATTTCTCATTTGATCCTTTTGACCCATTCAGCCTTAAATAGAAAAAAAGAAAAACATTCCAAATCAACCCAAGGCCCAGTTTTCTTGTATATACATACAGTCATTGAGAAGATAAAATCAAAATTTTTGGAACACTTAATGCTACCTCTTACTAATAATGGAAAAATAAGTTGAAATATTTAAATAATTAAATTATTCTGTGGTTATTTATTGTACAGGAAAAGCTATGCCATTCTACTATAGTGAGCCATAGAGCTGTACCATGCTAACCTATTAATATCTTCCATAATATCAATACTCTGTGCCTACTAGTGTATTATTTTTTGGAATTCAAAGGCAAAAGTGAAACGATTTCTGTCCTTGAGGGTGCAGTCTACTGGGGAAGAACAATGTAAAGTGATTTGGGGAAGAAGGCACTAGCTACTAAGTGGATTAGGAAAGGCTTTACGAAGTGGTACTTGAATTAATCCATGAAGGGATCCATGTATTTTTAGAGATGGAGGTAATAAGGGAGTAAATTTCTGGCTAGTGAAAGAAGAGGTGTGGGAAATGAAGTGCCTTGTTTGAAGAATGGTAAGAAGACCTGTCTTGTTCAACTGTAGTATGTGGGAAGGGGAGTAAATGTCTAATAAGGCTAATAAGATAGATTAGGGCCAAGTTGTAAAGAACTTTAAACAGCAAACAGAGGAGTTTATAGTTGATTCTGAAAGTGATAGGGGATGAATAGGGGCTGTTGAGTAGGGGAGTAATGAGGTAAAACTTGCCCTTTAAGAAAATCAGTTTGATAGCTGTGTGAGGAACGGATTGAAATGGGGAGAGACTTGAGGCAAGCAGACCAATTGAAAGACTATTAACAGTATTCCAGATGAGAGATGATGAGGCCTTAAACGAGGATAGTAGTCTGTTTGAGAGGAGAGAAAGGGATAAGTATGAGAAATGTTGGGGCGGTAGAAACAGTAAGATTTAGCAAACTAATTGGATATGGGTAGTGAATGACAGTGAGGAAATTAGGATAATGAATTAAAAAACTATTTAACTAGAAATATGATAGTGCCCTTGACCAAAAAAAAAAAACATAGCAATTTAGAAGAGGAATAGGTTTGGTGTTAAAGATAATAAATTCACTTTTGGACATACTGAATTTGAGGTATCTTTGAGTAGCTTGGAATGTCTGTTAATCAGGTTTGTTGCCAATCAGGAGAGAGACGTATAATAGTTTCTTGATAAATATTCCACAAAAAAATACTTCTTTGATAAATAAAATTTCTTGAGAAGTATTCATTACCACAGTCAAAAGTTTTCCCTCTCTCCCTCCTTCCCTTTCCTTCGCTTCCCTTCCTTTTCTTTTCTTCTTCTTGGTATTGAGGTATACTCACCAACATCAGAACTTCATTACCCTGCAGAGATGTAGGTGATGATAGTCCTTTACTGCCCAGTCCATCATCTATAAACAGCCCATTTGTTGCTATCTCCTCATCCTTCTGCTCCCCATTATATGGCACAAGTTGGATTGTCATTTTCTCTTGTGGTAAAGGAACAAAATTCATAATGTCAGTCAGAAATGAGTGGTAGAATACAGACACAAATATAAACAGTACTCCACTCAAACTCACTTTCTTTTACAAACTTCTCATCATTGTTAATTGTATAGTATTCTCACAATTTTGGAGCCTTGGAGTTATGTTTGACTTGTCTTTCCTTTTTCCTCCCCAAGCCTTCCATCCAGTTTAGTCGGTCACCAAGTCCTGTTATGTCTTCTGCCTCTACGATGTTTTTCAGATTATGTTCTTCCCTGTTTCCATAGTAACTGATATTGTTCGGGTCCTCACATTCATCGCTCATCTGGATTGCTGCAACAGCTTCCTGGCTGGTCTCCTGTCTCAAAGTCTCTCTCCATTCCAGCCTCCCTCCTACTCCAGTTCTTACTCCACACAGCTGTGAAGATAGACCTGCTCAAATACTATTTTATTTATATCAGCACTCTGTTTCTCCGCCCTACTCAAGAACCCCCAGTGGCTGTCCACTGCCTAGTAGATTCCATCTAAACTTCCTTGACTGATGTTTTACATCTTTCACAAATTGTGTCCTATCCCATACCTATTCAAATTTATCTTACATTTCGAGGTGGAGCCAAGATGGCCGAGTAGAAACAGCACATCCAAGGTTCTCTGCCCCACACAACTTCCAAACTATGTAAAAGGGGACTCTGAACAACTTTTGGAGCCCCAGCACCCACAGAACTACACAGAGAAACTAACCTCCCACTGAGGAGAACCTAGCAGCCCTGAAGGGGGTGGCCAGTGCAGCGCTCTGAGAGCGGGCAGCACAGTGGTGGGAACCAACAGCGCAGCTCTCTGGGAGCCAAGCCCAGGCCCCCCTCAAGCCGCGGTTTTAGCCCCAGGATGGCCAGGCCAGCAGCCGGCTGGAGGGACCCCAGAACACCAGCAACTGTGGCGATTCCAGAACTATCAGCACAGATAGGCCTAGGACAAAGTGAGAGGTTAGTGCCCTGTGGACTTTGGGGCCAGTATTTGGGGAACGCATCATCTTCCTCCCCTGGGGGTGAAAAGCTGCTGAAGAAACGTGGCACAGAAGCCATTTTGCAGTGTCAGTGGCGGCTCTAGCTCCTGGTCTGCAAACTGTAGGGAGATCCAGCAGTCAGTCTGGGGGTTAATTGCTCTTGCTTTAAACTGCCTGGATTTGGATTGTGGTCTGGGGGGGAAGTTTGGGGTGGGTATCCAATTTGCCAGAGTGGGTGGAGGATTTACAGAGGCCACCCAACTGGCGGAAGTTGTGAAGACCCCACGTTTGGGCGGAAGCTCCCCTGTCTGGTGGCAGAGTCCTACTGTGGCAACAAGCCCAAAAATCAAGTAATTAAGTGGCAACATGCCTAGACAGAAGAAAAAAAATAAACAGAAAAATTCAACATTGGACTCCTATTTTAGGGGCAAAGAGGCTCAAAACATGGAGGAGGACTGTGAGGTCAGAACTCCTGCACCAAAAGCCCCAAATGAAAATACAAGCTGGCTACAGGCCATAGAGGACCTTAAGAAGCAGATAAGAGAAGTGGGGGAAAAATTGGGAAGAGAAATGATAAAGATGCAAGAAAAGTATGAAATGACAATCAGCAGCCTGACTGAGGAAAATAACACCTTAAAAAATAGACTAACTCAAATGGCAAAAGAGGCTCAGAAAGGCAATGAGGAGAAGAATGCCTTAAAAAGTCGAATTTGCCAGATGGAAAAAGAATCTCAAAAGTTCACTGAGGAGATTCATTCCTTTAGAGTTAGACTGGAGCAAATGGAAGCTAGTGACTTTATGAGAAATCAAGATGCTGTTAAGCAGATCCAAACAGATGAAAGATTAGAAGGCAATGTGAAATATCTCATGGGAAAAACCACTGACCTGGAAAATAGATCCAGGAGAGACAATTTAAAAATTATTGGACTACCTGAAAGCCATGATCAAAGAAAGAACCTAGAAATCACCCTTCAAGAAATTCTCAAGGAAAATTGCCCTGATATTTTAGACCCAAAGGGCAAAATAGAGGTTGAAAGAATCCACAGATCACCTCCTGAAAAAGATCCCAAAAAGAAAACTCCCAGGAATATTATAGCCAGGTTCCAGAATCCCCAGATCAAGGAGAAAATACTACAAGCAGCCAGGAAGAAACAGTTTCAATATTGTGGAAACACAATCAGAATAGCCCAGGACCTGGCAGCTTCTACACTGAGGGATCAAAGGGCATGGAATATGATATTCCAGAGGGCAAAAGAGCTGGGATTGAAGCCAAGGGTCACCTACCCAGCAAAACTGAGTATCTTGTTTCAGGGGAAAATATGGTCATTCAGTGGAATAGAGGACTTTCAAGCATTCTTTTTTTTTTTTTATTAAAAGCAATTGGGGTTAAGTAACTTGCTCAAGGTTACACGGCTAGTCATTATTTATGCGAGGGTGCTCATTTTCTGAGGCCGGATCTGATCTCGGGTCATCCAAACTCCGAGGCCGACGCTCTTACTCACTGCGCCACCTAGCCGCCCCTTTAGGGCAATTGGGGTTAAGTAACTTGCCCAAGGTTACACGGCTAGGTTTTTTTGTTCGTATGGATTGAGTGTCAGAGGCCGGCTCCGAACTCAGGGCCTTCTGATTCCAGGGCCGGCGCTCTATTCACTGCGCCACCTAGCCGCCCCACTTTCAAGCATTCTTGAGGAAAAAACCAGAGTTGAATAGAAAATTTGACATCCAGACACAAGAAGCAAGAGATGCCTGAGAAGGTAATCAGGGAAAAGAAATCAAAAGGAACTTATCAAAGTTGAACTATTTACATTCCTACATGGAAAAACAATAACTGTGATTGATGAAACCTTCCTCAGTATGAAAATAATGGAAGAAGAGTATATGGGCATATGAATACATATGTGACTGTGTGTATATATGTTTACAATTATACATGGATAGAGGGCATAGGTTGAATTTGTTGGGAAGGGAGGATACTTAAGGGGTGAAATTATAAGGTGAGAGAGGAAAGTGACAAGAGGAGATGGGGAGAGACAGGGTAGGGTAAACTATCTCATGTAGAAGAAGCAAGGGGAAGTGGCTGCAGGGGAGGGGAAGAACAGGAAGGCAAAAAGGCAAAACCATATTCTCATTAAATTTGGCTCAGGGAGAGAATGACATACATACTAAATGGGATATCTCACCCTGCAGCAGAGTAGGGGGAAGGGGGATGAGAGGAGGAATGATGGAGGCGAGGGCGTTTTGGGGGGAAGGGAGGTTGGAAGTACCCACTATCGATGAAGGACAGGATCAAAGTAGGGAATGGACCAGGTCGAGGTTGGGATGGGTGGGAGGGAATTATAAGCAGCCTTGTACAATATATCTACTATGGTAATGTTTTGCATAGCTATACATGTACAACACCTACTGAATTACTTATATTCCCAGAGGGAATGGTTGACAAGGGAGGAAGGGAATGGATCTGAAATTCTAGGTTTTAAAATTAAATGTTTCAAATATATATAAATACTATTATTAATACTATTTTGCATGTAATTGGGAGATAAGATCTACAAGAATTGTGGCACAGAGACTCACCTTGCTCTAATGGAAAAGTCGAAAGGGGTATGGGAGAAGATAAAGGAGAGAGCAGATTGGATGAGGAGATATCATGTGGGACTGCTATTCTAGGGTGGTGTATAGGGGAAAAATTATAACTCAAAATCTGGCGGAAATGAATGATGTAAACCAGAAGGTAATAAAGCATTCGTTTAAAAAAAATTATCTTACATTTCTCTAAAGAATGTACTTAACTTTTTGACATTTTTATCTTCCTGGAGAATTCTCCTGCTTCCTCTGTTACAATTTTTATCTTTCAAGACCCAGTTAAAACATTTTTTTTGGTCTGGATCTGTGGTTTCATCTGCATAGGGAATATGTGGTGAGAAAACTCTTTCTACCAATGCAGTTCAGTAAGTGTTCTGTAATTCATAGTATTAGAGATTACATTGAGGCACTGAGAAGTTATGTCATTTGCCCACAATTGGCTTGTATTTGTACAGCCCTGTATCTAAATCATTCTTACTCTGAGGCCTCCCTCAGTCTACTCTTCTGTGTTCTACTATGCTGTGCTCTTAGTTAAAGCTTACCGTTTCCAAAAACCTTTCCCTAATAACTCTAAGTCCTTAATATTAATTGTTTTAATTTTCTTGTACTTGCTTATGTTCTTTAATTATCTCAGTTGTGTTTTTGTTTCCCTGATGAAATTATGACTTCTCAAGGACAGGGCCTGTTTTCTACCTTTTATTATAACACTTGCAGCTTCTCACATAGTACTATGAAAACTTTAGTTGTCTAGTATGGATTTGATATTGACCTAATGATGGAAATAAAGCATAGTATAGTAAAGTGCATTGATATAGTAATTTATGGTCATAATGAAGAAAACTACTTCAGTTAATCCTCACAACAAACTTGTGAGGTTAGCAGTATAAGTATTGTCAGCTGTGTCTTATAAATGAGGATTAAAGAGGTTAAAATGACATGTTCAGTGTCACATAGCTAAAATAATGGTTAAGTGGGACTCTGACTCTTATGTACATCCCACATCATCATGCACTATATACATAGTGTCTCATTCACAAGAGATGTTCATTGACACATATGTTTAAATATAATCATACAAATACACAAATGTGTTTTCTGGTATAATAAACAGGTGTCTGTATAAAGTACATTATGCGCAAAGCAGTTAGTTCACAAATCTATTTTAATGTACAAAGGCATACACAAAGATGCTTATATACATTGCTACCTCAGAGGTACTTGGAGAGTTAAACAAATGTACATGACTTGCTCAATAGCTAGCGGTACATAGGAGAAAATTGAGTCTGGCTAGAAAAATGAATACTAGAGGTTAAACAGAATGAGCAGAAACAGAAGTTTCTCGAAAGCTTTTTCAGGGTACCAGTTTAAACTCTTTTTCTCTACTTTTAACTTTTTTATTTTAAAAATCTTTTAAAATTAATTATTTTTGTTGATTTTTTGACATCTCATTGAATTTATAATATGTGCTTTTCTTCTCCCTTAACCAGTGAGCCTCCCCTAGTAAGAAAGATTTTAAAAGAAAAAGGGTTAAAGCACTTAAGTGAAACCAACCATCACAGTGACTACACTTGATAGAATAGGAATATTCCATAGTTTGCAATGAAGGGAAGTAGATATATTTTCTCTATTATTTTTACAGGGGCAGGCCTAGTCATTATGATTAGACTGTTTCACTTGGGTTTTATTGTGCTTCCTATGTTCTTTTTTATTTCACAAATGACACAAATGTTGTTACATAGCATAAAAGGTATCTAGTTATATCTCTGCTGTGATGTTAGTTTGAATTTATTTAAAATCAGGCCAAAGCCTATTTTAATGGTAACAAGTCCTTTAAAACATATGTTTTGAAAATATAAGGAAACTTAATGCAAAGGACACCCTGATTATCCTTCAAATTGCTACAATCTCAATGTGACTTAAGAAAGGGATAGGATTTCCTAATAATGTTTTCAAATATTTTTATTCCGTGTGGATTTTATGATTCATAAGCTGGATTATCATCAGTTCTCTGTTTTGCATTCCTGGCACATTACTACCACTTATTGAAAATGCTATTGTATCCCTTACTGGAATTAACTGTCTTTTACAGTGGTGAAGCATCTGCTTAGCAGATCTCATTCTATAAAGTAACAACATGTTTTCCTCTTTGAGAAGGGGGGAAAAAAGGATGGTCTATATACAAATGAGCCATGGCTTTAAATAAAATATTACAAAATGCCATAATTTGTATAACAAAGGTATCAGCATCTCAAAGTAAGATCAGAGTTTAATTCTGAAATAATAATAATGCAAAAATTATTAGCTTAAATATAAAATATACTAGGGAAAACATTTCATAAATAATAAATTATTAAACTTTGAGATGGAAATTGTTTTTTGAGTCAACTCAATAATAATTATTTACAGGTATAGCATTTTGAGATTTCTAAGAGTTTTCCTCCTTAATTTTTTTAAGATGGTGGCAACATCTCTAATGGAGTAATGGAGGTAAACTAGAATCCTTTCCAATAAAATCAGGATAGAAACAAGGATGTCTATTGTCACCACTTCTACTTGATGTCAACCTATAAATGCTGGCTATAGCAATAAGATTAGAAAGAGAAACTTAAAGAAAAGCCATAGGTAAAGAATCAAAATTATTACTTTTTTGCAAAGGATAAGATGGTATGCTTAAAAGAATACTAAAGAGTTAACTAAACATCCATTAAAATGATAGCTTAAGTAAACTTAGAGTTTATAAAATGAAATCCACACAAATCATCAGTATTTCCAGAGGAAAAGATAAAGAGATTAAAATGACTACAGAATGTATAAAATATTTGAGAGTCTGCCTACCAGTATCCACACAAGAATTACGTAAATGCAACTATATGCCACTGTTTGTAGAAATGCAAACCTAATTTCAAAAGTATTAATCTCTTATTAATTCATCAAAAGATGAATCACAATGACAGTACTACCTAACGTAATGTACTTATTCAGTACATACAAATCAAAAGACAAAATAATAAAATAATAATGACATTTATATTACAACAGAAAAGGTCAAGAATCTCAAGGGAAATAATGAAAGAAAGTAGGAACAAAGTACACCGACCAGTACTAGAATTCAAAGTATGCTAAAAAGCAATAGTTCTCAGGACAGTTTAGTACTGGCTAAAAAAATCAGTCAGTAGAACAGATTTGGCACACAACCCAAAAGCAAAAAAAAAAAAAAAATCTCACACTCTTGTATTGTATACACACAAAAACCCAGCTACTGTGATAAGGACCCTATTTCACAAAAACAGTTGGGAAAATTGGATAGCAGTATAGAAGAAATTAGACTTAGACCAACACTTCACATTTTATACCAAGATAAACTGACCTAATTATGTAACCTAGATACAAAAGATAACACCATAAGCAAATAGAATAACATGGAAAATTACCTATATGATTTATGAATAGAAGAAAAGTTTGACAAAACAGAGATAGAAATTAAAAATGGATAATTTTGATTATATAAAATTTAAAAGAAATTCAATAAAATTTAAGGAATTCAATAAAGCTAAAATTAAAAGGGAAATAACTAACAAAAGAAATCTTTGTAGTAAGTTTCTCTAATAAAAGGCTCATTTGTAAAATATATAATGAGCTGATTCAAATTTATAAGCCAAAGAGTCATTCTCCACTCAATAAATGATGAAATAATATGAATGGTAAATTCATATTTATAATGGTTTGAAGGGAATTGTGAAATCAGGGGGAATAATTCAATAGCTATTACAGTAATCCAGATATGAAAGCATGCGGGCCTACAGTGGAGGTGGACATGGAAATAAAGAAGTGACTGACTGGATATGGGAATGAATGTCGAGTTTTTGAGTCAGATCTGGAGGGTGTTAGTGTTGTTGGCATAGAACAATATATGATTTCTGGATAAGATAATAGCTCACTTTTGAAATACTGAGTTTAAGATGAAAGTAAAAATGCACCTATATACTAAGCAATTAAAGGTATAGGGCTAGAACCCAGGTGAGAGGGCTTGACTGAAAATGGGGACTTGTCTGTAAAGATAATAATTGAAAATATCAGAGCTTGTGAATTGTCTGGAGGAGACAGTACAGTGAACTATTAGAGAACCTAGATCATCTTTTCAGCCTTGATGAAGGCCCATGCTTAGGTGAAAAGAGGAGGAAGATTTGAGGGGAGGAGGACAACAAGTGCATAGTTAGTTTATGGAAAATGGAGTAGCAGAGATAACTGACCTTTCTTAGATTATGTATTGTGATTTCCTAACCCTAGTACAGGATTAATTCTGTCAAATCTGTCAACATTTGAAGGCTAATTGTTGGATGGTGGGATCTAGAGAGGGTTGTTTTTTGTTGTTTTCTTTTTAAGAACTGGGGAGATTTAGTTATGTTTGTAAGCATCAAAGAAGGTATCACTGGATAGGGAGAAATTGAAAATTAAAGGGCAGAATGATAATGGAGGTAATCTACTAGAGAAGATTGAGAAGGGATGGGATACATAAAAAGGGATAGAGTTTGGTGAAGAGAAGCTCTTTATCAGAGCCTAGGAAATTATTTGGAGAATGATGTCAGAGTTGTGACATAAGGATGTGTAGAAGAGAAAACTTTTGGCAAATGGTCTTTTTTTCTATAAGGTATGGCATGATTAACTGCTGAGAAGGTGGGGAGAAGTGGTGCTGTAGGAGTCTTGAGGAGAAAAGCAAAGGTTCTGGAGCCATTGTGGAAAATAAAAAAGAGAAATCAATTAAGGAGAGGCAACTTGTGGTGCAGTGGATACAATGTCAAGCCTGGAGTCAAGAAGAATCATCTTCCTGAGTTCAAATGTGACCCCAAACACTTACTAGCTGTGTGATCCTGGGCAAGTCATTTAAACCTGTTTGCCTCAGTTTCCTCATCTGTAAAATGAGCTGGAGAAGAAAATGGCAAACCATCATCTTTGCCAATAAAAGAATCAGACGACTGAAAAATGACTTAACAACAACAAAATGATTACCTTTCTATAGTGATAGTTCAGTTCAAATTACACAGCATAAATTTGTAGTTGATTCAGTCAGCATGGTTGCATGACTTCCTCCAGCTCCGTTCAGCAGCTTATAGGAGGTGTATAGTGGAAGTAATATAGGACTAAGGATTGCCAAGAAATAAATTATAATAGAACAGGGTAGGAAGGATTTGAAAGTAGAGGCTAGTGCAGAGTTAATTAGTTGAGTAAGGGATCAAGATTGATTGAAGGTCACTGTGAGAATGAAGAATAGGTTTGGGAGAAATAAGACATAGAGATAGAATAATTATATTAGGTAAAGAAATTTCAGTGTTTTTGATCATGAAAGTGGAGTACTTATGGGGCATAAATGAAAGGGGGAACCATCCTTATGTGTAGCTGAGGTGGGTTGGAAAAGTAGCTCATGATAATTGAACTGATTGAAGGAATAGGAGATTATTTGAGGGATCATCAACATGCATGTTGAAGTCCCTTAATATGTTTATAGGAGTTGAGGTGAAGAGAAAAACTGTGATCCAGGCACTGAACTTGTTGAGAAAAGAAGGGAAGGTAACAGTGTTTGGAAGGGCTGCAGAAAGATAGGCACACATCCGGCCTCAGACACTTAAGACACACACAAACAAAAACCTAGCTGTGTGACCTTGGGCAAGTTACTTAACCCCAATTGCCCTCCAAAAACCAAAAAAAAAAAAAAAAAAAAAGATAGGCACACTATTGCATATTGGTGGAGCTATTAGTTCATCCAGCCATTCTAGGATAAAAGTTAGAGCTGTGCATACTCTTTGACTTAGCAATTATAGTACTAGACCTATATCTTAAAAAGATCAAAGATGGAGAAAAAGTTCCCATATATAAAAAAATATTTATAGAAGTTATATTTGTTGTAGCAAAAACTTGGAAACAAAAGACATGGCCCGAAGTGGGAAATAGCTAAATAAATTGTAATATCAGCATATAATCAAATATTATTGTGTTGTAAGAAATGACAGTTTGTTAGAACCCTGGGAAGACTTGTATGAACTTATGCAAAGTGAAATGAGGAGAACCAAGAGAATGATACATATAAACAAACAGCAGTATTGTAAAGCGATAACTTGAAAAGACGTAAAAACTCTTGATCAATGTAATGAACAACAATTCCAGAGGATCAATGATGAAACATGTTACCTTTTTCTTAATGAAAGAAGTAATGGACTCAAGATGCAGAATAAGACAGATATAGCCAATGTGGGAATTTACTTTTCTTGACTATGAATATTTGTTCTAAGGGTTTTATTTTCCTTTAATTTGTGGGTGCAGGTGGGAGGTAAAGTTGGGTTGGGGTTGCCCTCCCTAAAAAAAAAGAGGATCGTAGAAATACAGAAGAGAACAGAAGGAAGATCAGAAGGAATCGTAATTACCAGGCCACCTTTGAAAGTTATGTGTTTAATTTATTATTTAGTTTTTTAAAAGTAACCTGTACATAGTGGAGATTGATAATTACTACTTATGCAGCTCCCTTTTTCTATTCTACTATGCTTATAGACATGCTCATTTTATGTGCTTTGCATTGGGTTCAGCATATTTTTTTTTAATGAATGTGAGAGTTTCAGAGAAATCTGCAACACATTTTGAAAGACTTAAGAATTCTGGTGGGGGGGGGTGGGCGGAGCCAAGATGGCGGAGTGGAAACAGCTCATCCAAGCCACTCTGCCCCCAGATTCCCCCCAAACTATGTAAAATAGGACTCTGAACAACTTCTGGAGCCCCAGCGCCCACAGGGCGACACAGAGAAGCTAACCTCCTGCTGAGGACAGCCCAGCAGCCCTGCAGGAAGGACCAGCACAGCGGTCTGGGAGCCAGCAGTGCGCAGCACGCAGAGCGCGGGGAGGTGAGAGGAGCCCAGGTCCACGTGAGCCAAGGTTTTAGCCCCAGGGCGGCAGGGCCAGCAGCCAGCTGGAGAGACCCCAGAACACCAGCGGCTGTGGCGACTCTAGAATTATCAACATAGACATGCCTAGGACAAAGTGGGAGGTTAGTGTCCTATGGACTTTGGGACCAGTATTTAGGGAATGTGTGGGCTCCCTCCCCTGGGGGCTAGAAGCCGCTGAGGACACACGCCATTTTGTAGTTTTCAGAGGCAGCTCCAGCTCCTGCCCTGCAAACTCTAGGGAGATCCAGCAATCAGTCTTGGGGGGTAATCGCTCTTGCTTTAACCTCCCTGGATCTGGATTGTGATCTAGGGTGGAAGTCGTGGGTGGGTTTACAGCTTGCCAGAAACGGAAGTTGCCCCCCACGCGTTTGGGACGAAAATTCCTCTATCTGGCCTTAAAGCCATAGTGTGGCAACAAGCCCAAAAGTCAAGCAATTAAGTGGCAACATGCCAAGGCAAAGGAAACAGAAAAATGCTACCCTAGACTCCTATTTTGGGGGCATAGAGCAGGAAAAGGACTGTGAGGTCAGAAGTCCTGCTCCAAAAGCCCCAGGGGAAAACATGAGCGGGTTGCAGGCCATAGAGGACCTTAAGAAGGACTTTAAAAATCAAATAAGAGAAGTGGAGGAAAAATTGGAAAGAGAAATGAGAAGGATGCAAGGAAAAGTATGAAATGAGCGTCAACAGCCTGACTGAGGAAAACAACACCTTAAAAAATAGACTAACTCAAATGGCAAAGGAGGCCCAAAAGGGCAATGAGGAGAAGAATGCCTTAAAAAGTCGAATTTGCCAGATGGAAAAAGAATCTCAAAAGTTCACTGAGGAGATTCATTCCTTCAGAGTTAGACTGGAGCAAATGGAAGCTAATGACTTTATGAGAAATCAAGATACTGTTAAGCAGATCCAAACAAATGAAAGATTAGAAGGCAATGTGAAATATCTCATGGGAAAAACCACTGACCTGGAAAATAGATCCAGGAGAGACAATTTAAAAATTATTGGACTACCTGAAAGCCATGATCAAAGAAAGAACCTAGAAATCACCCTTCAAGAAATTCTCAAGGAAAACTGCCCTGATGTTTTAGATCCAGAGGGAAAAATAGAGGTTGAAAGAATCCACCAATCACCTCCTGAAAAAGATCCCAAAAAGAAAACTCCCAGGAATATTATAGCCAGGTTCCAGAATCCCCAGATCAAGGAGAAAATACTACAAGCAGCCAGGAAGAAACAATTTCAATATTGTGGAAACACAATCAGAATAGCCCAGGACCTGGCAGCTTCTACACTGAGGGATCGAAGGGCATGGAATATGATATTCCAGAGGGCAAAAGAACTGGGAATGAACCCAAGGGTCACCTACCCAGCAAAACTGAGTATTTTGTTTCAGGGGAAAATATGGTCATTCAGTGGAATAGAGGACTTTCAAGCATTCTTGAGGAAAAAACCAGAATTGAATAGAAAATTTGACATCCAGACACAAGAAGGAAGAGATGCCTGAGAAGGTAATCAGGGAAAAGAAATCAAAAGGAACTTATCAAAGTTGAACTATTTACATTCCTATATGGAAAAGCAATAACTGTGACTGATGATATCTTTCTCACTATGAAAATAATGGAAGAAGGTGTGTGGTCATATGAATACATATGTGAATGTGTGTGTATATGGTTACAGTTATATATGGATAGAGGGCATAGGTTGAATTTGTTGGGAAGGGAGAATACTCAAGGGATGAAATTATGAGGTGAGAGAGGAAAGTGGCAAGAGGAGATGGGGAGAGACAGGGTAGGGTAAACTGTCTCATGTAGAAGAAGCAAGGGGAAGTGGTTGCAAGGGAGGGGAAGAATAGGAAGGCAAAAAGGCAAAACCACATTCTCATTGAATTTGGTTCAGGGAGAGAATGACATACATACTAAATGGGATATCTCAACCTGCAGCAGAATAGGGGGAAGGGGGATGAGAGGAGGGATGATGGATGGGAGGGCATCCTTGGGGGGAGGGGAGGTTGGAAGCACCCACTATAGAAGAGGGACAGGATCATGTAGGGAATGGACCAGGTGGGGGGTGGGATGAGTGGGAGGGAATTATAAGCAGCCTTGTACAATATATCTACTATGATAATGTTTTGCATAGCTAGACATGTACAACATATACTGAATTACTTATCTCCCCAGAGGGAATGGGTGACAAGGGAGGAAGGAAATGCATCTGAAATTCGAGGTCTTAACATTAAATGTTTCAAATATAAAAAAAAAAAAGTATTCTGGTCAGTACAGTAACCACCACAACTTACAAGGACTAATGATAAAGGAATCTATCCACTTCCTTACTAGTAATGGTCTCAAATTTTTAAAATACGACCACTGTGTGTGGATTGGTTTTGTGTTACGTGTTAGAAGATTTTGCTTTTCTTTTTCTCTCTTTTCAGTTTAGTTGGGATTTGGGAGAAGGGGTTGGTAATGTTGGAAAGGGGGCCAAGAAATGGAAGGAGTCATTGGAACATTTAAAAGAAAATGTATGAAAGAAAACCATGGAAGTTCAGAAGGAAACAAAGGATAGATTTGAAAATAACACATTGAATTTATTATATACCTTTTAGCTGTATATAGTAGAGATTTCTAGACCCAGATACAGTCTTCAATTTGGGGGGGATTCTGTTGTGTATGTGGGAATATTAATTTTTTTCTAGGAATATTTTTAAAAATTATTTTTTCAATTACATGTAAAAACAATTTTTAAAAATTCATTTTTATAAATTTTACATTCTAAATTCTCTCCCTCCTTCCATTTTCCCCTCATTGAGAAGGCAAGCAATTTGATTATAGGTTATAAATTATGTAGTTATACAAAACATTTCCGTATGATTCTTGTTGTGAAATAAAACATAGACCTCTCCCTCCCCCTAAACTCCCCAAAACAAGAAGAAAAATCAAGTTTTTAATTTAATCTGTACTCAGTCTCCATCAGTTTTTTTTCTGGAAGTAGATAGCATTTTTCAGCAAAAGTTCTTCAGAATTGTCTTAGATCATTATATTTCTGAGAATAGCTAAGTCATTCACAGTTGATTATAGTACAGTATTGTTACTGTGTACAATGTTCTGGTTCTGCTCACTTTATTTTGCATCAGTTCATGTAAGTCTTTCCAAGTTTTTCTGAAAGCATTCTGCTCATTATTACTTATAGCATAATAGTATACATCACAATCATATACCACAGCTTGTTCAACCATTCCCCAGTTGATAGAATCCACTCAATTTCTAATTCTTTGTCAACACTAAAAGAGTTGCCATAAATATTTTTGGATATATAGGTTCTTTTCCTTTAAAAAAATGTTGTTGTTTTTTGATCTCTTTGGGATACAGACCTAGTAGTGATATTGATGGATGCATAGTTTTACAGTCCTTTGGGCCTAGTGCCAAATTGTTCTCCAGAATGGTTGGACCAGTTCACTACTCCACCAACGGTGAATTAGTGTCCCAATTTTCCATATCCCCGCCAATATTTGTCATTTTCCTTTCCTGTTATATTAATTAATCTGATAGGTTTGGGTACCTCAGAGTTGTTTTGATTTGCAATTCTCTCATCTATAATGATCTAAAACATTTTTATAACTATAGATAGCTTTGATTTCTTTATCTCAAAATTGCCTGTACATATTCTTTGACCATTGATCAATTGGAAATGTCTTGTATTCTTATAAATTTGATTCCATTCCCTGTATATTTGAAAATGAGGCCTTTCCCAGATAAACTTGCTATAGTTTTTTGTTTTCCTGTTTTTTTGCTTTCTTTCTAATCTTGACTGCATTGGTCTTGTTTGTGCAAAAGTCTTTTAATTTAATGTAATCAAAATTATCCATTTTATATCCCATAATGCTCTCTATCTCTTGTATGGTCATATTTCTTCCCTTTTCCATAGATCTGACAGGTAAACTATTCCATGCTCCCTTAATTTGCTTATGGTATCACCATTTATGTTTAAATCATGTACCCATTTTGACCTATTCTTGGTATACTGTGCCAGATGTTTTTACCTAGTTTCTGCCAAACTGTTTTTAAATTTTCCCAGTAGTTTTTGTCATAGTGAGCTCTTATCCCAAGAGCTTGGATCTTTGAATTTGTCAAGCACTAGATTTACTATGGTCATTTACTACTGTATATTGTGTATCTAATCTTTTCCACTGATCCACCATTCTATAACTTATCCAGTACCAGATTGTTTTGATGATTATCGTTTTATATTACAGTTTGAGATCTGGTATGACTAAGCTACCTTCCTCTGCTTTTTTTTTTCATTAATTCCTTTGATAGTCTTAGCTTTTGGTTCTTCCAGATGAATTTTATTATTATATTTTTAGCTCTATAATAATTTTGGTAGTTCAATTAGTATGGCACTAAATAAGTAAATAAATTTAGGTGAAATTATCATTTTTATCATATTGGCTTGGCCTACCCAGGACCAATTAATATTTTTCTAATTCTTTAGATTTGTTTTATTTGTGTGAAAAAAAGTATTTTATATTTATGTTTATGTAGTTCCTGGGTTTGGATTGGCAGAGTTTTTATTTTGTCTACAGTTATTTTAAATGGAATTTCTCTTTCTGTGTCTTGCTGCAAGACTTTTTGGTAATATGTAGAAATGTTAATAATTTATATGAGTTTATTTTATATCCTGCAACTTTACTAAAGTTGTTAATTATTTCAAATAGCTTTTTTGTTGATTTTCTAGGATTCTCTTGGGTTTATCATCATGCATTGCAAAGAGCAATAGTTTTTTTTTTCTTATTGCCTATTCTAATTCCTTCAATTACTTTTTCTTCTCTTATTGCTATAACAAGCATTTCCATCCTTGCTTCACCCCTGATCTTACTGAGACAACTTCTAGTTTATCCCCATTACTAATAATGCTTGCTGATTAATTTTAAATACATGCTGTTGTTCACTTGTTAGTCATGTCCAACCCTTTGTGACCCCATGGACCATAGCATGCCAGGTCCATTGCCCGCAATCTCTCAAAATCTGTCCAAGTTCATGTTCATTGTTTCCATGATAGTGTCTATCCATCTCATTCTCTGTGGTCCCCTTTTCCTTTTGCTTTCAATCTTTCTCAACATAAAGATCTTTTATGTGAGTCTCATCTTCTCATTAAGAAGCCAAAGTATTTAAGTGTCAGCTTCAGTATTTGACCTCCCAGTGAATAGCCTGAGGTAATTTCTTTAAATATTGACTGATTTGATCTTCTTGCTGTCCAAGGACCTCTCAAAAGTCTTCAATTTGAAATAACTGATTCCATAGCCCTCACCTTTCCCTATAGTCCAACTCTCACAGCCATACATTGCTACAGGATAAACCATAGCTTTGACCATATGGACCTTTGTTGGCAAGGTAATGTTTCTACTTTTTAGTATGCTGTCCAGATTTATCATAGATTTCCTTCCATAGAGCAAGTGCCTTTTAATTTCATGGTTGTAGTCACCATCTGCAGTGATCTTTAATCCCAAGAATATAAAATCTGACATTCCTTCAATTTCTTCACCCTCTGTTTTCCAGGGATGGATGGGAATGGTTGCCAAGATCTTAGTTTTGTTTGTTTTGTTTTTGTATTTTTGTGTTAATCTTCAAGCCAGGTTTTATACTCCTTTTCTCTTTCAGGCCTCAAGAAGTTTCTTAAGTCCACTTCACATTTCCCTTTTCACAGTTGTTTGCATATCTGAGATTGTGGATATTTCTCCTAGAATCTCCTGGTTTTATCTACTTTGATACTATTTATCATTTCGAGGAAAGTTCCATTTATTCCTATGCTTTCTTGTGTTTTTAATAGGAATAAGTGTTGTATTTTGTCAAAAGCTTTTTCTGCATCTATTGAGTAATCAAGATTTTTGTTGGTTTTGTTATTGATATGGTAAATTATGCTTATAGTTCTCCTAATATTGAACCAGCCCTGTATTCCTGGTATATGCCGTTTGGACATATTGTATGATCTTTGTGATATATTGCTGTAATCTTACTGCTAGTATTTCACTTAAAAATTTTGCATCAATATTCATTAAAGAAATTGGTTTATAGTTTTCTTTCCTCTGTTTTTGCTGTTCCTAGTTGGGTTATCAATGCCATATTTGTGTTGTAAAAAGAATTTGATAGGACTCCCTTCTTTGCCGACTTTCCCAAATAGTTTATATGGTATTGGAATTTAATAGTTCTTTAAATGTTTGGTGGAATTCATTTATGAATCCATCTTCCTGTTGATTTTTTTCTTAGGGAGCTCATTGATGACTTGCTCAATTTCTTTTTCTAAGAAAGGATTATTTAAGTATTCTATTCTTCTTCTGTTAATCTAGGCAATTTATGTTTTTGTAATTATTCATTCATTTAATTTAGATTATTAGATTCATAACATGTAATTGGGCAAAGAAGCTCCTAATAATTGCTTTAATTTCATCTTCCTTGGTGGTGAATTCACTGTTTTCATTTTTGATATTGATAATTTGGCTTTCTTCTTTCTTTGTTTTAAATAAAATTGACCAGTGGTTTACCTACTTTATTAATTTTTTTTAGCTCCTAGTTTTACTTGTTATTTCAGTGGTTTCTTAAATTCAGCTTTATTAATCTTTCCTTTCATTTTCAGAATATCCAATTTGGTGTATAATTGGGGATTTTTGATTTGTTTTTTTTCCTAGGTTTTTTTTTTTTAGTTGCATGTCCAATTCATTGCATCTGCTCATTCTCTATTTTGTTAATGTGAGCATTTAGAGATATAAATTTCCCTAAGTACTACTTTGGCAGCATCTCATAAATTTTGGTGTGTTGTCTCATTTTTGTGTTCTCTTTGATGAAATTATTTGTTGTTTCTATGATTTTTTCTTTTACCCACTCATTCCTTAGGATTAGATTATTTAGCTTCCAATGAATTTTTTTTTTCTTTTTGGAGGGCAATTGGAATTAAGTAACTTGCCCAAGGTCACCCGGCTAGGTTTTTGTTTGCGTGTAAGTGTCTGAGGCCAGATCCGAACTTAGGTCCTTCTGATTCCAGGGCTGGCGCTCTACTCACTGCGCCACCTAGCCACCCCTCCAATGAATTTTTAATCGATATTTCCCTGGCTCATTTTTGAATGTAATTTTTATTGCACTATAATCTGAATAGGATATATTTAATTTTCTATTTTTCTGCATTTGGCTCTGAGGTCTTTATGCCCTAATACATGATTAATTTTTGTGTAGGTAGAATTGAGAAACAGGTATATTCTTTTATATTCCTTCTCTGTTTTCTCCTGTGCTCTAACTTGTCTAAAATTCTATTCATCTCCTTTATTTATTTTTATTTTTAGTTATATTTATTTAGTTCTAAAAGGGAAAAATTGAGGTCCTCCACTAATATAGTTTTACTGTCTATTCCCTCCTGTAACTCATTTAACTTTTCATTTAAGAATTTGGATACTATAGCATTTGGTGTCTATGTGTTTAGTATTGATATTTCTTCATTGTCTGTGGTACCTTTTAGCAAAATGAAGGTTCCCTGATTATCTCTTTAAATTAGATTTATTTTTCTTTTCCTTTGTCAGAAATCATGATTGTTACCCCTGCTTTTTTTTTTAACTTCAGCTGAAGCATAATAGACTTTTCTCTTGTCCCTTACCTTTGCTCTGTATGTCTCTCTATGCTTCAACTGTGTTTCTTGTAAACAGCATATTGTATGATTCTGGGTTTTAATCCATTTTACTTTCTGTTTGTATGTTATGGGTGAGTTTATCTTTTTCCTATTCACACTTGTGATTGCTAATCACATTGTATATTTCCCTCCATACTGCTTTCTAACCTTGTTTATCCTTCTCTCTCCTTTCAAACCTTGTCCATCCTCAAAAATATTTTGCTTCTGACCACTGCCTCCCCTGATCCCCCCTCCCTTCTATAAGTTCCCTACTTCTACTGTCCTCTTCCCCACTGCTTCTCTGTAGGTTAAGATAGATTTCTATACCCAGCTGAGGGTGTATGTTATTACCTCTTTGAGCCAGTTACAGTGAGAATAAGGTTCAAGTGTTTCCTGCCACCTTTTCCCCTCCACCCACAAAAGCTCTTTTGTTCCTCTTTTATGTGAGATGACTTACCCCATTCTACCTCTCTCTTTTCTCCTAGCACATCCTTCTTTCTCACCCCTTAATTTTTTTTATATCATCCAGCTGTAGTTAACTCACACCCACACCCTCTGTCTATGTATAGTTTTTCTAACTGCCCTAATAATGATAAAGTTAGAAGTATCTTCTCATGTAGGAATGTAAACAATTTAACTTTATTGAAACCCTTGTACTTTCTCTTTCCTGTTTACCTTTTTATGCTTCTTGTATTTGAAAGTCAAATTTTCTTTTTTTTTGTTTTGTTTTTTTTTTATTTTTTAAACAAATGCTTTCTTAACTTCTGTTTTACATCATTCATTTCCACCAGATTTTGTGTTACAGTCATTTTCCCCCAGTTATTCCCCTACCCAACCTCCCAGAATAGCAGTCCCACAAGATATCGCTTCCTCCAATCTGCTCTCTCCCATACCTTCTCCCATACCCCCTTCGAATTTTCCATTAGAGGAAGGTGAATCTTTGTGTCCCAATGCCTGCACATCTTATCTCCCAATTACAAGCAAAAGAGTATTAATAATAGTATTTCTATATATTTGAAGCATTTAATCTTAAGACCTCAAATTTCAGATCCATTTCCTTCCTCCCTTGTCACCCATTCCCTCTTGGGAGATAAGTAATTCAGTACGTGTTGTACATGTCTAGCTATGCAAAACATTATCATAGTAGATATATTGTACAAGACTGCTTATAATTCCCTCCCACTTATCCCACCCCCCACCTGGTCCATTCCCTACATGATCCTGTCCCTCTTCTATAGTGGGTACTTCCAACCTCCCCTCCCCCCAAGGATGCCCTCCCATCCATCATCCCTCCTCTCATCCCCCTTCCCCCTATTCTGCTGCAGGTTGAGATATCCCATTTAGTATGTATGTCATTCTCTCCCTGAACCAAATTCAATGAGAATGTGGATTTGCCTTTGTTTTTCCCTTCCTATTCTCCCCCTCCCTTGCAACCACTTCCCCTTGCTTCTTCTACATGAGATAGTTTACCCTAACCTGTCTTTCCCCATCTCCTCTTGCCACTTTCCTCTCTCACCTCATAATTTCATCCCTTGAGTATTCTCCCTTCCGAACAAATTCAATCTATGCCCTCTATCCATATACACACACATTCACATATGTATTCATATGACCACACACCCTTCTTCCATTATTTTCATAGTGAGAAAGATATCATCACTCACAGTTATTGTTTCTCCATATAGGAATGTAAATAGTTCAACTTTGATAAGTTCCTTTTGATTTCTTTTCCCTGATTACCTTCTCAGGCATCTCTTGCTTCTTGTGTCTGGATGTCAAATTTTCTATTCAATTCTGGTTTTTCCTCAAGAATGCTTGAAAGTCCTCTATTCCACTGAATGACCATATTTTCCCCTGAAACAAAATACTCAGTTTTGCTGGGTAGGTGACCCTTGGGTTCATTCCCAGTTCTTTTGCCCTCTGGAATATCATATTCCATGCCCTTCGATCCCTCAGTGTAGAAGCTGCCAGGTCCTGGGTTATTCTGATTGTGTTTCCACAATATTGAAATTGTTTCTTCCTGGCTGCTTGTAGTATTTTCTCCTTGATCTGGGGATTCTGGAACCTGGCTATAATATTCCTGGGAGTTTTCTTTTTGGGATCTTTTTCAGGAGGTGATCGGTGGATTCTTTCAACCTCTATTTTGCCCTCTGGATCTAAAACATTAGGGCAATTTTCCTTGAGAATTTCTTGAAGGGTGATTTCTAGGTTCTTTCTTTGATCATGGCTTTCAGGTAGTCCAATAATTTTTAAATTGTCTCTCCTGGATCTATTTTCCAGGTCAGTGGTTTTTCCCATGAGATATTTCACATTGCCTTCTAATCTTTCATTTGTTTGGATCTGCTTAACAGCATCTTGATTTCTCATAAAGTCATTAGCTTCCATTTGCTCCAGTCTAACTCTGAAGGAATGAATCTCCTCAGTGAACTTTTGAGATTCTTTTTCCATCTGGCAAATTCGACTTTTTAAGGCATTCTTCTCCTCATTGCCCTTTTGGGCCTCCTTTGCCATTTGAGTTAGTCTATTTTTTAAGGTGTTGTTTTCCTCAGTCAGGCTGTTGACCCTCATTCCATACTTTTCCTGCATCCTTCTCATTTCTCTTTCCAATTTTTCCTCCACTTCTCTTATTTGATTTTTAAAGTCCTTCTTAAGGTCCTCTATGGCCTGCAACCCGCTCATGTTTTCCCCTGGGGCTTTTAGAGCAGGACTTCTGACCTCACAGTCCTTTTCCCGCTCTATGCCCCCAAAATAGGAGTCTAGGGTTGCATTTTCTGTTTCCTTTGCCTTGGCATGTTGCCACTTAATTACTTGACTTTTGGGCTTGTTGCCACACTATGGCTTTAAGGCCAGATAGAGGAATTTTCGTCCCGAACATGTGGGGGGCAACTTCCGTTTCTGGCAAGCTGGAAACCCACCCACAACTTCCACCCTAGATCACAATCCAGATCCAGGGAGGTTAAAGCAAGAGCAATTACCCCCAAGACTGATCGCTGGATCTCCCTGCAATTAATTGCAGGCCAAGAGCTGGAGCTGCTTCTGAAAACTACAAAATGGCATGTGTCCTCAGCGGCTTCTAGCCCCCAGGGGAGGGAGCTGACACATTCCCCCAAAAACAGGTCCCAAAGTCCATAGGACACTAACCTCTTACTTTGTCCTAGGCATGTCTATGTTGATAATTCTGGAGTCGCCATGGCTGCTGGTGTTCTGGGGTTCCTCCAGCCGGCTGCTGGCCCTGCCGCCCTGGGGCTAAAACCTTGGCTCACGCGGACCTGGGCTCCGCTCGGCTCAGCTTCCTGCGCACTGCGCGTTGCGCTCTGTAGGCTCCCAGACCGCTGTGCTGGTCCTTCCTGCAGGGCTGCTGGGCTGTCCTCAGCAGGAGGTTAGCTTCTCTGTGTTTTTCTATGGGTGCTGGGGCTCCAGAAGTTGTTCAGAGTCCCCTTTTACATAATTTGGGGGGAATCTGGGGCAGAGTGCCTTGGATGAGCTGCTTCTACTCCGCCATCTTGGCTCCGCCCCCCGAAAGTCAAATTTTCTATTCAGTTCTAGACTTTTCATTAGGAGTGGTTGAAAGTCCTCAATTTCATTAAATATTTACTTTTTTACCTGAAGGATTATACTCAGTTTTGCTGGGTAAGTGATTTTTAGTTGTAATCTTACATTCTTTGCCCTCTAAAATATCATATTCTTGCTAAATCCTGGATTATTCTCACTGTGGCTCCCTGATATTGAAATTGTTTCTTTCTAGCTGCTTGCAGTATTTTCTCCTTCATTTGGGAACTCTGGAATTTGAGCATAATATTCCTGGGAGTTTTAATTTCCTTAGGAGGTGATTGGTGATTTTTTAAATTTCTATTTTCCTTCTGGTTCTAAGATATGGGGGGAGTTTTCCTTGATAATTTCTTGAAGTATGATGTCTAGACTCTTCTTTTGATCTTGTCTTTCAAGTAGTTCAGTGATTCTTAAGTTATCTCTCATGGATCTGTTTTCCAGGTTAGTTGTTTTTCCAGTGAGATATTTCACTTTTTTTTCTATTTTTTTCACTCTTTTGATTGTGTTTTATTGTTTTTTAATGTCTCATGGAGTCATTTACTTCCACTTGCCCAGTTCTAATTTTTAAGGAATTATTTTCTACATTGAGCTTTTGTATCTCCTTTTCTCTTTGGCCAGTTCTATTTTATTTTGTTCTTTTCTTCAGTGAATTTTTTTTTTTGGAGGGGGGAAGGTAGGCCAGGTGGGGTTAAGTGACTTGCCCAAGGTCACATGGCTAGTTTTTTCTGGAGGGAGAGAGGTGTATGTGTGTTAAGTGTCTGAGGCCTGAGGTCCTACAGACTCCAGGGTCAGTGCTCTATTCACTGTGCCACCTAGCCACCCCCCATTCAGTGGATTTTTTTACATCTTTTATTCCATTTGACCAATTTTGCTTTTTAATGAGTTTTCCTTTTCAGTGTATTTTTGTGCCTCTTTTACCATTTGGCCTATTCTGTTTTTTAAGGTATTATTTTCTTGTGTCTCCTTTACCAAACTGTTGACTCTTTTTTCATTATTTTCTTGTATCACTCTCCTTTTCCCCCCAGTTTTTCTTCTACCTCTCTTATTTGATTTTAAAAGCCTGTTTTAGCTCTTCCAGAAGTTCTTTTTGGTCCTATTCACATTTTTATTTTTGCACATAGCTGCTTTGATTTCATTGTCTTCTTTTGAGTTTGTGTTTTGATCTTCCTTGTCACTATAACTTTCTGTGCTCAGATGTTGTTGTAGTTTGCTCATTTTCCCAGCCTGTTTCTTGACTTCCAACTTTTTGTTAAGGTTGAGCTCTGCTCCTGGGGTGGAAGAGGTACTATCTCAAGCTTTAGGCATTTCTTATTATTGCTCTCAGAGCTAGTTCTAGGACTCTGTAAGTTTTCAGTTCTTTTAAGATGGTATGATGTAAAGAGAGGTGCTGTGTGACTAATCATAAGCACTCATTTCTGCCCAGGAACTGTGATCAGGGTCCCCATTTCTGCTACTGCTCCTCCTTGCCCTGGGTCTGCGACCTGGAACTGGGTATGAGCAATGAATGCACCAGAGTCCTACTCCCAGTGTTATCAAAGTGTCCCCTGTAATCTCCTTCTGACCAGTTGTCTAATTCTTTTACTTTCTGTGGTCTGAGACCTCTGGAAACCACTTGCTACTTTGCATAGGTATGGTCTGTGCTAGACTGTACTCCACTCCCCAGGGAGACAGATCTTTCCTTCTAGCCATCTAAAGTATCTTGGGGTGCAAAATTATTTCACCCTGATCTTTTGTTGGTTCTCTGATTCAGAATTGGTTTTGAGGTGTTACTTTAAAAATTTTTGGAAGGGAATTTGGGAGAGCTCAGACAAGTCTGCTACTTTGCCATCTTGGCTATGCCTCCCATCCCCAATTCTTCTCTTTGCTAAATTTTTCAAGTGCTGATTTTTTTTAAACGTTAAAAAAGAGAAAGGAAGGTCAGCAGTATCCTAGGCTTTGGTTGATAATAGCCTCTAGGACTTAAATAAAGTATTAAATTTGGATAAAATGAACTTTATGCAGTAGCTGAGTGATGACAGTAGAGGGGAAGTCTCAGATTTCAGTAGGAACAAGGAGCATTTTGATTTTATTTCCAGTATGGATGAATGAGGACCTTTGAAAGAAAGTACAGCAAGTGCTAGAAAGGAAAGCCTGAAATTAAATGTCATCTGAGAGGAGCCAGACCTCAGAGCCAGAAGAAAAGAACATGGGAGGAAAAAATCTAAAATGAAGGGAAACGTGTTAATTATAGAGCAGGAGTTTCAAAGGGCACAATGAAGGTGGTGGACAGATATGGCATGGAATATTGTGGGAGGTGATGTTGTCAGAGTGGGGAGCTAGCCTTGAGGTAGTTGGAGATAAAAGAGTAGACAGTAGAAGTTTCACCAAATAACATTCCTTGATTTTATTATAAAGTAATTGAATTTTCAAAGAATCTCAGAGATGAAGGGGCCTCAGAAGGCCAATAAAGTCAAGATCACTGGCCTGTCTTTTTGCAGTCTTTACTCTCTTCCCTTTTTATCATTTTATGTTTCTGTTATCCATTTCAAAAATACTCAGTAATCATTTCTTAAGTACTTCCTATATGCTAAGCAGTTTGCTCAGTACTGGAAACACAAATATAAAAATGAGACAATCCTTGCCCTTAAAGTAATTTTAGGGCATTTTCTCATTTTCCATATGAGCCGCTGTAAGTATCCCATATAAAAATCATCCAACTAATCTTAGTAAAATTTATATTGTTGGTATTGTTCAATTTATTTTTATTTTTTTTAATCATGTTACATTAGTAATACTTAACAGAAAATCCTTAAGTCTTAGAAATTGCATCCTTCTCAGTGTTCTGGATATAGATATTAAGTTTTGATTTTCAATGTTTATTTGCAGGATGAAGATGACTTGGATTCCAATACCATGGTGAAGACTGGTTTGGAAAGTGTGGGCACCATGAGGGCTATCAGTACAATGAGTGAAGGGGCTCAGACCATGATTGAACACAATACCACCATGTTAGAATCTGACTTGGGAACCATGGTCATAAACAGTGAAGAAGAAGAAGAAGTAGATGGAACTATGAAAAGTACGTCCTTTTCCCCCTTTGAATCTTTTTTTTTTAAAGCAATTGGGGTTAAGTAACTTGCTCAAGGTTACACGGCTAGTCATTATTATTTATGCGTGGGTGCTCATTTTCTGAGGCCGGATCAGATCTCGGGTCATCCCAACTCCGAGGCCGACGCTCTTACTCATTGCGCCTCCTAGCCGCCCCTTTAGGGCAATTGGGGTTAAGTAACTTGCCTAAGGTTACACGGCTAGGTTTTTGTTTGTTTGGATTAAGTGTCGGAGGCCGGCTCCGAACTCAGGTCCTTCTGATTCCAGGGCCGGCGCTCTATTCACTGCGCCACCTAGCTGCCCCTGAATCTTACTTTCTTATCCTGCTGAACATTTTCTTTTAGAAATTGTCATCTTAATAGATGCTATTTTTCTGTGATTTTAGAAAATTTTCATGTAATTTTAGGAGATTACCAAAAGACATTGTTCTTTGTGATCCAATGCAAACAGAAGAAACCAAGCATGATAAAAATTAAATAGGCTACCACATTTTAATGTAATTCGGTATGAAAAATCAGAGAAAGAAGGGCAGGAGACTTTTAAATTTTCCTTCTTATTCTATTTCTTATTAAGAGCAACTGGACAAAAAGGGAAAGAATATCAATGTTTAGTTGTTGAGAATTTTTAAAAGAAAAAATTTTAAATGATATCTTTGCTTTTTGATATTAAGACTATAGTACTGTAGTGTCAATGCAATATTCACAGCACCCACAATCACTATAAATGTACCTGCATGGTACTCAATTGCAAAGTTATAACAGACTCCATATAGTAGACAGAAGCAAAACACTTATTCAGACAGTGTAGCAGAGAGCCACAGCATCCTTTAGCCTTCCCATAATCCAATACAAGACCAATTGTTTACTCACAAGCCTATCTGTCTTCCTTGAAAGTGTCCTCTGCTCCCAACCATCTAGCTTTCTCTGACTCCCAGCTTCCTCTGGGCCTGCTCCACCCTTCAGCAAATTCCTCCCACTACAGGCTCCATGTGACCACACTCAGCCTATAAGAGGGCAGAGTATATTTTCAAAGCAGGGAAGGTCTCCAAATTCCCTTGGCCTTATTAAGGCTCAGGGAAGATTTCCAAATCACCATCACCATTACAAGTACACAAAATTCTGAGAAATAAAAGGAAAGCAGACAAAGGCAACTAGACAAAGCATCAAAGGGAAGGACACACATACACAGAAGAGTTCAAGTAACACAAAAAGCACTTATGTGAAATAAAGTCTTCATTTTGTTCTTGATTCTTGTTTCTAAATTATCACTGTGGAATTTTTGCTAGCACAGACATTAACATATATATATATATATATATATATATATATATAGAGAGAGAGAGAGAGAGAGAGAGAGAGAGAGAGAGATTTAAATGGCTAAATACCCATTTAAATTAACTTTAGGGGCTTAGAGTCTCTCCAGTTGTACTTTTAGCATATAAGTTCTTATCCTAAAACTAAGCAAATATTTTCACTGAAAATCTTTTTTTGTAAAATAATAAATTTTCTATTTAAGTAGTAGAATATGTAGTACCATATTCTATCTACATGGATTTTGGAAAAATAAATTTACTGCAGCTGATAAAAGCTTAGCTGCAAAGAAAGATCAGGTCTGCAATTCAATTACAGTGAAATATCACAGGCTATATTTCTGAGGAGTAAAAATTCTGATATTTTTTTTACTCCATTTACCCCATTAAATTTACTGAATTGTCATCTAAGCTATCTATTTCAGCCATAGAATATACAGTGTTGCTACATCTAGTGTTAAAGAGACAGAGAGAGAGAGAACCTTTTTTTTAAACTCCCTGATAGAACAATCAATTCTTAACATTTATATATAATTTTCTCTCTCTCTTTCTCTCTCTCTCTCTCTCTCTCTCTCTCTCTCTCTCTCTCTGTCTCTCTTTCTGTCTGTCTCTTTCTTTCCCTCCCTCTCTTTCTCTCTGTGTCTCTCTGTCTCTGTCTCTCTCTGTCTCTCTGTCTCTCTCTGTCTCTCTGTCTCTCTGTCTCTCTCTCTCTCTCTCTCTGTCTCTCTCTCTCTCTCTTTCTGGATCACAGAGCCACAGAATCTTAGAACTGGAAGTTATCTCAATAGCCATCTAGTACAACCCTAACAAGAAAGGAATCCCTAATGTAACATATCCAGCAAATAGTTGTCCAGACTAAACTTGAATTAAGTAGCCTTATCACTGCTTAAGGTGGCACATTCTACTTTTCAACAGATGTGGTTGTTAGAATATTTTTTGTAACATCAGAAACCTAAATTTGCCTCTTTTTCAACTTCTTCCTATTGCTTCTGTTTTGCCCCTGGGACTAAACAGAATAAGTCTAATCCTTCCTTTATGTGATAGCCTTTAAATAATTGATCATATCCTTTCTTAGTATTATTTTCTCCAAGTTAAACATACTTACTTCCTTCAACTCTTCCTCCTGTGAAATGAACTCAGGACCTTTCACCATCCTAGTTGCCCCTTGGGCACTCTGTAGCTCATCAATATCATTCTAAAATCTAAGTGCTCAGGACTAAACACTATAATGGAGATGAGGTCTGACAGATGAAGAGAGGACTTACCACTTTTGTAATCCTGAAAGCTTTTCAGCGAAAGATCATATTAGTTTTTGGCTGGTACATTATACTGTTGATAAACTTTTAGTCCACTGAAACATCTATATCCTTTTTACATAGCAACTGTTTCGCATTTTTTACTTGTAAAATTGATATTTTTTGTACCCTAGTATAAGACTTTACATTTATCTGTATTGAATTTCATCTTGATAGACTCAAGCAAATGCTCTAGCCTTTCAAGATACTTTTGGATTCTGTCATCTAGTATGTTTGCCATTCCTCCTAGATTTGTATCATCTGTGAAGTTGATGAATATGCAATCTATGATTCTAAATCATTGATCAAAATGTTAAACAGCACAGGACCAAGCATAGATCCTGGGGCATACTACTCTTGGACCTGCCATCCAAACCAAACAGTTCTGAATTTTTCTTACTCTATTATGCAAAACAAAAATAATATGTTATACTCCATTAGAGCCTTGCCAAAATCTAGGTAAACTGTATTGACAATGTCTGTTGATACTGTATAAAAAGGAAATGTGGCTAGGAAGTCATGACCTGTTCTTGATGAAGTCATTTTGGCTTTTTGTAATTTTCCCTATCTAGACGTTTGCCAACTCTTTTCAATCATCCATTCAAGAATTTTCCCAGGAATTCAAATCTGGCTTAGGGTCTTAAAAATTTAAGACACAGTTCTCTTCGCTCTTATGAAAATAAAAACATTTTCTGTTCTCTAATTTTGTATTATCCCTCCTATTTTCCATGTTATTTGTATGGAACCCTGTTTGTACTTTTTCTTTTCTATGGGTCATCATAAATTTTATTCCTTACATTCACTGTACCTTTCACCAAGCTGTTTCGCAGTGGATATCTGTCAAGTTTGTGAATGCCCCTGAAGATTCAGCTCTTATTTACCATTCCTGGAAGGAACAGTCAGTGGAAGGTAGAAGGTTCTAATCAATTCCCTTTTATCTACTCACATTCTCTCCGTTACCCCTCAGCTTCCTGCAGAATAAGAGTCCTTAAAATACTTCTGCCAAGGCTTTTTTTTGTGTGTGCCAGAGGCACCAAATCACTTATTTCTGGTCTAAAAAAAAAAGAAGACTCTAAATTAGTCCAGCATCACTCTCCTCCCTTCAGCCTCTCTCCTCATTTCTCCCAGGTCTGGGTTTTTGTTTGTTTTTGCAGATATTGGACAATTCTGACATATTCCCCCGTATTACTGTAAAAATTGTATATATACATATATGGCTTTAGGTACAATACTCTTAAGCTAAGAAGAGAATTCCCAAGTTAATTCATGACATGACAAATTGTCTTCTTTATCTTCCCATGTAATTCTATGTAGCATGGAAAATTCTCAGACAGAACAATGAATTCCTTTAAACCAAAAATGAGAAAACTGAGCTCATTGCAATTTGTTTTGATGGGAGCTGAAGAAGGAACATTTGTATGGAACACATTTTATGGTTAAATAAAGACACGGGAGTGAGTACAAAATAATTATCATAATCATCAATACATTGCAGAAACGCTATTGGGTTTATAGTATGAGATCATAGGTGAAATTACATTATGGTTAGACCTTCTGAAAAGTATCAAGACATATCACTTAGTGTTTTGGATTATATTATAATGGCTAGCAATGTATAGGGAATAGGCTTTTAGGGAGATATTAGAAGCAATTTTAAGATACATGAAAAATATTTTAAAGTATTTTCAAAGAGCTCAAAGCAACAGTATACTTTTGTATGTATGCATACATATATACTTATGTTACATGTGTGTATTCACATACTATACATATTTTCATAGTATTCTCTGTGATATAGATGGAGAAATAGTATAACTGGGAATACTTGTAATTGGATAGGTAGCTCAAGGCAGAGTTGTTGCCAAAGAGTATGTAGACCAGATATAGTTCCCAGAGCATTTTCTATTTGAAATACTCTGCTGCTAAATGTCATATGTGTAATCTCCTGAACTGTGTAAGGCTTGCATATTTCTCTTGTTAATTTTTTCTCCTTTTTCTGAGCCAAATTCACAACAGCCCTGTCTTCTACCACCTGAGATCCTCTAGCTTGCTTTTTTTTTTTTTCAAATGCTTCATTAACTTCTGGTTTACATCATTCATTTCTGCCAGATTTTGAGTTACAATTTTTTTCCTGTTTTTCCCCTACCCACCACCCTAGAATAACAGTCCCACAGGGTATCCCCTCTTCGAATCTGTTCTCTTCCATATCTTTTCCCATACCCCCTCTGACTTTTCCAGTAGGGCAAGGTGAATCCCTGTGCCCCAATGCCTGCACATCTTATCTCGCAATTATATGTAAAATAGTATTAATAATAGTATTTATATATTTTTAAACATTTGATTTTAAAACTTCAAATTCCAGATTCATTCCCTTCCTCCCTTGTCACCCACCCTTACTGGGAAGATAAGCAATTCAGTATATGTTGTACATGTGTAGCTATGTAAGACATTAGCATGGTAGATATATTGTAAAAGACTGACTCTATTTCCCTCCCTCCTATCCCACCTCCCACTTGTTCTATTCTCTACTTTGATCCTGTCCCTTTTCAAAAGTGGGTGCTTCCAACTTCCTCCCCCCCCAACCTGCCCTCCCTTCCATTGTCCCCCCTCTCATCCCCTTCCCCCCCTACTCTCCTGTAGGGTGAGATATCCTATTTAGGATGTATGTCATTCTCCCCTGAGCCAAATTCAATGAGAGTAAGGTTTTGTCTTTTTGCTTTCCTGTTCTTCCCCTCCATTGTAACCATTTTCCCTTGCCTCTTCTATATGAGATAGTTTACCCCATTCTGTCTCTCCCCATCTCCTCTCCTTATGTTCCTCTCTCACCTCTTAATTTCACCTTTTAAGTTTCATCCCTTACTGTTAAATTTGACCTGTGCCCTCTATCTATGTATACCTGTAAACGTATATATACACATTCACATATGTATTCATATACCCATATACCCTTCTTCAACTATTTTCATACTGAGAAAAGTTTCATCAGTTACAATTATCATTTTTCCATGTAGGAATGTAAATAGTTCAACTTTGATAAGTTCCTATGATTTCTTTTCCCTGTTTACCTTAAGTTCTCTTGCTTCTTGTATCTGAATGTCAAATTTTCTATTCAACTCTGATTTTCTCATCAAGAATCCTTGAAAGTCCTCTGTTCCACTGAATGACCATATTTTCCCCTGAAACATGATACTCAGATTTGCTGGGTAGGTCATTCTTGGTTTTAATCCCAGCTCCTCTGACCTCTGGAATATCAAATTCCAAGCCCTCAGTCCCTCAGTGTAGAAGCTGCCAGATCCTGTGCTATCCTGACTGTGTTTCCACAATATTGAAATTGTTTCTTCCTGGCTGCTTGTAATATTCTCTCCTTGATCTGGGAATTCTGGAACCTGGCTATAATATTCCTAGGAGTTTTCTTTTTGGGATCTTTTTCAGGAGGTGATTGGTGGATTCTTTCCACCTCTATTTTGCCCTCTGGTTCTAAAACATCAGGGAAATTTTCCTTGAGCATTTCTTGAAGGATGATTTCTAGGTTCTTTCTTTATCATGGCTTTCAGGTAGTCCAATAATTTTTAAATGATCTCTCCTGGATCTATTTTCTAGGTATTTTCTAGGTTTTTCCCATGAGATATTTCACATTGCCTTCTATTCTTTCATTTGTTTGGATCCGTTTAACAGAATTTTGATTTCTCATAAAATCACTAGCTTCCATTTGCTCCAGTCTAATTTTGAAGGAATGAATCTCCTCAGTGAGCTTTTGAGATTCTTTTTCTATCTGGCAAATTCAGCTTTTTAAGGCATTCTTCTCTTCATTGCCTTTTTGAGCCCCTTTTGCCATTTGAGTTGGTCTATTTTTAAGTTGTTATTTTCCTCAGTCAGGCTGTTGACTCTCATTTCATACTTTTCCTGCATCCGTCTCATTTCTCTTCCCAATTTTTCCTCCACTTCTCTTATCTGCTTCTTAAGGTCCTCTATGGCCTATAACCAGCTCATATTTTTCTTGGAAGCTTTTGGTATAGGATATCTGACTTCACTGTCCTCCTCCTGTTCCATGCTTTGATCCTTTCTGTTGCCAAAGTAGGAGTGTAAAGTTGGGGTATTCTGTTTATTTTGATTCCTTTGCCTACTCATGTTGCCACTCAGTCACTTGACCCCTGGGCTTCTTTTGCCACAGAAGGACTCTGCCACCAGCCAGGGGAGCTTCTGTCCCAAATGCTGGGGTTTTCTCAGCTGCCAGAGGTATTAGTTGGGTGCTCTCTTTGAAGCCTCCACAGGCTCTGGCAAGCTGGTCACACACCCCAGGACCTCCACCCCTGACTACAATCCAGATCCAAGGTGGTTAAAGCAAGAGCAATTACTGCCTAGACTGATTACCTGGTCCCCCCACAATCTGCAGGCCAGGAGCTGAAGCTGCAACATGGCACTGGCTGCCCAAAGTGTCTCAGCCGCTTCTCGCCCTGGGGGCAAAAGCCACACACTCCCTACTACTGGTTCCAAAGTCCATACTGCACTGACCTGTCACTTTGTCCTAGGCATTTATGTGTTGGTAATTCTAGAAACACCACAGATGCTGGTCAGGCTGCCCTGGGGCTAAAACCTCAGACTCCTGCAGGCCTGGGCTCAGCTCCCAGAGCACTGTGCTGGCCGATTCCTGCCAGCCTGCTGGGCTGTCCTCAGGGGGAGGTTAGCTTCTCTGTGTTATTTTGTGGGTTTTGTAGCTCCAGAGTTTGTTCAGAGTCCCCTTTTACATGGATTGGAAGTGGTGGGAGCTGTAGCTGCACGGAAGTCCTGTTTCTACTCCAACATCTTGGCTCCTCTCTAGCTTGCTTTTCTAAAGGAGATCCTGAATGCTGCAACACAGCCAACTCCCTTTCCATTTGAGTTTTTTCTTGTAACAGCTTGTCTCTGCCCTTAGACATAATAAGGTAACCTGTTAGTAAAACCCAGCCCCTCCTAAACACTGCCTCCAATTTTCTCCCAGGTTTTATTGGTATTCTTTGCAAACATGTTTCTAAATCTCTAGGTTCTCCCTACTGTAACCTCAGTTACCAGTTTTCATAGAGCCCTGTACTTTTAGACCACTCCCTTGTTAGGGAGGAATAAGGTAAATCTTCCCATCCTGGGATAGCCATTTCTTCTTCTAAATCCCTTCTGCCTCCAAATAGAGGTCCGATATTTTGTGGCCCCATCCTCACCACCAAAAGTAGCGCCAATGCAATATTTGCGGTGACAATTGGCACTATAAATATACCTACATAGTGCTTGACCACAAAATATAACAGACTCTCCATATAGAAGACAGAAGCAAAAACATTTATTCAGATACCAGGAAACCAAATCCGAAAACCAGTAAGCCAGTTCCATCATGGTAGCAAAGAAGTTAATAAGCCGCAACAGCATGGAGAGCCACAGCCTCCTTTAGCTTTCTCACAAACTAATGCAAGCCTAGCTGTCACAACAGGTGACAAACACCAACTTTTACTCACAAGCCTGTCTCCCTCAGATGTGTCCTCTCCTCCCAACCATTTCTAGCTGCTCTGACACCCAGCTTTCTGTGGGCTCTGCTCCGCCCTTCAGCCATCTCCTCCCACCACAGGCTTCATGTGATTGCATTCAGCCTCTTAGGGGGCAGAGTATATTTTCAAAGCAGGGAAGGTCTTCAAATTCCCTTAGGCTTACTCAGGGGCAGGGAAGATCTTCAAATTTACCATTACACCACATCATGAGGAATTTTATAAGAATAATTAGTTAATATTTACAAGTTCCTTTGAAGTTTAAATTGTTATAACAATAACATGACTTATCAACGGTGTTATAGATATTTGAACTTCTTTATGATTTGTGCTTGGAATTTAAATTAAACATTCCTGAAATAGAGGTTGTTATTAGTTTTTTTTTTTTTAATTCTTGCAGCAGAGTTAAATTTTCATGATTTGTCACTTGTTTAGAAATAAAATGCAAATGAGAAATGCTAATCAGTAATGGTAGATGAGTTAGCATTTTGAGGCTATTGTATTCCACATAATTAATTTATTTGAATATATTGTAGGAAGTAAATTGCAAGGTAGGGAAGAATATTTTTTTTCTCTAAAATTTCAAAGGCAAAAAACTGATTGGTGTTGGAGAAATAACTGGTGAGGAATTTGCTTAAATTTCTCTTGGGGTTTTATATATATATATCCACAAGGTAAAGAGTAGAAAAACAGTAGGCAGAGGAGCTCCATAAATTTTATCATGAAATTTGTTCAAAAATATTTTTTTTTAATTCGGGGTCATAATTCAGTTGCTCCTAAAGAAATTGATGTGAATTTTATATCATCATTCTTTCTGCTTTTAAAAAAAATTACATATTTGCCATAGCAACCACAGTACACTATGACAGTGGTTGCTATCTTGAGATTTCCTGCTTCTTTCTCTTCTTGAAATGAACAGTAGCCTTTAGGGAAAAAATTGAAATATAATTCAAAAAATTCTGTTCTGTTTTCTCACTTCTGCGGACAGTATCTTAGAAGATTTTACTGGAAGAGAATCACTGCCTTCTGGCACAAGTTATAGGTGTTTCTAATTTTACAATTAAAGTTTTCATACTAATTATAACTATGTTGTTGCTCAAGATCTTCCATAAGATGATATGCCTAACTGCCCCAAATGCTTTTATGTTCTACTTCAATAATATGGTTTTAGGATTTGGTTATTTTCCTTTCTCAGATCACATATGTTACACATCATTAGTAAGTTTAATATTTTTAAAGTGTAGGTCTTCAAATTTGAAGCCTATGTTAATGAACAATGTATAAATAAGAATAGGATGGTAAATATTTTGTAATAAAGTCAGAAATCAAATGCAAATTTATATATAATATAAATAAAATAAATAAATATATAATTATATATAATATAAATAAATTAAAAATATACATATATGCATAGATATATATTTGTATACATTTGTATACATATATACACATATATAATGTAGATATATGTATTTGTATATATATATCTACACGTATCTACATATATATGTGTATATATATGGAAAGAAAAAGTGAGGATGTTTGCCTCTGTAATTCAAGTTCATTTTAAAGTTCATTTTACAAAGTCTCCTCCATCTCCATAAAAGTGAAAAAAGTTCACAATTACAATATTTTTAGATACTGTTACAGATTTTGCTGAAGTATAAAAACCATTTTTCGTTCTATTCTAACAGAATTTTTTGGTGTTTAATGTGGACATTTATAATATAGTACATAATTATTTTTTTTAATCTAAGGCTTGGGTTCAGTGCTAATTTCCTTAATGGATTAGTAGATCTATTAAGTATAAATGTATTAATATTTTACTCAAGCAACCACATACGTTAAATTTGTATAGACATAAAGAATGTTATCCCAAAATGTGCTTCTCTAAAAAAAAGACCTTTTTTCTTTTCTAAATGTCATTGACAAAGGAATGTTTTTCTGTCATAGGTTTCCTTTCTTCATCCAAAATATTTTTTCTTCTCTTTAATTTCAGCTTCACTTCTCTTCACAAGAGCATTGTTAGCTCTTGTGCCAAATGTGACTAATCTCAGATTTCATATTTTCTTCTCTATAGAACCATTACATTTAAGGTTATCTGATAAAAAATTATTACTTAAAACAACAATAAGAGTGGGGAGAAGGTGATTGGCTTTATAGAATCTGTGTTGAAAGTGACCTCAAATGACATCAGGTGTACTGTACAGCAGTGGCAGCTGTAATATTCCTAACAGTGCCTTGGGTGTAGTAATATTTGCTGAACTGAATAAAAGAAGAGGTCATCTAGTTTTAAGACCTACTGAAGGGGAAGGAACCTACTGATTCTCAAAGCACTCCCCTTCTACTTTGGATCATTCTCCTTATTGGGGAGCTGTTTCCTACCCTGAGCTGAGGAGAACCCTGTCATTTCCTTATTCAAAAAGCTTATGTACCTCCTAATTACATCAAAAATAAAATATAAACTCCTCTTTGGGGTATTTAATGCTCTTTGTAATTTGATTCCAACTTATCTCTTCTGGTCGATTGATTACACATTATTCTCTTTTTATACTATGCATTCCAGTCAAATGAGCCTACTTGTTCTCAGCCATATACAGCCTTCCATTTCTAGTCTCTGCCTTTGTATTGAAACTCTCTCCTGTGTCTGGAATGCATCCTTTCCTCACCTTAACTTCTAGAGTCTCTTACTTCCTTTAGCTTCAGTTCATGTTCTAGCTCCTACACCAGGCCTATGCTGATCCTTCTACTTCTTGCTAATGCCTCCCTCCTGCTCCTGAATTTGCTTTATATATATTTTGTATTTATTTGTCTTCATTCATGTTCTTTCTCTCAAATAAAATGTAAGCAAGTTTAGGACAGGTTTTGTTTTTGGTCTTTCTATATCCCTAACACCTAACATAGTGCCTGGCCCATAGCAGGTTGTCAATAAATCTATTGAATGAGGGAGTGAATGAATGAATGAATGAATGAATGAATGAATGAATGAATTAGTGAATGTGATTGCTGAAGTGTCAATAATATTTGAAAGACCATGGAGAAAAGAAGTACCTCTTTCTTCATTTCAAATGGCGTGTACTGTTTAGTAACTTTTTATATATAATTCCAAGTTGCTTTCCAGAATGGTTGTACCTATTCATAGTTCCACTAGCCATGCATCAATGTGCCTGTTTTCCCACAGCTCCTCCAACATTTGGAAATGGCATAATATTTGTAAAGCATTTTGGAAAATGTAAAGTACTACATAAATGCTAGTTGTCATTGTTATTACTATTATTATTTTCCTTTTTCCTTTTTTATCATCTTTGCTCATCTGATGGTTGGGAGATTGGAATCAACCTCAGAATTGCTTTAATTTGTATTTCTCTAATAGTGATTTGGAACATTTTTTTCATGTGATTATAGTTAGCCTTCTCTTGATAAACCTGTTCATGTCCTTACTTTTACTTTATAGCTCTTATTCTTATAAATTTAAATTTGTTCTTTAAATGCCTTGGGAAATGATATGTATTGAAGAAACTTTTTGTAAGGATTTTTCCCCTAGTTAATTGTTTCCCTTTTAATCTAAGCTTTATTATACTTATTTATGTAAAAATTTTTTAATTTTATGTAATCATAGTTAACCATTTTTGTCTTCTCTGGCCCATCCTATCACTTGTTTGTTCATAAACTTTTCTTCTATCCAGAAATCGGATAGGCAACTTTTTCCAATTTTCTCTAATATGTTTATGGTATGAGCATTTATACCTAGGTCATGTATCCATTTGCAGCTTATCTTAGTGTAAGCTATAAAGTGTTGATCTAAATATAATTTCTTTCTTCTATACTGCCATATCCAATTTAAAAAATTATCAAATAGTTCTTATCCTAGGAGCTGGATCTTTGTGTTTATTGATCAATAAGCTACAAAATTCTTTTCCTGGCATAGTGGATAGAGTCTTGGTCCTGGAGTCAGGAAGACCTGAGTTCAAATCCAGCCTCAGACACTTATTATCCATGTGGCCCTGGTAAATCACCCTAACCTCTGTCCACCTCAATACCTTAATCTGTAAAATGAGTACAATAATCACAATTACCTCCCAGGGTTGTTGTGAGAAAAAAATGTGGTAATATTTGTAAAGCACTTTATAAATGCTAAATATTGTTGCCTAATCTAGTTAACTGATCGATCTACTTTTTAACTAGTACCAAATTGTTTTGAGAAATACTATGCAGTTTGATCCTGTAGAGTTTCAGATCTGGTACTGCTAGGCCTCCATTCTCCTTTTTAAAAAAGTATTCTCCTTGATATTCTTGACTTTTTTTTCTGTATGAATTGATTTTCAGAAAGAAGAGAGTTTACAAAACATAGGCCAGTGAACTGGACTTCAATTCTTAGCAAAATTCTAGACCAGGTTATTAAAATAGGTTATGGTTAATGAGCACTTCAGAAAAGAAACGTTGATCACAAAGAGCCATCATGAGTAAGTCATGTTTCCTTAACTTTATGTCCTTTTTTTGACATGATTACTGAACTGAGAGATTAAAGGAGTGCTATACATAGCTATAGTTTACCCTGATTTTAAGAAAATGCTTGATAAAGTAAGTCTTTCATGCTATCCTTATGGAAACAATGTGGGCTAGATAATACAGTTATGTTTATTTGAAACTAATTTAATTGCTAGCAGTCTGCAATGAAAGGAAGAAACAGAGAAAATAGAAGGAAGGAAAATCTTACACTTGGGTTTAAAAAATTGACTTCCCAAATATGAAATATTAGAGGGATGGTAAAATAACAGTTTGGTAGATGTTTGGGGTTGTGTTGATCTACAATCTCAATATGAGTCATCAGTAAAATAGAGCAGAAAAAAACCGATAATTCAATTTTGGACTGCATTAAGAGAGTCATAGCTTCCAGGAATAAGGAAATGATAGTCCTATCATTTCAGGAAGTACTTTGCCCTGGACACAGCACATTTGGAACATTGTGTTCAGTTCTAGTCATCACAGTTTAAGAAGGGCATCAATAAGATAGTATCCCTAGGAGGGCAGCTGGGATGATGAAGGACTTGGAGTCCTTCATGAGAATTCATGAGAATCAGCCAAAGGAACTGAAAAGTAGAAAAAACTCAGGAAGAATATCACTGTCTTCAAGTATTTGAAAGGTAATCATGTGTAAGAAGGATTAGACTTGTCATATTTAGAACCAGAGACAAAAGGCAATAACCAGAAGAATCATTGAGTAGTAGTTGCAAAGTGGCAAATTTGTGCTTGATGTAAGGAAAATCTTTCTAGTAAGTATAGCTTTTGTAGAATAGTGGGGATGTGATTGCCTCCTACACTTTGGCTAGGGTTGGAGGTAGGGCAAAATATCCTCTTTTTCCTTCACCTGTAGATTCACCGGCCTATACTTTCTAAGTGGGCCATTTCCCTGCCCTATACCTACCCATCACTTGTGGAACAAAGCACTTTGACCATATGCAGTATTTCTCGTGGTACAAGGAAGCTTTGAAGACCAAACACACAAAAGTTTAATTGAATGCTTAAAGAAGTATAAGATTCCTTCTCATTAAGAGTCTTCAAGAAGAGTGTGGGTAATAATATATTGAATGTGTTGCACTAAGAATTCTTTTTTGTTTGATTTAGCTCGATAATTATTAAGGTCCATTCCAACTCTAAAATTCTTTATGAGTCTGCATAAACCATTTTTAGAGAATAGCTAGACCCCACATTTAGGGAATATCCAGTTTAATTTGAGAAAGAAGACAAGTTCATATTCAAATGACACAAAAACAAGTACAATATAAAATAGGAAAAGAACAGCAAATGATTTACATTGCCTAGTGATACCACTCTTTCTTAGAGATTGAACTTCTGACAAGCTTAGCCATTCAAAATAAGGCCCTACATTGCAAGTCAATAGAAAGTACTTGCCTCTAGAAAGGACTAAGGTTATAATTCTTTGACCAGAAACTAAATTTCACTTATTGTAGAGCAGTTGCCTTAATGTTTGCTCCTATGTTATATGACCCAGACTACTAATAGAAAGCTGATAGCTTTACTCAGAGGCATAGAACAGTGTGCTTAAGACCTCAGTGAAGTGTATAAAATAAACAGATTAAATTTAAGAAGCTAATCAGAAATGACAGCTAGCAGAGAAGACAGAAATAGTTTAAAAACCTGTTAGAGCTAGAAAAGTACAGTAACCTGGTGCCACTTAATGTAGATTCAAATATTTTTAATAGTCTCTGAGGACATTACTCTTACAGCACCTGGAACACCCCTTTATCCCCCATATAGGGCCTTTGGAAGAGCTATCTTAGGTCATGGTGGACCCTCTGGTTCCACATACTTTGAAAACCATAGCTCATAGCCCCCACTGATGTATTTCCTTTTACTCTAGTCAGCTAAAGAACATAATTAATTCAATTAGTGGAATTTAATAAAATAGTAAGAAAAATATCGCAAGAATATTCTTTCATCCCCCACCAAACTCAGGACACACTTCCACAAACTCATACACTATATACATAAGTAATGATACATGAAAGGTACACATGTAGGGAGCAAATAATAATTCTCTACTTCTTCGTCCTTGACACATGTACATTAACACAAAAGTTAAAGTTATCTTCCTGGTGGTTTCTTGCTTTGCATGAGCTCTGAGGGACAAGGGGGAAAACTATCATAAAGTACCATAGGTTACACAATGAAATAGCTTACAGATTCATAGAATATTAGAATCGGAAGAAACCTGAAAGACCTAACTTTCTATATCTAAATCGAATATAACATATACGTGAAAAAGAATCCCTGAAAAACTTGTGCTATAAATCTCCCACTAAAGAGGAACCTACTACCTCCTGAATTTGCTCATTCTATTTTCAGAAAACTCTAAATTTGGGAAGTTTTTTCTTTATATCAAGCCAAATTTACCTTTGAATCTTTAACTCATTGCTTTTAGCTTTGTTCATTCAGACAGAACTAAGGCCAATTAAGTGTAAACCCTTTCCCCAAGTCTTTTAAATACTCAGAAGTAGATCTCTTATCCTCACCTGAAGTCTTCTCTTCTTCATTCTTGATATTTCTATTTCCTTCACCTAATTCTGGTAATGGTATTGATGCTATTACTAATACAGTCCAAGAAGACATTAGTTCAATACTGCAAATGCTTTATCTGCCTCTCCAAGAAAAATGTATGGACTGTACTTTTGTTTAGTTGCAGCTTCTTCATATTTTATAGTTTAATTGCTAGTAATGTTGTCAATATCAGTGGGTTTTAATTTTTCCAGTGTTCATCTCACTTGCTTAGTCTGTCAGTCAGTAAACATTTGTCAAGTACCTATTATGTACCAGGCCCTGTTCTGAGCACTGGGGATATATAGAAAGGCAAAAGATAGCCAAACTCTGTCCTCGAGGAGCCCACAATCTAATGGTGGAGATAACATTCAAATAACTATGTACAATTAAGTTGATTGGACAGAATATTCACATAAAATTATTAATAGTTAAATAATATTTGTTGACCCCTTTAGAATTAGCATTTTCTCTGTGCTTTCCCACCATTCTTACCTTCTTGCTGTTCCTCACACATGGATGGCATATTCCCCTCCTATTTCAGTGGTGTTGCATGGGCTCCTCTATCATGCCTGTAATTTGTTCCCTTCTCACCTCTGCCTTCTAGAATCAATACTTCATTTCCTTCAAACCTCAATTTAAGCACCACTTGTTATATGAGTTCTTTCTTGATCCCAGCAGTTAGTTCCTTCAGCTTTTCATATATCTTTGGTGGGTGGCATATATATATATATGTGTGTGTGTGTGTGTGTGTGTGTGTGTGTACATATATATATATATATATATATATATATTTATACTGTATGTTTTAAAAGCTCTTAAGCTTTATAGATTAAAACTGCACTAAGACCTTTGCAACACCCTGTATGAAATACATAAACATCTTGTATGTCCCCTATTCTTCTTTCTCCTTCACTTACCTCTCAGATTTGTAAGGTTCTTAATGGCAGGGGTTGTTATGTTTTATCCTTGATAGTACTTGGCATTTAGTAGATGTTTAATATATATGTGTTTGGTTGATTAATTCTGCCACTGTCAGTGTTAAAAGTCATTTAAAAACTCATTAAAGCCTCTTTTTGGGGTGTATATTTGTCCATTTCATAGGTCCAAAAAAGAAAATTCATCACTTGCCAATCTTCTGGTAATGACCTTCATGCCATAGCTTGACTGATCTTTTGACAACAGATAACAGTCTTTATGTCCCTGTGTCCATACTTTTTTTAGCCTTTCTAACTTGTTAGAAATGGTGATGTCTTGTTACGCCAGCATAGCCTTTGAAAAATCAAGGTCACTTCCACATCAAGATGAAACTTGTATTAAAATGTAAATTTCAAGTCAACTTTGCTTTTACTGGAGGGAGCTGGAGGTTATTACTGAAGACAGTTAAAGAAAATAAAAACCTGCTGACTGAATGGGCTAAATATTTATATTTATATAATCTCAATAGGGCCCTCACTATAGCAAGGCAATCTGTTTGCACCTAATACTAATATATTTACTGTCTAACTCACACAGTGACTTTTCCAGACTTTCTCCTCATCCTCAAACTTCCTCAAGTTTCCCTCTCTCACTCAGCTGAAGAACCTACCTTATATTTTACTGGGGAAAAAAAAAGATTGATTCTCCCCTCTTCTACATCCCATATGACTCGGAAGACTTCCTTTGCTATCTCTCCCTCATCCCTTTCTCACATAAAGAGGTAACCTTTCTTGCCAAGGCAAACCCCTCTGATTCCATTTCATCCTGTTTTCCCTGGAAGATTACCCCCTTTTATCATCCTTACTCTCTCATTTATCTTTAATCTCTTCTTGTCAGCTTCTTCCCTGCTGCCTGCAAATACATCCATGTCTTTCCCACTCTTAAAAAAAAAAAAAAGCACAAAACTTACTTGATCCTTTCATCCCTGCTATCATCCTATGTCTTTCATCCACCTTATAGCTAACCTCTTTAAGAAGGGCATCTAAATTGGTGTCTTTCCTAATTTACCCATCAATCAGCTAGCATTTGTTAAATGACTGTTACATGGCAGGCACTATGGTAAGTGTAGGGGGACAACCCTGTTCACTACTGAATGGTGGAACAAATGCAAACAACTATGTACAAACAAGATACATGAATGATAAACTGGGATGGTCTTAGAGGCAAGGCACTAAGATTAAGGACTCTAACTTTCTACAGTCTGGCATTTCAACTGAAGTTGCACTCTGCATTACCAGTGATTTCTTAATCTTCATCTTTTTTTTTTGCCTCTTTTTACCTACCTTTTTACCTTTTTTTACCTGTCTACAGTTTTTGACACATCACTCTCTTCTTGATATTTTTTTTTCTTTATATTTTCTTAATATTGCTCTTTCCTGGTCTCCTCCCAGTCTTGCTGCTCCTTCTCTATGTCCTTTACTGAATCTTCTTTCAGGTTACACCCACTAACTGTGGGTTTTCCCCAAAGCCATTGGACTTCCTCTTCTCCCTTTATACTATTTTGCTTGGTAATCTCATCACTTGCCAAAGATTCCTTTATCACCTCTATGTAAATGATTCTCAGCTCTAGTTATCCAGCCCCAAATTCTTTCTGACCCCTAATCACAATCTCTAATTACCTTTTGTATATCTCCAACTGGATATGCTAGGGACATCAGAAACTCAAAATGTCCAAAACCAAACTAATTATCAATTTCCATTCCCTTGGCCCCCCACCAAGTCTTCCCCTCTTTCTGACTTCTATATCATGGCTGAGGGTACCAGCATCCTCCCAGTTACCAGGCTTAAAACCTAGTTGTCATTCTTAACTAGAGACTTTTTCTTGTACCCACATATGAAATTGTGATGGTAATGGGAATTTGAAGATCTTCCCTTCCCCTTAATAAGCCTAAGTTGAACTTGAGAACTTTTCCTGAATTGAAAATAAACTCTGCCCCCTAATAGGTTGAATGTGGTCACGTGGAGCCTGTGGTGGGAAGAGTTTGCTGAAGGGTGGAGCAGAGCCCCCAGGAGAAGCAGGCTTTGAGGGAGGCTTGTTTTTCAGGAAGGTACAACTTTTGTTACTTTGTAGTCAAGTGGATCATGAGGGTTGTGATGTCCTCTCAACGCTGGAGAAGGCTATCTATACCTCTGAGGTGAGGTTTTGCTTTGGGGCTCACTTATGGGAAGAGCTATGTGATTTGGCCAGATGAGACTCTGGGCAGCCTTTGAGCCACTAGACTTTGAAAACCCAGATGTTGGTGCTTTTCTCTGAGATAATAAGGAGGTATGGATATAATGGTCAGACAGCTAGAAGCCCTGTCTGCTGAATTGTGTTATTTTCTCTGTCTGTATTTTTGTCTGCTTGTATAACTTCTATCCTTTCTCTGAAGTTCAGAGTGCTGACTTATTCCCCTGAACTAGGTAAATAATATATGTTTGATTGATTAAAGTAAGATTGTTAACCCTTTTTGAGTTGCTTTCTTTTAGAAAAGCAGATCCAAGGAACTGTGCTAGCAGCCCATCCTGGGTGTGTTAGGGTACTTGCTGCTACACCAGTTTGTTGCCATTTCAGTTCTACTTTTACAAGATTCCTTTTACATCTCCTCTTTTCTGACTGACACTACTGAGTGCAGGCCTTCTTTACTTCACACCTAAGCCTTAGCGGAAGTTTTCAAGTTGATCTCCCTGCATCAAGTTTCTCCCCACTCCATTCCATCCTCCACTCAGCTGTCAAAGCAATCTTCCTAAAACTCAGGTCTGACCATATCAGAAACTCCACTGGTGCTCTTTTATTTCCAGCATCAAATCTAAATCCTGTTTGCAACTAAAGTCCATTATAATCTGGCCCCTTCCTACCCTTCCAGGCTCCTCCTACCTTACTCTCTTCCACATATTCTGCAATCCAATGATTTTGGCCTCCTTGCTATTCTTTGCAAAAAAAAAAAAAAAAAAACCACTGCATTTCCTGACTACATTCATGTTTTTTGACTGAATCCGATGTTTGTCATTCTTTTCCTCCTCACTTCCTCCTCCTGGCTTCCCTGGTTTTCTTCAGGTCTCAGCTACCTTTTGCAAGAGTTTTTCCCAGTCCTCTTTCATGAAGCTAGTGCTTTCCCTCTGAGATTATCTCCAATTTATTCTATATGTAATTTGTCAGTATATAGTTGTTTTCGTATTATCTCCCTTCCTCCCTCTCCTCATTCGATTGTGAACTCCTTAAAGCTAGGGACTATTTTTTCCTTTCTTTTCTTCTCTACCTCTTAGCCCAGTCCTTGACTTCCTTGTTAGAGAGAGCAGCATGTGCTGTCTTTTGACTAGCTATGCAATTATTTATGCCTTGAAGACTGTTTCTGCTTTTCAGCTGCCCTGCCATTCTTATAGATTGTCAGCAGTATGCCCTTTTGTGGTTGTGCATTACATAGAGTTGATAGTTATTAATTTCTAATTAACTAACATATTGGGTTCTATTTTTGATGATCCTGGGTGTTGTATTGACTGTTTGACTTTTGTCTTGGCATTGATAAACAAAAAATTATGCTCTTGATTCATCTTTTAAATTAGACTTTAAATCATTATTTTATTGTCATTATAATTACATATCTTTTCTTCTCTAAAGAGTTTTATTAAATTAAAATATCTTTGTTCCCTATGTGCTTATCATTATCTGGTCCATATAACTAAGTTACCTTGAACTCAAGACTTTGAGGGCATTCAGAACATTTAGGAAATTCAGGTTCCATGTGACATTTTGAAACTAACATGCTTGGTTAAAATATATATATATATATGTATGTATGTATGTATTTAAATGCTGGTAAAATTACCTAGGATTTATGACAATTTTTAATACTTTCTATTTTGTGTTGCTCATTTCTAGAGTATTAGAAACAGTTTTCTAATTTTAAAAATTGAGTCCTTTTACCCTCTGAGATATTATCACAGTTTAAAATGTCATGTAGTTTTAAAACTCTTCTCTGTAATATTAATTGAATTTTAGTTAGGTGGGTTTTTTCCTCTATTAGATTGAGTAGAGTGGCTATTAATTTATTTTTGGACAATTCAAACTTATTCCATGATTTAGGAATTCATATTTCTGCATAGTTAAAAGATTTTAGAGTCAGATATTCGTTCTGCCACTTGCAAGTGATCCTACAGTAATCATTTATCTCAGCCTAATTTTTCTTAATAGTAGAATAGGGATAATAATACTTGAACTACTTATTTCACAATGATATTATGAGAAAAATGTTTTATAAAGCAAAAAGTACAATATAAATATGAGATATTATTTTAATATCAATACTTAAACCTTGCCTTTTTTAACCAAGGAAATGCAACATCATCACAAATGCAACGACCATCTTTTATGGATTATTTCGATAAACAAGATTTCAAAAATAAGAGTCATGAAAACTGTAATCTGAACATACATGAGCCATTCCCAATGTCAAAAAATGTTTTTCCTGATAACTGGAAAGTTCCTCAAGATGGAGACTTCGATTTCGTAAGTACATTTTAATTTTCGTTAGTAACTTTCCTTCCTTTTTCTTTTTACATTCATTCACAAATGTCTGTGTAGACACACAGATCTTTGTATAAACAGTTCATATATCTAAGTATGATATACATATGTACATATATATTTGGAAAGACATAGATAAAAAATAGAGATATATAAAAAACATATAAGATAAGAACTCCATTTACAGTGAGAGTGATGACTGAGTGTATTCATGTGAACTTCATTCAGATTGATAGAATTCTTCACATGTAATTAAGTCCAATTCAGCATCAACTTTAATCAGGGGCATTTAAAAATACAAGTGTTATTTCTGACTGAAAAAAAACGATAGCAAACATTAATAAATGTTTTTTATTTGTTCAGTAATCAAGATTTCACACCCATCAGAAGGCCCTTGAAAGATACATTTTAAAAAGTTTGTCTTGATGAGTTTGTAAGAAGGCAATAATTGTCACTTGAATAACCACTTGTTTCTTTTCTGTATTCCCTCAGAACTAATACTTATCATTCTTTTTAGTGACCCTAAAAGGCTTTCTATTTTTACAGCATGCAGCCTAGCCATTTGCAAATAGACACACTTAATTTTTTTTTTATTTACGTAAAAGTGGAATTAGTATATGAGCACAAATTCTTGTGTACATTTACAATCCTGCATAAAAGTCTAAACAACGGTTGGTCTGAAAAAAACCTGAGGCGCATAATGATCTCTAAATTTAATGAGCCAACAAACAGTCAGATGTAAAAGTTAATGCAGTAAATTTAGACTATATTAGGAGAGGCCTAGTATCCAAAAAGAGAGAAATGATAGACCTCTATTCTATTCTTGCCAGACTACATGTTAAGCATGAAATACCACATTTTAGGAAGGACATTGACAAACTAAAGCAGGCCCAAAGGAAGGCAACCAGGATTGTCAAAAGACAGAAAACTGCTCCATGTAAAGATCAATTGAAGGAGCTAGATAGAGACTCTTTGCCTGGAGAACGAAAGACTTAGAGATTAAATTTGTCCTTCCTGTACCTAAAAGGGCTTGTCAAAAAACATTTGTTTAGTGTTTGCTAGATCCACGACCTCCGCTAAGAATCAGAGATGCAAAGAAAGGAAAAATCAACCCTTGATTTCAAGTTCACAGTCTTATTAGACTGGGTGAAGAACAAACAACTATGTACAAAGAAGATATATCCAAGATGAGTTGGAGATAATCTCAGACAGAAAGCACTAGCTTCATGAAGGAGGACTGGGAAAAACTTTTTGCAAAAGGTGGGATTTTAGCTGAGACTTGGAGGAAATCAGGGAAGCCAGGAAGAGAAAATGAGAAAGGAGAGAATGCCAAGCATGGGATTCAGTCAATAAACATGCATGTAGTCAGGAGATGGCAGTTTTTTTTTTTGTTTGTTTGTTTTTTTGCAAAGAATAGCAAGGAGGCCAATGTCACTGGATGGCAGAATAAATATTCCAGGAGGAGCCGGGAAGGGTAGGAAGGGGCCAGATTATGATGAACTTTAATCGCAAACAGGATTTTAGATTTGATGCTGGAGAGCACCAGTGGAGTTTCTGATATGGTCAGACCTGAGTTTTAGGAAGATTGCTTTGACAGCTGAGTGGAGGATGGAATGGAGTGGGGAGAAACTTTGATACACTGAAACCCGTCAAAAGTGCAAGGATTGATAATGAATGGACATTTCAGAGAGAAAGAGATGGTGGCTCAATATAAAGGAAAATTTCTTAGCAATTAGAGGTGGAATAAGTGGAATAAGTCACCTCTGGATGTAGCAGGTTCCCTATTACTGTAGGTCAAGTACAGACTAGATGTTGTAGAGTAGATGCCTATCCTGGTATAGCTGACCTTTGAGTTTCTTTTGAATTCTGAGATTCTATATTTTCTCGAGTTAAACATCTAAATGTTTAATGTACTCAGTCAAATCATAACTTCATTATTTTAATGTTTTGTTTTGTTTTTATATCAAAGTCCTCTCTGGCTCTTTCCTCTATTCTATTCACAAGATTGAACCTACTTTACTAACAAGGAAAAACAACTGAACTCATTGACTTTGGCAACATATGCAAGGTTTTCCCTTCTTAGTCCCCTACTTTTTTTTTTTCTGTTCATTGAAACTGTTATTTTTAAGTTTTCCAAAGTTTGACTTCATTTTGCTTTTTTTTTAAATTGGATCAGACTTGCAATTTTGTCAGTGTAGGGAAATTACTTACCAATGCAGATTGGCACCTGTTCTGTATTTATAGTCTCAGAGAATGGAACTGATAGAAGAGCACTGAGAGGTCCAGGAATTCACCTGGAGGCACATAGCCACTATATGTCAGAGGTGAAATTTGGACCCAGGCCTATCTGAGTCTGAGGATCTCTCTGTCCAGTTCTGCTTTCCCCAAGGTGACCAAGGAGGCCCTCACATACCTAGTTCCATGAAAAGTGTCAATTATCCCAAATATGCTCTTTCTGCTAAAAAAAACAAGTGTGTAATAATTTAATTTGTCTTCGTGTTAATTTCCTCCTACAAAAGGTAGAGGAATCAACAAAAGGAAATAATACTCCACATTTGATTCTCATCAACAAAAAGGAACTGATTGGTAGCTTAGAAAAAGACCTTAGAATTTTTGAAAGTCAATGAAGAGGTAATAGTCTAACTTGTGTTCTTGTTTTGAGGAGAGACAGTCACACAAAGTTCAGGGAAAGGATTGGTGTGATCACATGGACTAATATCCTACAGGGTAGTCAAGGGGGGGAAGATGATCTTAAGGTTTAATTCTGAAACCATGAAAAGAAACAATTCCAGTCAGTAACAAAAAGGAGTTATCTAAAGAAATTTATGTGAATGCATAGGGAGCTCATCAAGTAACTTAGATATGCAAAAGACAGTTATAGAAGATAGAAGCACAAGCAGGTATTAGAGGAAGGATATAAAAATGTGGCATGATCCTGTAATAGTAGTATCAGGAGTGCTAACGCTGAGACTGAGCTGAAATTGGTGAAGAAACAAATTAGAGTTTTTTAAGCCATAGAGGTGAGAAGAGGAGGATTGAAGAAGACTGTTTTCTCATGTGGAGGGAACAGTGATATTTGATGAGAAGATAAAATGGAATATCTCTATTCTTAAATTGCTTCTTTTTTCTGCTAAGGAGAATGTTCTTGGAAAGGAAAGAGCAGAACAATGACAAGTAGTTGTTGATATGTGTGATCAAGTTATCAAATATTTATTAAGTTCTAGTCCCCCTTGTTAAGCTGCAGAGATACAAAATCACACAAAAAGAAAGACAGTCTCTGGCCTCAAGGAGTTTACATTCTAATGGGAGAAGTAACACCAGAAAGGGGGTTAAAAAGAGGAGAGAAAAAAAGAAAGCAGAACAGGACAGAGAGATCCTCAGACTCAGATACGCCTGTGTCTAAATTTCACCTCTTGACAGATAATGGCTACATGACTCCAGGTGAGTCTGGGGCTTGGTGGCAATGTCTTGAGAAGCAAATATATATCTTGTTGATTTCTTTTACTACTTTTTTAGTTGTATTGTTGTGTTTGTTTCTATGTTGCAAACATTTACAAATTACCCCACTTCTAGAGAGGCCTTTTTAAAAAAAAAAAAAGTAAAACAGTTAAGTAAAGCTTAACAGTTTAGTGACCTCATGTGAAAGTGAGTGAAAAAATTCCACTTCTGTAGCTCCCTCTCATTTAAAAAAAATTAACAGAAATCATTTTTCTCTCCCACTTTCCACCCTGTTGGGGGGGAAAGGAGAAAAGAAAAGCACATTCTTTGTAACAAATGTGCATAGGCAACTTTCCATCGTTTTCTGTTTCCTGTGACTCAAGATCATTCAACTTCTTTGCATCTCATGCCTGTTCTCCTTCAGTACCCTTTTTATCTCGTCTTCCTCCCTTAGTACCTTATCTCTTCAATACATCTTCTGGTTGATCTTCTTAAAGCAAGAGCAGGAAAAAAATAATTAATTACTTATGGTTGTGGGTTACCATATCGAGTATGGTAGGAAGTTGAAAAATTGAAGGACTCCAGCAAAGACATCACTAAAATAGTTGACTGCCAAAATTGGTTAGGAAAACAAATGAAGGCAGCTGGGGACTGGAGAGTGGGAGAATGGAGAGTGGGAGGAGGGGAGTATTTAAGGACTATAGTTCACTTTAAGATGGAAAAAAATGTTGAATAGAACTGAGGGGAAAGAAGTGGAAAGATAAAAGAGAAAGAATCATATGGCATTTCAGAGTTGTAGATACTGGAGAAAAACTATTTACCTAGTAATCACTAAGGTTACCTGAGGTGAAGACGAAGATTCATATAGAGAAATTGTTAACCCTGGTTATTGGAAAGGTAATTAATGTCTCTGTTGAAGTTGCTGAGGATAGTAGGAGATAGGGAGAATTGTGAGCCTACTGCCAAGTCACCAAGAAAGATGAATGTTGTCCTGAAGGCCAGTAAACAAATAATGCTTAGAATGAGAAGACTTTGTTGCATTATAGTATTCTGAAAAGCAGATATTGATGCCTCAAAATCATTTTTGTGCTATCCTCACTCATGTGTGGAGAGCAAAGGGTATGCTGTGCTTTCATTCAGCTTCCAAGAAGACAGTTATCTTTCTCCCTTTTCATGTTTCTGATAGCACTTTGCTTGAATGCCTCATTTCTGAATGTCTCTCTCCCCCCATCTCACCATTATTTGTGTGTTTGTCATTATCCCATAGATTATAATTTCCTTGGGAGAAGGGCCTGTATTTTTGCTCTCTTTATCACCAGCACCTAAGCAGTACCTTGTTCAGAGTAGGTGCTTAAGAAATTTGTGTAATTAAATGAATGGGAACAATCAGAGAAGCAGCTGTTTCCATTGGAGAGGGTTTCAAGAGAAACAGAACCTAAAGGGACAGGTTTTAATTAATTCCAGATAGTAGATGTGTTTGTGGAAGAGACAGAAGTTTTTTGCTTTTTACAAGTAGACTAGGGGATCCATAGGACCACATAATTATACACAATGTATACACTATTACTTTAGGTTTGGTTCCAAGAAGTAAATATTTATTAGATAAAAATCTTTATCATTAATTTATCCAGAGTGTGAAATCAGAAAGAAAATAAACTCAACTATTTTCTCCTCTCTCGGCCTCAGTCATTTCTGTCAATCCCGATTATACATGTATCACCATCTCTGTTCTCTCTTGTGTCCACTCTCTTGGGCTTTGGAGGATTGGGGGGAAAGGTAAAAGGAGAATAGGGAATAAAAAGGAAGAAGTGAAAGGGGAAAAGTAAATAAGTGAGGGGCTGTGACAGAGGGGCTTCCCCTCGCTCCAGCTTGGAGAATGGGATGAAAGCCACCAACGTAGAAGTGGACTTCCCCTTGATTCTGTCCCTTCCAGGGACTGATCTTTTTTACACCCAAAACATTAGTCTTAATAATGTGACTTTTTTTTTAAAGAAAGGGTTCCCATATTTTGGGTTAGTTTGAAAATATAATGTGTCATTCTAGTGGCTAATTTTTCTGTATAGATATTTGTCTTTGAGAATCAAACAAGATTTTCATCATGCTAATTGCTTGTAATCTTTTTACAGTTAAGTATAGATTAGAGTACTTGAATTAACAGGAAATAAAATCTTATTCTTTATAATATTATAGTTCAGAATCCATTTTTGGTATTTATGCCATAAATTATTTATCAGAATGGGAAAATGTCATCAAAGAAAGTGACAGTTATTGTGGTCTCTACCCAGTACAGCAGTAAACATTTCTACTTTGGACAACCTCTGACAGTGATAAGAGATACCAAGGGTTTTTTCATTTCATAGTATATAAAATGGAGATGCACTATCCAAAATGTGTGACTCAAAGAAGTATGGAGTAATACAAGTTCATGCATACTTATCTTTTTTATGGACAATAGGAAACGGTAGGAAGAGATCACCTTTACAAATAGACTTAAGTAGACCTATCTGTCCCAGAGTAACTTGCTAAGAAGAAAGCTTCGGGTTTTCTCTGCAGTCTCTCAGAGTATGAAAGGAATGAGCCTCTGCCTGGAGAAAGGTAGCTTTCAAGAATGAAAAATGCAAGGGAACACTTCATTGTCTTTTGTAGCAGTTAAAGAAGGTCCCCAAGCACAAAGCACATCGAAGGTTTCTTTGGCACCTGCAGAACAGATGTACAGGGTAGGAGGCATTCATCATCATGAGATTCTACCTAAAAATTTGTATATTTTCTCAATCTTTAACATTTGCCTTTGGGTTTTGCTGTGAACTTTTTCAGGTTAAAAGCATTGTGAAAAACTTATTTTTCTTTGTTCTAAAAAAGACCAATGGCTCTGTCCTGGGTATAATGAGATGATAAATGAGTCTAGCCACTAATTCTACCAAATTATTAAGTGTTATAAAGATAGTTGATAAAATGTATTGTGGACTGATTGAATTAATGGCTTTTAATTGATTATACTTTTTTAAAAAAAGGTCTGTTTAGGTTGTATCTATGAAGATACATTTTGAAAGTAAAAATGTAAGAGGCAAATTTGTTTATTATAGCACTAGGGTAATGTTTCAGTGTTTGATAGAATTATTTCCAAACAGCTCTGGTATCCAGATTGTTTAGTGTTAAATAGAGAACATGTAGATCATGTTTTGCTGCCACTATAGTATTATATTTAAGTAGATACATTTTGAGCAACTTAAAGGTTCTGGAATAAGAACAGAATTTTAAAAAACCATCTGTTAATCTACCATCAGACAGTTCCAAGTCAAACAAAAAAATTTTTTTGATTCATAATTGTTATAAGGTAATGACAAAAGGGATTGGTAAATCTACCTTTTCCCCCCGCTATAAGCCCAAATTTCTACCATTAGCATTTTAAAAGCTGATTACTGATTATATAACCTGTATTTTTATCCCCTTCTAGTTCAGAATGGGACAGTACAGTTCTGTAAAGGGAAATATCCCTTCCCTGGAGGAGGATTGGGGAGATCCTTTCACTCTTGACCCTAATTTCCTATAGACCCTCCTCAGTATTCATCAGACTTACATCTACTTGTAAGGTCGGAAAATCAGTATGGTTTTAGGGTTGTTTTTTGTTTTGTTTTTGTTTTTGTTTTTTTAGGAGTTCACTTTCACCCTTAATAGGTAATGTTGCAGAGAGTATAAAACCAAAATGGGGAAATATAAGTCTTTTTTCTAAAACTACAATTACCACTGTAGGTCATCATGATTTCTTCCCTAGGTTCCCCATAGACCAGTGGGCAGCCAAGTGGCACCATGGGTAAAATACAAGACTTAGAATCAGGAAAACCTGAGTTTAAATCCTACCTCATGTACTTTTTAGCTGTAAAGGAAAATATCTTAGCAATTAAAGATGTTCAGAAGTGAAATATTTTTGGGACAAGTCACTTAACATCTTCCAGTCAATCAGTAAACATTTATTATTGCCTTCTATATGCCAGACATTATGCTAAGCACTGGGGTTACAAAAAGAGGCAAAGGACAGTCCCTGCTCTCAAGGAGCTTACAATCTAATGGGGGAGATAAGATGCAAACAGTATATACAAAGCAAGCTACATATGGGATGAATAGGAAATAATTTTTAAAAGGAAAACAGTGAAATTAAGGGGGGTCAGGAAAAGCTTCCTGTAGAAAGATGGGATGTAAGTTGAAGCTTAAAGGAAGCCAGAGTGATCAGTAGTCAGAGCAGAAGAAGCAGAGGGTTCCAGGCATAGGGGATAGACAGCCAGAGAAAATGCCTGGAGCCAAGAGGTGAAGTGTCTTATTTGCGAAACAACCAGAAGACCAGTTCACTAGATTCAAGAATATGAATTGGTGAGTAAAATGTAAGACTAAAAAGGTAGGAGGAGGGGCAGCTAGGTGGTTCAGTGAATAGAGCATCAACCCTGGAGTCAGGAGGACCTGAGTTCAAATTCATCCTCAGACACTTAACACTTACTAGCCATGGGCAAGTCACTTAACCCCAATTGCCTTGCCTTCCCTCCTCAAAAAAAAAAAATGTAGGAGGGAGCTAGGTTATTAATGGCTTTGAATACCAACAGAGTATTTTGTATTTGCTCCTTTTGTATTTCCAATAGGAAGCTACTGGAGTTTATTGAAAAGCAGGGTGACATGATTAGGCCTGCATTTTAGGAAAATCACTTAGTGGCTAAATGGAAAATGAATTGGAGATGGGGAAGACTTGAGGCAGGCAGCACACCAGTAGGCTCCTGCAGTAATCAAGGTGTGAGGTGATCAAGGTGTGTAGTAGAGTGATGGCAATGCCTGAGAGAAGGGGGCCTGCCTCAGTTTCTTCATCTGTAAAATGAAAAGAATAATAGCATCTGCCTCCTGGGGTTATTATGAAGATCAAATGAAATGATATTTTAAAAATAATTTTCAAATCTTAAAAGCACTATATAAAATCTAGCTTTAAAGGCTTAGCAAGAGCCAGCCTCTGGAGGAGATCAGAGCAGGAACAATACTATCATCATAATGACCTGGTACAATTGGAGTAATGCTGAATAGTCGAAGAAAGAGACAAAGACAGGACAGAGAGGAGGGAGGGAGGGAGGGAGGGAGAGAGAGAGAGAGAGAGAGAGAGAGAGAGAGAGAGAGAGAGAGAGAGATGTGTTTTTCAGATATAACTCTGTCTCCCTGCTACTTTTCCCTTATAGTACAGTTGTCTGCTAGTCACTTAAAAAGAAGCATTATATCAGCTGCTAAGAAGGAAGTTGGTTGAAGATTTTCCTATATAGCAACTATAATGGTCCTATAACAAGGACCTTCTCATTCTCTTCTGTTAATGCTGTGTGGACTAGGAGGAAATATTCCAAAATAATATAGGGAAGCATATGAGCATGTTGCTATGGCTTGGTTTTACATTAATAGAATGATTATTATCAACTATTTCTGGATGCTTGTAGCAAAAATATTAAAGAGGTACATATATTTCAGATTTCTTTCTTTTGGGTGAGAGTAAAAAGAAAGAGATCTCAAATCTACCAGTGAGGCAATTCTAAATTTTAGTTGGCATGAATTTGAGTATACATAGCACATTTCCTCATAATCCTATAGTAAATTAAAATGAACAAAAATCCAACACTGAAATAGTTGCATGCAGGATTCTTGACTATTTCAGTTTTATGCCCACTCACAAAATCAATGCTGGCAGTAGAAGACCCCAGATGGTGTGGCATGAACACGTTTATGTGATATCCATGTCTGTGTCCACAATGAATTTTTATGAGAAAACTGCCCATCTTGCACTAAGAGAATTAAAACTGTGATAGTTCTTATTTTGGGGTATTAATAACTTCCTCTTAAACTGTCTTGGAAGTTTTTTGGTTTTTGTTTTTTACCCTAAGTGGACATACAACTAGAAAGTATATTTTTTTATGGATGACACTTAATTTAGTCCCTGTGTTATTGTCCTGAGTGTGGGCTGATTTTATTCTCAGTAACTACTAAAATTTTTTTCTCCTGAACAAATTATGGATATGGCTATTTTAGGCATTTTCCCCTATAATCCATATGTTCTTTGGAGAGCAGTTGTTCATTCATTCAGTCATGTCCTATTCTTTGTGACCCCATGCCAATGCTATCCATGGAGTCTTCTTGGAGAAGTGACTAGAGTGTTTTGCTATTTCCTTCTCCGGTGGATAAGGACAAACAGAGCTTGAGTGACTTGCTCAGGGTCGGGTCATACAGAGAGTAAGTGTCTGAGGCTGACTTTGAACTCAGATTTTCCTGAGTTCATGCCCAGTTCTCTGTCCATTGAGCTACATACCCACCTCTTTTGGGAGGAGTAGGATCGTATAAAACCTTGGAATGGATACATATTATTTAATGATGATGACTTAACACTATCAATCCAGGAATATACCTATGGATCATTACATTTTGTAGTTCATATTTAATAAATGGTTGATTGTTCAATGAATAAATTAATTTAATATTGCTAGTTATAGTCCCATAATTAATAGATGGGCTTAAAACCCACAATGCTACTGCTTCCTTTACAATTTAGAATGAACAGGTTTACTATGATTAAGCTTATTAGATCACAAGGTATAGTTACTTTTCACTTTGTTGTAATTTGCTAATATTTAAAACACCAAGTAGGAAGAAAACCAGTTAAAATTTCAGTTCTGGGGCCTGTACTTTAGGAGACACATTGATCAGTTAGAGACCATACAAAGAAACCATACCAAAGAGATAGTGGGGAACCTCTAGTTCATGCCCATGAAGAAAAGTTAAATTAACTGGAGATGTTTAGCCTAAATAACAGAAGACTTAGGAACATTATACCTGTCTTAAAGAAAGTACCAAGGACTCTGGTGGCAAGAACTTTGTCTTCTGGCTTTCCCAGTAACTCTGACTGTAGCATCTGCAGAAAGAGTTTCCAGGTTGCATCTCCACAGGGTTGCTTCCCAGAAAGATGTCTTTGGGCACTGGAATGGAAGCATTACTATTCCCAAGACTCTTAGTTAAAGGGTCCACCAGGGTTGGAAAGGAGGTAATTATCAGTGTGGTCATGGCAGTTTGACTTGTCTGGCAAATTAGGCTGCCTCTCATCTCTCCATCAGGAATGCACCACTGCCTTAAAGCGACTGACTTGCCTGCCCTGTGGGTAGAAGTTGGATGGAAGTGACTGACCTTTTCTCCAAAGGAATTGTTTCCTCAGATCATGAGCATGTGAGAAATAAGAAACATACGCAAAAAGTTATGATACAAGGCAAAATGTGATAAATGTAAACAAAGGAGATGCCCAAAGTGTTTTCAAAAATGTAAAGAAGAATAAATCATTTTCATCTGAAGGAATCAGGAAAGTTCATGGAAATGGTAACTCACTTGGTCCTTGAAAAAAATAGAAGCCAGAGCTGAGAAACAGAAACCTATTTCACCATGGGTGATAGAGAATCCAGTTTGTCTAGGAAAAAAGATTTATCAAGGGGAAATAATGTGGCCCTAAGAAGAATTGTGGATATGAGGGATTATTGATATGGAATGTCACATTTTCTATCAGATTAGTTTGATGTGTTGGTAAATGTTGCTGAGCTAATTTTTTCTTTCTTTTTAAGTCTGCTACAAGGCTGTCTCATTGGTATAGGGATGAGGACAGAATTATTCAGAAATGAATGTCATATAAAAATAAAAGCCATTAATAAATATTAGATACAGTTTTAAAATTTTTTGAGTTGCTATATGACCTCTTTGTACAATCACATTAATCTCTTTAGTCGCCTTTTTGTCCTCAGAAGTAATGATAACTAAAGCAATTTTGTTCTTGAGAACCTTTGATCCCTTATAAATTTATATCCCTTGAGAGTCTTACTGTCCTTTCTCTGAAGACTTTGAAAGCCATTCTCAGTTTCCTCATGAATAGACTACATATCATATTACAGGGGGAAGAGCCAAGATGGCAGAATAGAAACAGCACTTCCACTGTGCTCCAGCCCACACCACTTCAAAATTATGTAAAAGGGGACTCTGAACAACCTCTGGAGCTCCAGCACCCACAGAACGACAGAGAAGCTAACCTCCCACTGAGGACAGCCCAGCAGCCCTGCAGGGAGTGGCCAGCACAGTGCTCTGGGAGCAGAGCCCAGCGCTTTATGAGTCAGAAGTTTTAGCCCCAGGGCTGCTGGTCCAGCAGCCGGCTGGAGGGACCCCAGCACACAAGCAGCTGTGGCTTTTCCAGAACTACCAACACATAGATGCCTAGGACAAAGTGAGAGGTTATTGTCCTATGGACTTTGGGACCAGAATTTGGGAACATGTCAGCTTATTCCCCTGGGGACAAGAAGCCACTGAGGAGCCACAGCACAGCTGCCATTTTGTAGCTTCAGTTACAGCTTCAGCTCCTGGCCTGCGAACTGTAGGGGAAAACCAGCAATCAGTCTGGGGGGTAATCGTTCTTGCTTTAACCTCCCTGGATCTGGATTGCGGTCTGGGGTGGAGGTCTTGGGGTGTGTGTCCAGCTTGCCAGAGTGTGAGGGGGCTTCAGTGAGGGCACCCAGCTAATACCTCCAGCAGTTGAGAAGACCCCAGCGTTTGGGACAGAAGCTCCCCTGTCTGGTGGCAGTCCTACTGTGGCAACAAGCCCAAAAGTCAAGTAATTAAGTGGCAACATGCCTAGGCAAAGGAAACAAAATGAACAGAAAAATTCAACATTAGACTCCTCTTTTGGGGGCAAAGATGATTGAAGCATGGAACAGGAGGAGGACTGTGAGGTCAGAAATCCTGCACCAAAAGCCCCAAATGAAAATATGAGCGGGTTACAGGCCATAGAGGACCTTAAAAAGGATTTTAAAAACCAAATAAGAGAAGTGGAAGAAAATTTGGGAAGATAAATGAGATGGATGAAGGAAAAGTATGAAGGGAGAGTCAACAACCTGACTGAGGAAAATAACACCTTAAAAAGTAGACTGACTCAAATGGCAAAAGAGGCTCAAAAAGGCAATGAGGAGAAGAATGCCTTAAAAAGCTGAATTTGCCAGATGGAAAAAGAATCTCAAAAGCTCACTGAGGAGATCCATTCCTTCAGAATTAGACTGGAGCAAATGGAAGCTAGTGACTTTATGAGAAATCAAGATGCTGTTAAACAGTTCCAAGCAATTGAAAGAATAGAAAGCAATGTGAAATATCTCATGGGAAAAACCACTGACCTGGAAAATAGATCCAGGAAAGATAATTTAAAAATTATTGGACTGCCAGAAGCCATGATCAAAGAAAGAACCTAGAAATCATCCTTCAAGAAATTCTCAAGGAAAATTTCCCTGATGTTTTAGAACCAGAGGGCAAAATAGAGGTTGAAAAAACCCACAGATCACCTCCTGAAAAAGATCCCAAAAAGAAAACTCCTAGGAATATTATACCCAGGTTCCAGAATTCCCAGATCAAGGAGAAAATACTCCAAGCAGCCAGGAAGAAACAACTTCAATATTGTGGAAACACAATAATCAGAATAGCCCAGGACCTGGCAGCTTCAACACTGAGGGATTGAAGGGCATGGAATATGATATTCCAGAGGTCAAAAGAGCTGGGATTAAAACCAAGGGTCACCTACCCAGCAAAACTGAGTATCTTGTTTCAGGGGAAAATATGGTCATTCAGATGAATAGAGGACTTTCAAGCATTCTTGAGGAAAAAACCAGAGTTGAATAGAAAATTTGACATTCAGACACAAGAAGCAGGAGATGCTTGAAAAGGTAAACAGGGAAAAGAAATCAAAAGGAACTTATCAAAGTTGAACTATTTATATTCCTACATGGAAAAACAATAACTGACTGATGAAAAAAAAAAGAATTAACTACATACGATATTTAATATTGGCCTCCTTATAAGAGTCATAATAATAAGAAATACTATTTTATTGTGTTTTAGAGTATACAATGTGTTCTTTACAACAGTATTGTGGGGTGATTGATAGCATCTATTATCCCCACTTTATAAATAAGAAAACAAAGGGTCACAGCTAGTTAGTGACAAAGTCAGCATTTGAATAATAGTAGCTCACATTTATATAAAAATTTAGGATTTTAAGGTGTTTTTCTCTAATCATTCTTCATGATTTTACAAATGAGGAAACTGAGGTTCATTGAAGCTATATGTCTTGAAGCTTCATTTACTTGTTCATGGTCTCACTGTTACTAAGTAGCAAACTCAGGCCTCCTAGCTCTTAAGCTTAGTAATCTTTTTACTCTAGTAGTTTACTTAAATATCATCACAAACTCTCAAATAGCATTATTAGTGCCTCCCAGGCTTCCGGTAATCATTTTCTCCAATTAATCTTCCTTTTTTATCAGAATTATATCTATAATTAGCTTTTTGCTTTATCTTCTGAAAGATAAAATCAACAATAACTGGATGAGATCAAAAACATTGAGAACTGACTGCATACTGCAAAAATTCTTTGATAAGGTATCAAAGATACAAAAAAACTTTTGGTAAGGATGAGAGTATAGTCAAGAGGGAAAATGAAACTGAATACTTTTTGAGAATTCATTTATCAGATTATTATATTATAATTGTGAAACTCTTTCTGTGCATGGATTTGTCTAAATGTACAGAGTTACACTTACCCAAGAGAAAAGTTGCAGATGGGCACAAAAGATACAGAAAATTCAAATAACACACAAAAAAATTTTTCAGACATTTTCAGTGGGCCATAAATACTAGTATTTTAGAATTTACCATTAGCAAAGTTTTATAACTCCCCTTGGGAAAACATATCCTCATATTCTATACTTTAGGAAAAACTTCATATTTCAAATTATTCTGTTGATGTTGATGAATGTCACAGTTGTATACAGGAACATATTGAAGAACCAATGAATATATTAAACATTGCATATAATAGAGCATTATTATTATATGTGTATGTGCTGATGAATATGTAGATATGTGTGTATATACACACTTGAGAATTTCTAGAAATACATACCTCATAGTTCAGCCTAAAGATCCCTAGAATTCAGGTAATAGCAGAAATTCAAAGCAGTAATATATAAATTTTTTTTGCGTGTGTATGTGTGTATATATATATATATATATATATATATATGTAGAGAGAGAGACTGAATTATATGTATTATATATAAAATATGAATTATTTTACTAAAATGAGTATTTAGAATCTATACCATCAAATATTTTATGTTAATAATTTTACATATATTAACATAGGACAATTAGCATAGACAATCATAATATCGTTCTTCATTTCCCCTCGCAGAAAACATGTTCTTCACTTTCTTCTGCTTCTCCCATCCCTTCTCCTTTCCCTGTTCTTCCATTTCCCTCATTTTGGCAACACTTGCTTCTAACAAATCTTGATCACAGAGTCAGCCACTTCAGTGATTCATTAATCTAAAATCCCTCAACCTCCTTAGGTTTCCACTGTTCCAGCTCTGTTAGTACTCAACCTTGGTAAACACCCATTTGATTTCTCAGGCTTTGCTTCCTGGTTATTAAATGTTGCTGGAAAAAGTCTCGAAATCAAGCTAAGTCTATTGACTATTAATATATTCTGTATACCCTCAACTAAACCCTCACATATGCTTGTCAGTTCTTTCTTCTTCAGTAATTGATTCTCTATCTCCTTTCCCACAATAATTGTTCCAATTTTTTCCTCTCTCCAAAAGCATCCAACTCCTCTTTGACTCTCTATTCACAGCAGATGGCCTCACCACCTACTCATGTAACGAAATCCAGACTATCCATTATGCCCTCTTTTAACTTCCTGCTTCCACACATCAGAACTCACATTCTTCACATGTTCTCTCTTTATTTCCTATTTTAATAGAAAGACTAACCACTAAATGTTTGCCCTCAATTCTGTGCACTACTCCTCCCTCTAAGACTGTATTTCCATTAGTCAGTCCGTGTCTTATATACATCTTCATTCTCCACTGGTTCCTCTCCACATGATTTCAGATATGTTCAGATCTTTCCTCCTTTCACTCTTTACTTTACATATCTACCTACCTACCATCTAGTTTTTTATATTAAGTATCTTCTAGTCTAAACTATCCTCAATTTTCTTACCATCCACTTACTTAAACTCCTTTAAATTCCTTTAAATTTAATTTCTACCTCTACTTATCTGTAAAATTCTTCTCTCAAGGAGCACTGATGACTTTATCACAAAATCCAGTGGCTTTTTTTTATTTTATTTTATTGCTTTTTGGAGGGCAATTGGGGTTAAGTAATTTCCCCAAGGTCACATGGCTAGGTTTTTGTTTGTGTGTGTTAAGTGTCTGAGGCCGGATCCGAACTCAGGTCCTTCTGACTCCAGGGCCAGCGCTCTACCCACTGCGCCACCTAGCCACCCCTAGTGGCTTTTTTAAAGCAGTCTTCATCTTCCTCAGCTCTCTTCAGGATATAACACTGTTGATCATTCCTCCTCCTTGGCAGTGTTTTCTCACTTGACCTTTTTCTTCTCATTCTTCTACTTGTCAGAGTGCTCCTGCTCTGACTCTTGTTGGCTCTTATTCTTCCTGATCCCTTCTGTTTATCCTTTAAAGTTCCATTCAAATACTACCATCTTCAGGAAGACCTCTTTGGGTCTTCCTTTTTGACAATATCATTCACTCTTGGTATTCACATAACATTACAATTATTTAAAGTTGTACGTTATAATTATCTCTGTTTTTACCTTCTCCCCTTCTTAGACTGTAAAAGCCATAATGTCAGGAACCCTTTGTTTGGGGGGGTCTAGGCCTGTGATTTAGTTGTTATAGAGAACTCCTAGTGAGGCAACAACTTCTACCAGTACCTCTACCACTTGTCACAAAGACAACTTAAAGTTTTAGAGAACTGACTTGCCCAGGGTTATACAAAAAAGAATATTTGACTTGCCCAGGGTTATACAAAAAAGAATTGTCAGAGATGAGACAACCAGGATTTCTTGATTTTAAGGCTAACACCCTATTTTATTGCACCTTGTTGTCTCCAGATCATTGAGATAAAAATATTTTTTATTGCTCCCTATCGGCAAAAATTTTTTGAACATTCATATTGCCTGAGAAGTAACATGGTATAGTACAAAGCTAGTGATCTAGGCAGATGTGTTCGATTCCTGATAGCACAAAATGTCTATATGATCAAGAGGATGCTGACCTACATTGATAGAGGAAGTTGCCTTACCAGTTAATTCCCCATGCCAATGACATCACAGATGCACATATATCACTATATTATATGTATTATAAATTTTATACAAACCATAAATTAAAATAAATGAGGTAAAGTTGAAATAAGATTTTTAGCGTAATACTTTGCGATTCTTTGGGAACTTTGTTTATATTTGTTGAACTTACATATAAAATAAGATTTTATTAATATGTTTTGCAGTTCTTTATTTGAGAACTACTAGTTTATATCGATTGAACACTTGTTCATTGGGGGAATGACTCTAATTTTCATTTGTTTCTGTTAATTTTCTATCTTGGCTATCAAACATTTACCAGTGATATTTACTATGAAGATTTTTCCCTCTAGTTGACCACTTCTTTTCACATCCCAATCCAGAGGTAGAGAACCTGCGACCTCAAGGCCACGTGTAGCTCTCTAGGTTCTTAAGTGCAGCCCTGTAACAGAATAAAAATTTCAAAGAACAAATCCCCTAAATAAAAGGATTTGTTCTGTGCAACTTGGACTCTGTCAGAAGGCTGCTCCCTAGGACCTCTAAGATCACACATGTCCTTAAGGCCCCACCCCTGTCCTAGTCACATTAATTTGATCTGAATCAAGAGCTTTTCAATTTCATGGAATTAAAATTATCTGTTTTATCTTTTGTGACAGACTTTATCCTTTGTTTGTTTGAGAACTCTTCCCCCTCTACCTGACTCAGAGCTGTAGGTAGCATCAAATCTGTTTCTCTTCTAATTGTTTTAATATTATATAACCTTTAACAATCATGTCATATATCCATTTTGAGGTTTTTTTTGTGATATGGGATATAATATGGAGGGACCAAGTAATTATTAGGTTTCTACTGTGTGCCAGGCAGTGTGCTAAGGGCTTTACAAATATTAAGTCATTTAGTCCTCATGACAGTCCTGGGAGGTAGGTATTATCTCCATTTTACAGTTGAGGAAACCAAAGAGAATGGAGTTTCAATGACTTGGTGGCTTAAATGTAATTTCTGCCAGTTGTTTTTCAGTTCTTTTTAAAATTGTTTTTATCAATTAATAAGCATTGATTTTCTGTCCCTACCTTCTTCATTGCTGAAAAAAAGAAAAACAAAACCCATAACAGATATACAGTCAAGCAAAACGTGTTCCCCCTTAGCAATGTCCAAAAACTAAATGTCTCATTCTGACTCTTTGGGCTCATCACCTCTCTGTCAGATATATAACGTTCTTCATCATGGTTGGTCATCACATTTAATACAGTGTGTAAGCCTTTGCAAATTGTTTTTCTTTACCATGTTATTATTGTATAGATTGTTCTTCCAGTTCTATTCATTTTATACTGCACTAGTTCATAAAAGACTTCCTGTTTTCTCTGAAACCGTCCCTATCCCTTTCGTTATTTCTTGTGGCACAAAGTAATAATTTATATCCATATGCCACAGTTTGTTAAGATATTTGCCAATTGAAGGGCACCCCCTTCCTGTCCAGTTCTTTGTCTCTACAAAAGAAAGGTGTTATAAATATTTTTATTAAGTTTAGTTTTTCCTTTTTCTTTGATATCTTTGGGGTATAAACCTAATAATGATATTGCTCTATCAACAGGTATGTACAGTTTAGTAATTTTTGGCACATGTTTCAAATTTTTTTTCTGGAATGTCTAGACTAACTCATAACTCACCAACAGTTCATTAATGTGTCTTTTTTCCTGCAACCCTTCCAACATTTATTACCTTCCCATTTTTGTTAAGTTTGCCAATCTCATGGGAATAAAATAGAACATCAGAGTTCCTTTAATTTTCATTTCTCTAATTGTTGATTATTTGGAAATTTTTTCATCAGGGTTTTGATAGCTTAGATTTCTTGCTTTTCTTTTCAGTTTTCCAGGTAGTTCTAGACAAATGAAAATTATTCCCAAAGTAATTTACTTTCTCAGGTTTAGCAAATGCTGTTCTGTTAAGATCACTTGTTTCTAATTCTTCCACATCAAATCTGAACTACTTATCCACATTCTGTTTTTAACTAGTACCAAATAGTTTTTGATAATTACTAAAAATTATATAAATTACAATATTATTTGCATGTTGTATAATATAAACTATAGTATAATTTGAAGTATAAAAATATAATGTTCCTTTCATTCCTACTTCTTTCCGATTATTTCCCTTAAAAGTTTAGTTCTAATTTTATTTTTCCAAATAACACAATAGATATTGAATAAATGTTTATTGAATTGAGTTGAATATAACCCAAGATTTTGTCTTTAATTCTATTCTCTTCTCTATGTTCTCAATTGGTAATATCATCTACTACTGTGGCTATAACTACTCCATAATTTCCCGATTGGAACTCTTTTCCAAACTCCAGACATAAATTTTAAACTCGCTACTAGAAATCTCAATCTGAATGTCCTTCAGTACCTCGAATGCCTCCAGAAGAATTTTTCTCAATCAAGAAAGCATTTATTATGAAACTTGTATGTGCCAGGCATTGATACAGAGTGATAGAGATTGCATTTATGGAGGAAAAATAATCTATAAACATATACAAAGTACAAAGTAATATCAGGAGGATGGCATTTACAGCTGATGGGTGGTAGGAGGGGTTGGTAGTAAAAGCCTTGTATAGGAAGGGGCACTTGGGGTGTGTTTTCAACAAAGCTATAAGAAATAAATATACTCAAGGTAAATACATTCCAGGTATGAGGGACAGTCTTTGCAAAGTCATTGAGATAAGAGAAAGAATGTTACACATAAGAAACACCAGGACTAGTTTTGTAGCATGTATAACAAATTTGAAAAGGAAGGTTATGCACCTATTTCTTTCTATTAATTACCATCACCGAATCACTTATCCTTACTACTTTGACTCTTCTTTTTGTCTCATCTAATTAAGTATCCAAATTATGATTTGGTCTCTGAAATATGGCTGGAATCTACTACCCCCATTGACTTAACTCTACTACTACAATAATATACTAGTTTCCCAAGGAGTATTTTCTGCTCCCCTCAGGTTCATCCTTTACACCTCGGTCATATAAATTTTCTTTGTGCACAGATATCATGGCACTCATTTGTTCAAAGCCCTGTAATATGTGACTGTTGCTCACCAAATAAAGTTCTCACCTGGCATTCACTACCCTTTCAATATGACGTCTTCCTCACTTTCCAGTCTTATCCTACATGGCTTTCTTGTTTGTATGCTACACAATAGTTCTTTGATCAGAGATTTAAAGTTGGAGGGACCCTTAGAAAAGAAAAATTAAGGCCCAGAGTGATATACCCAAGGTCACCCAGATAACATGCTGCAGAGCCTGGATTTGAATGCAGGACATCTGACTTCAGATATACCATGCTTTCTACTATACCACACTGCCACAGACTGAACTATTTACTTGTTATTTATGAAGTGTTTTCCTGACTTTCATGGCATTGCTCATATAATTTCTCTTTTGCTGAACTATCCTTATACTTATCTCTACCTTGGAAGTCCCATATTCATGCTTTAATCTCCAATTACTTTTTTTTTAATTAATGTGGTGTGGTTTTGTTTTTGTTTAGTTTTTACGTTGCATTGTATTTACGTTACAAATATTTAGTTTACTCCCACTTTATGAAAGAACTCCTTTTAAAATAAAAGAGTTAAAAGTAATAATACGGTGACCTTGTCTGAAATGTGTAGCTATTGATCCTCCCAAATTTAGAGATATTTTTTGCCTCTTCCAATCTCACACCACACTCTGTATCTCTTATACTCATATTCTATTCTGTTCTCCAGTTGTTGTAAAGTTATGATAGTATTGCCTATTTGTATTTTTATCATATCCCTGCCTCCTAGATTTTGAGCTCCATGAATAGAAAGACCATATCTTACCTATCTTTGTAGTTCTTTTAGTACCTAGTACAAGGGTTTGTCCATAGTCAGCACTTTATGATTAATGAATAAATGAATGAGGTAGTAAATGTATACACAATTACAATTTACCCCTTCTTCAAAGGTATTTTAGGAGGAATTTTATGAGGAAGGTACTTTAGGAGGAAGATTTATTTCAAGCTATATGAATACCTTCCCACCATTTTGCCAGTAAACATTTATTATGAAAGTTTTTATGGTAGTGACACCTTTTATTAAATAAGTACAGCCAACCAAATGGTGTTCATTTGTAGCACTTTTTACATTATTGAATGCTAGCTAAAGTCCATGTTTCCCAGAACTGTGTGCTGAAATTTCTTTTAAAATATGCTCTCTTCTGTCTTGTCTCATTTATGTTACTCTTCTTCCAATTCAGCTTTTTAAAAAATCTGTGTAAAGGCTTAGCTATGAAGAATAAATAGTGGCTACATATTGAATCCAAGGCATGTTGAATCAGATGACCCAAATTCAAATTCTGACTATTACTATCTCTGCAAACTGGCAAATGGCATGTTTTCCCGACATCTGTTACTTCATCTGCAAAAATGTAAGGGGAAGGTGAGGAAGAGATTATCTGGAAAATCTATTCCACCTCTAAATATTTAATTTGTGACCTAGAACTAAACTTGAAGCATCTCCATTTTGTATTTACTGCCCTGAAAAGCAGAAAATCTTCTGTACAATTTTGAAGCTTTAAGATGTTTTTTTTTTAACCTCAATAATAGGAAAGATTTTTTCCTAGCTTCTTTCTGTTTTAAAAATTAATACATGTGGGGCGGCTAGGTGGCGCAGTGAGTAGAGTGCCGGCCCTGGAGTCAGAAGGACCTGAGTTCAGATGCGGCCTCAGACACTTAACACACAAACAAAAACCTAGCCGTGTGACCTTGGGCAAGTTACTTAATCCCAATTGCCCTCAAAAAAAAATTAATACATGAAAAAACACTTTTAAATTTCCATTTAGGTAGTATCAACCATTTAATGTATATCTCATTTCAGATTTTGAGTGAGTATTCCTCTACATTCATAAATTTTTATAATTACATGAAAATGTATTTTAGAAAAATGTTCTAAGTAACCCCACATATTAGAAAAGGACTTATAAGCAAAGAAAATAACTCTGTGAACTCCATACTTATCCACTATGTTCAAACAGTTATCTTTATCCAGTATCTTTGCCTTCTATGGCTGTGTTGGTTTTATTCTAAAATTTAGTAGCTGGTATTTATGCACCCAGGTATTGTCTCTCTTGAATCATTTGTGAGGTTATTGCTTTTGTTCATGATAAATCACAGACTATCTAACTATATAACAAATGACTTTTCAGCACACCCTCTTCTGAAATACATTTAGGTTACCAAAGGACCAAAGGCAAACACTTTATTTCTTTAGGGGGGAATAACACTATTACATTAAGATGAATAAATGGGTTAATGGTAAAAACTGTTCTTTTATCATATATCTTTAAGAAAAAAGCCATGTATAATAAATATTAAAAACCTATTATTCAGTTAATCTAGAATTAGAAAGAAGGGTACAGATAGTATTCTAAGAAAGTTGGAACAATCTAGAAATCAAAAGTTAATTGGTTAGGAGCCATCAGGCCTGTTACAAGCTGGTCATTATTGACCTTGCTCATCTAAAAATATGACAAAAAGTAAGACGTGGGCAATTTACTCTCATTCTTTATGCAACTTATATCTTTTTAAATGGCTGTTGTGCAGAGCTTTAAAAAGTTATATAAATCTTAGCAGCCAGGTTGGTTACTCACTTAGTATGTAAAATGTAATCATCACTTTCAGTTTTGGCATCAGTTGGGGATACTTTACACCATGACTTCATATCTCTATTTTGGATAGAAGACATATTTGTTGGAGTTAATAAGGAAGTAGTGAGAAGAGAGAGTACTTTCCTAGAAGTTATAGAACTGGCCACACAAAAACACTAGGGAAAGTAGTTTTTGAAAGATGAGGCTGGAAGGAAGGAAATAATTTTGGAGGAAGTTCTTTTCAGATCCAATTTAAAATCTAGTCACTGCTGCCTTCAGGACGTTCAGAGAATACAGAGATCCTTCCTGTTAGAAACTGGCTACAGCATGCATATAGATATAAATCTGTTGAGCAAAAATAGCTTAATATATATTGGGTCTCCACAAAGTCCTATTCGGGTGCCTATGTTATTGATGGCTATGCCAACAAAACAGACCCTGTGGTAGAACCTAGGCATGCTGTGCTGGAAAGCTTCAAGGACAGTCTTTGAAACAAACTGGCTCTGCTTTCTAAGGACCAGTCAGGCTAAATCTAGAGATGCTTACCAGAAGGAGGTTGGGCCCTCAGTGAAAGATCTTTTGGCCATAGTAACCCATAAAACAAAAGGAAATGCAAAATGGCTTCTGGTACTCTGACTCTCTTCTCCTCCACCTCCTCCTCTTCCTCCTCCTCTTTCTGCTCCTCCTCTCTTTTCTTCTTCTTCTCCTCTTCCTCCTCCTCCTCCTCCTCCTTCTTCTGTAGTAGTAGGAAAGTAGAATAAATGGGTTCAGAGTATGCTAAGAATCACACCATTTTTAGACTGTCTATAAACTTTAATTTAGGGGCGGCTAGGTGGTGCAGTGAATAGAGCGCCGGCCCTGGAATCAGAAGGACCTGAGTTCGGAGCTGGCCTCTGACACTTAATCCACACAAACAAAAACCTAGCTGTGTAACCTTGGGCAAGTTACTTAACCCCAATTGCCCTAAAGGGGCGGCTAGGTGGCGCAGTGAGTAAGAGTGCTGGCCTCGGAGTTGGGATGACCCGAGATCAGATCCGGTCTCAGAAAATGAGCACCCACACATAAATAATGACTAGCCGTGTAACCTTGAGCAAGTTACTTAACCCCAATTGCTTTAAAAAAAAAAAACAACAACTTTAATTTGGCTTTTGGTGCGCTAAATGTGAAGATCTTGCCCAGTGGAAATTTAGTGGAAAACCCCACCAAAGGAACTGAATCACTACAATTTTGGTGCTATTGCTACATAAACAAAGCCAGAAAAAAAGGAGCAAGATAGAGCTAGGTAGAAGGTGCCACAGGTTTTCCTTGGAGGAAGGAAATTGGTAGAGTGGGCTTTATTATAAAATGTGACTTTTGAGGACATAAAGATTGTAAATCAAACTAAGATACAAACTCACATCTGCTAAACCCACATTCATTGCTCTTCCCATTATACTGTTGTCATCTTTATTAACTAACAGTCACCCAATAGTTTTGCTACTGCATGACTGTCAGTAGCTACTTGTTGCTTGGTGAACATACATTTCCATAGAGATTTAGTCCTTTTACATAGAAAAAGGTTTAATGCAAATAAAAGTAAATACTGAATTACTGAATATTGAGTTTGAAGTTGTTTAACAAGTATGAATTAGCAGTTGTCTTTTTAAATTCCATTTATTTATTTAATCTGAATGATTTTTTTTGTTTTGATTAAGGCTTCCAGGACATTTCACAGTCTTCTATTTATTGCAGATGTTCATAAAACTAACAAGAAGACCAGAATATTTTCCTCTTGCTTTTTGAGACTTCCTTGGTTTTAACTATAAAGTATTATTTAGTGTTCCGTTTTAACATTTTCCAGCTCAATGTAATACACATTAAGCAACAGACCTTCTGTGTTTTTATTCATTTAACAAATATTTAGCACCTACTGTGTACTTTTTCACTTCTATATAAATGACTAGGTTTGTAAAATTTAACCACACAGAACTGTAAATCTTTCACTTATCTTTTGTCCAAACACTGGCTGTTTTCGTGATAAGTGCTGCCTGGTAAAAAAACAGGATATAGATAAGTCATAAAATCTTAATTTCAAGCTGAACCTAATAAGATGACATTTAGTCATAGGAATGGATATAAATTCTTACTCCTGAGTTCAAAAAGTCAGCTCCAGATTTACAAGATGAGAGAAATGTGACTGACTACTCAACAGTTTGCCTGAAAAAAAAAATCCAGGGATTATCATGGGCTTCAAATTCCTTATGTAAGCAATAAATGATAGTGTGTGGTCTACTCTATCAGTACATTGGTTAAGAGAAGCAGAGTCAGGTCCAGAAAGTAGTAGACCCACTGTAAGCTGTGCTCAGACCATATCTGGAATATTTTGTTTAGTTCTGGGAACCACATTTTAGGAAAGATGTTGTTATACTTGTTGAGTGCCCAGCATAGTAAAAGAACCTTGAAGGGCTCCCTCAGGAGCCAGTCCCTTTCTTGAATCTGTACGACCATTGGTGGGTATGTTATAGTGGTGATTCTTTTGGAGTATGTTTTGGACCACGTAGGTACCAATTCCCTTCCAACTTGAAATTCTGTGATTTTGTGTGAAGAAACTAGGAATGTTTAGACTGAAAAAAAGAGAAAACTTATTTGGAACGTGACAACTGTCTTTAAATGTTTGAAGGACTATTATGTAAAAGGGAGTTTAGATTTATTCTTTTTTGACAGAATTAGGAGCAGTAGGAAGACATTGCAAAGAGACAGATTTATACGGGAAAACTTCCCTAACCATTAGAGAAATGGTTGCTTTGGAAAGTGGTATATTCCTCCTCACTAGAGGTCTTCAGTAAAGGTCTGAATGGCTACTTGCCAGGTATAATATAGAAGAGAACATTGTTCACAGGTGTTGAAGGTAGTTTGCAAGGTCCCTTCCATCTCTTTGATTCTGAAATTCTGTTATATCAGAAGATATCTTTGAAAGTAGTCATTAAGGCCATCTCACAAACAGTTGTGATTGATCTCAAGAGAAAATAATACAGGTTTTGTGACACCTATTTAAAAAGGTGAGGTTGTTAAAAAAAAAATATTAGCCTGATGGAATTTTGCAACTATGAGCAAAAGTGCATTAAAAATTAGGAGGAGGAAAGAAAAGTGAAAGTTTTTCTCTCTTGATTTAGACAGAAATCGGACTTGTATCATCATATTGAAATTGAATTGTTAAAGCATAAATAGCATCATAAGAAAATAACTTTTAATGTCTCTGGTAAGCCTGTATTTCTTCATTCAAAAGCATTATGTATTAGAATAATGAGTACTGAAACAAGCCTTATATTTTTCTGGTTTTTGCCCCATTTTATACCACTGCATATGACCAGAGCACATCATTTTATAGAAATCTAAGTTTTGGCCATTTTTAATTCAGTATTTTCCTTTGGTAATCTTTCCTTTGAACTCATTTTACATATTCTTTTTAACTGATTAACAAAACCCTGTCATCAGATTTTATAATATTTTCAATTGTAAAACTTTTCATTAAATATTGAATATTTTACTCAGATTTTAATAAATACAAAACATTATCTGTGGAGGGGAAAGGAAGGGAATAAGCATTTATTGAATGCCTACTATGTGCCAACCACTTCGCAAATATCACCTCACTTGATCTGACAAAATATTGGAATTCTGATATGTCTTATGCTAGACAGCAGTTCAATATTTTTTGCTGTTGGCCTCTCATTAAGACAGGTGTCATCTATTCATTTTTTAATGAATTGCAAAACGCTAATTCTTTAAGAATATGTATCTACTCCTTTCATAGCTTCAAAGGAGGTTAATTTGAGTTTTGTTATAAAATTGTTTTCATTAATTATGTTTCTATTGTGTTAGTTTTATTCTTAATCTATGCTTTAATTTGTGCTTGATTTTATTCTTTGATGTCTGAAAAGACATATATGTGACAAAAGTACTCATCAGTTTGAAGGGGAGGGTTTCCCCTATAAAAAGAACTATTCATTTGGGTTTGCCCATTAACATAGCCTGTATTGTCAGCAAACCGTGGGGTCTAAGATAAAATCAGATGAAAATATGTAAATTAGTTTGCTTTGATGGTTGTCCACCCATAATGACAGGGTATATAGTTATTGTAAACACACCTAAGAAATGGAACATTTCCAGAGAAGACCACATTCTTACACATGTAGCTACTTAGCCATGGTGCTACATGAGGATGAGTTACCACCACTGTTCATAAACTATTACATGGAACAGGTCTTCACCAAATGTTCCAGATAATAACAAGTGAACAATTTTTTACTCTAATAAATAAGGGAAATACTATGATGCCAAAGCTATATAATTCGTTCTTTGGAGAGAGGACCCTTAAATGAAGATTAGACCAGTTGTTCCTTGAGGTGCCTTCTGACTCTGAGAACTGTAGAGGGCAGGGGGCATTTCTTCTTACCTTAACATAATCCTTACTGTAGGACCATGTCTTTAAGCACAATGGAGCTTTCCCTCTTTTACACTTTGACCTTACATTTTTCCCAAAGAAAGTGAAACATTGGCACACAACTGAGTGAAGAAACTAGTTCCTTGTGTCTCTTTTCAGTTAGCAACGATTTCCCTGGAACATCCAGGTGGGCAGTGCTAGTCTAAAAGAAGAGAGAGATTCTTTACTTCCTGCCTGTTTCAGCCTTGATTTCTAAGTGGGGACTTCAACTCAGAGTTCCCCAGAAGTGTGTGTATGTGTTTGGAAGGGAACTAGGGAGACAATGGAGTACAGGGAGGAAGGATTCAAATGGGAAAGAGAATAGGAAAAAAAAACAATTCTCACTTTTACTTTGTTCTCTATCCCTTCCCAAAACAAAAGTCTTTTTTTTTACTGGTTTTCCCAGATGGGTTCATTTTCCTCAGCTTCTCACTAGGACTAAGCTTGGTCATTATTCAGCACTGATTTTCGTTCTTTGGTTCTTTTTCTTTATACTAGTGTCCCAAAAGATCCCAGGACTTTTGGAACACCTTATATTATTGTAGCCATCATGTTTACTGTTTTCCCGTTTTCTCGTTTTTGCTTTCATTGTTGTACATTAGTTAGCTTGAGTAAGTTCTTATTATGATTAGAGCTAGAAGAGAACTCAGAAACCATCTAGCCCATCTTATTCTACAAATAAGAAAACTGAGGCCCATGGAAGCTAATTAACTTACTAATGGTTACACAAATAGTATCAGGTTTGAAACCCAGTTCTGCTGACTCCAAAGCCAGTTCCCCTTCCATTGTAAAATACCATTCCATGTTTCTCTGAGTTCTACATAATTATCATTTCTTAGAATACAGTAACATTCAGTTACTTTCATATATCCCAATGTTTAGGTACTCCACAATAGATAGACATATAATTTGTTTCCAGTTCTTTGCTACCTCCAAAGCTAAACCTATTTTGATACATAGAGGATCTTTCTTTAGAATCAGCAAAGGTAGTCTTTGAATTCCTTGGGTTATATGCTTCTAAGAACAGGATTTCAGGGTCATAGTCTGTAGACATTTCATTCATTAAAAAAAAATTATAGTGTATTTCCAAATTACTTTCCAGAGTGATTGTACCAATTTACAGCTCTACCAAGAGTGCTATTAGTATATTTGTATTTTCATCTCTTATTATCTTGCCAGTTTGCTGTGTGAGAGGCAAAACTTAAGAATTCTTTTGATTTGAATTCTCTTATTATTTAGTGATTTGGAGTAAGATTTGATGTGGTTAATAATTGTATGGAATTTTTTGAAAGCTTTTGGCTCATAGTCTTTGACCCCTTTTCCACTTGGAACATTATTCTTGTTTTTTTTTTTTAATATTTCTCTGTAACTCATGTTTTTTTTTTTTGTTTGTTTGTTTGTTTTTTTGTTTTGTTTTGTTTTTGCTTTTTGGAGGGCAATTGGGGTTAAGTAACTTGCCCAAGGTCACACGGCTAGGTTTTTATTTGTGTGTGCATTAGGTGTCTGAGGCCAGATCCGAACTCAGGTCCTTCTGACTCCAGGGCCGATGCTCTACTCACTGTGCCACCTAGCCGCCCCCTCATGGGTTTTTTTTTTTTTATATATATTGCCCTTAGTTCCCTATTTATCTTTGGATATCAGACTCAGAGATATTTCATGAAAAACTTTTCCCCAATAGATTTTTTATCTTCTTATCTATCAGTTTTATTTGTGCAAAAGGTTTTCAAGGCCCTATAATTTAAAATTAGCTGATTTTATTGCTTATTTGATCTATTCATTATTGATAGGACTTGTATTTAACTTAACATATGTGTATAGCTTAATGTATATAATGTGTGTGTGTGTTGTGTGTGTGTGTGTGTGTGTATCAACTAATTTTGGTTTGCACAGCCCCAGACATTCTTAACTATCCTGCCAACTCCCCTGTGGCCTATAGTAGATAAAGTTAAATAGCCCAGGGATATTAATGTAATTCTTTGACATATAAGGAGTCAGGTAAATTGTACTACCAGTAACTATCATGAAACAAGAAGGTAACTTCTATGTGTGAAAATATTGCATCAGTTTTTAGTCTTATTTTTATTCTGTTTTCATGTTTCCCTGAGATTAAATTTTTTGTCATTTAATAGTCTAGTCACTATTTGCATATACTTATACACAATTTATAAATTATTAGCTACAATAAGAATAAATTGTCACCTTCTGAAGTTTTAAATGTTCTGGAATTCTGTAATTTTTGTGCAGGATGAACTTTACCTTTAAAATGTTTTAGTTCTATTAAAATCTAAGAGGATTTGCATTAATAATAAGACAACCCACAGAGTTTTTAAAAGTATACACAGATGTTTGATAATGTAGTAAATCTGTTTCTATGAAGGCATATGATCACATTTGGAAAATTGCTATTGCATGTCCTGGCAGTTTGTTAAGAACTGAAAACTTTAAAACTAACTGGTGTTTTGATAGATTAAGTTCAAGGTCACCTTTTGTTTAAATGATGTTTTGTTTTCAGTAATTAGACCATGCTAGGTGAATTAAGTATATAATTAAAAGCAGAAGGTTTGGCTAATTCAGAGTAAATGAGTACAAAATACAAGGTCATTATCCATCTCTAGTGAGACTCCAGATGAACAGTGCACATGGAACTATTTATGAAATATTTTGCATGGTGAAGAGCTCCTTTAGGTTGCTGTCCATGGCTTTTAAATTAAACTGTTCGCAGACTTTTTTTTTTTTAATGTACCTATAGTATAGAAGTATGGTTCTGTACTCATTGTTGCGTTTGATTGGGAAACCAAAAGAGTTTAACATATAATCTTATGTCTAGAATGAAAAAGGAAGACTATATTCCTTCTTTTTAAAACAAGACCAGTTAATAACTTAGTACCCCATTGTCTTCATGATTAAGTCCTTACTTAACTTAGTCTAACTTCTGTTCTAACTGATAAATCATAAACTTTGTTCACTGTCAGTTTTATATACCCTGGAGTTTAATGGGAAGAATTTCTTATTTATTTTTAAACTTGGAGGCTTTATTTGATCTTTCTGCATTCCCAACATCCTAGTTACTCTTTCCTTAACTCCACAGTTGAAAGCCACTCCTTGCTGAGATGATGTATACAGTTTATTTGCAGCTTGAACTGGCATAGCTGCAACAACCTTGTAAGACAAAGATTTCTTTAGGGCTAAGCAAGTCTCTGTAATCTCTTTAATGGCTTCAGTGACTTGTTTAAATTCAAAATTTTGTTTTTGTTTTTGTTTTTTTTTCTTTTTGGAGAGGGGAAGGTAGGGCAATTGGGGTTAAGTGACTTGCCCAAAATCACATGGCTAGTTTTGTGGTAAGTGTCTGAGGTCAGATTTTAACTCAGGCCCTCCTGACTCTAGAGCTGATGCTCTATTCACTATGCCACCTAGCCACCCCTTGAATTCAAATTTTGAATAATTTACCTTTGTTGACTACTGGGGTATCACCTTTTGATTCCATAGATATGTAATTGATAGACTTTGCTCCTATGAAATGAAAGAAATAGATTTTTTCTTGGTGGTTGTGATTATTTTGAGGAACTTCTTGTTTGTCTGTAGAATAAGGCCTAAGGGATTTTTTTTTGTAATCTTCAATCTTTTTAAATCTTTGATGATTGAAATCTCCAAAGAGGAAATTTATATCTCTAACTCTGAGTTCAGACATAGATTTTCAAGTAGATAAAATGATTTGGGAGGCTTTGTGCTACAGACTTTTCATTTTTAGCTAACTTAAAATTGGCCTGAAGATTTTCTTGAGGGATACATGTTAATTTGTTGGGTTTATTAAGCTGGGAAGTTAGTGTGACATATTGACACCAGCTAATTTGGGTATGCAAGAAAATGTACTTTTAATTTCTTAGACAAGTGATTCATCGAGTGGCCTTGGACACATATTACAGTCTTTGTAGGCTTCTGTTTCTTCCTCTGTAAAAGGAAGATAATAATGCTTGCTCTGACCCACCCACCTACTTATCTCGTGACAATAACATAAGGATGAACTAGAAAATGTCACACATTTTGAGCTCCTCAAACTAAGTTGCTACATAAATAGTTGTTATATAAACAAATCTTTACAATTTATGATGAACTAAAATTTCCCACTGTTTACTCATTACCTGAGAAAAGGTTTTTAAAACTTGATGATCGTGTAAAGTCCATTTGGTATGATGAAGCAACAATATGTAGTGGTTTCACAGAGTTATATTAATATAATGTCTAAGTTACTCCTACAATTTATGAACTGATAAAGCTAAATAATTACATATTTTTAAATGTGGTTTACATCTTACAACTTTTTTATAACTTTTCATCAGTTATTGTTTCATTAAGCTGTGTTGAAGCTTGATCACTCCAAATGCTATTTGAGAATGATACATTTTGTTGTTTCAAATGACAAATCCTCTGATCATCTTTTTGGTATCATGGAAATTGTTATTGTAAAAGACCATATCTAGACAAACTGAGATTATATTGAACTAGATAGAATGCTAATAGATAGAAGCTAATGCCATATGATACTTTACTGTTTTCTTCCTTTTCTAAGTCACTTTTCACCTTAGTTATCACTTTTCATTTCTTCTTTCTCTTGGCCTCACTTTCTTTTGGTTTTTTACTTTTGTTTCTTGGTTATAAAAATAGGATTAGCCTTATCAGCAGCACACCTGATAAGTAGCCATGAAGCCTCCCCCACCTATACATTAGCCTTTCAGAAAAGCGTATTGCTTTTTTTTAATAACTCTCATTGTTACAATGCTCTTCCTTCACCTATACTTGCTAAATCTATTCCTAGTTCTGACTTCTAAGGTCTACTGTTTCATCTGTGTTAATTGTCATAGAATGTTAGGTTTTGTATTGCTTCAAAGAGTTCTATCTACTATAACATAATCTCAAATATTTGCTCTTTTTTTTTTTTATTTCCATGGCCAAACCCCTAACAATTGAGTCTTATCTTAGAACAGTTTTCTTTCACCTAACTCACTCTTCTTTCTTCTCTTGAAACTTTTTTCAAATCACCAATTATAAGAACTCCATCCTAAATTAATCTATTTATTGTTAATAAGTAAAACTATCTTATTTCAGCTCTAGATTCTGTTTTTAAATTCTTTCTCATTCATCTAATTCTTCCTGTTCATCATTCCGACTTTTATTTGTGATTTTCATCATTAGAAGATTTCAAAAATTCATCAAATTTTATTTGTACAAAATGCTTAGTATTTTCTGAAGCAGAGGCATTACTGAAATTTAATAAGTAAATGATCAATCAAGTGATTTCACTAAATTCATGATTTAGTAATAGAACTTTGGATAGGACTGGAGTTTTTTTTACCTAGTTCTTTTGTTTTAGTAAATAATTCACATTTTTTGTTTTTATTAACATTTCTATTTTAGAAATCTTATTTCAAGCATACATACGAATTCTAATTTTTTTGTTAAATAAAGTCTAGCTGAGCCCTTAATTTTGCTTGGGTATTAAAAATAGCCTGGACCTAAATGAGTAATAGCTAGCTTTGTGTAAAAGAACATCTATAATAGGTTTTCTTTTTATAGGATTTAATTTTTATCATTTGTATAGGAAAGAAAGCATTTGTAAATTATCACCACTCTTTCTGTAGAACATTATCATCATATATTTTTTCTTTTTTAAAATTTACAAATAAATTCTTTAGTATACAACTCTCCTGTGTTTCAAAAGTTAGTAAATTTCTTTAAAATATTTGTATATTATTCATGTCAGACTAACCTCATTTACTTATTAATAGGGATACTTAGCTGGCAAATCAGAATAATGTTGTGAATATTGTTTGCCTAGATTTTAGCAAAGCATTTGATAAAGTTTCTCATTCTGTCCTTATGGGCAAAATAGCATATAGAATATAAGGTTCTGGAAGGCAGAAACTGTTTTAATTTTCATCTTTGTATTCCAAATATCTAGCATATAGTAAGGCAAACTAACTTACCTCCTGAAATTATCTCTTCCTCAACTTTGCTTTTTTCACTCCTATCTCTCTTCAAAGGCTTTGCCCATGTGCTAGTTCCTTCACAATGCCTTTCCTGATCAATTTATAGTATTATCTGTGTACGTGTTGTATCCCCTCAGGGGTGTGTAAGCTTGTTGAGGACAGTCTGTGCTTTTGGGGGGCGGGGAGGGGGAAGGGCTAGTCATTTCATCCTTAGTGTCTTGCAAAGTACATGGCATATAGTGCTCAATAAGTGCTTATTGACTAGCTACTAAATTGAATTGGAGATGGCTATAGCCTAGACAATAACTTAGTAACTTGAATTAGGAACTAGTTTAATGAAGATTATTTATTAAAGGGTAATTATCAGTTTGGAAGTGCATTAATGAAGTGCCCCAGAGATCTGTCCTGCTTTCTGTGCTGATTAACATTTTTACCAATAGCTTGGATAAAGACAGAAATGGCTTATAATATTTGTAGATGACAAAAAGGTAGGGGGTATAGCTAACATGCTAGATAACAGAGACAAAATGTAAAAAGATCTTGACAGCCTAGAATGTTGGGATAAATCTAAAAAGATGAAATTTCATAAGAATGAGAGAGAAAATGAGAATCAGTTTTATAACACAAATGGTTTTGTCTTTGTGATTACATTAAGAATAAGAACATTCAAATTTATTCTTCTTCATGGGTAGGGAACTTTTCTATTGAGGCATTGACAAGCTGGTGGTATTAATCAAATGTCACAAGTAAAAAACTTGAATTTAATTGAATAGTTGTTTACAGTAACAATTTTAAAACAGTAGATATTAAAGGTAGTAATATTTATTCTTTAACCTAACACTGTAACTATTAAAGATTTACCCCTCCCCCAAAATAGAAATGAGAACACAAACTTCAGTTGGACAGTAAACATGTAATAAAAATTATTTTAACACCTATAAATAATACACTTCTGTTTTGTTGCATGGCTGTATTTTTTTTGGAGGAGTAGGAAGGGGAATCTTAAGAGTTTTCAGGGGAGGAGTGCTATAGGAAAAAGGAGAAATAAAGAAATACAGATAAAGGAGGCAGAGGGGAAATGCAGAGGTAGCTCCTGCCAGAAAACCAGAGAGAAATAGAAATGGGAGAACAAAATAATGAGCATAGTAAGGGAAAACAGAAAATGGCCGGGATTCCCTGTTTGCCTTTCCTAATCCTGACTACCATTGCTCCCTCCACTGACCAAAGCTCTCTTCCTTATTCAACCTTGGATTCAGGATAGGTAGAACCATAGCTTCACACAATCTTTAAGGCTGAGAGAAACCTTAGAGATCATCTTGTTCAAGTGCTTTATTTTATAGATGAGAAAACTGAGATTGAGTGAGTTGCCCATGTTCACATAAATGGTTGACCTCCAAGCTCCTTCTAGTTCTAAATCTATGATCTTATGATCCTAGTTAGTGACAGCATCTCATCATTCACTGTATAGAATTTTTGCTTCCACACAAAACAATCTCTAAGGAATGAAATGAAAAAATGATTTCTCTAATGAAAAAATAATCTCAATTATGTGTGTTAGAAGTGGTATAAAAGCTATTATTAAGAACTTTTTTCAATCCAAGAAAAGATTATTTTATAGGTATGAATAGTATCTTTTACTGATGCAAGTTGCAGTCACTCTTTGCCTCAGAAGATGGTCATGAATTGCTGTGGCTAAAAAAATATCTTCACTATCTGTTTCTGTACTATATTTATGAGATGTTTTATAGTTTTTCTTTTTCTTTTCTGAACCCATTTATTTAATCCAGTATGGTACAGTGCAAGGAACTGGGATAAGCCCCCCTGACCTTAGCTCAGCTAATTCTTGAATAAATGACATTTCTACTTCAAAATACTTGAAGTAGCAGCCACTTTGAATTTAAATTTATAGTTCAGCAGCCATTTTTTTACTGCCTGCCATGCCCTAGGCACTAAACTATGAATAAAGCAGAATTTCTGCCCTCATAGAGCTTATAGAAGTCTCCTAAAGCTACCATTTTTTGTTTCCCTGTTACAAACTTCCAATTTGGCAACTACAGCAATGAAAGAAGAGTGATTAAAAAAAGTATCACTTTGAAAGAATCTGATAAAAATACAAAATTATAATTATCCCTGGTGGTTTTAGTTAAGCAGAAAAAACCTAGAGGAAAAAATAACATGTTTTTCTTAACTTCATATGGAAAAAGGATCTTCAAAAGAACATGAGAAACAAAAGATATTTTTTAAAGCAAGTTTGATTAGAAATTTAAGACCTTATCATTGATCTGAAAAATCATGGGCAAATGAAAAATGCTTAAAGTGATCATAGAAAGGAAGTGATAACAGTATAAATTTGGTATTACTTGATAGAAAAAAAAACCAAGAGGCTAATTTAAATTTTCTGGCAGATGAAAACAATCACTTCTTTGGATTGAAAAATACAAAGATATGAAGCAGAAATTTTTAGATGTTTGTAAAAAATAAGAGGTAAATGGATTAAAACCCCTCAAATGCTAGTTCATTATTCCCTGGCCTCCTTATTTTACTGTCCATTGATAGCTTCCTTGAATTCCCCAGCCTCTGCCCTACTCTCCTTTCAGTCATTCAATCAATAAACATTTATTAAACCCCTACTATGTGCCAGGCACTGTGCTAAGTCCTGAAGATACAAAAATAGGCAAAACATAGTTCCTGCTCTCAAGGAGTTTACAATCAAACAGGGAACACAACATGCAAATAACTATTTAAGGGCAAGCCTTGAAAAAATAAAAGCCATGAATTGAGGAATAAAGCATCTTTAATTGTGATAACAGGGTAGCAAACCTGCCACCCTGGGGGGATGTCCCATGAGTTCAGAGTACAATAGATTTTCCCAACTCCAAGATCCATGTAAAAGCTTCTTATACTTTTAGGAAGAGATGGGGAGGAGGCAGTATGAAATCACAAGACCTGGTCATGAGACCCCAGTGGCCCTTGACAATCTGGGCAAGGAAACCACTTCATTCTGGCTATTATACCCTTCATGCCATGAATCCCAATGAAAGGGGGCAAGGACATTAGAAGCTGAGATCCAGCTTATGCTAGGTTCCTTTACAAGACAAGATGTCAGTATGGGACTTAATATCTGACACAGTTCAACCTAATTGACACTACCTTGCTGAGAATGTTACTGACATTCTATGATCATTCAGGGAATGGCAGGTAACATTACATTCAATATGAACAATTTCTGTAATTATATTAACAATTGTTCTGTCAGTACAAATAAGTTATCAATAGGATAAATAAGAGAACATTAATAAAAGGAAGGCATGGAGCCTGACTCCTAGCCATGCTTCAAAACAGAACATGTAGTTCAGTGACACAGGTATTCATGAAATACCACTATGTCTGAAGTACTATACCAGATACTCTATGGGAATCAGAGACAGGTAAAGCAGAGGTCCTGTCAGGAAGGAAGGAAGGATTTATTAAGTATTTACTATATGCCATTGGGAATTCCAACACTTACTGGGAAGGAAGAGAAGGAGGATAGCTACTGAAACCTAATAATTGCTATACAAGTAGGAGAAGAACAAAGAGAGAAAACAGTGTCACAGAAACCAAGGGAGGAGTTATCAAGCTTTGTTGATCCTCTACATCTCTTATATCACTTCTCTCCACTTATGCAGCCTCTAGCCCAGGTCAAAATCACATCATAGAATATTGCAGTAATCTGATTCGTCTGTTTCTAGTCTTGTTCCTCTCTAATCCATTCTCAATACCATTGCCAAATTGACATTCCTAAAATACAAAGCTTGTCCTGTGTGTCTCTGTCTATCTGTCTCTATTTCTGTCTTTGCCTCTCTGTCTCTACCTCTCTCTGTTTATCTCTGTATCTTTTTCTTTCTTGAGAAAGGCAGTTAGGTGGTACAATAGATTGAGTGCTGACTCAGAATCAGAAAGGCCTGTGTTCAAAGCAAACCTCAGACATTAGCTGTGTGTCCTTGGACAAGTGACCTAACCTCTGTTTGCCTCAGTTTCCTCAGCTGTAAAATAGGAATAATAATAGCATCTCTTTCTTAGGATTGTTGTGTGGACCAAATAAAATATTTGTAAACTGCTTAGCACAGTATATTGCACCTAGTAGGTGCTATATAAATACTTATTCCTTTCTTTCTCTGTCTCCTTTCAAAGCATAGCTCTGATGCCACTACATCCAACATGAAGCTTTTCTCTTCCCTCTAGTCATTAACATGTTCTTCTTTAAATTAATTTATATATATATATATATTTTTAAAGCAATTGGGGTTAAGTAACTTGCTCAAGGTTACATGGCTAGTCATTATTTATGCGTGGGTGCTCATTTTCTGAGGCTGGATCTGATCTCGGGTCATCCAAACTCCGAGGCCGGCGCTCTTACTCACTGCACCACCTAGTGGCCCCTTTAGGGCAATTGGGGTTAAGTAACTTGCCCAAGGTTACACAGCTAGGTTTTTGTTTGTATGGATTAAGTGTCGGAGGCCGGCTCCGAACTCAGGTCCTTCTGACTCCAGGGCCGGCGCTCTGTTCACTGTGCCACCTAGCCGCCCCTATATTTTTCTTTGTATGTTTTTTTTTTTTATTGCCCAATAGCTAACCACTACTCCTTGTAAGCTCCCTGAAGGAAAGGACTATGTTTTTCTTTGTATGTCCAGTGCCTAGCACAAAACTTTGCACATAGTAGGCACTTGATAAATGTTTCTAGATTTGAATCAATATTGTCAATGCTGCAGATTAAAGAAGATGAAGTCTTAAAAAATACTTCCATAAATTTGTGACCTTTGAAAAACCAGTTTTAGTAGCATGTTGAGAGTAAGAACAAAATCACAAAGTAGAAGAGAACAAGTGCTAGGAGGTAATGGAGTGAAAGGAAGATTTTTTTAAAAATTAATGAAGGGGCTGAGCCAAGATGGCTGAGTAGAAACAGCACTTCCAAGGCACTCTCCCCCACACCACTTTTAAACCATGTTCAGGTGGACTCTGGAGCTCAAGCACCCACTGAATGACACAGAGAAGCTAACCTCCCGCTGAGAACAGCCTAGCAGCCCTGCAGGGAGTGGCCAGCACAGCACAGTATAGTGCTCTGGGAGCTGAACCTAGGCTCACCTGAGTTGTGGTTTTAGCCTCAGAGTGGCCTGGCCAGCAGTCGGCTGGAGGGACCCCAGAACACAAGCAGCTGTGGCGATTCCAGAATTATCAACACAGATATGCCTAGGACAAAATGAGAGGTTAGTGCCCTTTGGACTTTGGGACCAGTATTTGGGGAATGCGTCGGCTTCTTCCCCTGGGGGCAAAAAGTGGCTAAGGAGACAGGGCACACACACCATTTTGCAGCTTCAGTGGCAGTTTCAGTTCCTGGTCTGCGAACTGTAGGGAGATCCAGCAATCAGTCTTGGGGAGTAATCGCTCTTGCTTTAAACTCCCTGGATCTGGATTGCGGTCTGGGGTGGAGGTCTGTGGTGGGTATCCAGCTAGCTGGAGCATGTGGAGGCTTCACAGATGCCACCCAACTAATACCTCTGGAAGCTGTGAAGACCCCAACGTTTGGGACAGAAGCTCCCCTGTCTGGTGGCAGAGTCCTACTATGGCAACAAGCCCAAAAGTCAAGTAATTAAGTGGCAACTTGTCAAAGCATAGGAAAAAAAATAAACAGAAAAATGCAACATTAGACTCCTATTTGGGGGGCAAAGAGGATCGAAGCATAGAACAGGAGGAGGACTGTGAGGTCAGAAATCCTGCACCAAAAGCCCCAAATGAAAATATGAGCGGGTTACAGGCCATAGAGGACCTTAAAAAAGGATTTTAAAAAGCAAATAAGAGTAGTGGAGGAAAAATTGGGAAGAGAAACGAGAAGGATGCAGAAAAAGTATGAAATGAGAGTCAACAGCCTGACTGAGGAAAATAACACCTTAAAAAATAGACTAACTCAAATGGCAAAGGAGGCTCAAAAGGGCAGTGAGGAGAAAAATGCCTTAAAAAGCTGACTTGCCAGATGGAAAAAGAATCTCAAAAGCTCACTGAGGAGATTCACTCCTTCAGAATTATACTGGAGCAAATGGAAGCTAGTGACTTTATGAGAAATCAAGATGCTGTTAAACAGATCCAAACAAATGAAAGAATAGAAGGCAATGTGAAATATGTCATGGGAAAAACCACTGACCTGGAAAATAGATCCAGGAGAGATAATTTTAAAATTATTAAACTACCTGAAACCCATGCTCAAATAAAGAGCCTAGAAATTATCCTTCAAGAAATTCTTAAAGAAAATTGCCCTGATATTCTAGAACCAGAGAGCAAAATAGAAATTGAAAGAATTCAATGATCACCTCCTGGAAAAGACTCCAAAAAGAAAACTCCTAGGAATATTATAGTGTAATGGAAATGCAAATTTAAAGATCTTCCCTGCCCCTAGGTTAAGTGTACCTGGAGCCTGTGGTAGGAGGCTTGTTTTTCAGGAAAGCCCACACGTTGATACTTTGTGATTGGGCAGTGGGTCAAGAAGGTTGTTACATTCTCTGAGCCAGGAGAAGGCTATATAAACCCTGATGGCTTTGCTTTGGGGCTCACTTTGAGAAGTGTTGTGTGATTTGACCAGATGAGACTCTGGGCAGCCCTTGAGAGCCCCCCGGCTTTGAAAACCCAGATGTTGATGCTTCCCTCTCTGGTAACTGTGATTTTGGTATTGATAATAGTTGAACAGTTTGGAAGCATGTCTGTTTGATCTGTCTGTATACTTTGAAGTTCGGGGTACTGACCTTTTCCCCCAAACTAGGTAATATATGTTTGATTGATTAAAGTGATCTTGTTAACTGATTTTGAGTTGCTTTCCTTTACAAAAGTAGATCTAAGAACCTGTGTTGGCAGCCACCCTGGGGATGTTGGGGTGCTTGCTGCTACATATAGCCAGGTTCTGGAGTTCCCACAATCAAGATAACACAAAATCTAGCAGCTTCTACATTAAGGGATTGAAGGGCTTAGAAGGTCAAAGGAGCTAGGATTAAAACCAAGAATCACCTACCCAGCAAAACTGAGTATAATGTTTCAGGGAGAAATATGGTCATTTAATGAAATAGATGACCTTCAAGAATTCTTGATGAAAAAACCAGAGCTGAACAGAAAATTTGACTTTCAAATACAAGAAGCAAGAGAATCACGAGAAGGTAAACAGGAAAAAACGAAATCATAAGGAACTTATTAAAGTTGAACTATTTGCATTCCTTCATGGAAAAACAATAATTGTAATTCATGAGACTTTTCTTAGTATGAGGATAGTTGAAGGTAATATAAATGTATGTATGTATGTATAGGAAGGTGTATATGTGTATAAATACATATGTGAGTATGTCTATATGTGTGTACATGTATACATAAAACAGAGGGCACAGGATCAGTTGAATAGGAAGTGATGATATCTAAAAAATAAAATTAAGAGGTGAGAGAGGAATATATTGGGAGAAGGAGAAAGGGAGAGTTAGAATAGGGTAAATTATCTCATATAAAAGAGGCAAGAGAAAACTTGAAATGGAGAGGAAGAGCAGGAAAGTGAAAGGGTCAACCTTACTCTCATTGAATTTGGCTTAAGGAGGCAATAACATACATACTCAGTTGGGCATCTTACCTTACAGGAAAGTAGGGAGAAAGGGGATACGAGGGGGGGATGATAGAAGGGAGGGCAGATTGGTGGAGAGGGTAGTTAGAAGCAAATATTTTTGAAAAGGGACAGGGTCAAAGTAGAAAATAGGATAAGTGGGGAGCGGGATAGGATGGGGGGGAAATATAGTTAGTCTTTCACAACATAACTACTGTGGAAACATTTTGCCTAACTACACATGTACAATCTGTATTGAATTGCTTGTCTTCCCAGTGGGAGTGGGTGAGGAGAGAAGAAGGGAAAGAATCTGGAAAGCAAAGTTTTAAAAATAAATGTTTAAAATATTGTTTCCTTTACATGCAACTGGGAAATAAGATATACAGAAATAAGAAATCCATCTTGCCCTACCAGAAAATTGTGGGGGCGAGGGGTGGTGGTAAAGGATATAAGAAAGAACAGGTTGGGGCAGCTAGGTGGCGCAGTGAATAGAGCATCGGCCCTGGAGTCAGAAGGACCTGAGTTCGGATTCGGCCTCAGACACTTAACGCACACACAAACAAAAACCTAGCCGTGTGACCTTGGGCAAGTTACTTAACCCCAATCGCCCTCCAAAAAAAGCCAAAAAAAAAAAAAAAAGAACAGATTGGGGGAAGGGGTATTCAGTAGGCTCACTAATCTCGGCATGGGGGGTAGGGGGAAAATGGGGAGAAAAAATTTAACTCTAAATCTTGTGGAAATGAATGTTGAAAACTAAAAATAAATAAATTGGAAAAAAAGACAGGAAGGAAGGAGAGAGAGAGAGAGAGAGAGTATGCATGCTTCAGTCTGTATTCAGACATCATTTCTTTCACTGGAGTTGGATAGCATTTTTCATCATAAGTCCTTTAGGATTATCTTCAATCATTGTATTAGCACAGCTAAGTTATTAACAGTTGTTCATTGTACAATACTGCTGTTTTCTTGGTTCTGCTAACTTCATTTTTTATCAGTTCTAGTACAACTTTCCCAGTTTTCCTGTAATCATCCTGCTTGCTGGATCTTTCTTCAGATGTAGAGATCCCATAACTGTTCCATGCTGCCTCCATTAAGCTCTTCATAAATCTGTGGGGGCTTTAGAACAGTATTTCTGGCTTTTCCTGGAATATGACTATGATGACCCAACCCATTAAAGTTGCTTTCAGTGTCCAAACAAAAAAGAATTAGTAGATTTACAGGAAGAAGTAGAGAGTAAAACTTTTGTTATAAAGTGAAGAAATGTCTATTTAGTGACTGTCCAAGAGGCAGCTAGATGGAGCAGTGGATTGAGTGTTAGATGATGGAGTCAGGAAGACTTGAGTTCAAATACTACCTCAGATCCTAATTAGCTGTGTGCTCCTGTATAAGTCACTTAACATCTTTCAGACTGTTTCTTCATCTGTAAAATGGGGATAATAAAAGTACCTATTAGATAAACAGGAAATAAATGAGAGGAAAGGCATTAAAAGGAAGAGGAGTTGGTAAAGGCTTTCTATAAAAGATAGGAGTTTAGTTGGGACTAAGGAAGCAAGGGAAGTTATTAGAGTTGAGGAGGAATAGCATTCTAGGTCTATCAGACAGCCAGAGAAAATTTCCAGAACTGAGAGATGGAGAGTCTTATTTGTAAGAGGAGGCTAGTTTATGAAGGGCTTTGAATTTGAGTTGCTAAACCAGAGCATTTTGTATTTACTCATGGAGGCAATAGGGAGCCACTGGAGTTTATCAACAAAGGATCTCCCCCAATAAAAATAACTCCCATTTATATAATCCTTGAAGGCTTTCAAAATGTTTTCCTTACTATAGTCCTATGGTATAGGTAGTACAAGTATTATTATTCACATTTTGTAGATCACAAACCTCATACTCAGCAAGATTAAGTGATTTAGCCAAGCAGCTAATAAGTACCAGAGTGAGGATTAAAGTCTTGGAGTCTTTCAACTCCAAAGTAAGTCATACATCAAAATCAAGGGATACCTGTTAGCCTGGGTGCTCTGTTGATATCCATGTAAAGTCAAGACATGTATAGGAGGATTCCCTAGCGTGTTGTTTTGATCCCTCATGGCAGATTGGAAGATAACACTGACAAGAGTCAGACAGAATGCAGCAATGTGGATGGGTCCTGATTTGCTTCATTGGAGGGAATCTCTATCTTGAAAGATCTGTGATCCAAATGAAATATTGGAGAAAATACTTTGTCTCCATCAAATGACAAAAGATTGTGGAATAGAGAGGGAAAATTTTAAAGCTCAAGATCTTGGATAGAGAATAATTCCAAGTGAGGTGGTATCATGGTTGTGATGACTTGACTAAGTGGCTAGAGTGGCATAGAGATGGAAATCATTGGACCAATGAGGCAGTTTTATTATAAAAATGATCAACATGGCTATTGAAGTTGCTAAGGCTAATATCAAGAGGTAGGAATGAGAAGAAAATTGGAAGCCAGGTGTTTAAGTCTTTGAAGATGTGACAGTGTCTCAAAAGTCACCAAATGATTTTGAAGCTATATGTACAATGTCCTGAACTTCATTGGATGAGAGATTGAGTGGTGGTAACAGAAAAATTATCTCATAGCATCAGATTGAGTTGCAAATAAGCTACTGATTTCTCTTCTTTGATCCATGTGGGAGGGGAAAATTCCATTGTGAAGAGAATATGTCATTGGAGAAAACGTTGAGGTTGTCAGTGGGTTTTCATTTAGCTTAAGCAAGTTGAAGGAATAATAGAAGATTGTGCTTTCCTGCATCTCACTCCTGTTTAGGGGACTTTGTCTCCTATCTGCATTAGACTAATTCTTCTAAACAGTTTAAACAAAAGTATTTATATTTGACGTTGCTTTTTTTGCTTGAAATTAGATTAAAAGTTGTTGAGACAGCATTGATGATAGCTACCTCCACTCTGCTCCACCTACTGAAATTTACAAAACAGCCTCTTGGAATTCATTATATCCTTTTATTTAGAATTGCTGCCTTGACATTTTATCACACTGGGAATTTAAATTTGATATGGTGCCTTTCAAGTGTTTCCTAAGATGTTACCTAAAATTTGTCTTTGTTTTTCTCAGTCTCTTTCTTCATCTACCTGTGTTCCATTTTCTCTCTGCCTCTCTAACTTGTGTCTTTCTTTGTCTCATTGTCTTTTTCCTCACTAGATGTCTACATTATTCTAGGTACTATATGTTTATATTTAATAATAACTAATAAAATAGAGAACTGAGGTTTTCAAGCTATAAAAAGAAAACAACATTTATTAAGTGCTTAATATATGCTATGCACTTTGTTAAGTGCTACAAAGAAAGGCAAAAGTTTCTGCTCAAGGAGCTTCCCAGTTGAATGGGGGAATGAAGATTAAAACAACTATGTATGAACAAGACATATGTGAGATAAATGAAGATAACCAATAGAAAGAAGGCACTAAGGGGTGGCTAGGTGGTGCAGTGAGTAAGAGTGCTGGGCTCAGAGTTGGGATCACCCAAGATCGGATCCGGCCTCAGAAAATGAGCACCCACACATAAATAATGACTGGCGTGTAACCTTGAACAAGTTACTTAACCCCAATTGCTTTAAAAAAAAAAAAAAAAGAAAGAAAGAAAGAAGGCACTAGCATGAACTCTCAATTCAGGCACAAAACATACTTGTTTATAAACAACAGATTAACAATAAATATTAATCTAGTATTGTTTTGGATTAAAATGTTTCCGTTGTTTGTCTTTTTTCCCCTACTTCCTTTGTATTGTGTTAGTTCGGATTTGTTTTTTTTTAAAAAAGTTATGGCTTTTCCTTGGACCATTAATAAGATTTCTATAAGAAAATGTCAATTCTAGTTAAAATTTCCAGAAGTCAAGAGAAAGATTTTCTTCCTTGAGTCTGGGACAAAGGTTAGGTAGAGTTAGGGTATAACATTAGTGCAAATAAAAGCAGAACACAAGAATGACTTTTGGCTTCAGCCGAAGCTTCAAGAATAATGATTAAATACTATACCTTGGCATTCCAAGATGAGGGTTTAAGTCACTGACATACTTTTTTGCATGCCAAGGTCTACGAGACTGAAGATTAGTAGAGGTAACTTTTTTGTAATTTTGCTTTTATTCTGAACTTAAAACACCAAATAAAATGAGCATTTCCGTATAAAAGGTAGAATAGAAAAAGAGAATTATTTGTGAATTATAAAGCTTTAATGTGTACAATCTGTTTTTCTTTTAGAGTATAATAAATTCACCTAGCAATTTTCAAAGTTGTCTAGCTTCTCTGTGGTTCACTCTAGCCTTCCTTATACTTCCAGACATTTAAAAAAAAAATGCTTCAATTACATAACCACTTTTCTTCACTTTTTCTATTGGCAACACTTTCATTATCCTTTCTTGCTTTTAACTCCTTGACCCCTTCCCTGTCCCCTCTCATCCCAAAATAAAGCAAAAAAAAAAAAAAAAAGAAAAACAGAACTCATAACAAAGACACACAGTTAAGCAAAATAAATTTCCACATTGACTGTGACCAAAAATGTGTATCTCATTCTACAATTTGAGTCATTACCTCCCTGTTAGGAACTGTGGTTTGTCATTGCATTGGTCAGAGTTCTTAAATCTTTCAAAGTTTTTTTCTTTACAATGTTGTTGCTATTTCATAACTTTCCCCCCACCTTGGGTCTCTTTACTCTGCATTAGTTTATATAGTCTCCTTAGGTTTCTCTGAAACCTACCTCTTTTGTCATTTCTTGCAGTGTAATAATAGGCCATTATATTCATAATTTATTCAATTATTTCAAAATTGATGAGCATCACCTTATCTTCCAATTTTTTGCCACTACAAAAAGAGCAACTATAAACTTTCTCATCTTTAAAAATAATCTTTAGGGTATAGCCCTAGTAGTGGATACCTGGGTCAAAGGGTAGTCCTAAAGTTTAGTGAATTTTAGAGAATATTTCCAATTTGTTTTTCAAAATGCCTAGGTCAAGTCCCCTATCAATAGTATATTAGTTAATGTGAGACCCTGTAAAAACATTTTTTAAGCCCCAGCTACGTGCTAAGCATTGTACTAAGGGCTGGAGATACAAGGAAATGCATAAAATAACCATCCTTAAGGAGCTCACAATCTAATAGAGAAAAGAGCCCATAAAAAGAAGCTAAAAAGTGGAGGGGGGTAGAGGTACAAAAGATTACCTAAACAAAGGTAGAGGACATGATGAAGTCCTACAGTAGGGATGAGAAATAATCAATGGAAGCATGAATTACAAAGTTGATTTTATCTTATAGAATCTTGTAGAATGTAAGTTTCTGGAAATCACAGAGTTCAAGAGAGCATCCAGATGTGATATGAAGAGAGTTCCCTGGGCATTCTCTTTAAATGCTATATGTCTACACATACACACACACATGCACACTCATACACACACATATACACATACCACTAGAAGGAAGATCACCAGAGGCAGAGGGTGCTAAGGAAGTATAAGTTTCCAAGTTTGTTTCATCTTGCTCAGTGATGAGTTTCTAGAGATCATGAAGTCTAGGAGAAGTCCTAGACAAATAAGAAATGAAATGTGCCTGGTTTTGTCCCTTAAACAATGATCATTTGCCCTTTTTTGTCAGCTTTTCCAGTCCAGAATGAGAGTAAGGTGAAATGAGTCATTTTAATTTAGATTTCTTAAATTATTAATAATCTGGACCATATTTTTGATGTGTCTATTGATAGCTTGAATTTCAACCTTTGTGAACTGCCTGTTTGTATCCTTTAACCATTGATCCATTGGAGAATGGCTCATTTTCATATGTAATTGAATCAGTTTCATGGATAGATAAGGTAACTGCTAAGCACTGGAAATACAGATTGTTTGGTTGTATATGGTTTGTCCTTCATTCTCAAAGAGGACAGTGATATCAGGAAGATGATGCCATGACTTGCAAGTAAGATGGATTTGAGGGAGAGAGTGCAAAGTCACCAGCCTTACTTTCTCCTCTAGAGCCATCTGGATCCAGCGGCCAAATATAAATCAGGACAACTTAAGCTGGCCCAGCAGAACTACTTATATGTTTTGTAAAATAAAGGAGCACTTCACATGTTTTTCTAGACCAGAAGTTCTTAAACTTTTTTGTCTAATGGATCTCTTTGGCAGCCTGCTGAAGCCAGTGCATCCTTTTGAAAATGTTTTTCAATGTGTAAGATAACATGCATATGATTATAAAGAAACCTATCATGTTGAAATACAGTTATCAAGGGGCGGCTAGGTGGCACAGTGAGTAGAGCGTCGGCCCTGGAGTCAGAAGGACCTGAATTTGGATCTGGCCTCAGATACTTAACACACACACAAACAAAAACCTAGCCGTGTGACCTTGGGCAAGTTACTTAACCCCAATTGCCCTCCAAAAAAAGCAAAAAAAAAAGCAAGCAAAAAAAAGAAATAGAGTTATCAAATTAAAAAAAAAAAACCACCAAGTTTTCAGATCCCAGTTAAGAACCATTGTTCTAGGCTCTTCAGGTATGTGTACCCCAAGGGGAACTCTCCTGAGTAACATTTTAATGATTTAAAAAAATATGGCTTTATAATACATATACAAACAAAAAGATCCTCCTTGCCTTTAAGGAACTTAGTGGGGAGGGAGGATGGGAGACAACATATAAAAGGGCCCAAAAGTCAGTGAATGAAGTTGTGAGGAAAGTTTTAAAATTGCAAGAAGATGTAGGGCAAGATGGAGAGGTGGTCTGGGGGCTTTATTGTCTGGTCTGAGTTTAAAAAGAGCAAATATTGGGGCGGCTAGGTGGCGCAGTGAGTAGAGCGTTGGCCCTGGAGTCAGAAGGACCTGAGTTCGGATCCAACCTCAGACACTTAATGCACAAACAAAAACCTAGCCGTGTGACCTTGGGCAAGTTACTTAATCCCAATTGCCCTCAAAAAAAAAACAAAAAAAAAAAAACAAAAAGAGCAAATATCTTGGATATGAAATCTTTTAGAAAAAGAAATAAAGAAAAGACAGAAACCTTGTGGCTAAGATGTTTCCCCATTTAATTATTTCCTTTCTAATTTTAGCTGTTTATTTTCTTTATACAAAAAGGATTTGGTATGGAAAAATTGGAACACTAATGCATTGTTGGTGGAGTTGTAAACTGACCCAATCGTTTTGGAGTGCAATTTGGAACTATGCCCGAAGGATTGTAAAAATATGCATACCTTTGACCCAGCAATACCACTTTCAGGACTTATCCCAAAGAGATTATAAAAATAGGAAAAGGACCCACATATATAAAAATATTTATAGCAGCTCTTTTTGTGGTGGTAAAGAATTAGAAATGAAGGAGATGCCCATCAGTTGGGGAATGACTGAACAAGTTGTAGTATATGAATGTAATGGAATACTGTTGTGCTACAAGAAATGATGAGCAGGCAGACTTGAGAAAAACCTGGGAAGACATATATGAACTGATGCTGAGTGAGGCGAGGAGAACTGGGAGAACATTGTATGCAGTTACAGCCATATTGTGCAATGACTAACTTTGATAGACTTGACTCTTCTCAGCAATGCAAGGTTCTAAGACAGTTCCAAAAGGCTCATGATGAAAAAGGTTGTCCACATCCAGAGAAAGAACTATATAGAGTCTGAATGCAGATTGAAGCATACTGTTTGCTCTCTCCTCTCTCTCTCTCTCTCTCTCTCTCTCTCTCTCTCTCTCTCTCTCTCTCTCTCTCTCTCTCTCTCCCTTCCTCCCTCCCTCCCTCCCTCTCTCTTCCCCCCTCTCCCTCCCTCTCTCTCTCTCTCTCTCTCTCTCTCTGTTTTGTTTTGGTTTTGTTTCTTCTCTCCTGAGGTTCATCCCTTTGGTTCTAATTCTTCTTTACAACATGAGTAATGTGAAAATATGTTTAATATGAACATATATGTAGAGCCTATATCAGATTGCATGCTATCTTGGGGAGGGGGCAAGGTGAGGAGGGAAGGGAAGGAGAGGAAGAAAATTTAAAACTCAAAAGCTTGTAGAATTTAATATTGAAAAATTTTTAAATAATTAATTCTTTAAAAGGTTTTCACATTATATAATCAAAAGTGTATATTTCTTCTGTGATCCTCTCTAACCCTTCTTTGGTCATGAAACTCAGTCTTTTAAAAACCAGGTATTATATATTATATTATATCATATTATATCATATTATATTATATTATATTATATTATATTATATTATATTATATTATATTATATTATATTATATTATATTATATTATATTATATTATATTATATTATACAGTGCCTTGTGCTAGGCACTGTACTAAGCTTAGGAACACAAGGAAAAGAAGACATGATTCCTGCCCTCAAGGAACTCACACTGTAATACAGGTCAGGAAGGGGAGGAGACAACTGGGATTGGGTAACTAGGTATATATGTATACAGACACATACGCATATGTATATATTTGTATGTATGTATATAGAGAGTAGAAGGGAGACAAATTAAGAGTAGATGGTTCTGGTTCTGGGTGCTGGAGTGGGAAGGGTAAGGTCTCTTAGAGAGGATGGGACTTGAACAGGAAAGAAGCCCAGGGAAACTAAAGGACAGAGAGGTAGAAGGAAAGCATTTTAGGTACAAGAGACAACTTCCACTGTCCGTAATTGGGAGAAATAATTCCTTACTTGCTTCTCTAAAATTTTTTATGATATGACCCTTTACATTAAATTCATGTTCTCCATATTTGGGGTTTATCTTGATATATGGTAAGGTGTTAGTCTAATCCTAATTTCTGCCTGATTTTCTACTTTTCCCAGAAGATTTTGTTAAATATTGAGTTCTTACCTTAGTAGCTGCTATCTTTGGATTCATCAAACGCTGGTATTGTGTTAATTAATTTCTGTATGTTCTTTATCTAATAAGTTTTACTGACCAGTTTTTTTGAGATACTGCTATATTCTCTACCTCCCCACTTTTTTCAGTATTTCCCTTAAGATTTTTGATCTTTTATTGCTCCAGATAAATTTCATTTTCATTTTTCTTCCTCTATAAAGTAATTCTTCTTACAGTGTGATTGATATGACGCTGACCAAATAAATTAATTTAGAAAGTGTTGCCATTTTTGGCATGTTGGCACAGCCTAACTATGAGGAAGTAATATTTCTCCAATTATATACAGTTATCCATTTCTGTAAAGAACACTTTGTAGTTGCATTTATGGATGTCCTGTGTGTGTATTAATAAGCAGACTCCTATTTATTTAATAAGTTCTATAGTCATTTGAATGGAGTAGCTCTTTCTCTTCTTGTTTGATTTTGTTGATAACATAAAGGAATATAAATTATTTAGGTGGGTTTGTTTTATTTCTTTCAACTTTGCTGAAATTATTATTTCAGTTAATTGTTAGTTCAGTTTTAGACATATTTTGTTTCAGATGTTTATAATAAATTCATTTTGAGATGTCCAGTAGGCAGTTAGAGATGTGAAACTAAAAGTCTGAGGAGAAAGAAGTTAGGGCTTCATAAGTAGATCTGAGAATCATCAGCATAGAGATGAGAATGTGTTCCATGGGAGCTGATGCGATCACCAAGCTAAGTAGTACAACTACTTCCTGATTAGTAGGAATAATGAATCTCAGTCTCATCTCAGCTACACGAAAATGTTCAGACCTTTGATCTTGCCACCCACAAATGTTCTAGTTCCATGTTCATAAACCCTGAAATTCCATTAATTGATCAAAATATGTTGTCATTGTACTTCTTCCTTTGCCTTTCAGTCCCTAGTTCTTCTTCATCTTCATAATCACACCCAATACCTTTACCCTTAGTTCTTTCTCAGACTATCATCCTGGCACTAGCTACTCTCTTCCCTTCTCCATCTTGATTCTTTGGCAAACCAGTAAATACACTGTGCCCCTCTCAAATCCCTTGCTTCCTTATTCTGCCAAAGATCTTACTCTGCAAAGCCTCAGCTTTTAATTACTCTTGTTGCTTCCTTTGCCCTTATTTACATGCTCCTAAATAAGGCTGGAGAAATCTCAAAATCTACTGTATCCACTATATATTTGTGTTACATAATCTTAACAAAGCCTTTACTGCAACAAGGCAATCCTTTCATATTCCCCTCATATATTCACTATCTACTCACTAAAGCAACTTTTACAAACTTTCTTATCGTATTTCAAACCTCCCATATCTTCTCTTTTCCCATCTTCTCAGATGAGAACTATGTCTAATATTTTATTTTTAAAATTGAGCCTATTCAGAGAGAATTCCTTCTTCTTCCCTCTTTTTCACAATACTCATATGCTTTCTAACTATCTCCTTCTTCATCTGTGTTTATGTGTATGTGTTGAAGTCCCCTTATATGAGGGCATAAGTTGAAGAGAAGAAAAAGACTGTGAGCCAGGCACTGACATTGAGAAAGGAAAGAGAATGTCTAGTATGGATAACAGTCACCAGACTCTTGATTGGGTAGTGATTATAGATTGAGTGAATCTCAGAGGAGAGATTACTTAGTGAATATGGTAGAGAGAGCCTGAAAGTGGCAGTAGGGAGCAAAGAGTAAGGTTTATATGAGGCCTATATTCTTTCTGTCTGGCATTCCTTTTAAGTGAGACAGCAAGTTACCTTTTTTCTTCCTTTTCTTTCTTCTTAATATCATAGGAACTGAATAAAATTACCTCAGGTCCAATGTTTTTCTTCTTTATCTCCATTTAGAACTCTTAAAGACACTTTGTTTCTTCTCTTTCATTGGAATGTAGGTACTTCATTGTAGATCCCCTTTCAAATGCTCGAATGTTTTAATTTTCTCTTGACTTCTGTTTGCATTTCTTAGTTTCTACTCAGCTTTGGTCTTTTCATCAGAAATGTGTGAAAGTATTCTATTCTATTAAAGATATATTTTTCCCCTGTAAGATTATACTCAGTTTTTCAAGGTAAGTTTTTTTTTTATTGTATGCCTTCATCATTTGCCTTTTAGAATATTATATTCCAAGATCCTTCATTCTTTTGTAGTGGTAGCTGCCAAGTTTGATGTGATCTGAACTATGGTTCTTCTACTCTATTATTAGCTGTTTTCAGAACTTTTTCTTTGACCTCAATGCTCTGAATTTTGACTATGACATTATTAGGAGTTTTCATTTTGGAGTTTTTTTCACAAGGTGACTGATGGATAATTTCTATTCTTCCCTTTCTCTGATTCTTATTTTCATTTAAGCTTCAGGCTTTTTTATTCATAATATTATGATAATTCTTAGATTCTCCTTCATGTATTTTCCTGGTTTGTTATTTTGGTAGTATATACTTTATATTTTCTCATTTTTCCCAGTCTTTTGATTTTTTTTTTATCAGGCATAGTTCAATTTATTTTTTACAAAAAAAATACATCTATGTGGTTGCCACAGCAGCTGCCTGGGTCCCCTGGACAGACACTTGAGTGTGAGTCTTCACAAGATGGTCGGTGAATTCCTGATAAGGGGACTTAGTGAACACAGTCTCCTTCCATAGGTCTGGGGTTAGATAGCTGTATGTTTTGGAGATGACATCAAAGGTAGCTTTAGTGAAGTTGCCCAGAGTGGCAGTACAGCCCCTTGCAGAAGTGTAGCAGTCATCAATTCCAGCCATCATCAGGAGATTTTTAGGCACAGGAGCTGAGACAATGCCAGTTCCTCTAGGGGCGGGGATCAGGTGCACCAGAACTGACCCACATCGCCCAGTGACCTTGCAGGGTACTGTGTGAGGCTTGCCAATTTTGTTCCCCCGGTAGCTATGTCTCACAGGAACTATAGACAGCTTGGCCAGAATGATAGCACCACGAATAGCTGTGGCCACTTCCTTGGAGCACTTGACACCCAGACCAACATGGCCATTGTAGTCACCAATGGCCACAAAAGCCTTGAACCTGGTACGTTGCCCAGCTCTAGTTTGTTTCTGAACAGGCATGATCTTCAGAACCTCATCTTTCAATGAAGATCCCAGGAAGAAATCTGTGATCTCAGACTCCTTGATAGGAAGCGAGAAAAGATAGATCTCTTCCAAAGACTTGATCTTCATGTCCTTGACTAACCAGCCCAGCTTAGTGACAGGAACCCACTCCTTGTCTTCAGCCTTTCCTCCCCGGGCCCTGTGGCCTCGGCCACAGCCTTGACCTTGGCCTCCACTGCCGAAGCCACCGAGGAAGCCTCCCCGGCCTCCAATACCGGGGCCCCCGGGGCCTCCTGGGCCTCCTGCACCTCCTGCAGCACCAGTGTCATCTGCCATTTGGTGTTCACCAGAAGTAGAAGGTTGATTTTGTTTTAATATTTATTTCTTGGAGTAATTTATTTGTGTTTGTCTCATTCTACTTTTCAAAGAGTTAAATTCTTAGGCAACATTTACTGCTTTCCATCTTGATTTATTAACTCTCCTTCCCATTATTTCTTCCTTTCATTTCACTTATCATTGAATTATATATTTTTTAAATCTCTTACTTAATTTCTTTCAGATATTCTCATTGTCTTTATTGCCAACCCATTCCATTATGTGAGATTGTACTTAGACTCATGGAGTTACTCTCTCTTTCTGGGTTTACGTCTTGGGCTTCTCTTAGTCCATAGTATTTCTTCATTCTGAAGAAATAAAGAATAGCATTTTCTTCTGTTTATTCATATCTCCAGTCTTAGTTTCTAGATTAGAACTTTGCGTTGTTTTATTTTCTCATAATTTTAGGTGGTATGGGCAGGCTTTGGTTCTAGATGGGCAGCTACAACTAGATTCCACCTTCTGTAGGATTTATTGAATTTTGGCTTAGTATCCTGGTAAATCAACTTAGATTTTTCTCTTGGTCCCTATATTCTCTTTTTTGTACAGAGTTGGTTCCATCCCTTGCTGTGATCCTGGAAGGCTCAAATCAGATATTGCTGATTACCCTGTATAATGCCATGCATGAGCAGCTTTCCACAAGAATGCTACTGTGAACAGTTTTTAAGGTTCTGATTACACAGTATAGTGAACACTCTATTCCATAACAAATCAAAGCAAAACTTTCACAGAAAATCAAGGTACAATATTCACAATATTACAGAAAATCACAATATAGTATTCACAACAGCTTATCATTAAAATGGCCACATATTTTTCACCAAAGTGGTCACAATATTTAGAACAAAGAACAATCATCTCAAAGTACAGTAGTCAAGTCTTCCACTCATAAGGCACACTAGGTTAACTCAATTAGTCACTTATTCAAAGTCTTTCACTCATGGAGCAACTAAGTTAATTCAATGAGTTACTTAGCAATCAATTACTAAGTATCATTAATACACAAACATCCACCCCTAGGTCAATAGTAAACTACAATTTCATCATTACTCAGTACCCACAGAGAGATCTTTTCATCTTGACTTGGGTCCAATTCTCAAGATTCCCTGGATCCCCTTCCATGGTCCCAGATTCTACCTGGATTCACAAACTGTCACCTGGGTTCAATGGCAGACAGCTCCCAGTTCCTTGTCCAGCTCTCTGGGCTCCTCTGTCACTTGAGTTCCTGGGCTTCTGGGCTCCTCTGTCATCTGGGTTCCTAGGCTCCTAGGCTCCTGTTCAGAAGAAGCTCCATCACCACAAGTTCTTAGGAAATTCTGGCTCAGTTCTTGATTCTCTCTTCTGTAGCTGCTCTGCCACCAGATGCTGGTCCCAAGAAATTCTGACTGTGCCTCTCTGGGGCTTTACTTATAGCATTAGCTACTTCCTGTTTCAGCCAACCCCTTCCTGTTACACAGGAACAGGGGTTCATACCTTCTGTTTCTTTCACAGAGGTTTGACTAGTTACTAAGTGCTAAGTACCTGCTTCCTTGCCAATACAAAAAGGGGTCTTCAATTGGCATTACAACCTGGTGTAGGAGGTTACCTGCAAAACTTCAGATGCTTTGCTTCCCAAAGACTGCCTTGACACTCCTGCTGTACCTCAGAAATAAGATATCTGGACTCTAAGCTGAGCATTAGGTACTGGGTCAGGAAGGTACAGGACTAGTTTTGATCTGGTACAATCTAGGTCTCTCTTTGACTATAGGTCTGGCATGTCCCTGGGCCCTGCTCTGGGATACTTGTCTAGCTCATTCTTCTTCTGTGACTGAACATTGTATTGCCTGGGCCTTCTGCTAAGTATACTCTGGCCCTGTATCCTGATATGAGTCTGGGTTTCTTTTAATACTGTTTCTTCTCTACCTTCACTTGCTTATCATCCTTCACAGGTTACTGACAGTACTCTTATGCAGTTCTGGACTAGAGAGAGGAGCATAGAGCTGTTTTTCTTTGGTTTTCTTTATCATTGTTATTTCTGGTGCATTTGTAGAGATTTACTGGGAATTTTGAGGAGAATGTGACCTCTTCTAGGTCTTGAAATGTCACCATCTTAAGTTAAAATCTAGAAATGTCATTTTTCAATAGACAAGTCAATTTTGGATCAAAAGGGTCTTGCCCTGATAGGAAGGAAGGAAGGAAGCAAAGAAAGAAAGAAAGAGAGAGAGAGAAAGAAAGAAACTAGCATGAGGATAATGTGGCCTGAGCCATCACCCAGCCTGCAGTGCCAGAGATTGGCACCTTTCTAAGCAAAAACAACATAGCACTATTTTGACTGATATTAAAAATGTTTTCTAAATAGAGTAAATTTTCATCATTAAATTATCTTGGTTTATTTTAAGTTTATTCATCCTGTCCCTTTATTTTTAGGACATTATTCCATACCTCTAGACCCTTCAGACCACCTGTTATGACTTTTGTCAATATATTTCAAGCTTCAAATTCTTTCATGGCTAAATTAGTTTATAAAATGATCTTATACTGTTCTGCCTAGTGGATGTATTAAATTAGCATAGCATTTCATTGACAGTTAAAGACTATTCTCTACCCTCCTTACTGCTGTTACTGTCACGCATCTTTCCTGCTTCTAACCTTTCTTCTCCTTGTTTTTATGCTCTCCTCCACTTCCTGCCTCTACCTTGCCTTTTTCACCCATTCATTTGCCTTGAGAAATTTGGCTGGCCATATTTGCCTTTTATATAATTTTTAAGCTCTAATCAGTGATTCTTGCCCTGTTGGAAAAATTTTAAAAGCATTATTTCCTGTGCCATTGTGATTTTTCCATTCCTTTTGTCTAAAATTGGATAAATTGTACTATTTTGTGAACCATCTTGTCAGTTTTAATATTATGTAAATCATTTTTCATTTCTTGTAAAAGATAATAGAATTCTAGGAATACGTAGTTTTAAGTCATATTAGTCATGTAGTTCTGTTCTCTGTGGGGAGAACAAAAGCCAGTTTGTGCTTAGTATATTGTATAGCATTTGAAGGAAGAAAACTTATCTAAGTGCTCTAAGTTAAACTGATACTTAAATAACTGCCATTATGCTTTCTGTAACCACCACCATGGCATGAGCCAAAGTTCATATTTAGTAGTAGTTTATATAGGCAAGTTTAGTACATAGTTTTTTGATTCAGAATGTCTAAATATAATACACTTGAAAAATAATGGTTTGGGGGTTTTTTGTTTTCTTTTTGTTTTAGTGTTATCGGGCTTATATAATATGTTAAAGATGTTCATAAGAGGGATTGCATTGAAGCAAGCACCAAATTTGGAGTCAGAGCACCTGTATTAAAATCCTGGCTTTCTGTGTATGACTTTGAGCAAGTGATAAGTAGGTAGATAGTTAATAAGATGGATGGATGGATGGATGGATGGATGGGTAGATATACAGACAAACACATAAATACATACATAATATATACAGACAGGGACTTGAAAAAAGAAAAAGGAAGGGGACAGAAGTATTTTATATTCATCATATAATACAGTAGTGGAACAAGCTAAGAAAAAAGCACTATTTTAATTTCTTCACATTTTTAGTCAGTTACTAGTGCTAACTCAAGGGAACTACAAAGAGATGAGTTGAACTAATGTTGAATCATTTTCATTACTCTTCAGTAGCTTAAACTTTTTTGTGGTATTGCTTATTACTGAATGTCAAATTTCCAGAAGAGCTTAGCATAACTTCATTGCAATATGTGAAAAGTTATTAATAACATTATTACTAGTCATTCGTTTCATATTTTACAATTTTGTTGTTCACTTGTTTCAGTTATGTCCACTTCTTAATGATCCCATTTGTATTTTTCTTGGCAAAGATGCAGGAGTGGTTTTCCATTTACTTCTCTAACTCATTTTACAGATCAGGGAACCGAGGCAAACTGGTTAATTGATTCATCCAGAGTCACAGCTAATATGGCTCTGAGGCCAGATTTGAATTGAGATTTGGACTTGACTCCAGACCCAGTTCTCTTTCCATTGTGCCACCTAGCTGTCCTATATATACGCCCTAATATACTAAAATATAATCATGAATGCCCATCTTTCCTTCCCTAGCAGTGTGGCCTAGAAGCATTCTCTGTCTCTTTTGTTGGATTCTCCTTCAGATCACACCCTCTAGCCTTAGGTGTCTCTATAGGTTTTGTTCTGGGTTTTCTTCTTTTCTTCCTCTATACTTTGTTACTTGATAATTTTATCAGCTCCCATTTTAATTACCATCTCTATGTAGATGGCTCTCAAAGAACCCTATCCTATCCTAACCTCTCTCCTGACCCCTGGTCTCCAACTGCCCTTCAGTATTTCTAGCCAATGGGATTGAGGAAGGTGAGGAAGGAAATAGATGCTGATCATCATCAGGAGGAAGAAAAGAGAGCAAAAGGGTAGCAAAGGTATAAAGGCCTTTGTATGCAGTGACCTGCACAAATAGAAAGTGGGGGATGAAGGTCGCTGGCGTGGGTTGCTGGAGGCTGGGCTGGCTGGTGGCCTGAGCCGGCCAGTTACTTCGCTGATGATGTCGGTGTTTCATGACGAGGTGGAGATCGAAGACTTCGAGTACGAGGAAGAAACCTGTTATCCCCTGTCCATGTGGGGATAACTTCGTCATCACCAAGGAGGATTTGGAGAATGGGGAAGAGGTGGCCACCTGTCCCAGCTGCTCCCTCCTACTCAAGGTGATCTATGACCGAGATCAGTTTATGTGTGGGGAAATAGTCTCTGTACCTTCGACCAGCAAAGAGTTAGTTAAATGCTGAAGAAAGCTTTGAAAACCTAATTTATACCAAATAACCAAAGGATGTGCCCAGAGTTGAACCTTTTCATCAACACTCAAGATAATCAGAGCGAATTTAAAATGTTGTGTATAGTAAGACCCACCAATGGCTGTCTCCCTTTAATAGCCGTCATTAGGCCATCGATCTGTCTAGTCCCTAGTATATATGGTTACATGGTGCCAGTGTTTTACTCACTATGACTTAACCTGTAAAGCAGTTGTTATTGCTGTCTCAACCCCAATATTATACCAAGACTGTATTGTGCAATAAAAAGTATGTGTCTAAATGCAAAAAAAAAAAAGAAAGAAAGTGGGGGATGCATGGAGTTATGGTGAATAGGCTTGTTTCACTGTAAGAGATGAAGGTGAGAAATATAGTCTATAAAATACATAGCACTGGGCTTAGGGTTCCACTTCTACCATTTCCTACCTATGAGACCTGAGGCAGGTCAGTTCATCTCTCTAGTCTCTAGTTTCCTGATCTATTAAAAGAGATTTGATGAAGGTAACCTTTTTTTTGTTGTTGTTTGGTTTTGTTTTGTTTTTTTTTTGGAGGGCAATTGGGGTTAAGTAACTTGCCCAAGGTGTCACAGCTAGGTTTTTGTTTGTGTGTGTTAAGTGTCTGAGGCTGGATCCAAACTCAGGTCCTTCTGACTCCAGGGCCAGTGCTCTACTCACTGCACCACCTAGCCGCCCCTGAAGGCCCCTTTTGAAACATGTTTCCAGGAAAGTCAAATCACCTCCAACACTGCCATGATCATCAACTCTCCTTAGACCTTAATAGAGACAGCCCAGGACCCTTGGGAACAGCCATGACCTTCAGTCCCTAAAGTAATCATTTAGGAGAGGAATTACTGTGGAAAGGGGCCTAGCTTCCTCATCACCATCAGCGACAGCTGCTGACCAAGTGTCAGCTGCAGGTAGATAGGCATAAGAGGCCTAGGAGTGGCAGCAACCACTAGCCTGCTTCCAGCCCTCAATGTCATCATCTGAGGAGGCAGCTACTGTGGAGAAAAGGTCAGCCACCCCCCACCAGCCACTAGCTAACTATCATATACAGGACAGGCAAGCCAGGAGGCAGGGTGCACCTGGCAAGTCAAGCTGTTACCACCAGCTTGACATCATCTTTCCTTAGACTGATGGAGATAGCCCAGAACTCTGAACCCAAGAGACTTTGTAGTTGGCAATATGTCTAGTTAAGAGTCTTTAGCCATCATCCTGGGAGGCATTGCTGTGGAGATGCAGCCTAGCAGTGGCTCCTACAAATGCTATAAGCCACTTCTGTTGAAAGACCAAAAAAGACAATTCTTGTCACCAAAGTCAAATGGTTCAGTATGAGAAAGTAATATGATTTTATCAGTGTAAATAATGTTAAAGAAGGGTTTAATCATCGGCTTTGCCACTGCACCCTCAGTAGCATTGGACCTTTCTGTCAGATCTGCATTTTAGCAGGGGCTGTCTGTTTTATTAGAATGTATACTTAAGAGCAGAAAGTACTTAATAAATACCTTATTCATTCATTTACTATGAAATAGGATTGACATATACCAGAAATATCTGGTTTGTCAACAGAATTTGTAAATTGAAAGGAACCAGAGTGACCATTTGATCCAATTGACGCCTGAAAAAAAAATTCTTTCTACAACAAACCTGATAAAAGAATATCTAGCCTTTGCTTGAAGGCTTCCAAAGAAGAGAAATAAGCCAAACCCATTTTCCTAGAGCAGCCCACCATGTTTTTGGAGAACTCTTATTCAGAGTTTTTAATCCTTTTTCTCCCCCTCCTCACAGACCTCTTTTGATAGTCTGATGAAACCTATGAACCCTTTTCAGAATAGTGTATTTAAAAAGAGAAAACAAAATGTACAGTATTCCAGTGAGTAACAATTATATTGCAATAAAGTTACCAAAAATTTTTAAAACTAAATTTGTAGGCCCTAGATTAAGAACCTTTGGTCTGATTGATACTTAAATTTAAATTTGCCTCTTCCACTTCTAGTTCTGCCCTTGGGTGAAACAAAAACAAGTTTAATCCCTAATCCATTTAACTGCCCTTCAAATACTTGAAGATCTACTGTGTTTCTTCTAAGTCTTGCCTTTGCCTTCTTTTAGGTAAAACATCCTGATTCTCATATAGTTTGAACTTGAGGTTCACCAACATGGGCACCCTTTTCTAGATGTTTTATATATTATTAGAGAAATACCTCAAATAACTTGAAGCATGGGTAAATTCATATGCTTTATTATTAGGATAAAACACATCCAAAGCATTTTTTAGGACTTAGGACTTTAGGATTCATTATGACAGACCATTAGATCATGGGGATGAAGTTTGAGCACCATTTCCTATGTACTTTGATAAAAAGGGAAATAAGTAATGTAGTTGTGATGAATAACTTCTCTAAGGGTTACCATTATAAAAGTTCTTTATGAATATTATAGTAAATTCCAGCATAATCTATGGTGTTACCTCATGAAAATATTTGTGCCCCAAATTTCAGTAATGAAGCTATGGTGGCCTGTTGTAAATAAAAAATATATTTCCTTTTTCTTTGTCTTTTATGACCAAGGTTTTTCTATGATTTAAAATTACTTCCCTCCCTATAATGGAGAGTTATGAAAACTAGAATCAAATTTAAGCATACAGTTCTCATAAATCATGATGGCCTCTAAGTTAAGCGTCAAAGAGGGTACATTCTACCACTCTTTCCATTAAGGCCAGATTAATGGATATGGGTTTTTAAAACTAATTCAGTGATGGATAAATGGGTTCCCCCATTGACCCCATGAAGTGACTTCTCTCTAGCCTGCCTAGTTATTATGAGCTTTTTTTAACTCCTATTTTTGCATATAACTTAGACTCTTAATGGCAAAGATCAGTCACTTCTGCTGAGCTCAAACTCAAATGAAAGAATTGACAATATGGGGAATCCGTACACTCAGTTAAAATGTTGTCCTTTATCAACTCCTCACATATGACTTTCTGTCTAGCTTTTGTAAGCTAGGAAAACAATCTGTGGTACTCTTAGAGTAAAAATATGCCAGAGATACTATTGCATTGTCGCAATAAAGTTTGAGACTGCAAAGACTCTGAATTACTTAAAGTAGTTCCTAAGGTTTTTCAAATTAAACAGATGCCAAAGAGATTAATCATCAATTTCCTGCTGCTTTTGGCAGGTCTATGTATGTACTGTCCTAAAACCATTTGAATTTATTGATTTTGAAATTTCTGATTACTTTCTAAAGATTTTTCTTTTTTCCCCCTCTAAATTTACTTTGGGCAAAGACAAAAAAAAATCCACACCAGAACACATTGGCCTATTCTTGTGCCAAGACTTTCAGGGAAATATTTTATATGATTAATTCTGCGTGGTTAATCTAGTGTAAAAAATCAATTTTATCCATTTTATGTTAGGAGAGCATGACCATCCTGTGTAGACTATTTAAAGATTCTCTGACTTTCATAATCTAAATTTAAATGTTCATTGTTGTACTTATTTTTTTGTAATTATATAAGCTAAATGATAAGTTACATTCCTGTGTAGGCTAAAAGCTTATTTCATCAGCAAATCTGTATCATTTCTTAATAAAGTAGTATCCTGTCCTTGCCCTGGGCAAACCCAGAGTTATGGTAGTCTGAATAAATTTAGAATCTCTGGACTTAATTCCATAAAATATATAGGTCATGACCCAGGTTATTTGTAATAGATCTGGATTTAGTTAATTACTTTCCTCCTTATCCAGTGAGTACTATTGTCCTCTTGTGTGCTGTTAGTGGAAAGAGCATTGGGTTTGGAATCATAGGACCTTGATCCAAATATTTTATCTACTTCTTACAACCTGTGGCAAGTCACCTCATCTTTTAGGCCTTAATTTTCTTATCTGAAAAATGAAATGGTTGGACTAGATGATCTTTAAGGTTTATGAGACTCTGATTATTTCCTTTTCCTCTCACTGTTTCTGTCTTAGAACTAGGCAGAAAAACAATGAAAAAGAATAAATCTATATAGCAAATTCTTTCATATTGATCTCAAAGAGTTCCAAATTATGAGAACAGCTCTTACCGAGTGAATAAATTATTCTGAGAGTATATTGTAAACACCTTGGGGCATGCTGATTAGCCTTTTGGACCATGGAAAATAACCATTCTGATATCTTCATGGTCCTTCATTAATTGTTAGAATTATTATACATGATTTCCACACAGGGAATCATTTACACACTGTGGAACTCTGGCTCCCTGTCTCATAAAATCCTCCAAGATTGCTGAGAGGTATCTAACAGTTTGGGCCCTTTCTATTTGACATATGGGAAGAGTTAAATACAAAGCAGTTAAAACTCTTGTACAGCACTCTGAGGGAGTGCTGAGTCAGGGCCTGACCCTGAGGGAGCACTAGTTGAAGACTTAATTGTAGACTTTGGGGAGGAGGACCAGCAAAAAAGTTCTCCCTGATTCCATCTGTACTGTTTATGCCAATCCTATTCTTATTTATGAACTCTCTGTTACATCGTCATACTAATGACTTTGCCCTTATCTTTCTGTTTTCACAGGATTTATATAAGCATTCAACTATGTCTTGTTTCTATATTAAAGTTCAGTAAAGTCTTGAAAAGAGTAATGAAAAATGATTGAGTCTATGTTAACATTTTACTGCAGTCTTCTAGTTTTGACTTATGCAGCTCTTAAGATCTAAATATTCAGAATTTATTTTTATTTAGGGAGAAATTAATATATTAAAGGTGTTTAGCTAGTAGGTAGGAATGCTGAGTTATTCAGCATGCATGACTTGCTTGTCAAACAAAATTCCAGCTGCAGATTTTTCCTTAAAGGTCTTTGGAAAGGTGAATGTTAGAGATGAAGTGATATTATTCCATGTTTGGATTTTTTTATACAATATAGTAGTGGAACAGGCAGGAAAGAAGCCCTGACTGAATTCCTTCATGACATGTTAAGGCAGTTTTTAGTTCTACCTTAAGGAAATCATAGAGAAATGTATAGAACTAGCATTAGATAAATAACTGTTGTATCTTCAACAGTTTTCACTTTTTATGATATGGTTATTACCAAGTAACAAGTTGCAGGAGAAGCTTATTTGTCAGAACTTCATTACGCTGTCTAAAAATTGTTAAGGTCTTATTGTTAGCAATAAAACCAGGGGAAACAATTCTTATGTTTATAAATGATATGAAAGATAAATATATAATTTATTGTGTGTCTGCATTGTGCTAAGCACTAACAATATAAGTACAAGCAAAAAAGTAATCCCTTCCTTCAAGAAGTTTAATATTCTAACGGGAAAAGAAAACACACAAAAGGAAGCTGGAAAGCAAAAGGCCAGAGGCAGTGGCATTAGAAACTAGACTGTCGCCAAGGTCTTCTGCACCTGTAAATCCTGTTATGCCAAGTTTCCAGTGCCTTCTGCTCTAGCTGTTACACAAAGAACACAGAGGCATAATGGACAGAAAGCAGACTTCAGAATCAGGAAGACTAAGAATCAGGAAGACTCAGATTCAAACCCGGCTTCTGACAGACTGACATACCCACATGCCCTAGGCAAGTCATGAAACCTCCCAGTGCTTCCAGACAACTCTCTAAGACTTAAGTTTTAGAGTACTAAGGATTGGTGGAGAAGGTTCCTTATGGAACAGCACAGTCTCACACCACCATATAATAATAACTAATATCTATTAATAACTAACATTTATATAGCATTTGCTAAGTGCCTGGCACTGTGCCAAGCACTTTAAAGTTATTATCTTCTTTGATTCTCAAAACATCCATGGGAAGTATGTGATACTATTATCATCTTCATTTTACAAATGAGAAAACTGAGGTAAACAAAAGTTACTTGCCCAAAGTCACACATCCAGTAAGTGTCTGAGAATGGATTTGAATTTAGATCTTCCTGACCCTAGGCTTGGAGCTCTATCCACCATACCACCTAGCTGCTGACATGCACAAACAATACTATGTTAGTGATTTTGTTATATCTTATATAATTGTACCACCAGATTGTCTTAAGTCATTCTGTAGTATGATTATATTTTTAATGAGAGGGAATGTTTTTAACTCCTAGAATCAGCTTAATTTTTCCCTTTTCTTATAGCCATGAAAATGAAATCTTAAAAATTGACTTGTATCTGATACAAGTCTTGGCTAGTTATAAAAGCTATACAGATAGTTTACCTATAGAACATTGAGGTGACTTACAGGGAAAATGGAAAACATATTCCTCTTACATTTGCTTAATAATCAATGTCCTTTTGACCTTTTTTATGAGCTTTAGCAGCTTCCATTGATCCTTTTACCTTAACTGGCTAAAAAGTTTATGCTAGAGATTATAGTCCAGAAAATACTTGAGCACTGCAATATTTCATCAGCATTGGTGCTCCGTCAGTGCAGATCACAGCCCCTCCATGTCTTCTCATCTTACACAACCCTTGTTCATGTTCTCACATTAATGTATCAGAGAGGATCTGCACAACCCATGGCAACATTTCATCTAGGACTTTTTGAATGCCTTTGCAGTATTGGTTTTGTCCATCAGTTATCTCTTGCTTTTACTACATAGTCAGCCTGCTTCATTTTTTGAGGGTATATATTTTCTGATATATTTCCATTGATGTATTTTCTTTTTTGGCGGGTGTGGGAAGGCAAGGTAATTGGGGTTAAGTGACTTGCCCAAGATCACACAACTAAGGATGTGTGTCAAGTGTCTGAGGTCGGATTTGAACTCAGGTCTTCCTGACTCCAGGGCCGGTGCTCTATTCACTGTGCCACCTAGCTGCCCCTTGATGTATTTTCAAAGGTAGTTTTTTTTTTTTAATTTTCTTTTACATTTAAATGGTTTACATCACTTGACCCTTAAATAATGCTTATAACATTAGGAGCATCGTAGTTAAAAGAGTATATTTACTTACTAGAGGATTTACTTAGGCCCTACCATGTATACAGAACCTTTTTAATATAAAAAAAATTAATTTTCTTTCAAGATTATAAATTTGACTAAACTAATAAATCCAGACTAAAATACAAATATTCACGTATTATATAATGCTATTGCTAGTTCCCTAACAATAGTATAGCCGACTTCCACTCTTACTTGGAATACTGAAAAGTCTTATTTATTTCATTATTCTGTGCGCCTCACTACAATGACTTCACTTCTTTTAGAGTAATACTATTATACAATTTTTCCCCACTCCCTAAATCTCCTAAATGTGATCTTGAGCAGGTTTCCCTGGGTCTCAGTTTCCTTATGTGAATAATGAGGGGGTCATACTAGATGGACTTTGAGATTTCTTCTAGCTCAAAATCTATGATCCCAACACTCCACTTCAAAATTATATAAAAGGGGGACTCTGAATGACCTGTGGAGCTCTAGGACCCACAAAATGACACAGAGAATCTAACCTCCCACTGAGGACAGCCTGGAAGCCCAGCAGGGAGCAGCCAACACAGCACTCTGGGAGCCAAGCTCAGGACCTTGTGAGTTGGAGGTTTTAGCCCCAGGGTGGCTGGACCAACAGCCAGCTTGAGGGACCCCAGAACACCAGCTGCTCTGGCGTTTCCAGGATTATCAACACATAGATGCTTAGGACAAAGTGAGAGGTCAGTGCCCTATGAACTTTGGGCCTGGTTGGGAGAGCACTTCTTCCGCTGGGGGTGAGAAGCCACTAAGGAGCCGACACAGCTTGTGACACATTGCCATGTTGCAGCTTCAGCTCCTGGTCTGCGAACTGTAGGGGGATCCAGTGATCAGTCGGGGGGGGCGGGGTTATCGCTCTTGCTTTGCCCTTCTTGGATATGTATTGTGGTCTGGGGTGGAGGTCTTTGGGTGTGTGACCAGCTTGCCAGAGTGTGTGGAGGCTTCAGAGAGAGCACCCAACTAATACCTCTGGCAGTTGAGAAAACCCCAGCATTTAGGACAGAAGCTCCCCTGGCTGGGGACAGAGACCTACTGTGGCAGCAAGCCCAAAAGTCAAGTAATTGAGTGGCAACATGCCTAGGCAAAGGAAACAAAATAAACAGAAAAATGCAACATTAGACTCCTATTTTGGGGGCAAAGAGGATCGAAGCATGGAACAGGAGGAGGACTGTGAGGTCAGAACTCCTGCACCAAAAGCCCCAAATGAAAATACAAGCTGGCTACAGGCCATAGAGGACCTTAAGAAGGATTTTATAAACCAAATAAGAGAAGTGGGGGAAAAATTGAAAAGAGAAATGAGAAAGATGTAAGAAAAGCATGAAATGAGAGTCAACAGCCTGACTGAAGAAAATAACACCTTAAAAATAGATTAACTCAAATGGCAAAAGAGGCTCAAAAAGGCAATGAGGAGAAGAATGCCTTAAAAAGCTGAATTTTCCAGATGGAAAAATAATCTCAAAAGCTCACTGAGGAGAATCATTCCTTCAGAATTAGACTGGAGCAAATGGAAGCTAATGACTTTATGAGAAATCAAGATGCTGTTAAGCAGATCCAAATAAATGAAAGAATAGAAGGCAATGTGAAATATCTCATGGGAAAAACCACTGACCTGGAAAATAGATCCAGGAGAGATAATTTAAAAATTATTGGACTACCTGAAAACCATGATGAAAGAAAGAATCTAGAAATCATCCTTCTCAAGGAAATTCTCAAGGAAAATCGCCCTGATGTTTTAGAACCAGGGGGCAAAATAGAGATTGAAAGAATCCACAGATCACCTCCTGAAAAAGACCCCAAAAAGAAAACTCCTAGGAATAATGTAGCCAGATTCTAGAATTCCCAGATCAAGGAGAGAATATTACAAGCAGCCCGGAAGAAACAATTTCAATATTGTGGAAACTCAATCAGGATAGCACAGGATCTAGCAGCTTCTACACTGAGGGATTGAAGGGCATGGAATATGATATTCCAGAGGGCAAAGGAGCTGGGATTAAAACCAAGAATCACCTACCCAGCAAAACTTAGTATGTTTCAGGGGAAAATATGGTCATTCAGTGGAATAGAGGACTTTCAAGCATTCTTGAGGAAAAAACCAGAGTTGAGTAGAAAATTTGACATTCAGACACAAGAAGCAAGAGATGCTTGAGAAAGCAAGCAGGGAAAAGAAATCAAAAGGAACTTATCAAAGTTGAACTATTTATATTCCTGCATGGAAAAACAATAATTGTAACTGATGAAACCTTTCTCAGTATGAAAACAGCTGTGAATGTGTGTATATATGTTTACAGGTATAAATAGATAGAAGGCACAGGTCGAATTTAATGGGAAGGGATGATAAGGGGTGAAATTGCGAGGTGAGAGAGGAACATAAGGAGAGGAGATGGAGAGAGACAGAATAGGGTAAACTGTCTCATGTAGAAGAAGCAAGGGAAAGTGGTTGCAGGGGAGGGGAACAACAGGAAGGCAAAAAAGGCAAAACCTTATTCTCATTGAACTTGTCTCAGGGAGAGAATGACATACATACTAAATGTGATATCTCACCCTACAGGAGAGTAGGAGGGAGGGGATGGGGGGGAGGAGATGATGGAAGGGAGGGCAGGCTGGAGGGGGGGAGGGAAGTTGGAAGCACCCACTTTTGAAAAGGGACAGGATCCAAGTGGGAGGTGGGATAGGAGGGAGGGAAATATAGTCAGTATTTTTACAATATATCTACTATGGTAATGTTTTGCATAGCTACACATGTACCACATATACTGAGTTGTTTATCTTCCCAGTAAGGGTGGGTGACAAGGGAAGAAGGGAATGGATCTGGAATTCGAAGTTTTTGTTTTTGTTTTTGTTTTTTAAGCAATTGGGGTTAAGTAACTTGCTCAGGGTTACACGGCTAGTCATTATTTATGTGTGGGTGCTCATTTTCTGAGGCCGGATTTGATCTCGGGTCATCCCAACTCCAAGGCCAGTGCTCTTACTCACTGCGCCACCTAGCCGCCCCTTTTAGGGCAATTGGGGTTAAGTAACTTGCCCAAGGTCACACGGCTAGGTTTTTGTTTGTGTGGGTTAAGTGTCTGAGGCCGGATCCGAACTCAGGTCCTTCTGACTCCAGGGCTGACACTCTACTCACTGCACCACTTAGCCGCCCCTAGAATTCGAAGTTTTAAAATCAAATGTTTTAAAAATATATAAATACTATTATTAATACTATTTTACATATAATTGGGAGACAGGATATGCAGGCATTGGGGCATGTGGATTTACCTTGCCCTACTGGAAAAGTCGAAGCGGGTATGGGAGAAGAGACGGGAGAGAGCAGATTGGATGAGGGGATATCCTGTGGGACTGCTATTCTGGGGTCATGGGTAGGGGAAAAATGGGGGAAAAATTGTAACTCAAAATCTGACTGAAATAAATGATGTAAACCAGAAGTTAATAAAGCATTTGGGAAAAAAAATCTATGATCCCAGGACCCAATTTTAGCAATAAAATATCTGCTATGATATGAATAAAGTTGGAATAACACAACTACAAATATTTTAAAGATTTGATTGCCTTAAAAATCATCAGATCCTGACATTGTTTTCCCTGAAAGATATAGCTAACATCTCTCTAAGTGTGAAGTTTAATCTAGACTCAGCTTTTTCTAATGAATATAGCTAGATAGTACTCCAGTACATCAGGAGACATGTTTGCCATATTTTAACCAAAATAGATTGTTTGGTTGCAGGCAGCTGGAATGACATGCAGTAGATTAATCACAGCCATTTATATTGTCTGTCTTGAGACTGAGCTAGGTACATCACAGGCAGAAGTAAAATAAATTTCTATGGTAGGACGTGCATATTGTTTTTTCTTAATTCAGCAGTAAATGTCACTATCAGATCACCTATTTGCCAAGATTTCCTGCATTTAATTTTAGTTTTCCAGACCCCATATCCATGTATACAGATTTTTGGATCAAATCATCATATGGTGCATCTCAGATCATGCTTTCCAACATTTACTTAAGAGACAAAAATCTATTTAGGAAAATTTTAACATTTGTGGTCATTCAAACCATCTCAATTCAGATTTCCCCTTTTTGTATTCTCACATGGTATTACCTTGTTATTTTACAAATTAAATTTAACCTCATGAGTTAGGATTCTTTGTCATAATTTTTTTTCACTTTCTAAGAAGTAGTTAGTCTTCTAAATAAAGTTGGCAAAGGGACAGTTGATGACTTCAGAGTAAAAGTCTTCAAACAATTTAAGGCAAGCTTGGAAAGATTAAAATACCCTCTTAAGTGGTAACCTGTATCATAGAAAAGTCATTTTCTCTGCCACTTGTCTCCTCTGCCCAGACTCTTAAAAAAATGTTCTAGCTTTAGGGTTGCTCCAAAACAAAAAGAAATGAGTGCCACTTAAGCGTTTTTTTAAATGTACAAATAAGAACAAGAAAAAGATTAGAAACAAAGATAATTTACATGTTACATTCGGCATATAACTAAAAGGAAAAGCAAACTATACATAATAGCGATTCCTTACCTTCTTATGTTCCACTTTTTATATTTTTCATTTTATTTGTTGTGTTCCAAATTTTTCTTAAGCTTAATAAATGTTCTTTTACATCTTCCTTTTTGTCCCATTGCCTTTCCTTGGTACCTTTGGTGATATTATATATTTGATACAATGTTATTATCCTTTCCTTATACTGGTTGATGAATTTGTTTCTTGTTACTCTATAAGATTGGATTTTTTCTTTCTAGTAAACCTTTTTGTTCAGTTGTTTCAGTCACATCTAAACTTTGTGACCTCGTTTTGGATTTTTCTTGGCAAAGATATTGGAATGGTTTGCATTTCCTTCTCCTGCTCATTTTACAAAGGAGAAAACTGAGGCAAACAGGGTTAAGTGACTTGCCCAGGGTCACATAGCTAGTAAGCATCTTAGGTTGGATTTTAATTCAGGAAAATGAGTCTAAGAGTAAATTACTCTTTGACTCTAAGTTGCAAAGAAGGTGCTCAGTCATAACTATCTAAAACCCAGGAAAGTAGATCAGAGAAATGTATAAAATGTTCCTTGAACTTAGATTGTGTCAATTATCTTAAAATCATAGAATTTTATAATTGGAATGTGTTATTGTTGAGTTGTTTCTGACTCTTCGTGACCTATTTGGGGTTTTCTTCGCAACAGTACTGAAATGATTTGCTTTTTGCTTCTCCAGCTTATTTTACAGATGAGCAAACTGAGACAAACTGGTTAAGTGACTTGCCCGGGGTCACACAGCTAATAAATGTCTGAGGCCAGATTTGAACTTAGGAAAATGAGTCTTCCTGACTCAGGGCCCTGCACTCTATGCATTGCACCACTTAACTGTATAGGTCATTAAATATGTAAAACACTTTATAAACTTTATATAGTGCTACATAAATATGAGTCATTATTATTGTAGTGTAATGGAAAGAAAACTTGATTTGGAGTCAGAGGACTTGGGTTTTAATATGTCTTTGCCACTTGTGTGACCCTCATCTTCAAAATGAAAAGGTTGGTTCTATTCAGCATTAAATCATACTTACTAAGCCCACTTGTCTGAAGAATGAATCCTCTTTACTTAGTTCCCATTAAGTCATCCTCCTGTCTTTATTTGAAAACTGCCAGGGATGGAAATTCACAATCTCCCAAGGTAGCCCATTCCAGTTTTTTAGATAACTATAATTGTTGGGAATTTTTTATTCATATTGAGCTGAAATCTGTCTCCCTCTATTTATCACCCATAAGTCTGAGTTCCCCTCCAAAGACAAGCAAAATAAGACCAATCCTTATTCTAAAAGAAGACTTAAAAATCAGGGGAATTCTAGAAAGAGGAAAACTTAATAGATCCATGAAATGGTATCAATTTTGAAGAGTAAGAGTTTACTTGAGATGGGGAGGGGGATGTAGAAAGGAGGATTGCTGAGAACAACATGAGGACACCAGACTTTGGGAAAATACCCTTGTGGACTAGGCCTTGTGGTCCCAACACTTATGCCCTTCAGAGAATATTGGGTTCGTGTCTGACTCTATAGTAGGAAATAGTAAAACCAGCTTTTCAAAAAGGGACAAAATTAGTGTATCAACCAACTCATGAATGTGATTTCAGCAAACCATACAGTACAAACAGAATGTATCAAGGACAGGAACAAATTTTTTTTGAAGGGCAGTTGGGGTTAAGTGACTTGCCCAAGGTCACGTGGCTAGTTTTGTGTTAACTGTCTGAGGCTGGATTTGTACTCAGGTCCTCCTGACTCCAGGGCCAGTGCTCTCTTCACTGTACCACCTACCCCCCCCCCCCAGGAACAAATTTTTAAGGATCAGAGTTCTTAGAGTTACATCTTTATGTTATGAAGTGATGAATATTACTTTAGCCCTGGAACTCACACGTCATGAGTACCCTCTGCCTCTGGAGCCCCTCCCTTGGAGTCCCACATTTAAGAATGCCCAGGACAGCTATCTCTTCATTGCCTACCAGGCTAGACTTCTCTATCAGGCCTCTGCACCAAGGTGCTCTCCCTTCCAGCTTCCTTTTATGTTATCTTCTCCCATTAAAAAATAATCTCCCTGAGGGAAAATATTGCCTTTCTTTTTGCTTACTTTGCTTGTACTAATGCTTAGCACAGTGTCTAACTCATTCTTAATAGATGCTTGTTGACTTGAGTTACCACCTCTTGGCCTAAACCTTTGGAGGCTCAACAGATGGGGACCTTTCTTATCTAGGGAGACAGGACTTCTGTGGCACTGTTCATGGGGAGGCTGAGAGGAGTGGTGTTGAACACAGGAAACCTAAAGCCCTGAAGGTTTGTCAGGTGGAGAGGCTAAAGGCAGAGAAAGGAAGGAGTGTATGGCACAACCCTTTGACTCTCCTGCTGCATCTTAGAGTTGTGGAAATGATTATAGAAATGTTGACACACCTTGAAGACTTAACAATCTGAATTTGCAATCTCATCTAAAACAATCTCATCTAAAAATCTAAAGCCAGAGATGATATAATAATGTACTAAAAGAAATCTAAAGAGTAAACTAAAACTTTATTTAAAAAATTAATAACTTCATCAAACTTTAAGGATATAAAATAAATCCATACAAATTATCCACATTTCTGTATAATATTAATAAAACCCAGCAAGCAACTGCTTATAGAAATAAAGATAAGCCTAAATATTTGGAATAATTTTAATTGCTCATGAGAAAGACAAGTCAATATAATAAAAAATAAGAGTACTACCCAAATTGATTTACACATTCAATGCCATACCAGTCAAACTGCCAACTTTATAAAATTGGAGGAAAAATAACAAATTTTCATATGAAGGAAAAAAAAGTCCAGAAAGAAATAATGAAATGAAATGGAAATGAAAGGGACCTAGTACTGCCAAATCTCAAAGTATACTACAAAGCAATAAAAATTAAAATAATTTAGTACTGATTGAAAAATAGATTAATAGCAGGAACAGATTAGATGCATAATATGTAGAAGCAAATATATCTAATACCCTCATATTCAGTCAACACAAAGTCACCAGCTACTGGAGTAAGGACTCAGTATTTGACAAATCTGCTGGGAAAATTGAGCAGCAGTATAGAAGAAGTTAGATTTAGACTAGGTCCTCATACCTCCAAATGAGTACAGTGATGTAGATATGAAAGGTCACATCATAAACAGATTAGAGAAACACAGAAAAAAAATCACCTTTCCAGTCTTTGTTTAGGAGATAAGTTTGTGACTAAACAAGGAATAGCAAGGATCACCAAAGATAAAATAGATAATTTTGATAATATAAAATTAAGAAGTGTTTGCACAAAAGGAAAAAAGACCTATTTGTACAAAAAATATTTATAGCAACTCTTTGTTGTGGCTAAGAATTGGAAATCAAAGTGATGCCCCAATTGGGGAATGGCTAAACAAACAGAATATTATTGTACTGTAAGAAATGACAAGTAATAGATCCAGGAGAGACAATTTAAAAATTATTGGACTACCTGAAAGCCATGATCAAAGAAAGAACCTAGAAATCACCCTTCAAGAAATTCTCAAGGAAAATTGCCCTAATGTTTTAGATCCAGAGGGCAAAATAGAGGTTGAAAGAATCCACCGATCACCTCCTGAAAAAGATCCCAAAAAGAAAACTCCCAGGAATATTATAGCCAGGTTCCAGAATCCCCAGATCAAGGAGAAAATACTACAAGCAGCCAGGAAGAAACAATTTCAATATTGTGGAAACACAATCAGAATAGCCCAGGACCTGGCAGCTTCTACACTGAGGGATCGAAGGGCATGGAATATGATATTCCAAAGGGCAAAAGAACTGGGAATGAACCCAAGGGTCACCTACCCAGCAAAACTGAGTATTTTGTTTCAGGGGAAAATATGGTCATTCAGTGGAATAGAGGACTTTCAAGCATTCTTGAGGAAAAAACCAGAGTTGAATAGAAAATTTGACATCCAGACACAAGAAGGAAGAGATGCCTGAGAAGGTAATCAGGGAAAAGAAATCAAAAGGAACTTATCAAAGTTGAACTATTTACATTCCTATATGGAAAAGCAATAACTGTGACTGATGATATCTTTCTCACTATGAAAATAATGGAAGAAGGGGGTGTGGTCATATGAATACATATGTGAATGTGTGTGTATATGGTTACAGTTATATATGGAGAGAGGGCATAGGTTGAATTTGTTGGGAAGGGAGAATACTCAAGGGATGAAATTATGAGGTGAGAGAGGAAAGTGGCAAGAGGAGATGGGGAGAGACAGGGTAGGGTAAACTATCCCATGTAGAAGAAGCAAGGGGAAGTGGTTGCAAGGGAGGGGGAGAATAAGGAAGGCTAAAAAGGCAAAACCACATTCACATTGAATTTGGTTCAGAGAGAGAATGACATACATACTAAATGGGATATCTCAACCTGCAGCAGGATAGGGGGAAGGGGGATGAGAGGAGGGATGATGGATGGGAGGGCATCCTTGGGGGGAGGGGAGGTTGGAAGTACCCACTATAGAAGAGGGACAGGATCATGTAGGGAATGGACCAGGTTGGGGGTGGGATGAGTGGGAGGGAATTATAAGCAGCCTTGTACAATATATCTACTATGATAATGTTTTGCATAGCTAGACATGTACAACATATACTGAATTACTTATCTCCCAAGAGGGAATGGGTGACAAGGAAGGAAGGAAATGGATCTGAAATTCGAGGTCTTAACATTAAATGTTTCAAATATATATAAATACTATTATTAATATTCTTTTGCTTGTAATAGGGAGATAAGATGTGCAGGCATTGGGACACAAAGATGCATCTTCCTCCAATGGAAAAGTCGAAGGGGGTATGGGAGAAGGTATGGGAGAGAGCGGATTGGAGGAAGTGATATCTTGTGGGACTGCTATTCTGGGAGAGTGGGTAGGGGAATAACGGGGGGAAAATGATTGTAACTCAAAATCTGGCGCAAATGAATGATGTAAAACTGAAGTTAATAAAGCATTTGTTTAAAAAAAAAAAGAAATGACAAGTAGGATAATTTCAGAAAAGCCTGGAAAGAATTACATCAACTGATGCATAGTGAAATGAATAGAATCAGGAGAACTTGTACACAGTAACAGCACTATCATTTGATGAAGAAATCTTAATGACTTAAGTATTCTCAGCAATACAATGATCCAAGACAATCCCAAAGAACTAATGATGAAGCATATTTACCATCTCCAAAGAAAGAATTGATGTTGATTGAATACAGACTGAAGCATGCTATTTTTCACTTTCTTTCTTTCATTTTTTTATTTTATTCAAGTCTTCTTGTACAAAATGACTACTGTGGAAATGTTTTACATAATTGAATTTGTATAACATATCTGATTACTTAACCATCTCAATGATGGGGGAGGGCTAGAATTTGGAACTCGAAACTTTAAATAATTTTTTTTAATTTTAAAAAGAAATGTTTGCATAAACAAATCTAATAAAGCAGAAATTAAAAGGGAAACAACTTGGAAAAAATCTTTGCATCAAGTTTTTCTGATAAAGGTCTCATTCCAAGATATATATTTATGGGAGGAGGGGGAGCCATTCCTAACTGAAAATGGTCAAAGCTTAGACTTTCTGGTGAAATAAAAGGGGCATCAGGTAGGTCACAAAACATGTGCACAATCCTGAAAATTACATGGAACTGGGAAAAATGGACATTATGTCCTTCACATATGTTCAGTCACATAACATGCATCTCAACCAAAGGTTCTTCAATTCTTATCAAAATAATAATGATAATAACAATAGCTAGCATTTATATAGTTATTTACAAACATCATCTTGTTGATTCCCACAATAACTGCGGCAGGTAGGTGCTGTATTCCCCATTTTACAGTAAAAAAAAGCAAACCAAAACAAAAACTGAGGTAGAGAAAGGTTAAGTGATTAGCTTCAGATAACAGAGCTGTTAAGTGTTATCTTAAATGGGATTTGAAGTCAGGTTTTCCTGACTCTAAGTCCTATATTTTATCACTTCACCACCTGACTGCTTACTAAAAGTACTATGCTGGCAAATGAATTGTCTAATATTCATTTCAATCAATGTAACCAAGAGATTTTTTTCCCACAAATCATCTTGAATATTTAATATAGAATTGTTTTGGGTGAGATCCCTTTTACTCTATGCTACATAACATGAAATCCTTTAAGATTTTTTATGCAATGTAAAATAATTCTTGTAAGTATTTCCATCTTTCCTTTATAAGTGTATAGTCATTATTCTGTCCTTGAGGCAGCTAGATGGCACAGTGAATACTGGGCCTGAGTCAGGAAGACTGGGCATAATAACCAGCACCTAACTCACAGGCTTGTTGGCTTGTTGTGAGGATGAAGTAAGATGATATTTGTTAAACGCTTGCACAGTACCTGGCACATAATAGGAGCTATATAAATGCTCATTCCCTTCTCTGTTCCCTGCTCTGAAGTCCCTTTTTAATCAAACATTCGTTCTTAAGAATTTGTGCTGTCCCAGTGTCTGGCCAAGACAGAATCCTGGCTCAAAATTAGCTTGCTTAAACTGAATCCAGATGAGCCAAAGTATCACTGGTAGACAGAGAAAAGTGTTCTAAAAAATATCTGGGATTGCAACAGCTTTTAGACCATAGAAGTGTGCCTATGTTTCTTACTGCTTCAGTATTCTACAATTCCATTTTTAAAAATATGTATTGAGTGCCTGCTATGTTCAGTGCACCATGCTGTATGCTGTGAGGGATACAAAGACAAGTGAAACAGTCACCATGCTTAAGAAGTTTTCAGCCTATTTTTTTTTTTAAATCAAACCTGTAAATTTCCCATTGAGAAGCAAAACAATCTGAAACTGTGCCCAAAGGGCTATAAAACTGTGTATACCCTTTGATTCAGTAATACCACTACTAGTTCTATACTCCAAAGAGATCAAAGAAAAAAGAAAAGAACCTATATGTATGAAAATATTTATAGCAACTCTTTTTATGGTAGCAAAGAATTAGAAATTGGAGAGATGCCCATCAATTGGGGAATGGCTGAACAAGTTTCGGCATATGATTATGATGGAATACTGTTATGCTATAAGGAATATTAAGGAGGGTAGTTTCAAAAAAAAACATGGTAAGACATATAATCTGATAGAAATTGAAATAAAAAGAACTGGGATATTATTATGTATAGTAACAGCAATATTGTAATGATGATCGACTGTGAAAGACTTGGCTACTCTGATCAATACAGTGATCTGAAACAATTCCAAAAGACTCATAATTTAAAAAAAATGCTACCCACCTCCAGAAAGAGAAATGATGAACACATAAATGCAAATTGAAGCATAATTTTCTCACTTTTTTGTGATATGGCTAATATGGAAATACATTTGGCATGATTGTACATGTATAATTGATATTTTGTTTGCCTTCTCATGAGTGGGGGAAGGGATAGGAAGGAGGAGAGAATCTGGAACTCAAAATTTAAAAAGAAAAGAATGTTAAATAATTTTTAAAAAGAGAGAGAATAATATGCTATCAGTCATCTCTGTGCCTGTGAGTAATTACACCATGATGAGTTGACTGGGACACTAATAGGTTGTGTGACTTGGCCCAAAGTCACCAAGCAAGTTTATGTCAGAGGTGGGACTTTAGTGCACGTCTTCCTGACCCCAAAGCTGGCTCTCCAGCTGTCTATCCTTTTTTCCATGCTGCTGCTGCTTCTACAGTCTAGTAAGGAGGATAAAAGTGAATTACTGTATTCAGTTGTTTTTCCTCTCCTTGAATTCTTAAGTAATTATGTTTGAAATGTCCTTTGTCACCTTTAGTTAGCTCAGAGATTCAACCTCCCCTTTTCTCATGATTTAAGGGAGAACTAACAATGTAGTACATAGTTCCAGCTCCCCTAATCTGAGTTCTGAAAGCATTTAGTTTTGAGTAACCATTGCTCATTATTTAGACATTTGCTTCAGTCATTTAGACATTTGTTTCAACTACCTGTTCATTTGGAATGAACTACCCATTTCACAAGAATATTGTAAGTAAAGGGCTTTTTATAATGTAAGCAAGTTTATAAATGTGAGCCATTTTTTGTCAATGATAACATTAAAACAATTTATTCTGAAAGTCCATTTATTGTCTAAGCCATTACATTTCTTTTGTTTCAGCACCTTTGTTTAAAAAAAGTTCATTATTGACCTCAGTAGTACAAGACACAGTTATTACTAATTTGTTTACATTTTTGTACTTAATTCTTTAGCAGGGATAACAGAATGAGAAAGTTTTCAGCTTTAACTAATACAAGCTTGGATTCTTTAAGGCATTACCAGATTAAAATATTATTGACTAATATTTAAGAAAAGAAATAAAAATATAATACACCAAAGATAGTGTTAATATGTGGCCTGTAGGGATTTTCTAAGTCAATATGTGGCCTGCAGGGATCCTATATATACAGTTTAGTATCCCCCATTTCTATTTAAATTTGACATTATTGCCCTACAGCATCATCAGAGGGCTGCTGAGGTTTTCTCTTATCCAATGAATAGATTACAATATTTACTATTTAGTTTCCACAGGTAGTAGAAATCTGGTGACCATAACTTTTTTTTTGCTACCTTCAATTACACTAGCTTTAGGACATATTTTAGAAATATGTTTCAGAATATGTAGCTCATATCTTGACAATATCTGGTATTTGCTCACAATCAAAATGGAAATTATCTTTGGTTTCTCAGTTCTTCTTAAAGAAGTAGGGAGTTATATTACATGTTTTGTAATATAGTTCCTAGGAGTTGTAAAGACATAACTAATTGTTAAAGGCACTCTATATTATAAAAATATCGTAGAAATGCTAATGAGCTGTCATATGCCATCATTTGGCCTCACCTAATTTTTCAGAGCATTTTGTACTTTTGGGTGCTATACCTGTTCTCATCATGTTTCTGTGATTTTTAAAAAATTTGTTAATGCTTGGTATTCCTATTTGTGTAGATTTTTTTTGATACCCATGGCAATCATAGTGATTGTAAGATATCCATTTCTAGGTTATACTCTTGTTTTAGAATTCTGGAATAATTTTATTGTGACTTAAAACTGAAACAATGTAAGAACAAGAGACATAATATAACTGATAATCTTTTGTTCCTTAATTTATCATGAAAGTTCCAGATTTAATCATCTATACAGCAAAGGAAAATGAATATAAATACAAGTTATTACAGTCATCTTTATAGTTACCTAAAAATGTCTTATAATTTATAGGATCTTGTAATATTGTGTGTGTTGATCTAGATGTTATCATGTTCTAAGTCTCTAGGCTTTGAATATGGAAAGATTTCCCTCAGATCTCAAGTTCAGCATTGTATAGTGAATAGTGTTTTACTGGAGTCTCTGTTTATCCCTTGTCTGATACCTGCTAGCTCTGTGACCATGAACAAGTCCCTTAACTTTTCTGAGCCTCAGTTTTTCATCAATAAAAAGGAAATAATAATATTTGCAGTATCTACCAAATAGAGTCATTATCAGGCTCAAATGAGTTAATATATTATATGGAGAGCTTTGAAATTTTTAAAGTGCTATAAATGATCAATTTTTGTTATTAAGGCTAAGTATTTTTCTCTCACTGAATGATGGAACAATAAAGTTCAGGAAGTATAACCTTAACTGGTATGAAAGGGCTTTAATTTTTTTTAACACATAAGACCTTTCTACTACCTGTGGAAGCTAAATAGTAAATATTCTAATCTAGTTTCTATGCTATTTTGTGCAGATAATAGTTTTTAGAAACTATCCTTTTCTTTAATTAGAAAACTGTTGTTCAGTTGTTTCAGTTGTGCCTTACTCTGTGACCCCTTTTCTTGGCAAAGATATGAGAGGGCAATGCTATTTCTTTCTCCAGCTCATTTAAAAGATGAAGAAAATGAGGCAAATGGGGTTAAGTGACTTAACTGAAACCACACAGCCTAGTAAGTGTCTAAAGGTGAATTTGAACTCAGGTGTTCCTAACTTCAGGCGTGGAATTCTATCTACTGTACCATCTTGCTGCCCCTAGAAAAATATAATATGGCATAAGTCTGTTTTATATATTATAAACATCATGCAGTAATGTCTAGATCTTCTAAAGATAAGTTAGTCACTAGCCTAAAAGTCTCTTTTGCTTTTAGAATGTATTCAATAAATATTTATTGAGCTCTGTGTGAAAGACCCATTGGTAGTTGCTATTGGGCAATACAGAAGTGAATAACCCATAGTCCATGTCATTAAGAGCAGGGAGAAGCTAGCATATAAATTACTAATAAAATATAAGGTCTAATGTGGCAAATGCCATAAGAAAGGTTGGGAGTTGAAAAGAAGGAGCCAGTCCTTCTGGCAAAGGTTAGAGAGGAAGAAAAGGAATGGAAGGCAGAAAATAAAGCTTCTCAGAGTTGGTAGTTAGCATATGCATAGAGGCAGGAAAGAATAAAGGGCTTTTGAGGAATGGCAAGTGATCCAGTTTGGCCACATTTGGGAGACTTGGTGAGGAAGCAGTCTGGGGATGAAAGGTAAAGAAAAGGAGATGGTGACAAAAATGACTCAGGTTTTGAGTCTATGTGACTGAGTGAATGATGTTACCATCTTATTAGGTAGACAGAAAGAAGGAACAGGTTCTGGGGAGAAAGTTCATAGAGTAAGCTCATAGAATCTTAAAATCAAAGATTTGGTGCTATGAGTAACCTTAGTAATCTAGTCCAGTCCCTCTTTTATAGATTAACAGAGGCTCAGGTAGGTTAGGTGAATAGAATGGGTTTTGACAAGTTGTCTGTCGATAAATATTTATTAAGTACCTACTATGTTCTAGGTGCTGGGGATGGAAAGAAAGTCAAAAGACAGTCCCTGCCCTCAAGGAACACAAGTCAAATGGCAGAGCCAACATTCAAGCAACTATGTACAAACAGGCTTTATACAGGACAAATAGGGAATAATCAACAGGGAAAGCACTAGAATTAAGAGATTGTGAAAGGTTTCCTGCAGAAACCTTGAAGTTCATGAAATATACTTTGGAGGACTTGTGATATTGTTGGTATGAGTATTGCCTTTTCCATACACACATCACAATCCTTACACGACTTCTCACATTGTGCAATTCTTATCTACGTTTTCCCATTAAACCTTTGGAGTATTTTTGTCCAGAAAGGTCAAGTTTCTGCTATTACAGTGTAAAAAGAAAAAAATCAGCAGTGACAAATTCAAGCCACCAGAGGGCATTATGTAGTTAACTAGCTCTTCCTTAAAGCTCTTCCCCTTGAATGAAGAAAGTGGTAACCGGATGTGCCATTGTTCTTGACCTTGACTACCAGAACCCTGGTTAGGAATTAAGAAACTACCCCTAACATTCTTGATTTGTTAACTTCGGCTTAGTACTACCAAGAAAGTGACTGGATTTCTGTGTCCCTTTCTGCTTAAGCTCCAAAAACAAAAGATTTTAGGAGGTGAAAGAGTTGACCATGTTCTTAATCCTGCTCCTTTCTGAGGCCAGTATCCTAGATGTAGACAGCTCTTTGAGTTTCCTGAGATTAGGCAGCAATGGCTCTACTTTTCCACTTCTCTTTCCTGCCATTTTCTTCCACCTTCTGGAAAAGCATGCACGTTCACTTAGACAATTAACCAGCCTGCTTTAATTTCATTGTTACACAGTTTTGCTGCTGCTACTGTTTTCCCTCAGTTTATTTGTTAAATTCTTATTCAGATGCAACAAATTTCACAAAGCCGTCACCAACTAAGATTCAATAGAACTAAAAATTATGGGGATATACAGCATAATGGCAATACCATTTAACCCAAAGTAGTTCCATTAAGTTATATTTTAGGGCGGCTAAGTGACGTAGTGAATAGAGAGCATTGGCCCTGAAGTCAGGAGGACCTGAGTTCAAATTCGGCCTCAGACACTTAACACAAAACTAGCCGTGTGCCGTTGGGCAAGTCACTTAACTCCAATTGCCCCTCAGAAAAGAAAAAAAAAGCTTATTTTAAGCTTTTAACTACACAAGATTACTTATACCCAATTTCTCTTCGAGACAGTTGTTCCCAAACTCTCCTGTAACGTGCTGTCTTTATTTTTTTTTTAATAGTGGTAAAAATTTCATCACCTACCTCCAAATCTTATAGAAGAATCATGGAAGGGCCAAGAAAAGACATTTGCTGGTTGTAGACTAGAAACAATAGGTTCTTAAATTGAACTCCTTGCACTCCAGCAGATGAAGTGGAAACTCTGGAGTTCCACACAGCAGGAAGATAAAGAACAAATCTTGATTCTTTTAAGTCAGAGAGCCTTCTTTGGAAGGGAGAAAACAAGCATTATTTAATCTTCTACTATGTGCCAAACATTGTGCTAGGTACTTTACAAATAATTTCTCATTTGATCCTCACTACACCTCCTTCTAGGGAGGTGTTAAATATCTTTGGAAAGTATTTTAAATTTCTATAACCTCACTTTCCCAGTCTGGCCAATCCCTATCCTTTCCAGGATGTACTCCCTGCCAGGCATTCATTCCCTCTCCATAGATTTACAAATTGCATTACTCTCTGCCATCAGGGTCAATAGTGCCTTTTAAGATTCAGGTGTTAAAATAAAGAAAGTCTTCAATTCCGTCTTGGCAAAGATATGACAGGGAACTGAGGAACCCTCCTACTTTTAACTTACAAATAAATTTATGATTGACAGAATTTCCTAATAGCAAATATACTAGCAATATATTCAGTTTTCTCTCTTGCACCTAAATAGTATGTATTAATAGTCATCAGAATCGGGGGGGGGGATGGGGAAATGGCCTCTAATAAATGAAAAATTGAATGGCAGGTGATTAAGCTTGCAGTTACCTCAGCTATCAAGACTTCTGATACCATTCTTTCACTGTAGGTGCTGATGGCCAGTGATTCTATAAGAGTGTGCTTCTGTACCTTCGGACGTTCTAACTTAGTGGGAGGTCTTGATGAGAGTATAAGGGCATACTATAGATAAAGGGACTTATTTTGATTACATGTAAAGTGAGGGCATGAGAGCATGAAAAGAAATAGAACTATCTGCTTTACTCTGGCTGGGATTAATTAAGAGAAGTGCAGAGGGTTGACTTAGTAAGGACTCCGTGTCTCTTGATTATCCATGTATCTATTAGCCTAGACTGAGGAGGCTAGAATTAGTGTTAAGCGAAAGTAGGCTAAAAAAATTGTTAGACTGAAATAAATGTTTTTTGGATGTATAAGCGCATGCAGAAATGTTTTCAAGGTTACCTATACCAGTTTGTTGTATTTGAATTGATTTGAAGGTGATTCTCTTAGATGCAGAACTTTCCAAACTTAAATGTAGTCTTTCTAGTGTTACTTCCCTACTCTGAAGTTAATAAGCAAATGGAAATTTCCTGTGGTTCAATTAAATATTTTTGAGAGGTTCTGGTATCTGGCTTTACTCAGAAAAATTAGTTTTTTGGATCTTTTGTCTAGGATTTGGAATATCATAGTATTATTATGGAGTGCTAACACTAGACCATTCCAAAGTGATTCTCTAAGGGTTAAGGTATTTTTAGAATAATATACTAGCTTCCAAACTATACATACATGGCATATTTCAGTCACTTGCTAACAGTATCTTACATAAAATGCCTGCAGAGCATATTATATGTGACAGCCACATTGCTTGTTCCACAAAACATAAACCAACAGTATGTCTTTCATTTTGCCAGTTATTAAAGATACGTTTTTTCCTTTGATCCTTATATAAATAGACTATTTTAGGCAGATGAAATTTCATACTGAAAAATAAATATGTAAAGATTTCATAGTAACTACTTCATATTCATGTATATTATTTCAACAAGGGCTCAAATAACTGATCCCCAGGTTTGTACCAATGATGAAAAAAAAAAACCCAAACAAAAAACCCTCTTCTGTTGGCTGCCCAACAGAAGCAAACTGGGACCAGGAGATCATCAGAAATTTCCATCCTCCACTGTTATACCTAGATAGTATAACTACTCAAAAAGTTGGAATCTGGTTGAAGAGGGAGTAGAACCTGTTAGTATCTTGGAGAACCTGGCTGTATACATTGAATACGGAAGCAAAGAAGAATTTTAGAGTATCTGAATTTGTTGGGGTGCTAACATATACACTGGAGAAGTTAATGATTCTGTGAATGATGCTTTCCTTGTTTTTTACATTAACTGTTCATTCTTCATTAACTAATTGACTAAAGAAATTTTGAAATCGGATTTGAAGTTATCAAGTTATTTTTAGGAAATATTTGTTTATTACAGCTATCAGTAAAACTTATAATCTGCCTTACTCAAAACTAGACTTCTTAACATTCATTTTTTAAAAAAAATTTCGAGTTCCAGATTCTCCCCTTTCCTCACACCCCTCTCCATCTCATTGAGATGGCAGGCAGCATATCAGTTATACTTGTGAAGTCATGCAAAACATTTCTATATTAGCCATCTTGCAAAAAAAAAATTAAAAAATCAAGAAACATAAAGTGAAAAAAGTATGTTTCAATCTGCACTTAGGTTCATCAGTTCTCTCTCTAGCAGTGGATAGCAGTTTTGTATCATTGTATTGACCAGAATAGCTAAATCTTTGATAGTTGATCATTGTTACAATATTGCTTTTATTGCGTACAGTCTTTTTCAGGTTTTCTACTCACTTTGCTTCGATTCTTATGTCTTCCCTAAAACCAGACTTCTTAATACTCAAAAATCAGAATTAATAATTGCATAATTTTATTTTTACCACTTTAAAAATCTGGTCAGTTATAAATTCCTTTCCAGCTCCAAATAAATCTGTGATACTATTATTCTTATTTGAGGTTTAAATTAGGAGGTTCTAAGTTCATAAGATGGGATAAATTTTTTATGAAACTTTAATGTCAGCACTGGTTAGTTACAATATTGCTTCAATATTAATTTTTCTTTGAAAAAATTTAGTCATTCTGTTCAGTATAGGTTAATACAAAATAATTTCTTGAAGTGTGACATTTTTATTTAATCATTTACATCTGTTTTCTTAAAACTTTTCATGGATTCTTAGTTAAATTTGTTGTATCTGTAAACAGCTGAGCAGAACTAAAAATGCTAGTTATTTTAACTCCAAATCATACGATTTAAAAATTAACAAGTGTGTTAAAATGTTTCCTTTTTAGTAAAACTTATTTTCTAATGGTCATCTAGTACTCTAGGCTGAGAAGCTTTGTTCAGAATTAATTGCTTTTAAGCACAGATTGGGTTTGATGTTGTGGTTTGTTTTTCTTGTTGTTTTCCATAATGTTTTGAATGGGTATATTTTTAAAACATCCAAGAAGTCATGACTCTTTCCTGGGATTTCCATGTTGTTTTGAAATGACTGCAAATTGGGTACCCCCAAATTCAAGTTTAGAGTAATTCTGTTGATCTCTAGGTATTACTTCACTGTTTAAAAACATTCTATTTTTAAAAGAAAAAGAAGTTAACTGTTACAGCCCGGGCTTTCATGATTTATGATTTTAAGCTGACCACTAATTGTTTTCTTTTACAACTATTTTTTTAGTAGATTTGGCATAGTAAATTATAACATTTTAATGATGTGAAGACAGGCATAATTTAATCTGTCAGAAGATTTCTGAAGATGTCACTGGTGTAGAAAATTGTATAAATGGTTGTGCACAATTTTTTTTTTGTAAGGCTAATGCCCTTCCACAACATTTTATTCCCAGCATATGTGTCTGCTATGGGGATAAAATTTAATATTCATATCAGTTGAATGCCCCTGACAGAAGACTTTTTTTTTTTGTCTAAGAAAAGGTGAGAAGAAATCAAGATAAATGTATCATTAGACATGCAAAATAAGCTTAAAATGAAGCAGTGGCTAATACTTTAATTTTTTTTAAAAGATTAACTATCCTTGAAGTACATTCTAAGTGTTCCTCTCTGCTTTATGTGAAATACTGATCTCTACCTTCTCATCCATTTAGTTTCATAATTTACCCTTCCAGTTAATGGGATATATTTTTTAAAATATATTTGTATTATAGTCTTTTGTTAGTATATGACTTAAATTTTCCCCAGATCCCTCTCCTCTCCTCCCAGAAAACCATTCCATATAACAGTGTTTTTTAAAGAAAAATAGAGAAAAATTCAGCAGAATGAATCAATACATAAACAAATCTGAAATATATTCAATGTTCTGCGCCTATAATCCTTCGAAAAGAGTGAAGGGAGATGTCTTCTCATGTCTTCTTTGAGGCTGTTCTTGTTCTTTATAATTTTGTAAGACTCACTTTTGATTGTTTTGTGGTGGTGGTTCTTTCCATTCACATTGTTTTATTGATTGTGTAAATTGTTTCCTAAATTCTGCTTCATTCAGCATCAGTTTATGTACATCTCTTCATGTTTCTCCGTATTGATCAAATTTATTGTTTCTTCAGCTCACTAATACCATGTACCACAATTTCTTTAGACCTTCCCTAATAATTGGAAATCTTTGTTTTCAGTTGTTTGCTACCCCCACACACACGCACACACAATACTGCTATAAATATATATAGGGACTTCCTTCTTTTATCAGTGATGTCTTTGGGGGCATATGGGTAGTAATGGATATGGATATTTTAGTCACTTTGTACTAATTCACAACTCCACCAGCAAAACCCTGGTGTGCCTACCTTCCTACAACCCCTCCAACATTAACGAGGCTTGTCTTTTGTAATTATTACTGATTTTCAATATATGAAGTGAAATCTCAGGATTGCTTTGATTTGCATTTCTTTTATTATTAGTGATTTGAAACATTCATATATTTGTTAATAGTTTGCAATTCTTCTTTTGAATACTTTTAGATATTTGGCTATTTAGATATTAGAGAATGACTCTTGATTAGTGGTCTTTATATCTCAGATGCCAAAAACCTATATCTGAAAAATTTGATAAAAAAATTTTCCCATTCTCTCACTTCCCTTCTTATCCTAGTATCATTGATTTTGTTTGTGCAGCTTTTCAATTTCACATAATCAAAACTTTTTATTTTTTGTAATTGCCTCTATCTCTTGTTCAGTAAAGAATGCAACTCCTACCCATAGTGATGAAAGATATATGATTTGCTGCTTTTGTAATGAAATACCTTTTTAAATAATCACCAACAAAGATTTCTTCAAGATCTTTAATTTACTTAACCTTTAAGAGCCTGTTTTCTCCTCTATGAAATGCAAATAATAATAGCACCTTCTTCACAGGGTTGTCGTAAGGATCAAATGATATAGCATATGTAAAACACCTTGTAATGTTAAAGCACTATATAAAAGCTAGCCATAATTGTTGTTTGTATGTCTAAATCTTATACTTCATTTACATTTGTAGTTGTACCAGCATGCCTTCTGCCACTCTCTTCTATTTCACCACTCTCTCATATAATGCAATAACCCTTCTCCTTGTTAAGATGAACCCCTCACATGTACAAGGGAGCCCATTCTATCCCATCTTCTCCAGCAGATTGACTTTGCTCTCATCCCCACTTTCTCACTTACCTTCAATCTCTCCCTCTCTACTGGCTGTTTCTCTCCTGTCTACAAATATACCCATATCTCCTCCATCCTCAAAAAATCTTCACTTCATCTGTCTATCTCACTACCTATTATCTTATATCTCTCTTTCCTCTTGCTACTAAATTCCTTGAAAAGTCCATCTATAATATGCCTCTGCTTCTTTTCCTCTCATGATAGTCTGACTTCTAACTTCATTATTCAACCAAAACTGTTGATTGCTAATTCCAAAATTGCTAATGCTTTCTTAATTGCCACATATAATGCCAAATCTCTCTTCTTTCTATGTTTCATGACATTATCCTCTCCTGGTTCTCCTAACTGTATGACCATTCATCTATCTCCTTTGCTGAATTTCCACCCAGGTCACAACCGCTAACCATTGGAGTCTCACAGGGCTCTTGCCTAGGCCCTCTTCTCTTTGTCCTCTATACTATTTCACTTGGTGATGTCGTCAGCCCCCATGGATTCAGTTATCTCTATGCTAATCAAATCTATTTATCAAGTCGCAGCCTCTCTGCTGACCTCCAGTCTCACATCTCACATCTTCCAGCTTTCTGTTGGACATCTTGAACTGGATATCCTGTAGACATCTTAAACTCAGCATATCTAAAACTGAACTCAATTATCTTTCCAAACCCTCTCCTTTTCCTGATTTCCCTGTTACTAAATTAGGTTCTACCATCTTCCCAGTCACAACCTAGGTGTCATCCTCCAGTATTAACTCTCAACACCAGCCCCATATTCAATCTTTTGCCAAGGCCTGTTGATTTTATCTTCATAATGTCTCTCTTATATGCCCCTTTTGTCCTCTGATACTACCACACCTCTTAGGGTGGAGACTCTCATCACTTCATCACTTATCATTTCATTTCTGTACTGCTTCAATAACCTTCTCCCTACCACAAGTATATTCACTCCAGTCTATCCTCCAGTCATCTGTCAAAATGATCTTCCCCAAGAGCACGTTGTATCATGTGGAAACACCACCACTGCTCCCCAACTCAAACTCCAGTGGCTGTCACCTCCAGGATTGAAGCTTCTGTTCAGTATTCAAAACCCTTTATGACTTGGATCCTTCTTAGGTTTCTAGTCTCATTATACCTTATACCTCCCCCGAGTATTCTGCAGTACAGAAATACTGGCCTCCTGGCTGTTCCTAAAACAAAACACTCTTTCTCTTGCCTCCGGGCATCCCAGAATGCTCTGGATGTCTGCAGTGCTCTCCCTCCTCATCTCTGCCTTCTGGCTTCCCAGGCTTCTTCTGAGAGTCCCAGCTAAAAATCCCATGTTCTACAGGAAGGATTTCCCAGTCCCCCTTAATTTTAATGCTTTCCCTCTGTTGATTATATGCAATCAATCATGATATGGCATAGTTGTACCTAGTTATTTACCTGTTGTCTACTCTTTAAAATGTGAGCTCCTTGAGAAGATGGACTGTCTTTTCCCGTTCTTTTTATCCCCATCCCTTAGCACATGCACAAATTTGAGTAAATAATAGTCGTAATGAAGATAATTATCTTAGGGATGGCCAGAATTATAATACTTCTGTACTGTAATGCTCCAAAATATTGTAGATTATCACACCTAGAAGGTTACCTAATTTGTCCAATTGTCCAACTCCTAATTCCTACTCCAGCACTCTTTTCCCTATACCATGACTTACCTAGAAAGTTTTCATTACTGTCTGTGATGAAACAGTCTCTTTGCTCTTGGCTGAGAATTATAGACCTACTTAACTACCCAGATGAAGTTGGGTATGAAATTTCTTTCCTGCTATTCTTCCAGAGCCCTACTTCAGTGTCTTCCAGCATCCTTAAAGTGTTGCCAGTGGAATACTCTGTCATGTCTTATCAGTTTGGAAAGGCTTCAGGTAGAGTCCTAGGAGTAGGTGAATTGTACCAAGTGGGCTCATTGCCAGGGCCTACTAGATACTGAATATTTCTGGCCATCTCATGTAGCCATCTCCTGGGGCATAGAGAGTGAAGTGGAAGACATGATCACACTAATGAAATAAGAGATCCTTGAAACAACAACTATATGTCATACAGCAACCCACAGTAACCTCTGGGGAAGGAAAAGGGATTTGACCTTTTTTTTCACAGCCAAAAATGGTATGGCTTCCTGAGCTATACTTCGGCTTGATAATTCCAGTAAATTATGTTGAACTACACGTGATCTTTTTCCTATATCTCAGCAACACACACTCAAAAAGATTAGAAAAGAAGGTACAAGTGTGATAGCATGGATAGAGAACCAGCTTAGGAGTCAAAATGATTTGGTTCTAAGGTCTGCCTCTGACACATGCTGACTAAGCAAGTAACTTAACCCACACAACTCTCCAACTTTAATTTGAAGAACAGTTACCAATTGGTAGAGGTCATTTTCTCTCCAGGAGTTCTCTATAATAATTAAGTCACAGGTCCATGCTCCTCCCCTTCTCCCCCCACCCAACCACTTCAGCATAAAGATTAGAAGGTGCTATATACATATTATTTATATAGCAACCTCAGCTTACTAAAATTAATACCAAAAACAAGGGAGTTGATATGCAGGATAAGCAGAGAGGTAGTAAAAAAAAAAGTACTAGATGTCCTCAATAAATTCAGATCACCTAGTCCAGATGAACTATAACTACCTCAGGTTACTTAAAGAGTTGACAAATGTGATTTTAGAGAATGAAATGGGTACTACAGAATTGGAGAGGAGTAAATTTTGTCCTACTTTTCAAAAGGTGGGGGGTGAGGTGGGGTAGGAGTAAGAATATCTGCAGTTTATAGACCAGTGAACTTGAATTAAGTTCCTAACAAAATTCCATAACATATTGTCTGCCTTCTTCAAGTGTCTCTCCACTCCAGTCTGTCTTCCATTCAACCGCTGTAGCCAGTCATCTTGACTTATATCTTGCTACTGAACTTCAGTGACTCTGAAGGAAAGAGTGAGGATGATGACTTTGCTCAGCTCTGTCTCACTTAAATCCAGTTCACTCACAAGTGAAGGTATCACTCTCAAGATGTCATTGGTCCTCTTTGAGAATGAAGGATGAACAACAACAACATTTTCCTAAAATGTTGTTTGGTTCATGTCCTGTCCCCTCTCCCCACCCCCCCATCACCACTCATAAAGTCAAGCGACTTCTTTATCATGCCCCCTCCCCCTCACTTTTCAGATTCCTTTTGTGCATTAGATTGTAAGTTCCTTGAGGGCAGGGACTGTTTTTCTTAATTGTATCCCCGACATTTTACAGTGTCTGGCATATTTTTAGATGCTTAATAAATATTTGTTGTATCATAAGATCATAAATTTACAACTGGAAGGGACCTTCGAGATCATACAATTCAATTCCATTATTTTACATGAGAAAATTGTTACTCAGTGAAACTCAGTGACTTGTTCCAGGTCACATGGTTAAGCAGAACTAGGTCACAAACCCAGATCTTCTCTCTACATATCCATTGATACTCCACTGCCTGTTCTCTAAGGGAGATTATAAGGGTAGTAGCCAAGATACCTAACAGATATTAGAAGCATTATAAAAGAAGACTTGACAGGAGCTCTATTAAGTATTGTAACCCATGGATGCCCTTTTTAGTATGAGAACATTCATTTTAGAGAGTTGAAGATGCCATCCTAGAACTCTACCAGTGATACAGCTCTTGCTTTTCACTATTTTCTCTTGGTCATTGTTTTTTTTCATGTAGTAATGCATCCCCTTGCACAGAGTAAGCATTTAATAAATATTTGTTTATAAGTTAAATAATTTAAATAACTGGACCACTTGGTAGCACATTCTACACCATGTGGAAAGTATTTTTACTACCTAACCCAGTGATTAAGGACAGATGTTACATTCCTTTAATTCATTTTAAGGAAATTTCTGTATAATTTAATCAAATAGACAAAGAACCACTTTGTGCCACAAAGCTGGCCACATATTTCTTTTCCATGACAAATATAGATAGTAATAATGTCATGTGCTAACTAATAAGTTGGTGCCTTTCAGATATTGTAGCTATAATATAGCTGATAGAATTGCTAAAGAAACTGAGTATAGGATGTGTGACTATGTCAGCTATTGTCAAGTCAGTTAAAGGTTGGATGAGAATACCACAGTGTAGAGTTGGTCTGTAGCTTGATGCCGTGTTGGTGTTAAAATTCTTCCAAAAAGTATTCCAAGAAACATGCTGGCTGCCCTAATTTATTTTTATTAGTCATTGGCACATCTTTTTGTCAGCATATTAGCAGAATTTAGCAAAAGCTTTCACAGCTGTATTACCATCAAAAATCTTTGGCTTTGTAAAGAGTTTCCCTGGTTCCAACCTGGTCTATCACCTCAGTCTTCTCATCACTCTATAATTGCATGAATTGATCGGGGCAGTTAGCTTATAATCTTTCTCTGTCTTCCAGTACTCATTTTTGTGGGCATTATCATAAAAACAAGTTTTGATAATGTTCCTAGACTATTGAATGGCAAGAATTTCTGTAAAGAGCAGCAGCACATTTAGACAGTGGTTCCAAGGGCTCTTACAGAGTACTCAGTATACCAGTATATATTCCCATTGGTGATGGGCATTGAGTCATATAAGAAACCATCAACTTTGCCATGACGAGTCACTGTTTAAATAGCTTTATTGTTAAAATGAATGTTTCTAGGCAAAATTGCCTAATTAATTACTAAGAAGCAGAGTTACTGATAATACTGAAGTTTTGACATTATTGGCTTGAATTGCAGTCTAAAATTATACTGTTATTTTGGGCAGTGTACAGGATATACAGGATGGCCAAAAGTTTGCCACCAGTCTAAGCATAATAAGACAGAATTTTTATTTTTTAGTCATAGGGTCATAATTTTTGAGCTAGAAGGCATTTAGAGGTCATCTCGTCCTAGGCCCTTATTTTGAGGCCTGTAAATGTTAAGTGGCTCAAGTGGCCAAGGTCATACATGACACAGCTAGGATTTGAAACCCAATGTTCCACATCAAAGTCTTTATTTTTTTAAGGTGCACTATACTGCCACCAAAGAAATCCAGTTTTTTTTTCTCTTCTTTCTTCCTGAAAACTACAATACAATACTAAAATCCTTTGACATTGGGGATGGGAGGAAAAGAAACATTCCATGAGGAAAAATACATGCAGATACTTGAACAGCCCTTCTTTTTTTTCCTTAACAAATATTTTCAGATGTGCTATAGCCCTTTTGGTCCTCACAGCATTAAAATAATAGGCTTGATGAAAATGCTGTCTCATTGAAACTGAAAAGCATGAAAGAAACATTAGCTATTGTGGAGGAACGTAAGGCTAAAGTTTTATGATGCAGCCCAAGCTACATGTCCAAGAAGCTTTTTAGCTCAGGTTTCTCCAGTGTGAAGTAATGGCCTATAACAAGGTGAATCAGCTTACAGCTATGAACTAAATGTAGGATGACCAACAACTCCAAAAAGGCCATGGATCAAGTCTGAGCAAAAGCAAGGAGACATAGAGTTGCTTGCAAGAACATTCAGTCCCTTTAAGGTTTCTGGCCTCTATTTTGTAAGACACATGTTCAGAGGATTCTGATATCTATCCAATTATTTGTCTTTTTTTATTGAAAAACTAACATTGTCTCCAGAGGATTTTACAATGTTTATATTGTTTGAGTGAAGATTAACTGGAACAGTGCCCTTATTCATATTTATTTCATGAAATGACATATATGGCTATTAAATAAGATAGCACTCAAATATTCTGTGTTGTCTGACTTAACTTTTTTTACATAGTGGTTTTCCAACTTTTAAAATATAAGCTAAATGATATATTAAATAGCAGGATTATGAGACAGTTTTCAATAAAGTATACTTCAGTTGAAGACTAGAGGTGTTTCTAAAAATAAGACTATGAAACAGATTTCTATAAGTTGGATCCTATTTTTCTAATTGATTTACATTGCAACGTCTGACTGTACTACCAAAGTTGGCAGGGTAAATTTTGGGGGTGGAGAAGATTGACTTTAAATTAGTGAACACCAAACTTCAGAACATAATAAACTCACTAAAATTACACATTATGTGGGGAAATGATATATTTTTGATAAGACATACTCAGATTAAAAGGTGGGATCTGAGCCAAATCTTGAAAGAAGACAGGGAAATCAAGAGGAAAAAGTGAGGGGACTGAGCATTCCAGACACCCATGGTTGGTGGGTATGACATAGATGGAGATCCAGCAAAGAAGACTGAGATGGAATGGCCAGAGATTTAGGAGGAGAACCAAAAAGAGAGCAGTTCACAAAAACCTAAAGAGGAGAGAATATCCAGGAGATAATGATCAACAATGTTAAAGGTTACAGAGAGGTTAAGGATGAGGATTAAGAAGGTACCACTGGATTGGTAGAGATTATTGATACCTTTGCAGAGGGCAATTTCAGTTGAATAATGAAATCACAGGGCTTAGGAAAGAGGGGGGAGAAGAAGAAGTAGAGGTACCAGGTATAAATGAGCTATCTCAAGGAGTATATCAGTGAGGGTAAGAAATTTAGAATGGTGGTTTCAGGTCCATGTAAAGTGAAACTTCCAAAAGTGGGATAGGCTACCTCAGGAGGGTGCGAGTTCCACATTAAGAGCCCCTCAAATGATATGACCATTTCATAGAGATGTTTTAAGGATTCTTGCTAAGCTATATTTAACTAGAATGAGGTCATTTCTTATATCAACATCCTAGTTGACTTTTCTTGCTTTTGTGGAGAGAGGAAGAAGAAAGAGAACTCCTAGATTTTTATCTTATGAACCAATCAATAGGTTTGAGTTTGTGTTTCTAGAGCTTTGGTCCCTTTCCTGTTTTCCCTGATAATAAAATGAGTGTGATGGCTAGCATGAGAAGTATTTTGTAAACTTAAACCATAATTTGTTCAACGAAAGTGAAGGATTTGGGCTAAAATGGGATGTAAGTGGAGAGAGTCACTCAAGGCTATTAAAAAATGCCAAATAATCTGAGGCATGCACTAGTAAAATCTTACAAAATGCTATAGGCAATTCAACATCACAAATGTAAGAAAAAATTGTTGCTAGCCATTCTGTTGATAGGATGTTCATATTGTAAGAATTGCTAGCAGATGGGAAAATAGATGACTCAGAATACAGTATTAGCAATCCATATTTTTTTAATCACAGACCACTAATAAGGTCTGTAGCATCTGTGAGATTCATTTAAACAGTTGCTAAGAAGAATTTGTTTTCCCAGTAAACACAGCAAGCCCTGTACAGGCTTTTCTTGATTGAATATATTTTACTATAAATTGTTATGTTAGTATATATAAAACCATTAATTTTCCTTTTCTTGATGTCTCACCATCTATTTTAATAGGTTGAATGATTATACTGGCACTTAGTATGAACCTGTTAAATTCTGAAATTACGTTAAATTTAGGCATTTTAACACCTTCTATTTATCATTTTCTAGAATTTGAAAATTTGAGGTCTTTTAAGGTCTTCCATTAAAACAGGACTATTCTTGATAAAGAGATAATATCTCTTTTCCTTTTGTATATACTATCTCATTTATACCTTACAGCATCCCTGTAGGATTGGTTTAGTGGTGTTTTTATCTTCACTTTACAGAAGAGGAACCAAAGTTCAGTGAAGTTATTAAGACCTTGAACTGATGTCTTTGTGACTCCCAAGTCCTGTACTTGATCCTTTCTACCATGCTGTGGCATGACATTTGACCTCAAAGTCAGAAAGACCAAGTTTCAAGTACTACTTCTAACACATTCCAGTTTTGTGATCCTGGAAAAGTCATTTAATTTAACCTCATTAGGGCTCTAGTCAGCTCCCTAGACTATAAATTGCAGAAAAAGTGCCAGCCTTCATTGGCAGGAGGAATTTCTTCATTTTGGACTCTCCATGCAAATAAAATCATAGATATGTTCCCTATCTCTATCCCTGTTTTCCCAAAATGTCCTTAAGACTAAGTTATGCAAGTAATTACTTCTTGTCATTTGGATATAATAGTGTAGATTGTTACTGTAGATTTTGATATATTATCTTAAGGAAAGTTATGATATTATTGGCAACTATTACTTTGTTCTACAAATTACATTCGTTTTCATTTGTGGTTGAGGAGATATTCCAGAATAATATGGATGTAAAAGGCATTTTTAAAAATATGTTTGAAGATAACAGGTTTTAAAAGCACTTTCTCACAAAAGTGGCACTTTTGGGGTTAGCATTTTATAGAATGTTCTCAGTTGTTCACTTGTTTCAGTCAAGTTCAATTCTTCATGACCCCATTTAGAGTTTTCCTGGCAAAGATACTAAAGTGGTTTGCCATTTCCGTCTCCAAATTCTTTTACACAGGTTTACATGACACTTGTCCAGGGTCATACAGCTAGTAAGTGTTTTAGGCTGAATTTGAACTCAGTTCTCTTAGAGTCCCGGCCTAGCCCTTTGTCCACTATGCCACCTAGCTGCTCTCAGATACTTAGGCTTTTAAAGGTTAAAAACATTAATCTACACACCTCATATTCCTGATTTTTATAAAGAATGTACATATAAGCAATATTAGAGAAATTTGCTATAGAATTCTCTTGCCCCTTGTGCTTAATGTGAAAATCAATGCTGTCATTAACAAAACAGGATGCTTGTTCCAGCTGTCATTCACACACCACATTGCACCAATTTTCATCAGAAATTTTGGCTCCTGTTGGAAATTGGCCGTTACTTCCTTGGGTCTAACACATGAATAATATATCTACTATTAAAGGGAGTTTGAGGTTGGGTGTTTTTTTTTTTTTTGGTCTGTTTCTTATTCCCAATAATTTTTATTTAAACCCTATGTAAGAGCTGGCACTTTTTAGACTATCTATTGGCCTAAAGTTTAGGGGAGATCTTGCACTCTTCTGTCTTGATCCCTCAGTTTCCATTGTTTATCCATTTTAAAAAGCCACCTTTATAAAAATATTTGTAGGTTATTCAGTCTCCTGTGGCCTTAGACTGAAGGCTTAAAGCTATTCTCTTCTCCTCCTCAGATTGGTGGTCCCTGGTATTCTCAACAGTAGGCTGAAAGTCATATTATTTGAGTGACCTACATTTTGAACTCTTAATCATCAGAGTTAGATGAAGAATATGGAATCCTTTAACATTTTTATACAGTCAAATGTCTAGAGAGACTTCCCATTAGGCCATTAACCATTTGGAATTACAGATATAAAGAGTAAAGTTCTCAGAGAGGCAGCTTGGTGTTAGAAGAAAGCAGAGAATTGGAGTCAGAGGACCTGGGTTCAGATCCTGGTGCTGTCACTTATGATCTGCGTATCTGCCTGGGTACTACCCTAACAATATTTTGGATGACTTCTTGAGACTTAAGTTTCTTCAATTGTAAAACTAGGGAGCTGGATTAATTATTTCTTAGGTCTGTTACCACTCTAAATCTGTGATTCTATGATCCACTGGTACAAATAACAATAAAAATAACAGCTAACAGTTAGTGCTTTACATATATTATCTTATTTAATCTTCACAACAACCCTGGGATGGAGGTGCTAAAGTAATTTGTTTCCAAATTCCCAGGCAATGTATTTCTTACTGTTTGAAACTACCCCAGAAAATGTTTTTCTGCTTTATTAAACAGTCATTTTAAATTTAGACTCTAGTGAACAGGAAATGGAATTTCTAAGGGTATTAGACACAGATCTTAGCCTAGATGACAAAACCCCAGCCTTTCTTTTTTACCCAACCAGGAAGAAAAAAAATATATGCTATTTAGTAGAAAATAGTGGCCTGGGAGTCAGAAAATCTGGGATCTTGTCTCTCAAGCTTTGACACTAACTGTGTACTAGTCAGGTCACTGAGGAGCTCTATCAGTGGATATAGCATTAGGCTTTCAGTCAGGAAGACCTGAATTCAAATGTGGCCTCAGACACTTACTAGCTAAGCAAGTCATTTAACCTTTACTGACCTCAATTATAAAATGGGGTTAATAATAGCATCTACCACCCAGAGTTGTAGTGAGGATCAAATGAGATGATAATTGTAAAGAACTCAGCACAGTGCCTGGTACTTAATAAATGCTATAGAAATGCTAGCTATTATTATCATTTCAACTCTATGATCTTCTATTTCCTTATCTCTAAAAGAAGAGGCTTGATCCAAGTGATTTCTAAGTTTCCTTTGAGTTCTGTGATCTTTGTCAGTGTTTACTTTTTTTTTTAATTACCCATGCTAATTTATAATTATATCTTTTAAGTTACTCCCTGAGATAAGTAAAGTTGCTTTTAATATCTACTATAACCCTTTCAGGTCAGTAGGTGCCATTTAGTTAACTGTCTTATCAGTGAATGGCTAATTTATGCCCAGGAAATCCCATTTTGAAGTTTGCTCAACAAGCATCACATTATTGAGTGAAAATTACAGAGTACAATCAGTACTACTAAGTGCTACTTTCACATAATCTCAGAGCTGGAATGATCTTCAATGGCCATCTAATCACTTCCTAAACTGAGCAAACACGCCCTTGGCAACCTTCCTTATAAGTGGTGATCTCACTTTTCTTTGAAGACCTCCAGTGAGGGGAACAGCCATTATATTTGTGGATAGTTCTAATATAAGGAAATCTTCCTTATATCAAACCTCAGTTTTTCTTTCTGCAACTTCCTGGTCCTATCTTCTGAGGGCGACAAATAGAATCTCTCATACAGTTATTCTGACACTTCGTGTACGTGATGGCTATCCTACCCTTAAAAGAGAGGAGCGATTAACAGCCATGAACAGAATGATGAATTTTGTTTAAGATTTGACTTCAGGTCCAGAGCTCTATCTACTGTGCCACCTAGCTGCTTCTAACAAGTATTTAAGTGTGCTAAGGAATACAAATATAACCAGAAATACAATTGCTTTTTTCAATTAACTTACATTCTAATGGGGGAGGATGACACATAAAAGGAAGCTGAAAGGGGAGAAGAAAGTATTAGAGAGCTACGGAGAAGGTACCCCCTGTAGGGTTGGGGGCATAGGAAAGTCCAGAGAGTCAGGAGGGAAAGCCGAAGAAGACTGAAGACATTGTTGGTCTGGGCATTATTTTTAAAATAGAAGAATAGAAGTTCTGGGAGGAACTAGACCATGGGTGGGGAACCTGTGACCTTCTATATCCTTAAGTTTGCTTTGACTCAACTAGACAATCAGAGGAATGGGCCTCCAGGGTTAAATGTACTTCTAGTGTATGGATGACAGGGGTGGAGTGAATTTATAGGTTAAAAAGGCTTCTGTGGCATGGTAAAGTCCAGAGAGTCAGGAGTAGAACCTCCAGAGGAATGAATAATAATAACCCATTCCATTTCAGCATATATTTATTAAACATGTAAGGCCCAGCACTTAGCATAGTGCTCCACAAAATTAGGTACTTAGACCCAACACCTAGCATATAATGCTCTGCAAAAATCAATTTACAGTTGTTTTAATCTCTTTATTAGGGTTGTTGTGTTTTTTTTTTCAAATAATACAGATTCAGCTTCTTTCCACTGACCTCATACCCTACAGAAAAAGCATTAAAAAAAGAAGAAAAAGAAAAAAGCATGAAAAACAAAATCCTCAAAACAAATATGTATAGTCAAGCAAAATTAATTCTGGCCTTGACTGTGACCAAAAAAAAAAAAAATATATATATATATATATATATATATATGCCTCAATCTGTGTTTCATCACAAGTATTTTAGAATTGTGGTTGTTAATTGTGATTATGAGAATTAATAAAACTTTTTTAAAACTGGGTTTTTTTATGTATTCTTATTACTATATAAACTGTTCTCCTAATTCTGCTCACTTTACTCTGTATCAGTTCATCAGTCTTCCCAGATTTTTTTCCCTGAAGTCATTTCTTTCATTATCATCATCAACAGTGTTCCATCACATTTATATATCATAATTTATTTAGCCATTCCCCAACTGATGGGAATCCCCTCAACTTCTACTTTGTCACCATAAAAAGTGCTGACATAAATATTTTTACATATTGGTCCTTTTCCTCTTCCTTTGGTTTCTTTGGCATATAGATGTAGAAGTAGTATTGTCAAGTCAAAGGGTATGTATGCACAGTTTAGTAACTTTTGGAGCATAGTTCCAAATTACTTTCCAGAATAGCTGGACCATTTCACAACTATTCCAACAGTGCATTAATTTACCTGTTTTCCCAAATCCCCACCCAGCATCTGTCATTTTCCATTTTCTTCAGCTTTACCGATCGGATGAGTATAAGGTAGAGTTGTTTTCATTTTCATATCTCTAATTATTAGTGATTTGGAGCATTTTTCCTGGGTCAGTTTGTTTTTGATATGTTATGCCCTACATTTTCTTCTGCTTTTTTTTCCAGCCATGTTACTTTGTTTTAATATTTCTTGTTATCTCATAGAGTTATTAACCTTATTTGGTTCATTCTGATATTTTTAGAACACAGACAATGTGAAAAATTATTTTAACTATACATTTTTAAATTTTCAAATATTTTATTCTAATTTATGTAAAATTATTTTTAGCTTTTGTTTTTTAAAGTTTTGAGATCCAAATTCTTTTCCTCTCCCCTCTCCCTTCAATGAAAAGGTAAGCAAAAATATCTCTGTATTTTTCATGTTGTGAAAGAAAACACAGGCAGGCAAAAAAAGAAAACAAGTTTTAAAAAATGCTTTGAATTGCATTCAGACTCCATCAGTTCTTTCTCTGGGGGTGGATAGCATTTTTCATCATAAGTCCTTTGGAATTATCTTAGATCCCATTCTAATTTTCAAAGAGTCTCTTGATTATGTAAGATGCCAAGCTTTTAATTCTTTTTCCAATTCTTTTTCCATAGTACTCATTTCTATTCTAGTTTATCCTCTAGTTCTCTCATTTAATTTACAAAAACATTAAATAAAAAATTTTTAACTTATTGTTCCAGCCTTCTTATTGACTTCAGAATTTATGTTTGAGCCAGGCTCTGTGAACTTCTGGAGGGAATGTCTTAAGCTGTGCTTGTGTCCTCTTTGGTCCTTCTGCTACTCTCTCAGGGTATTAAGTACTGTGTTACTCTAGTATCTCATCAGCAGCTCAGGCTGGCCTACCAACTTCCGGTACTCCCAAAGCAGTTTGATCCATGAAAAAATCTGATCACTGACCTCTACAAATTCTTTACTTAGGTTTGTATCTAAGCAGCACACCTGTTGTTTTGCCCCATTAGACTTTTGCTGAAGTTGGCCACTATCAGTCAGGTGGAAAATTGTGCTGGTTAGAGTGACAGCACTATAGGCTTAGTCTGGGATCATTGCCCTGGTTATTCTTGTATAGGCTTTTAATTGGGCTGGAAGCTGGAACTGAGGCCTAATTCCACTCCTAGTATCTGACCCACATAGCTGCTACTGGCTTCTGCCCTTGCTCCTGCTCAGTACACAGTCTAGGATCCATGACTGGAATGCCACCTCTAGGCACAAGTCCCCTCCTCATTCTGTCCTGTATCTCTAACCCAGAAATGGGTAGTGAACAACAGAGCTGCCAGTTCACACTTGTTCCTGAACCCTGCACAAGATTAGTCCCCTCTAAGCTGCCTCAAAGACCTCTTTGTGCCCTGATGCAATCTCTCCATGGGCTAACAAATGTTGAGAGCTGTTGGCCAAAACTTGTCCTCTGAATTCTCTGTCTCCTTTTGCCAAACCTGGATCAGAAATATGACTTATTGTGCTTTTTTTTTTTATCTTGTGTTAGCTGATCAGGTTTAATCTATTGCATTTTCTAGATCTTTTGAAGAAATTGGCTTAGGAGTAGGGGACATGCGCTATATGTCTTCCTGCTACTCTACGATCTTCAGTGTCCCAGATTGGTATGATCTTTCAGAGCTTTCTCTCTGCTGACATAGTTTTTGAGAACCCAACTTAAGAGTAATAGAACTATAGGCTCCCCTTTGTTCTGGGTTCCTGCCTTGGTTATTTCAGGGCATCCTGAGATCCCGCTTCACTCGCAGCCACACATCCTCTACCTACTCCTGTGCTTGCTCTTCAGTCAATACAGTTGAGGGCCTATGACCAAAAGGCAGGCCTCCCCCAGATCAATCCCTGCACCAGAGGGCTCTGCACAGCAAGCTCTAGCCCTGTGCCCAGGGTCTGCAGACCACACGTCTGCCTCTTTTTACCTATTGGGACTAAAGATTAACTGCCTGTGGCTTTTGCTTCTACTTCCCAGTCAGGACTCTGCCCCTAGCAGTTTCTAGATCTTTGTGGAGTAGTTATTGGAAAGAATTCAGCTGTATTTCTTGTTAGTATGTCATCTTGTGGGTCCTCTCAAGTTTTGAATTGTTTAAATTAATTCAGAGATGGCAATCATTTTTCTTCTAAGACTTCTCTTCTTCAGAGTAAACACTCTCAGTTTCTTCAACTGATCCTAATCTATAATTATCTCCTCACCATCTTGGTTACTTTCTGATGTATGTATCCTATGGTTTGTCAGTGTCCCTTTTAAAATTTGATACTGCCTTCTCTGAATGCTTCATTTCAGAGGTGAGGGGCTATATGTATGAAATATTGCTTGTTTTTGTCAGGTATAGCTAATTTGTTGTTTGGTGTTGCTGAATTTTTCTTTTTCTTTTCTTTTTTTCCTTTTGGAGGGCAATTGGGGTTAAGTAACTTGCCCAAGGTCACACAGCTAGGTTTTTGTTTGTGTGTGTTATGTGTCTGAGGCCGGATCTGAACTCAGGTCCTTCTGACTCCAGGGCCGACGCTCTACTCACTGTACCACCTAGCCGCCCCTAATTTTTCTTTTTCTTAACTCTTTTTAAATCTGAGTTACAAGGGAAGGGGTATTTGGGAGCAGGAAGAACGGGAGGGACATAGTTGAAAATAAATATTTTAGTTTTTAAAAAACCTTCATTGATTGATGCAGGGGGTGGCTAGGTGGCGCAGTGAATAGAGCGCCGGCCCTGGAGTCAGAAGGACCTGAGTTCGGAGCCGGCCTCAGACACTTAACCCACACAAACAAAAACCTAGCCGTGTAACCTTGGGCAAGTTACTTAACCCCAATTGCCCTAAAGGGGCAGCTAGGTGGTGCAGTGAGTAAGAACGCTGTCCTCAGAGTTGGGATGACCCGAGATCAGATCCGGCCTCAGAAAATGAGCACCCACGCATAAATAATGACTAGCCATGTAACCTTGAGCAAGTTACTTAACCCCAATTGCTTAAAAAAAAAATTGATGCAAAAATAAATAAAATTAAATGCAGTGCCTAGACCTAGGCACACTGAAATAGATGTGTTCTGACTAGTCATTCTGGATATTATACTTACTTTAATACATTTTAAGATTTCATTCAGCTTTTTTTGCTGTTCCATTTGAGTTTGTACTCCATTAAAGAACACCTACATCTTTTTCCCCAGGATCTGCTTTCTCCCCTAACTTTTATGTGTGTAGTTAATTTTTATCTAAATTCTGCTGGACTCTAAATTCAAAAATCAAAAACTTTAGATTTATCCTAATTAAATTTCATCTTGCAGGGGCAGCTAGGTGGCACAGTGAATAGAGCACTGGCCCTGGAGTCAGGAGGACCTGTGTTCAAATCTGGCCTCAGACACTTAATGCAAAAAAAATATATATATATAGCTATGTAACTTTGGGCAAGTTACTTAACCCCAATTGCCCCCCAGAAAGCAAAAAAAAAAAAATTCATCTTGTTGACGTTTTCCTAACATTCAACATTGACAGGATATTTTTTTTTAATATTGATTCTGTGATCCAAACTGGGATACCCCACTCTCTAGTGTCATTCAAAAACTTATTTGCTTTCCCAAATTGTTGATAAAGATGTTGAATATAAGAGAACTAAGGACAAAGACTGGTAACCCTTTGCTAGCAATGTCCCTCTAGGCTGACCCAAGTATATGTATGAGGGTTCTTTGGATCTAATCAGTCCCCTTGTTTGAAAGTCACCTAACTACCATAACCTAGTATTAGGAGGGCTCTGTAGCATATTCAAATGATAAACGGAAAGTGGTTGTCCAAGGTCTGGCTTAAAGCCACTCATACTGTATTCATATTTTTGACTTTATCAAAAAATAAATGAGGCTTTGTTCTTAATGAAGTTATCTTGTCAGGTAGGGTCTTCTTTTTCTTTCAGCTTAATTTCTTGTAATGACAAATCTAAGCATTTATTTAAACCCAACATCCATGTGTCTGACCTGTGGTTTGAAAAAAGCACGTTCCTTCCCTTTCTGCAGTTCATCCCTGGCACTTCAGTTATCCGTAGGAAAGTTGTAAATCATATCCACAGGTTCCTTTAGCCCTTTGGGATGAAGTTTTACCAAACCAGCTAACTGGTAGAGAGTATTTTTATTTCTTGGTTTTCAATTACATGTTAACCATTTTTCTTTTATATGTTGCATTGTAAAAAGCATTGTCATTGATGGAAATAGGAGTTGAGTAGTTTTACCTTTTAAAGAAAGGAAGTACTCAACTTCTAGAGGAAGGAGATCGAGCTAAATATTTGCTCTAAGACACAGCCTAGATTTTTTTTTTTGTATTGCTTTTATTTTCTTATTAAATGTCTAGTACCAGCCTAATTTCTTGCAGGAAAGAACAGAAAAAAATTTCATTAGATTGAAGTCTTTTAGTTGTTGAATATAGTTTTACTATATTTGCAAGACCTACTTTTTATATGATGAAATGCCTTTAATTAAATGCCTTTGGATTAGATTTTGAACAATATTTCAAATATTTTTAAAGAAACATTTTACTGAAATAATTGTGTTAAAGCTTCTGCATGTATTAGGGATAATTTTACTAAGTATTTTTATTTTTTCTACCTCCAGTTGAAAAACCTAAGTTTAGAAGAATTACAAATGCGGTTAAAGGCATTGGACCCAATGATGGAAAGAGAAATTGAAGAACTTCGTCAAAGTTATAATGCAAAAAGACAACCAATTCTGGATGCGATGGATGCAAAAAAGCGAAGACAGCAAAATTTTTGAGCTTAATATCTTCTCAGACAGCATGTGTAGTTAGTCTAGATGCCAGTAAACCATGAATAGTTGAAGGAATCATAGTGTTATGATTATTTCTGTTATTTTTAATCCATGAGATTTGTGCTTCACAACCCAACAATGTTGAAATTCTTAAGGAGCCCCCATATTCTGAAGTTAGAGGGCTTAAATTTACCAGTGCAAGCACAGTAATTTTATTTTTGAACAATGAAAGCAACAGAAATTGTCATTATTTTTCTAAAAGCCCATCAGTTATATCATATCAGTACTAAATCTTTGTTGTACAATTAAAATTATACTCATGGGAACTTAAAGACCCAAAGCTATTATTGTTCATTTGTGCAACGTTGCCCAGCTTTCTGTTACAATAGTTCTTATTCCCATCTACTAGCCTATTTATTATATCCCTTTAGGTAAACTTATTTATTTATGCCATTTTGCTTTTGTTTGTTTTCAGAGAGAATATTGGATGTTTTGGGAAGGCAGGGCCTGATCAGCAGCAGATAAATGACTGCTAAATTACTCCATAACAAAATAGGGAGATAAGTGGTATAATCACTTGAAAATCATAGTAGTACTTGTTTCCCAAGAATTTTTCTACTTAAAGGAAGCAGTAATATCTGCAGTACCCAAGGTATGACTGCCTAATTAGGCCAGCTTCTTTCTAATACAGAAAAGAAAATTCCATTTCTACCTTGTGGCCACTGAGTTTTCATGTTTTTAATTGCTTGAATTTTTTTTTTTACTTATTTTGATGTTTGGTACAAGTAGAACATTGTATTAAGGTCAGGTAAAGCTATAAAGGACATAAATTTCAAAACCAAAGAAATCAATAAATAGTTTGTACAAAAATTAGTATATGGTAAATACTAAAAAGAAAATGAAAACTCATCATACCTTTAATGTGTTAATACTGTTCCATTTGTATATCTGGAAGCTGAAATTTGTCACATTACGGTAAGCTCATCACATTTATTTCTATGAAAATGTGGTCCATTGTCTAAGGATATTTTTTTTTGTTATTCATTATTTTTGGGAATTGGTAAGCATTCTGTATCTGATGATAATGCAACAGAAAGACAATTTATAGTCAACTATGCATATACTAGAGACTGCAAAAATATATATATATATTAAAACAGTCAATCATAAATTAAATTCTAAGCAGAATGAGCATTTGTGCAATTGAATTGGGACCAATTGTTTTCCTAAACAGCATATAGCCATCTTGATGGTATTTGTTCTTGTCTTTAACTCTATTGTATAAATCATAAAGACAAATAAATTTTACTGTACTGATTAGAAAACTTATTCTTTGCATCTTCTCAAACTTTTTTTTTTAATTTGGGATATAAGTAAATTGTGTGTATTAGTATGCAAAGTAGGAAAGGTTAATCAGCCTTAAAAGACTTCAGGAATACAATCGCTTATAAAATGAAATTAACTTTGAATTTACTGCCACTACGTTATTGGTTACTTCAGTATTATAGATTTAGAACTAGAAGGGCCTTAGAAGTTATCTAGTCCAGTGCCCTAAATGCAAATAAGGAAACCGAGGCCCATTAGGATGAAATGACTTTCCCAAGGTCACATAGGCAGGATTCAAACCTAGCTTCTCTGACTCTAGATCCAGCATTCATTCAACTTATCATGCTCCTCCCCCTTTGTTTCAAATACATCTTTATTTTTCACTTATTGGGACTGTTAGAGTAGCTGGTTAGTTCATTCAGAAAAACTGATTTGACTATTCTGCTATTTTTTCTCTTTCACTATGTTGGCCAATCATTGATTCTACTAAATCAGGGTCATCTACTGAATAGGGTCATCTACTGAATAAGGTCATCAATTCAGAGCTGGAAGGGACCTTAGAGGCCATCTTGTCTTATCCCCTCATTTTTATAAATAAGAAAGCAAAATCTTAGAGATTTACCCAAGATCACACAGTAAGTGACAAAGACAGAATTTAAATCCAGGTCAACTCAGCGATTCAATATAACATTTTTAATGTGCTAAGTACTTAGAGATGCGAAGAAGATAAGACAATCCCTGTCCTTAAAAAACCTACATTGTAGTAGGGCTTCCTTCTCCAAGCCTCGTTCTTTTCATTGACCCACATTGCCTCTAGACTTAACCTGGGTAACATTAAAGTGTAGGAAGATGCCAGTCAGTGTGCCCTCGCTGCCACATATGAGATCTATGCCTTTACCCAGTGACTTCTCTGCTTCCAGACTTGGACAGCACACTACCCTGATTCTATAGAAGCACTGTATCTCAGAGTTGGAAGAGATCTTAGTCTAATCCATTCTAAATTGTGCCTGCTTGAAAATTTCTTCTTTATCAGTCACAAGTGATCATTCAGCCATCACCAGAAGAACTCTAATGACTGGGGATCTCTCTATCTCTAGAGGTACTTATCCCCATATCATTTTTCCTCCTATGCAATTTCCACTCTCTGCCATCATTTGTGCCCCCTGGGGTCAAGTACAACACATTTAATTACTTCTACTTAGCAGTCCTTCAAACAGTTGAGAGCAACTATCCTGCTCACACAAGTCTTTAATTCACCTGGTTATGTATCTGTAGTTCTTGCAACCAGTCTTCATATGGCATGCTACTAAGTCCCTTCACTGTTTTGGATGCATTCTTTTGAAGAGTCTCTAGCTTATCTTGTCCTTCTAAAGCAGTGCCAAGAACTAAGCACAATACCTGAAATGTGGTCTAACCAGGGACAATAATACAGTAGTTCTGTCATCTGCTTCCTAGACACTATGCTTCCCTTAAAGCAGTCTCATGGGTTTTTTTGGCTGTTGTATGGAACAGGTGATTGAATGGAGCCAAATAAAATTTCCTGATTTTTATTTCCATATTACTTGATTACACCTAGCTGATCTTATACTCATGTAATTGGTTGTTTGAATTCAAGTTTAAAATTTTATTATTTATCTCTATCCAAAGTAATCTAATTATATCTCTCACAATAGTATAGACTTATTGAAATCTTTTTGGAGCATGACTCTGTATCCCAAATATTAGCTACCCTTCCCCTCACCCTTATACAGTTTGTTTGGTCTATGTTTTCTGAATCATAAATAAAAACAATTACTATTGTAGGACTAAGGACAGATCCATGTGGCACTCCATTAGAGACCTTTCTCTAAGATGACATTAACCCATCAATGATTACTCTTTCTCATTTTTCAAACAATTCTGATTCTGTTTTGTCTTCTGGCCCACATTTCTCCATCTCATCCCCAACGATGGGATAAAAGACTTGCACCAGACCTTTACTAAATTCTGTATCTGCATTATTCCCTTCTATAAATACAGTAACCCTAAAAACTGTAAATGAGATTAATCTGGCATAAATTATTTTTGACAGAGCTCTCTTGTTTTTTGTGATCACAGCTTTCCTTTTTAGATGTTCACAAATTATTCCTTTAAATTATGTCCCAGGATTTTTCTAGGAATTAAAGTTAGTTCCTCTGGACTCTAGTTTGTAAACTTCCTTCTGTCTCCTATTTTGAAAATCATGGCCATATTTCCTCATTGTCAGTTCTTTAGCCCATTTCATGTTCTCCACAGTCTTTCACAATTGCTCAGCCCCTCAGCAATCATATTAAATCACTAGCATTGGATTGGGATGTAGTTTGTCCACTCTGGTGATTCAGACTTATCAGGAACAGCTAGGGGCTTTCATCCTGCCTGCCTACTTATACTTAATTATATTTATTTATGTTAAGGTTCAAGTGCCTTTGTTATTTTTATTCTAGTCCCAGGATCATTCTCCTTGATGGACCCAAAAAAAACTAGTCAAGTTTATTAAGTATGTCTGCCTTCCTTTCTCTTTCTATTGGGGTTTCATGAATAGGCAGCATGGCAGGAGATCAGAAATGGAGTCAGCAGATCAGTTTGAGTCTAATCTCAGGTACTTACTAGCAAGTCAGTTAACCCTTCAGAAACTCAGCCTCCCATTCTACAAAAGTGGTAAATGGGAATACATTAGCTATGTCACAGGGTTGTTGTTAGTCACGAACAAGGTAAACTTCAAAGTGCCATGTAATTGTAACTGATTAGCATCATCATCATCAGGGACAGCTAAGTGGAACAGTGGATAGAGTGCCACGCCTGGAGTCAGGAAGAATCTTCATGAGTTCAAATCTGACCTCAGACACTTACTAGCTCTGTGACCCTGGGCAAGTCATTTCACTGTTTGCCTCAGTTAAGTCATCTGTAAAATGAGCTGGAGAAATAAATGGCAAGCCACTCCAGTATCTTTGCCAAGAAAACCCTAAATGGAGTCACAAAGAGTTGGACACAACTGAAAAATGACTCAACACAACATCATCAGCCTCAGAAGTTTATAGTTGGAGAGGACGTTAGATATAATCAAATGGGACCCCTCCATTTTACAGATAAGGGAACTGAAGTTGAGTGAATAAATGACAACTAATATAACATATATATGTAACCAAGCTGGGAGTTGGATCTACATCACCTAACACCAAATCTAATACCTCTTCCACTACAACTCCCCAAAATAGTCATACCTTTTGATCTCTTTCCCCAATGTAATGAAATCATGTTTTTTTTTTTTTAAATCATTAACTTCTAAGCTCCTTCTCATCTTTAGGGCTAGTGATACTATTCTTATAGAACGATTCCATTCTTTTGTTACCGTCCTTCATTCTCTGTTGCCTACTTTACTTCCTTCTTCTATACATTTAAAATAAATTAATTGGTAGATGAGTTCCCTGTCTATCCACATTCACCTCCTATATAATTCTGATTTTTCTTCTCCATATAATTCTCATTTTTCTTCATTTGGATTTTTTTGTCATTGTATTTATGGAATTTCATCCTTTTGAGCTTTCCATCTCTCTTGGTCTCATTTCCCCACTAGAAGTTTTGGCCGCAGACTTTTATCCTATCTTTGAACACTGAAATCCTGTCTTGCAAAATCTAGGGGGTATATCAAACTATGCCTAACTTTCCTCATCTTCTCTATCATGTATACTAAGATGGACTAGTCACTTTTTCCCAACATTCTCATCATTCCTGCTTCAATGACCAGTTTTTCCATGTTGGTCAGAATTACGTTCATAATGATGGTTCCCTTTATTGATTCCTCCATCTTTTGCAGGCTGAAATTATCATTAAAGCAAGTTGAGAATGCATTAGCTGCTTTGCGGATCAAGAGCAGAAACAGACACTTCTATGTCATATACACCATATTTATAATCTCCTTCCTCAGTTTCTCTTCTGTTTCTTCTTTTGTACAAGTAGTCTACAGTATATTCACACACACTGCTTATACTTATATCTCTATAATATTGACCCAAATGTTCTCCATCATGATACTTCACCTATAGGTGGCAGAGTAGATAGAGTGCTAGACCTGGAATCAGGAAGATAGGAATTGAAATCTTCCTTCAGATACTTAATAGCTTTGTGACCCTGGGAGAACCACCTAACCTCTCTCAGCCTCTATTTCCTCATCTGGAAAATGGAGATGATAATAATCACACTACTTCCAGGGTTGTTTTGAGAATTAGAAGACATATTTGTAAAGTGTTTTTGTAAAACCTTAAAGCACCATATAAATGGTAGCTATTTTTATTATTACTTTAAATAAGATATATTTTAGCAAACCCAAAACAATCTCATTAAGAGACTGCTTTTAAATATCCAATGGGGATAATTTCATTGCATTTCCATATCAAGTAGATAAATTGTGTACCATATTGTACTGTAACTCTAAAAACCTTGGAGGGAGAAAAGAGAACAATTAAATGTAAAATGTTGACTCTCATATGTTACATAAGCTCCTTGGATAGCCCTTGGCAAAAAAAAAAATCTTCCTTCCCCAAAAGGAAAAAACTTCTTATAGCTTCCACAGATCAAAAACCTATGAAAGATGTTTTCACCCACAGTTAAACTTTGATTTAACCATGATACTCAGAGAATTAAGTTGTCAGGTTAGTGTAATGTTCTGCTCAGCTAGGGTCAAGGATCAAGCCAAAAACCTTTTGTTATTTTTGTTCCAAGTCAAAATGTATTAGATAACTTTCTTAGCATAATGAATATAGTGTATTGAACAGAATCAAAACTCCGTGATTCAAGATTTCACAGAACCTAAAGTTTATCACTGATACACCAATACCTTATTAGCTTAGGATCATAGATCTTGAGCTAAAAGGGACCTTGGCGTCCATCTAGTCCAGTCCCCTCCCTTTCCAGGATGAGGAAACTGATACCCAGGAACGTTAAATGACTTGCCAAGGTCACGTATGTAATAAGTATTAGAAACAGGATTTGAACCCATCACCTCTGAGTCTAAAGGCAGTGTGTTCCTTCCATTGTACCACATCTAGGTATATACAAAAAGTATAGGAGTTTGAGTAGACTTTGATCCCGGGGCATGCCCTAAAATTTACTTTTTGCACTAAATTCTTTGTATCATTTGGTTTCTGTATCTTTTGCCTCTCCTGAAAATAAAGTGCAGGAAAAGAAAGTTCAGTTAATTAAGAGTAACATATAGTTGAATTGTAGTTAACTGAGTTTCTCTATGATAAGTCAGGGGAGATAAGAAAGTTTACATTTCTTTGATTTTATGAATAAGGTGATTATATCCACAAACATACCAGCATATATAAAATGAAGTTTATTTTAGTGCAAATTGTTTTTCTGTCCAAAATCTGAAATAGCACAGCCAATACAAATTAGTCCTATGCAAAAGGAAATATAGTTAGATAGGTTTCATACAAGAAATACATTAATGTTTTCTCTTCTCTCGCTCATTTATTGAATCATATTACCCAAGTTTATAATCACATTCTCTCCACTGAAAGACAGACACCTTCTCCAACAGAAATCATATAATACTTAAAGATGCTTTTTAACTTGCAATCATAGGAAATCCAATAGAATTACTGACACATTAACATTCAGTAGGAGTTCTATTTTCATTTTCCATCTTGTGTGTTAATGATTAATGATTAAAATAAATCTGGTGAATACTAATGACTACATATTCTCAATAAAACATTTTTCATTTGTAATTGCTGCTACATTGCTTTTTTTAGCATATGCTAAATTATGTTATCACTTATTAACTTAGCAAAAGACCATTCAAGATGCTTTCTCAGGCCTAAGACAAAATTCATTTCTCCACTTTGTTTGAAATTATCAGCCAAGATAGTTCAAGACAGATGTATCAGATACATAGTCCACAGCACTCCTGAGTGTAGCCAAAACATGATTAAAGTTTTTTTTCCCCTTTTTGGAGGGCAGTTGGGATTAAGTGACTTACCCAAGGCCACACGGCTATTTCTTGTATTAAGTGTCTGAGGCTAGATCTGAATCCAGGTCCTCCTGACTCCAGGGCCGGTGGGCTGGTGCTCAGTTAGACAGTAGAAGTGATGATATGTACATGAAGACCATGCAGGATATGTTAGCTTGCCCCTCAGAAGGAGAAATATCCCTCTAAGTTTGACTCATATTTGGGAGGTGGCCATGGTTTTGTACCAAGCCAGCATTTTCTGAAGTGACTTTTTCTTGATACATGTATGCCTAAACTTTCCTGTAAACTAGCACAAAAATCTTTGTTTCCCTTTAGTTTAAAAATATTTAAGACCTATTTTTATGCTAAGACCTGCATCAAAAATAGCTTTAGAAATAAAACAGGCAGTATGGCATAATGCATAGAGTTCTGGATTTAGAGTTGAGAAACCGAGTTCAAATCCTAGTTCTGACACACTCCCCAGGCCATCCTGTACATAGCTACAAAAATACAGACCACATTATTCTACTGCTCAGAAACCTTCAGCATTGGGACGGCTAGGTGGCGCAGTGAGTAAGAGCGCCGGCCTCGGAGTTGGGATGAACCGGGATTGAATCTGGCCTCAGAAAATGAGCACCCACATATAAATAATGACTAGCCGTGTAACCTTGAGCAAGTTACTTAACCCCAATTGCTTTTTAAAAATAAATAAATGAAATTTAAAAAACCAAACAAACAAAAAACCTTCAGTGACTCCTTACTATCTCTAGGATAAAATTCAAACTCCTTACTGTAGGATTTATGATCCTCCCCACTCTGGCTCTAACCTGCCTTCCCAGTTGAATATCAAAAATTCTCCCATTCTAACACTGTTTTAAAGCCAACCTGGCTACTAGCAGTTCCCCAAATCAGACATACTGTTTTATACTTCCATTGATTCATGTAAGCAACTATATCCTAGAATATACTCCCTCATTGTCTCCATCTTTAAAATTCTATATTTTCATTCAAGATTTAAATCAGGTACCATCTTCTCTGTGAAGTCTTTCTGATCTCACCTATCTGTTGTTAGTGTGCTCTTTGTTCTCAAATATTCTTAGAACATTTTGCCTGATCACTGCTTTATCTTTATTTTATATATATATATATATATATATATATATATATATATATATATATATATGTCATATTCTCAAAAAAAAATTCCTTGAATCATTTGTTTTTGGTTTTGTAGTTTTATTACCTAGTATAGTTCCTTACCTATGACAAGAAGGGGTTGAATTAATATTTGTTGAATTGGTTAGGCAAATTTCAACCCAGTATTAGAAAGAACCTCTTAATAAGTAGATTTATGCCAAAATAGAACAGGTTGCTTTGTAATATTGTAAGTTCCCCAACCATGGAAGTGTTCATTCAGAGGACAGATAGTGGCCAGAGATGTTGTAGGAAAGGCTGCTATAGGTAGGGGTTGCAATAGATGACCTTTAAGGTCTCTTAAAACTTTGAGATTATATGATTTAATTTCTATGGGTCTTCATTGCCTCCTATACAAAACGAGGAAATAATAATTGTAATAATATATTTTAGTTTTTATATTTGCAATTTATATTGTACTTTGAGGTTTGCAAAGGAATATATATATATATATATATATATATATATACATATTACTCATTATTATCCCCATTTTATAGATGAGGAAATTGAAACTCAAAGCAATTAAATTTACCCAGGATCTCCTAGCTAGTAAGTGACTGGGGTAAGATTTGAACTCAGGAATTCACGGCTCCAAGTCCAATGCTCTATCAGCTATGCCACCTACCTCCCATCTATCAGCTATGCCACAAATAACTAAAGTCTCATCTCTAATATGTAGAATTCTATAAAATCACTTAATTCTCTCCTCTACCTGTTATTCTTTGGTAATTAAGTATTTAAGAAGGCACATCAATTCTTGGGGGGCTGAGGTAGTATTTAGTATATTAGTAAAATATTAACAAAAGGTAATTTTCACTAATTGTTTACTAAGCAAGTACATTGGTATTTTCATTCATAAATTGGTTCTTTTGGTGTTCTGAAGTTAATATTCTTAATAGTTCAAACACTTTATCCTTTAAAAAGAATTCATGACAACTCTCCAAAATAGTGCAAATATGAGTATTTCCATTTTACAGGTGATGAAACTGAAGTTCAGAAAGATGGATTCATTTGCCCAAAGTCCTACAGCTGTTGAGAGTAGGTCATCTAACTCCTAAATCTCCCACTCTGACCATTTTCACCCATTTGAAACTTGGACTTACATCCCCAATCCCTCCAAGAGGTGAGCTTTCACTTTATCTTACCAGGTTCCAAATTTCAATGACACTTCTCATTCATCTCCTCACCAGGCTCCAATAGCTACCCACTTCCTCCCCATTTCCATCTTCTTCTTTCCCCTAATTTTTATAGTACCCCTTTATGTGTTTTGTTTCCCAATTAGAATGTAAGTTCCTTGAGGGCAGAGACTCTTATTTATGTACATTTTAACCCCTAGAGCTTAGCACAGTGCCTCCCAAATGCTAAGTGCTGAAAAAAATGCTTTTTCTGTTTATCCCAAATCTGATGATCTTTCCAAAATATCTTTTTCTCTCTCCCGCTAGCAAGGAGTGACTTGGGCAGTGGGAAGAACTAGCTTATTGAAAGAAAATGTTTTCCTATCTAGGTGCAATTAAACACACATGTTTATTTAAATTATTAAATTAAATTATTTAAAAACATGTTTCATTTTCCCTACAAGATTCATTTCTAAGAAAAAAAAGCAAGCTTAACTAATATTAGAAAATAATATCCTAATTCATTTCTTTGGTTGAAAACTAACTCATTCCTTTCATCAGAAAGCTATAAGGTAACTATTGAGGAAGTTTCTCTGATGGGAAACCCCAGATGTCCAATTAGAGACCAGGTGCCTAATTGTCTTTCACAGTTTAAAAATTTTTAAGTTGAATTGTAATAGTATAGAAGGAAGTCAAATAGAAAAACATTCACAGAATCTTAGAATTTAAAGGTACCTTAGAGACCATCCACCATGCCAGTACAGGAACCTGATATTTAAATCCCCAGCACTTAAATATTCCATTGCTAAAACCCCAGCTTATGTGATGAAAATCCCTGCCCAGATAAGCTACCCTTGTTACTATTGTGCATTGTCTATGATATTTTCCCTCTTTAAAAATAATAATAATAATAATAATCAAATAAGTCAAAATATTTAGATGAGATTACATAATTCTACTTATAAGTACCTTTTATGTTCTAGAACAAGATAAACTAAAGAATTTAACATGAAAAAATGTGTTATTAATGAAGCAATATGCATTGTTCTTCACTAATGCATGAGCTCACTCTATGTTCTTTCAGAGAATATGGCAGTAGAAAACGGGATTTAGTCCACATACTTTGTATTGTCAACAAAGAAATTTACATATACATAAATCAATTACTGAAAGTTATATGCTGAGGATTGCACTTGTGCTCAGCACAAACATACCTCATTTTATTGTGCTTCGATTTATTGCACTTGGCAGATACTGCTTTTTTTTTTAAATCAATTAAAGGTTTGTGGCAACCCTATTTTGAGGAAGTCTATTGACAGACATTATTTTTCCAATAGCACATGCTCACATCATGTGTGTCACATTTTGTTAATTCTTGCAATATTTCAGATTTTTTCATTATATATATTTTATGGTGATCTGCAATCAGTGATCTTTGACATTACTATGGTAATTATTTTGGGGAAATCACATACTGCACCCATATAAGACAATGAACTTAATCGGTAAATGTGTGTGTGTTCTGACTGCTCCACTGACCAGCTGTTCTACCCTATCTCTCCCTGTCTTCTGGCCTCCCTATTCCCTGGAACACAACAGTATTTGAAGAATATTACATAAACTTAGTTGATAAAGCAGCAGCAGGGTTTGAGAGAATTGACCTCAATTTTGAAAGAAGTTCTGCTGTGGGTAAAATGCTACAAACAGAATTGCATGCTACAAAGAAATCTTTGACAAAGGAAGAGTCAATCGATGTGGCAAATTTCATTGTTCTATTTTAAGAAATTGCCATTGCCTTCAGTACCACCATGCAGTCAGCAGCCATCAACATCAAGGCAAGACCCTCCACCAGAAAAAAAGATTATGACTCACTGAAGGTTCAGATAATGATTTTGTGGCAATTAAGTATTTTAAATTAAGATATGTACATTTTAAGGCATAATACTATTACACACTTAATAGACTATAGTGTAGTGTAAACACAACTTTTATATGCACTAGGAAATAAAAAAAATTCATGACTTGCTTTATTTGTAATATTTGATTTATTAAGGTGGTCTGGAACCCAGTCTGCTATATCTCCAAGGTATGACTGTATGGACATTGAGACAAAAATACCATCATTCAAATAGGTCTGCGACACAATACCAGGAATAGCTATTTTGATCTGATTCTATTAACTTACTGTTAATGGCCCATGGTAGTTAAACCTTTTAAAAGTTTCAATTAAGCTTTTAGATTTTTGAGAGTATGTTAATTTCTTTAACAAACACATAGTAATTTAGGGTATAAGTTTAATTTGGCACATAGGACAGAATCAATAACTCTAGGCATAATGCAATAGAATGTACAATTTTAACTAATTTCTTAAAATTAATTCATTCTTCATTTGGTAAATATGCTTGTTTAGCTGGTGCTGCCTTTTTTATTTCCTTGATATAATCACAATACTATGTAGTCTTCAAGACCCTCAACCAAAGCAATAGAATTCCTTTCTATAGTGACAGTTTCAGACTTGACTAAAAAATAAAAATATACTTGTCAGAAAAGATTCTGTTCCTTTCAATGCCCAAACAAGCAGAAGCAGTTTTGTTTCCTGTGCTCTCCATTTTGTTCCTTGGTAATGTCAAAGGAATAAAGATGGAAGATAATTAGTTTTTTTGTTTCCAATTTTTACCCTGTAATTTGTGGGGTTTTTAGTATTAAATTTTCTCCTTGCCCTCCATTGTATGGCTTCTTGGTAAACTTAAGTCCCTCCTCCTGCCCCCACCCCCTTTTCCCCCCAAAAAAGAACCTGGCCAACTCCCAAGTGCCTTGATTACCTCTCTCACAAGCAAATAAGTTAACATCTAGTCTTCTCTTTCCCAGGTCTATGAAAAGAAAGTTTTGTAGGGAATTCTGATTTACAGAAGTAGGTTGGGGTGGGGGAAGGGGTGTGGAAAGTGGAAGAAGGAAGGAGCAACCATGTAATTATGCCTTAAGAAAATATTTAAATTCAATTTCTCTAATCCCAGATTCACTGGGTAAGTGCACAAGGTCTTCTTGTTGAGGTTTTTTTGTTTGTTTGTTTGTTTTGCCTTGATTTCTTCTGCTAAATTTTAGCCTTAATTGATGTTCAAAGCAAAGTCAATCTTTAAAAACTCATATGATCTAATGTGAAGTTTTGGACAAAGAAACAAACTACCCCCAGCCCTGCCCCACCCCCAGCATTGTCCTCTTCTGAACCAAAAGTTGATATCCTAAAGCCTCAAGAAACTCCCCTGGGATTGAGCAATTGACTATGTAGGATGTGAACTACAAAAGACCACCAGCTGTGAAAGAAAAATTTATAAAATAAAAATACTCTCCCTGAATATGCTTGCCCAAGATTCTTCACCATGGTAATGCATCTTCATTTCCAAAAGTGAATGATGTCATTTTTATTAGCATTATAAGCATCATCATCAATTTTTTTTGGCCCAAGTTTATGATTTCACTCCCTGTGAGGAAATGCCCTCCACCAATGCAGATTAGTAACTGTTTTGCAGCTTATAGTCCATGATCCCCAGTGCCTTGTACCTAGAAGCCACTTAATAAATACTTGTAGAAAATCCAAGACAACTCCAGAGGACTCATGATGGAAAATGCTATCCATATCCAAAGAGAGAATTGATGGAGTCTGAATGCAGATAGAAGTGTACTATTTTCACTTTTTAAAAAATTTTTTTCCTTTTGGTCTTTTTCTTCTTTCACAACATGACTAATATGGAAATGTGTTTTATATTATTGCACATATATAACTAATATCAAATTTCTTACTATTTTAAGAAGAGAAAGGGGGAAAATTTGGAAATCAAATTTTTTAATGAATGTTAAAATTTGTTTTACATGTAATTGGAAAAAACAAAATACTATTTAAAATAAATAATTAAATACTTGTAGAATTGAATATAAAACAAGTCCAATTAGCTTGTCAGATACAAGGGAAAAAAAGAAAAGATGACTTTGAAAATTGAATTGTGCTGAGAGTCAGAAGCCCTATATTTTTGTCTTCGCTCTGCCCCTAACCATGTGCCTATAGGCAATACTGGACCTCTTTGGATGTTGGTTTCCTCAGTCTACAAAATAAGGCAGTTAAACTGGTTGATTTTTAAGGTTCTTTCCAGTTCCCTTGGTTTAGGGAGTAAAGCCATTAACTGATATGCTAATATTTTTATCTGACTTGGATACATTATAGATAATGGTATACTTCTCAAATTTAGATGACAAAAATATGGCAAAGAAGGCTGACACATTGGTCGATCAAGATCCAAAGAGATCTCAACAGACTAAAATCTAAAATGTAAAACATTATAAAAGTTTAAAAATAAATTTTAATGGGGGAAGCACAACTAGACAGCAATTTGTCAGAAAGAGACATGGCAGTTTTAATGGACTGCAAGGTCAATTTGAGTCCACAATGCGCTATGGTAACCAAAAAACCTAAAATGATTATAAACTGTATTAAGAGATGTATGTTGTCCAGAGAGAGGAAGGTGAAAGTTCTTTTTAATAAGGATAAATAGTAAGGATATAAATATATATATACATATATCTATAAAATGTAGTATATATAATGTAGAATATATAATATAGGATAGATATATAATGTAAGATATATATATATATAGTGTGTGTGTATATACATATATATATTATATAGGATATAAATAATAAGGATAAATAACTGAATTCATTGTCAGGACAGGAGTAGTATAGACCTCCCTTGGCCCATTCTATTGTCCAAGGGATAAAGAAAACCACTCAGGGCTGAAATGTTTCCCAGTGCACCATTTTTACCAAATGGGACTACATTTAAAGTAATTTCTCTGTTTTGTTGCCCTCTAGGGCTACTACTGAGCCATAAAGGAAAACTTGACAGAAACCAAAGTATTCATTAGAAAGGTATTCGTTTCTCTTTTTTTCTGTTAAGGCTGGATTTCCCCATCTCATCTAGGCTGGAAGCACAGGGGCTACTCAGGGGCTCAATCCCACTACTTTGACTTGCCCTGTTTCTGACCTGGACTGGTTTGCCCTATGTTAGGCAGTCTGATGACTCCTCACTTTCCAGGGCTCACCATACTGATGTCAAATATAGTACAAATGCCCAATTGGCCTAATTCATGCAACTCCTCAGAATTCCTGAATTTAAGAGACCCACCAGTGTCAGTTTCTTCAGGAGCTGGGGTTATATTTGTGTATCACCATCCCCACCTATAGACACATTCCTAATTTGACTAAAGGAGCATGGATTTCAGTTACACTTAATGATTTCCAAAATCCCTTCCAGCCCATAACCCTGTGAACTTCGCTGATTAGCTGTAGGCTCTGATTTTTAATTTGGTCTTCAGTTTCTATTCACAGAATCTCTAGACTTCTGGAATATTGATTTCATCCTGATGAATATCTGTGTTTCCACATTGAAAACTCTTAAGTTCATGTTTAAGTTTTGATAAGGAGTTTTCTTTTAGAAAATAGGCTTGAATAAAATTATCCACAGACCCTTCCAAATGTCGTCTGCCAATGCAAGGTTTATTAATAAAAGTCATATCACAGCCCTGAGTATCATGCCATGTTCAGCTAATATATGCTTATGCAGTCACATGTCTCAGCAATTTAGATTATTTTAACTAAATGAGATTGAGAGAGTTTTGTGGCTATTAAGCACTATGTAATATAAGTTACTGGTATTATTATTGTTGCTAATAATTATTATCATGAAAATTGAATAGTTTTAACCTAATAGCAGTGAAAGAAAAGCTGAAAAAAATGCTTGGTTTTCATATGAAAATTAGTAACTTATCACTAACAAGATTAAAGCAATAAATGTTTATAGTGCCAGTGTGGACATTTATTAGCGTCATAAAGTTCTTATTTGTATGTAAACCTGGAGTTCACTGCATGCAAAATACAAGTGCTAATGAAAAAAATACCTTATATACTTCCTGAAAACTGAAAGTAAACTCTCACTACAACCTAAAGACATTTCAAAAGGATTAATTAAAACATACCATTTGTAATATACCCAAATTATAAAATGTAGGGATTATTTTACAGTAAATCAAGGACCTGTATGCATTATTTTGTTTGGTTGGTGCCTTCTAATTTTTTTTTAACACCAGAGTCATTTCCCCACTATCCCACTCCCTTTTCCCCAGAAGGAACCTTCTCTTGTAACCAGAGAAAAAACAATTAAGTCAGATGGACCCACCTTGGTAACCATGTCTAGCAGCAGGACAGCTCTGTACTAAGAGGAAAGAAGGGTATTTCACAGAAATCCCAGAGGTCATTTAGTCCAATCCAGTCCTGAAGAAGAACCTACTCAATAACATCCCTGAAAAGTAACACCCAACCTTTGCATGGCAGATGATATCCCAGGGAAATACACCACCTCCTAAGGCAGCCCATTTCTCTTTCAGACAACTCTCACCATCGGGATGGTTTTCTTTATGTGAAGCCTAAGTCTAATCCTCTGTGACTTCCACCCACCACTCTTTCTTCTGTCCTCTTGAAATCATGGCCCAATTCCATAGCTCCCAGATCAAAGAGATAATACCACAAGCATCCAGAAATAAAGAATTGAAAACATTAAAATTAAGTTTTTTTTTCCTCTTTCACCACAGTTTTGAAAATAGGGAGTATATTTCAGAAGAAAAGGTGCAGTTGGCTCAACTACAGATTTAGCTTTGGAAGCTAAAGGACCTACTTGATACATATCATATGATTAGTAAAGAACAGAGGTCATCAGGGGTCTGAAAAAAATATGAGGATTTTAGTGGATTGTAAATTCAATAGGAGTTAGAAGTGTAACAATGACAGCCAAAAAAAAAAGCCTTGTTACCTTGGACTAAGAGAAGCATAACTTTTAGGAGTAAGGAGGTGATAATTCCACTCTAATTTTGCTTGATCAGACCACATTTATAGTATGGCAGCTAGGTGACAGTGCACAGAGTGCTGGGCCTAGAGTCAGGAAGACATCTTCCTGAATTTCAATCTGGCCTCAGACACTAACTGTGTGACACTGGACAAGTAATTTAGCCCTGTTTGCCTCAGTTCCCTCATTTGTAAAATGAACTGGAGGAGGAAATGGCAAACCACTAGAGTATCTTTGCCAAGAAAACCCCAAAGGGGGTCACAAAGAGTTGGACCCAACTGAAACAACTGACCAACAACAGCAAATTATGGTCTGAGAGTCACCATTTAGGAATGAGTTGGATCAGCTAGGGAATGGCTAGAGGAGAGCCAGAATGGGGAAAAGTTGCAAGTCCATGAAATATGAAGATCAGTTGAGGAGACTGAGGTAGATATGTTCAAGTATCAGAGGATCCATTATGTGGGAAAGGGATTAGTTCTGTTCTGTTAAGCTACAGAGGTCAGAACTAGGAAAATAGGTGGAAGTGGCAGGAAGACCGTTCTAATGATCAGCGCTCTCCCACAGTGCAATGGGATGCCTCAGCAGCTAAGGTGTGCCCCTTCTTTGGAGGTCTTCAAGCACAGGCTGTATAACTAATCATCAGGCACATTTCAGGGGAGATTCCTTGGTAGGGATGGATTTGCAAACTGCCCACTGAGATCCTTTCCAATGTTAGAGTTGTTATTCTGATATCACTTAGTTGGAATTATTATATAGGGAGCAGCAGTGGAAATATCACTGACTCAAGTCAGAGGACCTGGGTTGAAATCCCATCCCTAACACAACCATTTAACCTCTTTAGGCCTCAGTTTCCTCATCTATAAAATAAAGGGGTTTGACCATCCAGCCCCTAAAGCCCATTCACCTCTGAATCTATAATAAAAAGTGTATCTAACTTAGAGCTGGAGCAAAGAATATTTCTTATGATCAATGGGTTTCTTGTGTCACTCCAGACTAAGGTGATGGGCACTAAAAGTAATCATGACCATAGAACAGATGGGAACATAACTTGATAATAGGTGCAGGCAGTAGTGGCTAATAAGACAAAAAAACAAGTAATCCAAGACATATTCCTTGACTTTTATAGATTTATGCCAGCAGAACTAAAGGACAGCTAAGTTTAGGCATCAAGTTAGCTCCTAAACATGAGTTAGCAAATGGATCAATAAAGTATTTTGAGCATAAACTCAATGATGTGTAAGAAACCAGAAGCTCTAGCCTAGCTAATAGACCAGATAGCCCTACCGTTTGATAACTTTAATAAAAGTGACTTCTATTGATTTTGCTATTTTATTAAGTAAAAATGCCCTATGTACATAGAGAGAAATTTTCCCCCCTGAATAGTATTTTTATTTTACATGTAAACTACATGTAAAGATAGATTTCAACATTCATTTTTATAAAATTTTGAGTTCCATATTTTTCTCTCTCCCTTCTTTCCCTTCCCCTCCCCAAGACAGCAAACAATCTAACATAGGCTATACATGTACAATCATGTTAAACATATTTCCACATTAGTCATGTTGTGAAAAAAGAAACAGAACAAAAGGGAAAAACTATGAGAAAGAAAAAATAAAAGCAAAAAAATGTGAAAATAATATGCTTCCATCTGCATTCAGACTCTATAGTTCTTTTTCTGAATGTGGTTATCATTTTCCATCACAAGTCTTTTGAAATTATCTTGGATCATTGTATTTCTGAGAAGAACTAAGTCTATCATAGTTAATCATTGCATAATGTTGCTGTTATTGTGTACAATGTTCTCCTGGTTCTGCTCATTTCACCCAGCATCAGTTCATTTAAGTCTTTCCAGGTTTTTCTGAAATCTGCCTGTTCATCATTTCTTATAGAATAATAATCTTCCATTACATTCACATACCACAACTTGTTCAGTCATTCCCTAATTAATGAATATCCCTTAAATCCACAGTTCTTTGTCACCACAAAAGAGCTGCTATAAGTATTTTTGTACATGTGGATCCTTTTTCCTTTTTTATGATTTCTTTGGGATATAGACCTAGTAGTGATATTGCTGCATCTAAGGGTATGCACAGTTTGGTTGCCCTTTGGGCATAGTGAGAGGAAAAAAAATTAAATAAAGATAAAGATTAAGACTTAATCAAGGTAAATTTTCTTTGTAGCCTCAACTGTATGGCCACAAGCCATAACACAATCTATGAAGAATTTTAAAATGAGTATTGTGCAGAAGACAAAAGAGAGAGTGTAATCAGGCTGCAACAGGTGCAAACAAGGAATTAGGAGGAAGTAGAGTGAAAATATCATCAAAATGCATGAGCAAACAGTACAGGGGTGGGGTGCATGTCTATAATGTCCAGGAAGGTGGAGCCTGGTGGATCACTGAAGGTCAGGAGTTCTGAGCTACACTGATATCCTTGCAAAGGCAAGATAAAGTGAAGGAAGGCCTCTCTCTGTGAGTGGCTCCCATGTGTTACTGGAGGGCATAGACAAGAATCACTCAAACCAGACAGTCATGGATGGGCTGCAGTTTGCACCAGAGGAAGGAATAGTCAGGACTGAAGTAAGAATAGGTAGCAATGTGTGCAAGGAAGTAAGGAACTAGCAGACTGTCACACACCCAAGAGAGTTTTCACTCCACCAGGGATGACAGTCATACAATTGGATAATGTTCATTGTTGTCGTAACTGGATCAGCCTCAGAAATAAAAATGTAACAGCAGAAATAGACTTTGGATTTTAAATTGCTAAGGATACAGCTATATGGTATGAGCAGCATCATGAGAAGATAACTCCAGAAGGGCTAAATATCAAAAATCGGAGCTGCCTTTTCATAGCAAGGCCTTCTTTGGTACATTATAATCCTGAGATATACACCAGTGTTTATTTTACCTGAATGAGCGGAAAGAGACTAGCCATTAACCATATGAAGGCTTCCCACCAGTCTGACTCATACTGGGGCACCTTTGACCATCATTATCCATTCTCCCTCCCCAGACCACTGCTGCTGCCTTTCTACATCCTGCCACATCAGATTGCTTTTGAGTTGTGTTCAACTCTTCATGACCACATTTTCTCAGCAAAGACACTGGAGTGGTTTGCCATTTCCTTCTCCAGATCATTTTACAGTTGAGGAAACTGAGGCAAACAGGGTTAAGTGACTTGCCTGGGCCTGTAAAATGATCTAGCTGTGTGACCCTGGGCAAGTCACTCAACTGTAAAATGATCTGGAGAAGGAAATGGCAAACCCCTCCAGCATTTTTACCAACAAAACCCCAAATGGGGTCATGAATAGTCAGACACAGCTGAAAAGCAACTGGACAAGAACAATAATGAGGAATTGGTAAGGTCAGGGGAACGTGGGGTGATCCAGAAAGATTTCATGACAGAGATAACCTATGAACTGATTCATGGGCAGTATTTCAAAAAGCATCGATCAAGAGAAATGACAGCATATTCAAAATATAATGAAATAACACGAAATATGTCACAAAGACAGATAAACAAGACTTATTCAGGAAATGATAAGTAGTCCTATTTATCTGGAGCAAAATTGGAAAGTTAGGTTGGGCTGGACTGGAGAAAGCCTATGCAGGCTAAAGAATTGAGCCTCTGGTAGGCAGACTTGGGGAGCCACTGGAAGCTTCTGAGCTTTCCAGTCCAATCTAAATAAGCTTTTTTAACTTCTTTCTATGTGTAGAGTACTATACTCCATGCTGGGAACAGGGACCTCCCTCAACCTATGCAGGGCAGCATTTTCACTGCAATTTATAATCTTCAAAAGTCTCTAAAGTTCTGAGAGGAGTGGAAGTGACTTACCCAGGGTAAACCAGTCAGTATGTGTCTGTGGCAGTACCTGATCTCAGGCCTTCCTGGCTTCAAGGTGGGCACTCTATCCACTACATTATCCTGCCTTGAGCTGGGGCTGAGGATAGCAAGGCAAAGCAATAAACAATCCCTGCCTTCAAGGACCAATGAAGGGAAATGTTCAGACCTGTGCATTAGGAAGGTTACTCTAGCAGCAGTATGAAGGATTTATTGGAGAAGGGAAACCGAGGGGTATGGGGAGCCTGGTCAGGAGACAATTGCAAGAGTACAGACCTTGTTAGAATCTTTTAGTAGGTCCAGTTGTGCCCCTCTTGGGCCCTTGGAGGCTCAGAGATAAACGAATTGACATTGAGAATAACACTGGCACACATTGGCACTCAGCTCTACTGGTGTTCTGAATATTCTTAATCAGTCCAGTCTAGTTTTTCACCAGATGCATCAGTACTTCACGGTAAAGAATCACCCACTGGTCTATTATTTGGCAGAAACCCATCCATGGCTAACGACTTAACATTAAGTGTTGGGCCCATAATTGGGCCAAAGTGTCGTGCCTCATATCAAGAGCTCTCTTCAGGGCGGCTAGGTGTTGAAGTGAGTAGAGCAACAGCCCTGGAGCAGGAGGACCTGGGTTCAGATCTGGCCTCAGACACTTCTCTCTCTCACACACACACACACACACACACACACACACACACACACACACACACACAGTCAAACTAGCCGTGTGACCTTGGGCAAGTCAACCCCAATTGCCCTACTCTCCCCCCCTCCAAAAAAAAAAGAGCTCTCTTCGATGAAGAGGATGTGTCTGAAAGTTTGAAACAGGAGGATCTTGTGCCCTGAAATTTCTCATTATCGACATATCAGGATACAAATGTGATAGGTTGTTGGGTTGTTGTTTTTTATATTACCCAAATATAACAATAACTCACATTTATTTAGCACTTAAAGGTTTTCAAAGTACTTTCCTCATAACAACCCTGTGAGTTAGGTCATTGTCGTAGATGTTCAGTCATTCATTTTAGTTGTGTCAGGCTTATTGTGACCCTATTTGGTTTGTTTTTTGTTGATTTTTTTTTTAAACAAAGATGTTGGAGTGGTTTGCCATTTCCTTCTCCAGTTTATTTACAGATGAGGAAACTAAGACAAGCAGGGTTAAGTAGCTTACCCAGGGTCACACAGCTAGTGAATTATGTAATTGCAAGTATTACCCCATTTTACAGATGGGAAAATCGAGGCTCTGTGTCCAAGGTCACTGGCGTGAGGATCTGAACCCAGGGGTCCTTACTCCAGGTCTGCTGTGCCCACTCTCACTGCCTGGTTCTTACATTAGTCATCTCTCAACAAGAGTGTGCATTCTCAGGCCCTCTCCATTTCCTCCATTATCAGTCAGAAAGCTGCTTTATATTACAGTTGTTTCTTCTTATATCGCTTGGTGTGATTGCCTGACTTGCTATGTAGCATTTCTCTTGTAGGATCTGCTAGAGTTGTCAAGATGGTGAAACTGCAGTTTATACAGCAGTGCCACGCTATGGTACACTTGGCTCACCCTTAGCACAGCATCAGAGTAGTTAGTCATACCGTTCCTGCTGAGCCCTGACTCTGAAGTCAGAGGACCTGGGCTCAAAACCTACCTCTGACACTTACTACCTGTGTTAACCTGGGCAGAACTCCACCTCTCTGGGCCCCAGTTTCCTCAACTATTAAAAAGAGGGTGAGGCTAAATGGCCTCTGAGGGCTCTCTCACTCTAGAGTCATAACCTCATGAATCTAACCCTTAAGAGGGAAGGAAGGAAGCTTTGTTGCTGACATCTGGGCAATGATTCAGAGAAGATGCCAGTGAGTTCTACAACTAATCTGGGGCTATCCTATACATGTAGGTGACAGATTAGATAGAGTATTAGACCTGGAGTCAGGAGGGCTTGAGTTCAAATCCAGCCTGAAACACTTACTAACTGTGTGACTTGACTTCTATCTACCTCTGTTCTCATTGTTTTGGGTTTGTTTGATTTTTTTTGTTGTTTCTTTGTTGGGGGAAGGCAAGACAATTTGGGTTAAGTGACTTGCTCGAGTGACACACAGCTAATAAGTGTCAAGTGTCTGAGGCCAGATTTGAACTCAGGTCCTCCTGACTTCAGCGCTGGTGCTCTGTCTAATCTGCCACCTAGCTGCCCCTCCATTCTCACTGTTGAGGGTCTTCCCCTCCCAGTTTGATTTTTTTTTTTTATTAAAGGGGCCATCCCTTGACTTACTTCTTAAGGAGGCCTATTCACTGAATGAACATTAGCTCACATTCAAAGTGAGAACCTGAAAAGACCTTCACCTAAAAGGACCAAGGTCTCCCAATGCATCCAGGGTCATTTCTAGTTGTCTTGAATATCTAGCCACTGGACCCAGATGGCTCTGGAGGAGAAAGTGAGGCTGGTGACCTTGTACAGCCCTCCCTCACTCAAATCACAGCCAATTGCAAGTCATGTCATCATCTCCCTGATGCCATGGTCCTCTTCAAGAACAAAGGACAAACAGAAATACACTGTTGTATGCCTGTGAAACCTGGACAGCCTACCAGTGCCATGTCAGGAAACTTAATCGCTTCCATTTGAATTGTCTTAGGAAGATTCTGAGGATTCTGACTCTGAAGATCACCTGGGAGGATAAGATACCAGACTCTGAGGTCCTTTCTCAAACTAAACTGCCAAGCATTCAAACTCAACTTTAGAGAGCACACCTCCAAGGGACTGGCCATGTTGTTCTAATGCAAAGCATACACTTGCCAAAAAGACTATTTTATGGAGAAATCACACAGGGCAGGCATGTACATGGTGGTCAAAAGAAGTGATACAAGGACACGCTCAAGGTCTCTCAAGGACTTTGGAATTAACTGTGTGACATAGGAGACACTGGCATGGGACCGCTCAGCATGGGGTGCCCACATCAGAGAAGGTGCTGTGCTCTATGAGCAAAGCAGAATTGAAGTAACTCAAAAGAAACACAAGATGTACCAATTTAAAGAATCCACCCTGAATGTTCCCACGGACTATTTGTGCCCGACCTGTGGTAGAACATTCTGATTAACCACAGTTGGGGACACACTGTAACTTGACCCTAGCATAATGATGTCATTTTGGTCCTCTTTAAGAACGAAGGACAACAACCAACCTCAGTTTCTTCATCTATAAAATGAGGGAGTTGACAACATTTATCTCACAGGGTTTTGTGAGGATCAAATGAAATGATATTTGTAAAGGACATAGTACATTCCCTGGCTCCTACCAGTCACTTAATAAATGTTTATTTCCTTCCTTCCTTCTAGTTACAGCTATCCCTTTAATCCCTTTCCATGACAAAAGCAAAGGGTTTTTGTCCTTCTGCTAACCTCTACCAAATACAGGATTTCCTTTTGCTATTGCTGGATAGCAAATAAGGCTTTTAACCTGGTTTCATCTGTCAAAATGCTTTTGGAGTTTGCGAGTTGCTCTGGCTACACTTCTCTGGGGTTGGTGCTATAATTCTGTTGCTGTTGTTGAGTTATTTGTTTCAGTTGTGCCTGACTCTTTGTGACTCCATTTGAGGTTTTCTTGGCAGAGGTGTGCTGGAGTGGTTTTTGCCATTTCCTTCTCCAGCTCATTTTACAGATGAGGAAACTGAGGCAAACTGGGTTAAGTGACTATATACTATTATACTAAGAATTTAAAAACAGATACATTACTTCATCTAGAGGTCAGGGACAAATTTCCATGCTTAATTCCATCCTCATAGTGCCTAACATAGTATTTTACAGTGCTTGATACATAGCATGTTTTTAAAAGTTGTTTTTTCATTCATTCAGTCAAGGTATAATGATCATAGGATCATAAATCTAAAACTGGAAGGAAACTTGGAGACCATACAATCAAAAAAAATCCTGCTTGTGACACTATGGTCTTTTTACTCCAGAGACATCACTCTTTCCAAGGTGATGGCATTTTAGAAAGATCTTGGGTTTAAATCCAAACTTTCTACTTAAGGAAAAGTTGGGCAGGTAGGTGGATTGAGATCCAGGGATGGAGTAAAGGAAAACTCACCATCCTGAGTTCAAATCTGACCTCAAACACTTACTAGCTCTGTGACCCTGGGCAAGTCACTTAACCCTGTTTGGCTTAGTTTCCTTATCTGTAAAATAAGCTGAAGAAGGAAATGGCAAATTCCTCCAGTGTCTTTGCCAAGAAAACCCTAAGTGGGGTGACAGAGAAATGACTGAAAATACTGGAGAACAACAATAACAATACTAAGCAGCCTACACTATTATTTTGAGGAATATTTGTTCTCAGCATGGCATAGCAGCGAGAGTGAGCCAGAGGATCTGGATTCAAGTTCCAGCTCTGTTATTTAGCAACTGGGTGGTCTTAGGTAACTCCCTCCCTCAGAGGCAAGGTTTCCTTATCTGTAAAATGGGCTGGAGAAGGGAAGGGCAAACCGATCCAATGTCTTTGCCAAGAAAACCCCAAATGGGGTCACAGAGAGTCAGACACGACTGTAAGGTGACTGAACAACAATCATGGGGAAGTCCCTTGTAAAAGGCATCTGGGAAAGAAAGGGTTTTGGCAATAAAGGTAACAAAGAACAGCAGAGAGCTGGAATACTATTAGAACTGAACATTGTCTATATGTACAGACTGCAAACTCCTCGAGAGCAGAAACTAGGTTTTCTTCCTGTCATTAGTGCCTAGAAAACAGTATCTGGCACATATTAGGGACTTAACAAAAGCCTGATTTGCCAGATGAGGTCACTCTACCAGGTGTTTTTGCTTAACAATGGGAGGGAAGTATCAAGGAGGGTTTAATTAGTGGAGAGATAGGAAGGACGGAAAAGAGGGAGAATGAATGTATTCCCCCAAATGACTGTGATGCAAAAAACAAAAGACATAAAAAAAAAAAGATTTCTTTTTTTTTAAATAAGGAAATAGAGGGTTGAACTACATGATCTCTGAAGTTCTATCCAGAAGTCTATTAGCCTAAATAGGTCCTGTGTAAATGTCAGCTGATTTTATCTTTTGTTGTTTTTATTTAATTTTTAATTTATGGAATAAAACAACCATTTCCATAACATAATATAATAAAAAAATTGATTGCACATGAAATTGCAGATCTTTTATGTACGACTTGCCATTCCTTTTAAATATATAATACAGTTATAATGTAAATTTCTTTTTTCTTTTTTTCTCTTCATTTTCCCTTCCTGCACCTTGTTTCCTGTGTTGTTTATTTAGTTGACCATTCTGAAATCCAGTATACTTTTTATGCTGGGCCTCAGTCTGTTCCAAGTACATGGTACCAAGCATTTTTATAGAATATCTGTATATAATACCCCCAGTTGCCATGATTCAAAGCCAACCTAGGCTTTTTGCTGTTAGCATAAATGCTTATGATACATATTTAGCAATATGGTTCCTCCTTCAGTGTGTATGTGTGTATGTTTGAATAGCTTCCTGATTCATTTCTTAATGGGACAGTGCTTTAAAAAGATAGAAAGACTTCCTGAACAAATCCATGATCTCATGTTTTAAAATTGGATAATCACACAGCAATATATTCTAAATACTGTTTCTTTATGTCATACTTCCCTTCTGAGTCTGTCAAATTCTTGGCAAACAGCTGAGCTCCACAACCCCCATGGAATCCACATTATTATTCCCAGATTACCCAGGACAGAGTGAGGCCTGGCGTAGGGGTATGTGACTTACCACAGGCCGTGTTGTGAGTCAGTGGCAGAAGAGAACCCAGAGATGGATTGCAGTAGCTCCGGGTTCCCAACAGGAGCCTATCTTCCAGAAGCAGCCCTGAAGCCACAGATCAGACAACAGCGGGGAGAGGAGAACTCGCTTTGGGATTCATCAGAAGCAGGCAATAAGAAAACCCAAAGAACCCCTGTAGCTTGGTGTGGTCTGTGGTTTCTATCACCTCTTCCCTCCTGCCTCTCCCCATAGAAAGAAATGCAGAGAAGGAAACCTAGTTCATGGCCTTTGGGTAATTGGCCCCGAACACATCCGATTACAATTCACCCCCTTCACCTTACACAGTAGTGGCAGCCCTGCTGGGATTGAAGAAAAAAATCGATAGGCTGACGGATCAAAAGTGAGTCATGCCAACTCGCCCGTTAGAAAATGGCTTGATCGTTGTCTGGCTGTTAACACTTCTGTTCTTTTCATAGTAGGTCTGAAAATAGCTCAGAACTCTTTAAATGTCTGGAAATGTAGGCAATGGAGAGAGTTTATAATGGGGATGGGAGTGGGAAATGTCCTGAAAAAAATCTGCATTCTCTTCTTGATCTCCCCCAGGATGGCAGGCAATGATCTGAGACCAAATTAGTAAGCTCATAAACCTGGTTAAAACAAGGGCCAGATATGCAAGAATTAGTCAGAAGGTGGCCATATAAGGTAATTAGTCTTTGAGAACAATAATATAGTCAAGTTATAGTCTCTGACTTAAAGTCACACACCCCTTCTCCAATACATAGGCAATTCATTCCTAGTTTTCCCCAAATACCTTATCCTAAACTCCTGACAGCTAGAGTCAGGGATTTGTCCCATCTAGTTTCCTTCCCTCTCAAAATGGTTCCCTTCCATACCCACCTCCTATGATAGACATGCCTAGATTTATGACATGGATTAACAAAGCTAACGAAAGGGTGCTTCCTAAGGCAAAAGCAGAGGAAAAGGAGACAAAAAGATGAATCCCAGCAGAATTTAAGTCCCTTGAGAGGAGGGATCATTTTACTCTGCATTTGTGTCTCCAATACCTACCAAAGTGCTTGGCATATGGTTGGTGCTTAATAATAAATGCTTTTTGTTGGATTGATTAATCTGTGGCACTGAAGGATGTGTTAGAGGGAAAGTAGAGATAGAGCCAAGTAACTAGCTGTTGTAATGGATTCATAGACTTAGAGCTGTCAGGCACCTTACAGGTCACAGGACTCTGGATCTAGAGCTAACCAAGCCCCTCCTTTGATGGATGAAGTAATCGAGGTCATTGACCTTGAACACGTCCAAATATGAGGGCTTGGCACAGAGTAGGCATGTAATACCTATTGACTGATTATACAATAGTGGCAACCATAGTTATGACTGGCCCAAGAGAGATGAAAGGTCTTGTCCACAAGTAGTTAAGTACCAGAGCCTCTTACTATAAATCCAAGAATTCTGCCACCACACCATGTTGTCATAGGATAGTCCAAGCAGGTGGGAATAAATTTATGAATAATAATAATTCACATTTGCACAGTGCTTTAAAGCTTACAAAGCATTTTATTCAGAACAACTCCATGAGGCATGAAGTATATTTGTGTGTACAGATATACACATGTATGTGGATATGTGTGTGGATACATATATATATATATATATACAAAAAGGTGCATGCATATATATATATACTGTATTGTGTTTATGCATATACATATATATATTTATTTCCTGACTCATGGGGCTATTCTGAGTAAAATATTGTGTAAGCTTTAAAGCACTCTGCAAATGTGAATTATTATTATTCATATATAGTCCTATATATATGTATTGTGTTATATGTATATGTGCATGCATACACATATATGTATGCATACTTACATTTACATGTTTTGTTATTTAGTCATCTTTATGACATATTTGGGGGTTTTCTTGGCAGAGATACTGGAGTAGTTTGCAATTCACATGAGGAAACTGAGGCAAACAAGGTTAAGTAGCTTGCCCAGGGCAGTAAGTGTCTGAGATCAGATTTGAATTGAGGTCTTGATGCTAGACTTGGCACTCTCCATGATGCCACCTAGCTGCCCTTATATTTATATATACATATGTATATACATATATTTTATATAGAGAAATATATATATACACAGATACATGTATTATATGTGTATATACTTATGTGTGTATATGTACTCTTCTGTATATATCTACATATTCTCCATATATTATATATGTATAATATATGTATATACCCATTTTATAGATGAGGAAAAGATTAACTGCCCATAGTCACATAGGTTGTGACACAGCAGGGGCTTGAACCCAAATCTTCTCTTTCTGTCCAGTGTTCTTTCCAGTACTCTAAAGTGCCTCCTAAATTAGGTTAATGGAAGTGGGAAAGGATAGGTTTAAGATTATGTAAGATAAGAATGCCTAAGGTTTTGATTGATTAAATGAGGGGCCTGAGGGAGAATGAAGAATTTGAATGATTAAGAAGACTATGCTTGGTATTATTAACAGAACTAGAGAATTCAAGAGGAAGAGCCATTCAAGGGATAAAAATGATGAGTTTTTTTCTTAAATACATTGAGTTTGAGATGCCAGTGGGACATTCAGGCAGATATGTTCATTAAGGATGAGTCTAGGGTAGAAAGTAGGAGGGGAGTGGGGTGAGAGAAATAGATACAGAGACAGAGACAGAAAGAGACAGAGAGATTGAAAGAAGGATAGAGAGGAGACAGATAAAGAGAGATGATAGAGAGGAGAGATGTAAGAAGAGAGAGAGGAGAGATGGGGAGAGAGAGAGACAGAGAGAGACAGAGACAGAGACAGAGAGACAGACAGACAGAGACAGAGAGAGAGAGAAAGATACAGAGACAGAGAGAGAAAAACACAGAGAGAGACAGAGAGAGAGAGAGAGAGAGAGAGAGAGAGAGAGAGAGAGAGAGAGAGAGAGAGAGAGAAAAGTGGAGATATAGATTAGGGAGTCTTCTGCAGAGAAGTGACAGCTGAAGATGTGGGAGGAGAATATATTTCTGAGGAAAAGTGGTACAGAGAACAGAGATCTGAGGACAGAACATTGGGGAACATCCATATTTAGAGGGTGGGAGGAAGATGAGGAGACAGAAAAGATGCAGAGTCAGAGTCATCAGAGAGGTCGGAGGGAATGTACTGACTGAGTCACAGAAGCTGAGAAAGCAAAGACTTGGGAACAGTGCCAAAGGTAGTCAAGGATGAAGACTGAGAAAACCCCATTAAATTGAATAGTGGGCATTTTTGTAGCTCTTTAAAGTTAACAAAGTTCTATACATATCTCATTTGAATCTCAACAAGCCTGTGAGTTAGGTACTACTCTACTTTTAGCATTTATTAAATGTTTATGGTGTGTGAGGCACTGGGTTTAGTGATAGAATTTACAGAGAAAAGTAAATGCAGACATAATTATGCCCATTTTACAGAAGAGACTGAGAGTCAGAAATGTTAATTGACCAATCCATGGTTACATAATTAGTAGGTGTCAGAGACCAGACCTAAATCCTGGTCCTCTTGACTCCAAAGCCAGTACTCTATTTGCTTCAGATCTCTTCAGTTTAGCTAGATTCTAGCTGCTAGATTGAGTCAGCTAGTGGTGCAATGGATAGACTACCAGTACTGTAGTTAGGAAGACTCATCTTCCTGAGTACAGACACTTACTGGCTGTATGACCCTGGACAAGTCACTTGACTGTTTTCCTCAGTTTCCTCATCTGTAAAATGAGCTGGAGAAAGAAATGACAAACCATTCCAGTATCTTTACCAAGAAAACCCCAAATGGAGTCATGAAGAGTGGGGCATGATTAAAAAATAAAATGAGTTAAATCCTGACCTGAGAGTGGTTTAAATGGAACACACCAGATTGGTAGGGGTTCAAAAAGGCACTAAATGCAGATTTAATAAACACTTACTATGTGCAAATCAATGTGCTGTGCATAGGATACAAATTTAAAGACATAACATAGTTTGTACCTTCAAGAAACTTAAAATTTAATAGAGATAAAGATAACATTTAATAGAGATATAATCAGATAAGTGGGAATTAAGGTAGAATGTGAAAGGTAAAGAAGTAAATCAGTAAGTTCATTAGGGATATTTGTAGAGGGAATGTGCTTGATCAACTGGAGGTAGAGGGAGGTGATGGTGGAATGAAGCAATCAGGGGTGGCTAGGTGACACAATAAGTAGAGTGCCAGCCCTGGAGTCAGGAGGACCTGAGTTCAAATTTGACCTCAGACACTTAACACTCACTAACCATGTGACTTTAGGCAAGTCACTTAACCCCAATTGCCCTGCATTCCCCCCTCCAAAAAGAAAAAAAAAAAGGAATGAAGCAATCAATAAATGAAAAGGCATTGGCACAGAGCATGTTTCATATAGGAGTTTCATAGGATCATAGATTTAGAACAGGGAGAAATCTTAGGAAGTCAACCATATCATTTTACAGAGGAAGAAATGGAATCCTAGAGAGGTTAGACCTTTGTCCAATGTCATGTGGGCATTTATTAAATGACTACTATGTGTCAGGGACTTCACAAATATTATCTCATTTGATAATATTCAGGATTTGAACTCAGGACCTCTTACTCTAAATTTAACCTATTTCCCCTGGTACCATACTATCTCTCAAAAAAGATGAATTTCATACAGGAAGAGGCCTTCACAGAAGAGAAGGATTTCACCAAATGGAAATGCAGAAGGGGTACATTTCAGGAGCTAGAGAAAAAGTGTTTGGAGCCTTGAAGAGTGAAGGTGAGAGAAAAGACAGGAAAACCCAGCCTGAGTAAAGGACTGAAGAGAGAACCACTAGTTATCCATCATCGTTGTGGCTACTGTTGTTTGTCCTTCATTCTCAAAGAGGACCACGATATCAGGATTTATGCTTGGCCCCAAAGGAACAACTCAAGCCTATTGCTTTGTTAATTCCATAACTCATGTTGGATTGCATAGGTCCAGAGGGGAGCTGCTCCCCCCTCCCAGAGGAAAGAATGGCTGGATGACCTCCAGAAAGCAAAGGAGATTTTTTTTCCCTCCTAAGATTAAGAGTTTTACTTGTCAACTTGATGAGAGTAACTCTACTTTAACCTCTTAGTGCCTCCAGCAAGTCTCTCAGCCTAGAAATTGCTGAATAGTGGCAGATCTGCATTAGTAAAAAGGTGTTTCTTACACTGATGAAATCATAGTCACAGACAAAAGAAAATAAAACCCATCCTCTATCTGGTGTCTCTCTAAATGTCTAGGGAGCTGAGGGCCTTTGAGAGATGCCAGCCAAATTCTGATCATCCCAAGGGAGACTCCAGATGTTGACTAAAGGAGCCATGGAGATTATTATTGAGAGAGGCCCCAAGGTGAACTTCTTAATTGCATCAGGGGCTGGGACCCAGTAATGCATGAGTTACAAATGATATTAAATACATACTTTTTTACTCCCCCTAATTTGCTGTCTGCTCACTCTCCTCTTTCCCATCTTCCCCCTCTGAATTTTCCTTTCCTTCCTTCCTTCCTTCCTTCCTTCCTTCCTTCCTTCCTTCCTTCCTTCCTTCCTTCCTTCCTTCTCTATTTGACCTTTTCTTCTCTGACATTCCATTTATCGTGGCATTTAGGGCTGTGGCCAAGATGGTGCCATACACTTTTTCTTCCTTTCCTCCCTTCATTATGTGGCAAACCACATCAAACTTTGTCATTTTGAAGTACACTTCATCTCATCCTTCATATCCATACACACACACACACACACACACACACACACACACACACACACACTGTCCTACAGTCAATAAGCATTTATTAAGCTCCTACTATCTCTTAGGCATTGTGCTAAACACCCCCCCCCCCACTACTGTTTTGTCTCAGTATTTTTTAGATTCCAGAGGTATATAATTCCTGATGGGCCCTAAGTGGCCCCATGACTATGGACTGAAGGCTGAGAAAACACACTAGAATTGTGTGGGGATCTGTGACCCAATCTAGGTTTGGGCAGGGATGCCTAGTCCTAGTATGAAAGGACTTGGCCGGTAGACATTTTGCAGGCTCATCCACGAAGCTGCCAATGAAACATTCTTTTTTTTTTTTTTGCTTTTTTGGAGGGCAATTGAGGTTAAGTAACTTGCCCAAGGTCACACGGCTAGGTTTTTGTTTGTGTGTGCATTAAGTGTCTGAGGCCTGATCTGAACTCAGTTCCTTCTGACTCCAGGGCCAGAGCTCTACTCACTTCGACACCTTGCCGCCCCAGTGAAACATTCTTAAAACCTGGATCTGACTGCATTACTCCCCTGCTCTAGGGGCTCACTATTGTCCCTTGAATCATATACAAATTCTCCTGGCAGTTATAGCCATTCACAGTTTAGCTACAGCCTGCCCTCCCAAGCTTATGATACATAGATCCCCTTCATTCACTCTACCCTCCAGACAAAATTAGCCTATTTGCTGTTTTCTGTGCACAACATTCTATCTCCCATCTCTTTGCCTGGTCCCCACACCTACCTCATCACTGCCATTTTAGAGAATCCCTAGTTTCATTCAAAGCTCAGTTCAGGAGTCACCAGCTACAAGAAGCCTTCCCTACACCCTCTGCTCCCAGTCCCCATTACCCAGAATTATTTTCTCTTTGCCTGGCATATAGTTTGTATTTACTTTTATCTGTTTGTTCACGTGTGGGTTTGTATTGTTCCCCCCAGTAGAATGAAGACATCTTGAGGGCAGGGACCATTTCTTTGTTCTCTTTGTATCCCCAGCATACATGCTTGCCCTGGGCTTGGTACATAAGAAGCAAAAATAAATGCTTCATAATTAAATTTTCCAATATCCATTATGACCACAAATGTTCAGCTGCCTGGTAGATTTGGTAGTGAATGAAATCTTTGCCATGAGTTAAAACTCTTCTTAACCAACAAGGCATTAAGATTTGGGAGGGGCAATATCTTGAGTACATTTCAAGTTCTTGCCAAAAGAGGAAGTTTTGGTGGCATTTTTTTCCCTTCTTTGTTTTTTATTCTAAGATGTAAGACATTCTAACCCCAAAATATTCCTGGACAACTACTGATATCCCTGCTAGAATGAGAAGCTAGAAAGAAAACAAAGAGATGGTCAGACATTAGTTAAAATGCAATAATCTTCTTAAACTAAAACAGAGCACGTCTCCTTGCCTCAGTGCTGGCTGCTTGGAGTCAGGAAGATTCAAGCCAAATCCAGCCTCAGACACTTAACTAATTGTGACCCTAGGTAAGTCATTTCACCTCTCTCTCAGCTTCAGTTTCCTCATATGGGGATAATAGCACCTACCTCTCAGGGTTATGATGAAGATCTAATGAGATAATGTGTAAAGCACTTTGCTTAAGACTTAAAGCACTGTATAGATGTTACGTGGTGCTCTTAAAGCACTCACCTTTCTCCCAGCCTCTCCTGCTTAGAAAACAATTATTTGGGTTCTGGTTGTGAATACCAAGCAAGGACTATTGATAGATCTATTTAGGGAAGAAAGAAGTGAGAAGATACTTTCTCCAGTTATTCTCCATTTTGAATTAAACTATGGTAGTATAAGAGGCAATCTGTCTACCACTAGTCCAGATAAAAGGGAGAATGATTGCTCATACTAACTCCCAATGGCCCATGATAACCTTATGGGGTGCTGCCAAGTTCCCAAAAAGTAAATTCCAAATGTAACTGGGAAGGAGTTGACCTCAAAGCTGCACCCAGAGTGAATTTAATTTTTTTTAGATCATTAGACTGGTTTTCCAAAGGAAGTACAGTAGCAGGACACTTTATTAAGTGCCCACTACAAGCCAAGCACTGTGCTGTGTGTACTTTGTTATTAAATACTCTATTCAGTTCTACCTGAAATGATAGACTGAAAGTACATTAAGCTCCTTAAGAGCTGGAACTGTTACATTTTTATTCTCGATCTCTAGTGTCAAGCACTATACCTGGCACATAGCTGTCTTTAATAAATTTTTGTTGAATTGAAGCAGAAATATGAATGGATGGGTTTCCTCTCTCCTTAAAGCAGACATGGAAGGGAACAGAAGCAATATGGAATGAAATAACATTGAACAGTCTAAGTTATGTCACTTTTTTCCTAAAAAAAATGTTCCAGCGTCATCACCCACCTCCCCACCCCCAACAGGGTTAAATGGAAGCTTATCAACGTCCAAACCTGTGTAATCGCTGCTACCCAGCCAAGCTAAGTAAATGTATTTAATGAGTTAATTTGCTATCCGGGAGGGATGTTAGCACAGAGGAAGGAAGTCCATTAATGTCACGTGATGCCCTGCCATTGAAAGTCCCAGCAGAGAACTCTAAAGGAACACTGAGTGAGTTCTGTGGGAGAGGACTGACAGCTCCTTCAAAGAGAATCTGCTGCTTTGGAGGCTAAGCAAAGGTTCTGACCCCAAGGAATTTCACTTGCATGACTCCATTAGCATTTCTGACCCTACCCAGATTGACTCTACTGAAGATTTAAAAAATAATTTCCTCCCCATATATATTTTTTTAAACACACAGCCTTCCATGATTAAGAATTCTGGGCCAGACCATTGTATTTCCTTCTGATGCTTGCTACTCTATGTGCAATTGGAAAATTTTGTAAAAAAAAAATAATAATAATTATCCCTCTCTAATCTGCATACCGTACAGGACTGGATTCCTAAGCACGTCAGTGTCATTGCTCATCGTGGAGTCCAGGCATGAGGATTAAAGTGTAGCAATCAGACATAATAGTTCACTTGAAGACTCAGTAAATGCTTGCACAGTAGTGTGTTAATGAGTGTTAAAACTGACATCATAAATACAACGTTCTCAATTTTTAAAATTACAACTCTGTAACAGGTCATGCTGGTAAAAACACACAAGAAATACAAGTTGAGCCTTCAAAATAGATAACAAACAGTCAGCACAGATAATCACTAACCCAAGTGCATACAAATAATTTTTAAATGAAAAGAGAATTAGCAGGTGGTTAAATTATTTGAGTAATAAGACAAGTAGAAATAAATACAAGTATTAAGTACCAATTACCACCTTCTGGGCTTCAGATCTTCTAGTTTGGCATTACAACATGCCTCTGCCTTGTGGCAAAGCCATGAAACTTGGGAATGTTATTGTTGGGTTTTGTTTTTGTTGGTTTTCTTAAAAGAAAAATTCAAACTTGCAACCATATAATCCACACCAACCAAATAATTTGCTCAGGCAGAATAGTGATATTTTCCCAGTCTAAAACTTTTAAAGCCCCCATCATGTACTGTATAATAATATTTTTTTAAATGGGTCCCTATATTTTCTCCAGAACTGACCTTCAAGCAACTTAAAGATTTTTCATCCCAAAGAAAACCTTTCTACACCCACAAAGAACCCACCAATCAATAGCCTTGTGAATCAAGCTCTTTCTCTAGCTAAAATATTTTTAAAGGGAATAAAAAACAAGGTTTGTAGGTCATATTGGCAGGGCCAGAACCCAAAGGGATCACCTTGTGCTAGCCCTCTTTATAGGAATGAAATAGAAAATAGTTTCTTCCTTTCTAGTCTTAAATGTAACCAAGCTTTAGTAACTAGAAGAGATGATTTCTACCTAAAATGCTATTTTATAGGTGAATTGAGAAGCCCAAGTCTGGACTACATTTTGATATTAATGATTTGATGGTGCTATTTCAGAGAGGAAAAACATTTTTCCCTGGGTCCCAGATCAATTTAGATTATTTGTCATATAACTCCTTAAAATGGAATCTGTTGTTGAAGCCACATAGGTTAATCTTCCCTTCCCTCTGAACCTGCCGCTTGGAAGACTCATGTTAGGCTATTAAACAGGTAGTGCTAGATTTACCACTGCTTCAGAAAGAAGGTGCTTTTCTACATGACTATATATGCAAGAGAGGTTAAAAACAGTTTCTAAAGCACTTTGGGATTTCCCCCAGGTAAAAGGCATCATATAAATGCAAGTTGTTTCCACAATGAATTGTGAACCTTCCAGCTGACTTAACTAAAATGGATGCAACTGTCAGAAACACCTCATCATTTATAATGAAAAACTGTTTAGAAAAAATTCTATCTAGAGCAATTGAGTACTGTCCTGTCTCCTTGCAAATAAGTCCCTAATAAGGAATTAATAGCCACTTTATATCATGCCCAATATGGGACCCAATAAAATCAGTTTTAGCAAATGAAAACATTCTTGGGCATACATGATAAGTCAACTGACATCACCTCCAAAATAATCAGGAGGTGATTTTGTAAACTGTTGACTTTCCATCTCTGAAAATATTGGCAGAAGTCAGGTATTTTGCCTGCAAAAAATCTGTGGAACAGCCTTAACTTCTCAGTCTGTTGCCTCTCAGTCTTTTCAGGTGTGTGTGTGTGTGTGTGTGTGTGTGTGTGTGTGTGTGTGTGTGTGTGTGTGTGTGTGTGAGACAGAGAGAGACAGAGAGACAGAGACAGACAGAGACAGAGAAAGACAGAGACAGACAGACAGAAACAGAGATGGAGAAAGAATCAGAGAGACAGAAAGAGAAAGAGAGACAGAAAAAGAGACAGAGACAGAGAGAGAAAGAGAGAGAGAGAGAGAGAGAGAGAGAGAGAGAGAGAGAGAGAGAGAGAGAGAAACAGAGAGAGAAGAGAGAAGGAGGAGGAAGAGGAAGGGAGAGAGGGAGGGAAAAAGGAAGAGGGAGAGAGAGAGACTGTCCATTAGATAATGGGAGTTGTCCTACCATGAATATCCATTCAGATGAGAGATTTGAACCCACATCTACAATCAGAAGTGCCTCGTGCATTCAGACAATCACTCCAGCTGAAGTTCTCTTAATAAGATCAGTAACTCAGTCCTCAAATATCTTGTGAATACTTTTCAAATACTAAAAGTTCCTCACAGTACCCCTATGAGATTTTTATGGACCCCATCAAGTAAGTAAGGAAATTAAGACACACAAAATTCAGTAACTTAGGTAAAAGCCACACAAAAAGAAAAGATCTGAGCCTTAATGAAAATCCTAGCTAACTCCATGCTTAGGCCACTTGACTCTACAATCTTTTCAAAGATATATAATAGAAGTCAATTTGGAAACAATACACAGTGTATACTATGATGGATACAGAGCAGTTATACAAAGGGGCTCAGGACTCCATTCACATTTTTATGTGATAGCTCAGGGCCCCTGTAAGCAGGGAGCAAAGAGTAGGAAGGAGATTCTGAGAACCAAAGAAAGTAGGGTATATGCATCCCATTAACCTGTTTTCAGCATGCTTAGAAGTTTCAAGGTACTTTATGTGGCATTAAACTTTTTAAAAGTTTGTGATTAGTTGTGATATTTTATACCATTTCCTTTTCAATTTTCCCATCTCCCTTCCCCATCCCAACCCTACCTTGTTCCCAGGAGGAAGACAGTTAATTCAAAATGTATATAATAGTTCCCTGCAAACTATTCCATGCATATATCATCTGTGTTCTGAGTACATGCTTATGTTCCATGAGTTCCCCATTTCAAAGAAGGAAACCCCTTACAAGGTAATTATAGCATCATATAAAACATTATGTTTCCTAGAAGCAAAATTGCTGGAGTAAATTTTGCTCAGAAATAAACATGCACTCATTTTTAATGAGATTTCAGAGGAGGATACTAAAAGACAGTTTCCAAGCTACTGCCTTTCATATCAAATATGAAATATTTTCTTTCAATAGTAAAATAAACCTTGTTGTAATTGGAAAAAAGCAGAATAACCTAATCCATACTCTTTTTTAAAAATGACAAGTGAAAAAAGTCAATAATTTCTATGACCCAGCAGAATTTGGTAAAATTGTTTAGAACATTAAATACAGCTTGGGAAAAAATCTTTTCATCCCAAGTCTATGCATACTGGGCCTAAGGTAGTATCCCCATTGGAAAGACTCTCAGGAAAGCAGGGTGCCTTCTTCATGAATGTGACTCACAATAAAGAATAAGAAACTCTCAGAGTTGGAAAAAATCCTGGAGATCATCCTATTCAACCCATTCCTGACACAGAAATCTCTCTATAGCATGCTCACTCCATTTGCAATCCTCCAATAATGAGAAACTCACTACTCCTCATTTCCCACACCACGAAGCCTAGAGAGCTTCCTAAAGATCAGATTTATGCCTGATTTTAGACCAACACTGTCTTTCCGGTGCTTTTGCTCTCGAAGTAGGATCTGTTTTCACTGCATGTGTAAACTGAGTAAATTAAATTCCCAGGGAGGTAATATTTGCATAAATAACAGTAGTATGATATGCACCCATGCAAGCCACAGAACTACAGGTTAAGTTTTAAGAAAAACAGAAAGTTGCATTGGTGATATGTGCTTAATTTCACATTTTCTGTTTTGAGCATTGAAGCAAATTGAGAAATGAATGCATGACTGAGATTTTTTTTTCACATTCTTGTGAGTTGAATCTGAGTTTTTCATTGCTGACTTCACAAGTGCTCCCAATGGAGAGACACACTTTTTATCCAGTCCTCACACTCTAACTTGGAAACAAAAGTGCCAACTGAAGCACTGCACCAGGAACACATGATGAGTGATTTGTATAGAAAAAGTGGCATTCAGGATACTCATCAGGCACAAAGTTTAGCATTTTTCTCAGTGCAAAGTTGGTATAGTGTTAGTCACCCCACCCCATATCAAGAATTCTACATGCTGTGGAAGCAATAGTGGGTGTGCACTGGTCACGAATCTCCTTCCATTTAGAATGGTAAGGTACTGAAGGACTCTGCCTTCTCCTTACTTTGTAACCCTATGGAACCTGGAGCCAAGCCAGGAGCACAAAAGGTAGCTCAACCATCAGTATGGTCTTGATGATTATGATGGAGCCACACCTTCAGGCTAATGTAGGGAATCATTTAAGCTTAGTTCACTTGGTGAGCTCCTGCTCATGTTGGTAAGACTTGCCATCAGTGACTTAACTTTGTGGGCATAGTAGTCCCTTAGGTTGACTGAAGGAACCTCCTTCATTCCATCTCCAAAATCGCAGCTGCGCATAGCGCTTTCAAGTTGCTTTTGTCGCCTATAAAAATGTGAAAATTTATTGAAGATCAAAGTTATTGGCAGCACCACCACAAGAATGCCAGCAAGGATACAAGCTGAGGCAGTCAGCTTCCCAGCTGTGGTCCCTGGAACAACATCACCATAGCCCACAGTTGTCATGCTCACAGTTGCCCACCACCAGCAGGCTGGGATTGTGGCCAGACCTTCATTTTCTTCTTTCTCAATGGTGTAGGCCACTACAGAGAATATTGATATGCCCACTGAAAGATAAAGCAAGAGGAGCCCTACCTCTTTGTAGCTATATTTCAAGGTTGCCCCTAGAGACCGAAGGCCAGTGGAATGTCTGGCCAATTTTAGGATTCTGAAAATCCTCATGAGCCTGAGGACTTGAGCTACCCGGCCTAAATTGGCCAAGGTGGGAGAGCTCTCCACCACCAGGTTGACCACCAAGGTAATGTAGAAGGGGATAATGGACATGAGATCAATCAAGTTCAGCGCATTCTTAAAAAACTTGAAGAACTCTGGGGCCACAGCAAACCTGGCCACTAGCTCAAAGGTGAACCAGGCAATCCCAAAGTGTTCGACAATTTCAAACCTCGGGTCTTCCTCTGGGTTGCCTTGGTTATCAGGGATCAGAAAGTCAGGAAGGCTATTGAGGCACATGGTGACAATGGAGCCTAGTACCACCATGATGGATAGAATGCTGAATACCCTGCTCAGGATGGAATAGCCTGGGTTATCCAGGGCCAACCATAGCTGTCTTCGGAGGTTGCCCAAGGGCTGCCCATCAAACTTGGACGCATCGTTGTAGAAAGCCAAGATCTCATCAAAGGAGGAGGTGGTGCTCTCCTGGTCACTTTGCTCATCCCACTTCTCTTGATCGGGCTCCATCTTCCTTCCGTGATAGCTGTAGCTGCAGCAAGAGTCAATGAAGAACTCATTGATCCCCCAGTACTCTATCTCTTGACTGAAGGAAAAAACGCAGAGCTCTCCCATCACGTGTAGTTTGCCTGTGTTATAGAAGTGCAGGACGTAGGGGAAGAGCTCTGGGTTCCGGTCAAAGTAGAACTCGTTCTGCGCGTCGTCATAGTCATCACACAACTCCAGGATGGACTCCTTGGAGCGGCAATGCAGGAGGCGGCCCAACCGGGTCTCAGGGAAGCGCAACAGCGTGTGTGAGCGCAGCTTCTTCTTGAAACCCCCAACGTTGACGCTGATCTCGCAATCCTCGAAGTTGGCTTCGGACAAATCCGACAGGCTCTGGCCCGTCATCGTGGGGAGACCCGGGACACTGACGGGGAGCTACACCTAGAATTTGAGTGAACAGGGAGGAGGCGATGAGCGGCGGTGGGGAAGGGACACGCATGACTAGCGTTGGGATTTCCCTTTCCTTTCCTCTCCCCACCCCCTACCCCCAGCGGCAAGATTTTCAGGATCACATCTCGAATTCTAATGTAACGATTCCTAGGGATGAACCAGGCTTTTGCTAGCTTCTGTTGGGTGATCTTTTTTTTTTTCTGGGTTAGTTTGGGGCGGGGTGGGGATTGACCTCCTTGTAGATGTGAGAGGTGGACCTATCCCTTGGTTCAATACCCACTCGGAGCCTTTCTGTGGGGTGGGGCAATGGCTAACCATATCTCCCACCTCTAGACCCTCAGATCCCCTCAGTCCGTTGACACTTTGGCGTTTTTCTGCTCACGTTGGACAGCTCAGTGAGCTCTCCTTGCATCTCTGATTCTGTTAGTCGAATTGGAGGTAAACGTAAGCTAAGATTCCGGTAGGCGTGTAGATGCCCCTCGCTTCCCGCACCCACCCAATCCAGCTCGCTCCCTGGGAACTGGACGTCTTGATTAAGAGAAACAAGGCTTTGGATGGATATGTAGGAGGCTTTGGAGCCAAAAAAATGCTATCTTTTCAAATAGCAAGGGAAATGGTTCTTTAATACCCACCACTACTTTCCCTGCCTAGAGTGTTCCACCTCTCCAGAGCTTCTTCATGGACAGCTGGAGAATCGTGTGTGTGTGTGTGTGTGTGTGTGTGTGTGTGTGTGTGTGTGTGTCCCTCCTGTCACCTCCCTTAGTTCTCCATCCTTCTTGTCAGCTAATCAGGAATCGGTTCTACCCTGGCCCTCTTTCCTTTCCTGGCTCGGCGCCCCAGAGCCTCGTGCGCTGTGCGCTGAGCTCCCTGGATTTTTTCAGCTCTCCCCCTGGGAAAGCCGATTTTCGAAGAAGAGGGAGTCAGCTCTTACCTGCAGTCTCGGGAATCGACTGAAGATCCAAGTGCGAAACTTCCCAGACCACCTTCTTAGCATTGCTGCTCCTGCTGTTGCTGATGCTGCCCACTGGATGGTCGTGTGTGCGCGCGTGTCTGTGTGTGTGTGTGTGTGTGTGTGTGTGTGTGTGTGTGTGTGTGTGTGCGCGCGCGTGTCTAGCAGGCGGGATCCAGGGCGATGTCTCCTGCTTGTCTTCCAGGCTTGAGTGATCAGAGAACTGGCAGCTAGCTGTTCGTGCCCAGGGTTGACAGGTTGCTCCTTGGCCTTGGCTCTTGGGGAATCACCCCCGACCTCAGACCCACCTCCCTCTCTCCCTGCAGCAAGAGCCGCTCTCTCTGTGGGGGCTGGAGCTGCCCGCTCAGTCAGCCTCTGTGGGTGTGGGCTGCAGCGGGAGATTAGAAGATCCCATCTCCTGGGGCTGGAGGAGTCTGAGGTCCAGGCCTGGCTAGGCGGGTGGTGCTGAAGGGACAGCTCCCGGATCCCTGTAGACCCTTCCAGCAGAAGACTGCTGTTGTAGCTGCTGCGGCAACCACTGCTACTGCCGCGGCTCCTGCACTCAGCCTAGGCGTCATGGCGACCACCGCCTATGCCCCCACCTCAGCGCTCAACTGACTCTCTTCCCCAAAGGAGTCCGCTCCAGTCTACGGTGAACCCTACAGGTGCCTCAGCCCACGTCCCTTTGCCGTGGCCCCTCCCACCTTTATCTCCTGAACCCGGGGTAGCCCCAGGTGGCTTTATTCTCCACGGTCCTGGGGGGAACCAGTTAGCCTTTTCTCCTACCCAGAAGCTTGGACTGAAGATGTAGGGGCATGGAGATCAGGGTAGGGGTGGGTTGGGGTGTTGGCGAGTTACAGTTTGAGAATTCTCGTTGTTCCTTGGCTGTACCAAAACCGGACAGCACTGCCGGGTTGAAGGTGTCAAACCTTCTTTTTCCCGCCTGAAGAAAGTTTCTGGAGGCTTCCCAGGAAGCATGGGGGAAGGGGAGTGGGAAGGAGGCAAGATCGGGAAGCGGTAGCCCCCCTAGCTTTTCAGAGTAATAATGCTTAGGGAATTGGAAGTCTTATGTACGTGTGTGGTCTCCAACATGGAGCACTTTGTGCAATATGGGAACTGTGTTTACATGCATGTACTATTTGTAGAAGTTGTATGTGTGTAGGTACAGAGTAGGAACTGTGTGCTGTGGATGCTGTATCTGATGGTACTGAATGCATCTATGTGCACAGTGTGGGGGCTGTGTGTGATACAGGAACAGTATTGTGTGTGTGTGTGTGTGTGTGTGTGTGTGTGTGTGTGTGTGCGCAGTAAGAGAACTGTATAAGGTGTGTGTGTAAGTGTGTAACGTGGTTGCTATGTATGTACATGGCAGCTGTATGAATGTTTATTTACTCTGTGTATAACAAGGGAAGTCTGTGTGTATAGTAAGAGAGCTCTGTGAGTGTAGGTGAGTGTGGTGTAGCAGCTGTGTGTTTCTACATTTGTTCAGGCTGTTCCCATGCCTAGAATTCTTCCTTGTCACCTCTTTATGCCTTCCCCCACACCTCTAGTTGGTAACAACTTTCACCTTCAGATTTCATACAGCACTTTGTTTTATAACTGTCTAATTATGTTATATAGTATATTGTAGCTGCCTGTGAGAGTATCCTAGCTCCCTAATTCCTTAAGGGCAAAGACTATTGCTTGTATTATGTTTTCTCCAGCACCTGAAACAGCCCACTGCATGCAGTAGGCACTTAATGTTTATTGTACAGTATTATATTTGTATATGCAACTAATTATGCTGTGTGCAATGTGGGATGTATATGTCTGCATGTGTGTGTATGTGTGTGTGCCATGGGAGCCATATGTATGTGTATGCCATGTGGGAATTTAAGTCATAAGTGGTGACTTTGGAGCCATAAGACCTAGCCTCAAATCCTTGTTTAGCCACATTCTACTTGTGTGGCCTTGAGCTGAGTTTCTTTATCTGTAAAATAAAGGAGTTGGACTAGATCAGTAGTGTCAAACTCAAAATAGAAATAGTTCCCTACAGGATGAATACAGTCTTAGAAAACTACAAATTAACATTATCTATGTTGTATTGTATTTTTTCTTTTATTAAACATTTCCAAATTACATTTTATGTGGTTCCTGCAGCAGCAAGTTTTTGACACCTCTGAACTGGATGACCACTAAGGCTCCATAAAGATCTAAAAAAAATGTCTACTGGGCACTGTCTATTGCCTGAGTTCTGACCGCTCTACTGGGAGGTCCTGTTTTTCCAGTGATCTTTATCTTCAAGATGGTGGGTAAAGGTTGGAATTGACCTAGAGAATTGATCTCTAGTTCTTACCTTCCTTTAGTTGGATTGCCTGTTTCTCCCTTTTCTTCTTCTCACCTGCATGGTGAGGGAACGATGGCAGCAGTTATTCCAGCCTGGCAAAAAATAATAAGCAAATGGATTTGCTATTTTTAATCAAAATCCCTGGGAAAAACACAAACCTAAAAAGCAAATGCATAGACATTGCTGGGTTCTGCACATGTCCACTGCAGCTGCAAATCGAAAGGCAGCCTTTCTCTCCATGTGCACAGCACACAATGCAGGCTGTTGGCTCTGCATTGATCTTCTCAGTCTCACCCACCCACTTGGATGGAAATCACCATCAGTAGCATTATCTTTAAACATGGAACACAGCTCTGGTGCAGAATCTGTATCCACAAAGCTGACCTTCACTCAGTGTTCCCCTCTCCCCAGAATGACTTAACATGATTGGTCATCTCAGACACCTGCCTACTTATATGTATTTGTCAGAACACTTTGAGTCTCTATTTTTGTAGGCGCTGTTTCTTTCCATGTATGTGTATCACCTTGTTGTTCCACCCCTCTAGTTTTTGTCTTCATGATTTTCATGTTCAGGGTGTATGAGGATGAGAGAGCATATACTCTCCTTCATCGGCTTTTAATGTATGCCATTTCCCCGGAGATCTTTATATATGTGTATGTGGTTTTTTTCCCCAAATATGTCACATACTGTGGTATAAGTATATTTGATCCATAAATGTTTCCAGAACCATATAAGTTCAATGTATGTGTGTACATGCTTGCACACACGTGTATGCATGCACGTGTGCATTCCCTGTATTCTTATTCTTGTTCTTTGGCTTTAAATTTTCCTCTCCTTTATCTCCTGTGTTTTGGCTGCATATACTTTCCTCTTCCCTCTTGGTCTGTGTGTGTCTGCTAAATATGTCACACACCCCTAATCGGTTTTCTTTGTCTATGTCTTTCCCCTAACATTTTTCTCTCCCATGCATGTCATATCCATGACATACTTCCTGGTGTGTGGCTGCTGAGTGTCTAATAGCCCCCTTACTATGTGTTTATTCTGTTCTTTGTGTTAGCTCTTCCCTTTGTGCATGTCTATTAACTATATTGCTGCCTCTCTCTCCACTGTTATATCACTCCCACCCCCTGCTTTGTGTAGCTCTCTGCTTCATTTTATATTTGTGTCTCCCTGCTGTGTGTCACCCTCAGTTCCCTTCTTATTGTGTGTCCTATGTGCTAGGATGTCTCAGTTTTTCCTTCCCTCTCTCAACATAAGCCTCATCTTCTTTCTCTATGTGGTTCACAGCTCTCTGTCTATTCACTGTTTCCTCATGTCTTGGTTTTTACATATGCATGTATGTGTGTGTGTTTCTGCTCTCACCTTCTTCCTTTATTTTAGTCTTCCTTCAAGCTCTTCTCTCTGGGTTTAAAAAAAATCTTGATGCCATTTCTTTTTTTGTTAGATGTTTTCTAGGTCCCTGGATTTCCTAAATCTGCTTCTCTGCTCACTTCCTCCTGTTCAGGTCTGGTTTTTGTTCTTTCTCACCCTTATTTTGCATTGTGTATGTAGCAGGATTTCCCCTCCTAACCCCACCCTGATAAAACTTCTCCCCACTCTCTAATGGAATACAGTTTGGCTTCTGTATTTCTCTTTGATTTTCATAATTGCACACCCCTACAATGTGCCACTGGGGGTACTGCTGGGATTGTTGATATCCTCCTCCATTTGACCCTATCAGTGAACAACTGAGGCATTCTGCTTTCCCTATGTCCCTTTCTTTCTCTCCCCTCTCCTCTCGATAACCCCAAACTTCGACCCTGCTCTCATCTCTGATGTGTGTGCTTCTAACCTACTCCCTTCCACGCCTGGCAGAGAAAGCCTGATGTGAACTCAGGAGCCGAGCTTTGTTACTCACACTAGACAGCCATGATACGTGGCTGGGTCGCTGCCAGGTTACTTGAGCTGTCTCTTTTTTTATCTTCCTTATAAGGATGGAGGAGCAAAATTCCTGACCTTCCCTATACAGGTGGAATTGATTGTGAGTCTTCAGGCTCAGTGGGAAAGGGGTTATTTCAGCACATCATTTATTTATTGGAAAGGACAGGGGAGACACACTGTGTTCCTGACAGCTGCGTTTGTGTAGGGTTAAGTGTATGTGACAGGCAGAGCCACTTGTTTATTTCCCAATGACTTCAGCCAGAAGAGAAGTGGAAATGCCCTCCTCCTCTTCTTTTTTTTCCCAGAAGGAATCTGCTTTTGTTTATTGTTTGTTTACAGGTCTATGCCCTGTTCTTAAAATACAGTGCCCTTCTGTGGGAGCAGAATCTCGACTGTGGTGCTGTGTAGAGGTTGGATGAGACAGTAATAGAGTCCAGCGTGTGTGTTCATGTAAGGGGATGGTGAGAAGAAGGGAAGGCATTGAGGGAAGCTGAGGGAACCCAGGCCTGCAGGGGTTAAGGAACCCTAGGCATGGCTTACAGCCGAAATCCCCTGCACCTGGGTGCCTATTATTTCTCTTCCACTCCTGCCAGATCACTGATCTCTCTGCAGCATCCCACACATCTTGGGCTCAGCTTCTTTAGCGATAGGCAAGGGGGTTGCTTTGGCGGGAGTGGCAGCTGAACAGACTGGATCTGCCTGACCTACATTTCCCCACTGCAGAAAAGAGCTCAAGACTTCAGTGCTCCTTCCAGGTATCCAAAGGCATGTTCGTGCCTTTGACAAATCCCTCTAGCAGCCTGGTCACTGGATCCCCCCACCTGGAATGTCCACCAGCCTTCCTTTCTCTGCTGCTCTCAGTCACACATCATTTACTTTCCTTTGCCTAAGCTGAAACTGGTTCCTCAGCCTTCACTCTCTAGGATCGTTAGTCACCCATTCACCCTACTCCATCCTCCATTCGATCCTCCCCACTGAGGACAGAGGAACAGGAGAAAGTTGTTGGTTCAGAAGGAAACTACTAACCTGGCCACCTTAATTTAAGTTAGAACTTAAGATCCTCAGCTGTGTTAAAACTCCTGCAGGGCATGGACCAGGCCTTGTTCATCATTGTACCCCGCTCTGTACCTTTTGAAGTAGGTCCTGGAAAGGTGTTATTGGTTAATGAGGAAAAAACCGGAGAAATTCCATTGTGGAGAAAGGAGTTCAGAAAGATTATCTACTAATAACTCACCTTGATAAGAGTCTTTAAGGTTTTAGAGTGCATTATATAAATGATCTCATTAGAAATGCATAACAACCCAATGAGGTAAATAGCATTATTCCCATGTTATAGATGAGGAAACAGGCCTAGAGATGTTAAATGGTGTGATTAGTGCCCTTCACTTATTAAATGCCTGAGATAGAGTTCAAAACTAGGTTTTCCTCCCATTTTCTACCACTTCCTCTCTCATGCTCAGTTCATCTTCTGACTCTTACTAATGCCTCGATTCCTCTTGATCACACTATCTTTGGCCTCCCTTTCCAGTACTTGGTACACTTTCTTTCTTTTTTTTTTTTTAAAGCAATTGAGGTTAAGTAACTTGCTCAAGGTTACACGGCTAGTCATTATTTGTGTGTGGGTGCTCATTTTCTGAGGCCAGATTCGATCTCGGGTCATCCCAACTCCGAGGCCGACACTCTTACTCACTGCGCCACCTAGCCGCCCCGATACTAGGTACGCTTTCAATCATTTCTTCCGGCTCATTGGTCATGAGGGGTGTCAGAATACATTGTGCTCCCCATTGCCACTCTCAGACTCTGCTTTCACCATGATCACTTGGTTCCTTTCCTCCTTTGACATAAATTCAATCCAAATTTATTGCCCAATCCCGATCCCTGTAACTATTATCTATTGCTCCCAGGATTCTTCCTCCTTTCTCAATGAATTCAATACCTGACTCGATGTTTTACTCCACCTTAACTACTGTCTTCATTTTAAAGAATTTCAACATACATGTTGGTGATCCCTCAAATCATCAAGTTCCTTAATCTATTCAATACTCATAGTCTACTTTACTACAACTACACAAAGGGATGGCACAATGGATAAACCACTAGACTTAGACTCAAGAACATCTGAGTTCAAATCGTGCGTCTGACTCTGGACAAGTCACTTAAACTTTGCCTCAGTTTCCTCATCTGTAAGATGGAGATAATAGCAACTGTCTCCCAAGATGGTTGTGAGGATCAAATGAAATGATATTATTAAAGCATGTTGCAAGCCATAAAGCACCATATAAGTTCTAGCTATTATTATCATGCCTTTCATCTTACTCAACAAGTATTCTACTTTTATGTTCAAGAGCTCTGAGTTTCTCTTATCTGAGTATAATCTTTCATCTTCCATCTCTCCCTATGCCCTACTCCTTCCAAATATATCCTTGCTATGACATTTAATCCCTCTATTATTACCCCTGCACTGGCCATGCCCTCCTCCCTTCCCAATCTCACCCCTTTAGTGAATCAATACAATTCTATACTCTTCTCTACTACTCTCAAACGACTTGTTTCCTTGTCCTACCTCCAAACTGGCCTTGTCGACCCCAGTCTTTGATTATTCTTACCACCTGCCTTCTTCACTACTATTCGTGTGCTGCTGAACAGAACTGGAGAAAATCACAAGCCAAGCAAACCATGTTTACAAATTTAGACTAACTAATCTCAACTGGACCCTTGCTACAGTAGCAAGGCAATTCATCTCTTCCTCCCTAATTGATTCCTTATCCCAAACACCAACAGTGGCTTTTCCAAATCTTTTTTTTCTCTCTTTGAGAATCTCATGATTCTTTCCTTCCCAGTCTGAGCTGAGGATATCACTTCATATTTCACTGAAAAAAATCGGGCTATTTGTTGAAAAGTCCCTCTACCTCCTCTCAAGTCTCTCTGATGATACTTCCTACTATCTTCTTCACTGCAGTCTCTGAAGATGAGGTAGCCCATCAGATTTCCAAGGTCAAACTTTCTAGCTGTACCCTCGATCTCATCCCATCTGTCTTCTCTAGGAGGATGCCTGTACAATCATCCCCATTGTCTTTCTAATCTTCATTCACTCCTTAGCTATTACTTCCTGGCTGCCTATAAACACATCTCTCCCATCCTTAAAAAAAAAAGCCAAAAACATAACTCACTAGATCCTTCCATGCCCTTAAGCTTCAACACTATTGCTTTCCTCCTTAACTAAACTTGAAACAACTATCTATACTTGATACTTCAACTTCATCTTTTCCTACTCTTTTCTTAACCCTTTGTAATCTGACTACTGACCTCATCATTCAACAGAAAAAGTCAACAATGACTTCTGAATCCACAAATTTCATGTCTTTTTCTCAATTGTCAATCTTCTTGACCTCTGCAGAACTGGACAGTGTTGGCTACCTTCTACTCCTGAATACCTTCTCCGCTTTGGGTTTATGTGATTGCTCTCCTGGTTCTCTTTCTATTTGCTCAACCAATTTTCCAGGTTTCTTTTTGCTGGATCTTCATCCATGCCACATTCATTAATTATGGCCTTCCCTCAAGACTTGGTTTTTGACCCTATTCTCTTTTCTCTCCAGATTCTTTCATGGAGCTCTCATTAGTTCACCTGGGTTCAATTATCATTACTGTGAAAGTGATTCCCAGATATATTTATCTAGCTCTAATCTCTCTCTGGAGCTTCATTCTTGTATCACAAACACCCTACCGAACATTTTGAACTGGATGCTCAGTAGGAATCTGGTACCTAATATGGCCAAAACAGAATTCATTATCTACACACACACACACACACACACACACACACACACACACACACACACACACACACACACTCCCTCTTTAAAACTTCCCTGTCATTGTTGAGGGTAACATTCTCCTTACAATTACCCAGATTTTAAAATTTGGCATCATTCTTGATTCCTCACTTCACTCACCACACCTATCCAATCAGTTGCCAAATTTTGTAATTTCTTCTTGCCCCAAATCTCTCATATATAACCCTTTGTCTCTATTCACACACATCAGCCACCATTTTAGTTCAGGCCCTAATCACCTTTCATCTATGCTATTGGAATAACCTTCTAATTGGCTTTCCTGCCCCAAGTCTCTTCCCACTCCAATTAGCTTTTGGTGGCTTAGAATGAGTATAAATAGCATTTATTTTCTGTTCTGGCCAGAAACTCTGATGGTCTTCCTCTCCCAGATCCATCTTTTTGTAATGGTAAATTAGGCCATCTTTTGTCTCAGTCTTTATCTAGCCCTTAGTTATTGAATAGGCATTGCCTCCATCAAACTCAGGCCTGGGACCTAACCTTGATTTAGAAAGGCCAAGGTTATTTACTGCATGCCTTGACTTTTGTCTTGCCCCCTGACTTCAATGACTCTGGAAGCAAGAGTAAGACCGAGAATTTTATCTGATTTAATCCAATTCCTGTGCAAGTCAGACCATCACTTTTGATAATGTCATTGGTCTTTTTAGAAAACTAGAGATCAACAACATCCTATACACAGATGCTTAAATGATTTTCCTACAGCATGGGGTCTGTTCATGTCACCCTTCTATTGGTTTCATGTGCCAATATCAGACATAAGCTCTTTTGGAATCTAAAGCTCTTCACAACCTGGCCCCATCCTGTCTTTCCAGCTTTTTTAACAGATTACTCTCTTCCAGCCATACATGACTTTCTCTTGCTTATATGGGAGGCTCTATCGCTATTTTCCATGTTTTTGCATGAAGTATTTCTTATGCCTAGAAAACTCTTTCTTCTAACTCCCACCTCTTGGAATTCTTGGCTTCTTTAAGGCTCAGCTCCAGAGTCATGAGGCTTCTTCTCTTTCCCCCACTGCCAGAGCCTGTCCCTCTAAGGCTACCTTGCATCTACTCTGAATTTATCTTGCCTGGGTGGATTTATGTGTATGCTTTCTTCCCCATTAGAATATAAGCTCCTTGAGGGCAGGAATTGTTTTTCTTTCCTACTTCTTTGTATCTTAAGTACTTATTACAATACCTATCATGAAGCAAATATTTAGTAAATGCTTTTTAATTGATTAACTGATTACTTAGTCCAAGTAGTATTCCATCTACCATACCACTGTGCCAGTATCTGATTGTTAAGAAGGAATCACCTCAGTTTTCTCATCTGTAAAATGAAAAAATTAGATGAGATAATGTCCTCTCCAGCTCTAAGTGTTATCTTATCTCATTAAAAAAAAAGCCATCAACGGGGCGGCTAGGTGGCACAGTGAGTAGAGCGCTGGCCCTGGAATCAGAAGGACCTGAGTTCGGTTCCGGCCTCAGACACTTAATGCACACACAAACAAAAACCTAGCCCTGTGACCTTGGGCAAGTTAACCCCAATTGCCCTCCAAAAAGCAAAAAAAAAAAAAAAAGCCATCTACTTAACTAGCCGTGTGACCTTGGACAAGTCACTTAACCTCAATTGCCTTGCCTTCCCCCTCCAAAAAAAAAACCATCTGCAATTGTACTTCTTTACCTCCCACTCACTCCTCAGTTCTTTGTAATCTGGATTCTGACATCACTCCTCAACTGAAACTGTTCTTTCCGAGGTTACCAATCACTTCTCAATAACTAAATCAAATGATGATTTCTCAGCCCTCATCATTCAGGACCACTCTGTAACATTCAGTACTATTGGCCACCCTTGCCCCTCAAAATTCTCTCCTCCCTGAGCTCAGTTCTCCTTCCCGTCTGGCGCTTCCTTCTCAGTCTTCTTTGCTAGATAATCAGTCACACTCCTCTTCTCTCTCTGCTTTCATTGTCTCTTCCCATCTCTCTCTCTCTTCTTTGTGTCTGTCTCTTTCTCTGATCTATGTTCAATGTGGATGACTCCCTGCCCTGGTCCCTCTCCTCAGTTCCAGCCCAATTGATAATGGACTCCTGGACATGTCTCCCCCTGGTAGGCCCTCTGCCCTCTCAAGCAACACATGCAAGACAGAGTCCATCTTCCTTGCAAAACTAATCCTTCTTTCTGTTGAGGGTACCGTCTTATTTAGAATATGAACTCATAGGAAATTGGATCGGGTCTCTGGTGACTTACAGAAATTCACTGTGATTTTTAAAGCAGCTTTTGGGAACACAGAAACTGTAGCAAATGGGCAGAATTGTATTTCAATATTGTGTAGAGTACCCAGAGAAGCAGAATCTGTATCTACAAGACAGACCTAGCTTCAGAACTTCAGGTCATTCTCAAGCCCTCCATCTCTCTCACCTCCCGGGTCCACAACAAGCATTCAATTAGCTGCTGTCTAGATTCTACCTGCACAGTATCTGGTCTCTCTTCTCCACTTCCATGGCCCCTGTCCTAGTTCAGCTCCTTAGCACCTCTCACTTGGATCATTGCAGTAGCTTCCCATCTGGTCCCTGCCTTCAAACTCTCCCTTCTCCAATGCAAAGGAGAATCAATGTGTTGGACTGGAAAGCACGATGGAATTGGCCTCACTGGACCTGGATTATGATTCTTGCTTTGTCACTTATTATCTGTGTGACCCTGGGAAAGTCACCTTAACCTCTGTTTGTCTCAGTTTCCTCAACTAAAAAATGAGGATAATAATAGCACCAACCTCACAGGATTGTGGGGAGGATCAAAAGAAATAACAGCTCATTTTGCAAATGAAGAACTGAGGCAAGAACAGTTAAGTGACTTTCCCAGAGTCACACAGCTAGTGAGTGTCTGAGATCAGATTTGAACTATGGAAAATGAGGCTTCTTGATGCCAGGCCCACACTCTGTCTACTGCACCTAAGTGTTCTATCACTCTGCTTCAACCTAAATCCATATATTGTGGAACTCTACATAAGATGATAATAATCATAGCACACATTTATCTGGCACTTTAAGATTTGCAAAACACTTGTGCAACAAGTATTTAGAAAGTCTTTCCTTTATACCATGAACAGTGCTAGACCCTGGGAAGACAAGAGAAAGACACTGCCTGAGTGTCTTTGAGGACTAAGTCTCATGAGGACTAAGAAATTAAGATACACAGAATGTAGCTGCCCTCGAGAAGCTTATATTCTAATGGGAAAAGACGACACAAAAAAAGGAACTGAAAGGGTGAGAAAAGTACCTGTGCTTATGGGCATGGTTTCTGGAAAGGTCATCAGCAAAGCCAAGAGGGAAATGAAGGACGACCATTTTGGGTCCTTCCACAAAATAGAAGCCTCAGAAGGAATTTGCCAATCCAAGAAGGAAGCATGGCAGAGAAATATTCCAGTTCAACAGCCTCCAGGAGCTGAGTGAAATTCCAGGATAAAAAGGTAGCCGTGGAATGATGGCAAAGTTTGGGGAGTTGGAAGCAGAGCCAGGGGAGGAAATTGTACACATACTGGCTTATTTGATTTGTTGTGAGGACAACAACACTGTAAGATATTATTAAATACCTAGTTGATGCTGTTATTAAACCCATTTTACAAATAAGAAAACTGAGGCTAGTAGCAACTAAATGACTTAGGGTCACATGGATAATGTTTAAGGCAGAATTTGAACTCAGGCCTTCCTGACCAGTGCTTACTTTATTACAACACCTAACTGGTAAGATAATCAATCTTCCCATTAAGAATGTAGGAACCCTAAACCAGTGTAGGAAAAGTTATGCTATTTTTGTCTATTAGAATATAAGTTCCTTGAGGGTAAGGACTGTCTTCCTTTCTTGTACTCATATAGCCAGTCAGCTTAGTGCCTGGCACATGTAAACAGTAATGCTTTATCTACCTGTCTATTTATCTATTTATCTTTGCTATTGTTGTTTCCAGTTGTGTCTGACTCTTTGTGACCCCGTTTGGGATTTTCTTGGCAAAAATCCTGGAGGGATTTGCCATTTTCTTCATCTTACAGATGAGGAAACTGGAACAAACAGGGTTAAGTGACTTGCCTAGGGTCACACAGCTAGTAAGTGTCTGAGGCTAGATTTGAACTCAAGTCTTCCTGACTTCAGGCCCACTGCTCTATCCATTGTGCCGCCTAGCATTTATTTATCTATCTACTCACCTATCTCTCCATCTGTCCACCAACCAGCTGCTGTCAGTAACAACCAGGCACTCTGGGTGGGGGTGATTTCAAAGGCCATACCACAAGTAACAAGCCTTCCTTCCATACTGAGCACACTTAAAACTGTCCCTTTGCTTACAGAGTCTGTGTTTGCTCCTTTTCATTGTGGATTTGGGGCTGATCTGTAAGTTTTGCTTGGAAAGAACCACCTTTGTCCTTAGTCTATCTTCCCATGAGGTATTTGTGCAGCCCCAGATCTTTAAAGTTTTTGAGGCAGGATGTGCAGGAACAAGCCTGTCAGAGATGTTGCAGAAGAAAGAGAAGAGAGGCAGGGTGTTCCCCACAAGTGAGAAAACTCCACATCACGCTCTTCCCCCAAGCCAAGAACATGAGGCTAATTTTTCATTCCTCTGTTTCGATGGGACCCAGGCATCTCAAGCTAAACATAGGCATCGAGGAATGTAAATAATGATGCGTTTTTCTTAATTTAGGGAAGTTTCAATTAAATCTTGCTAAAATGGAAAAAAAAGCCTAGCTATTTTTACCAGAGTAGGGAACTACTCCATTAGGCAAGACAAGGAGGTAGGAGGAAGAGAATGCCAGGGATAGAAATGCCACCTACCATGGTTTGTCCAACTGGCCAACAACACAGAATTAGCCTTTTGTATTATCTCTCCTGACAGAGAAGATAAACCCTCCCTAACTGGATGTTTCCTTGCTTTGTTTGCCATCATCCTTTTTAAAAGAATAATTCTAACCAGCTGGAAGAAAAACCAGACTGACTTTCTGAAAAGTCTAACTTAACAGCACATAGGCAAGACTCATGGAATATTGGAAGAGTACAGTAGGAAAAACTCTTAAAGGTCTGGTCATGTCAATCATCCAAAATCTCCAGTGACTTCCAAATAGCAGTCTCCCCAAATTCAAGTTTGCCTGATATTTAATGCTTTCCATAATTTGACACTATCCTACCACCAAGTCTTATCTCATTCTGCTCTATTCATAAGACTATTGATGTAGAGTTAGAAGGGACCACAGTGGGCCATCTAGTTCAGCCACCTCATTTTTGTAGATGAGGAAATGGAGGCCCAGAGAGGTTGTAACCCAGGACTGGGCCCCAGGTCCTCTGACTCTAAAACCAGCATACTTTCTACCATATCACCAACCTCTCTCACATCCAGCCAAGCTCTGTCATCCTCAAGAACATGCCCTACCCTTCCTGCCTCCCTGTTTTGTTAGAGCTGTTCCCCTATCCCTGGAATGCTCTCCCACCCATGTTTGGCTTCCTAAATTTTCTCCTGCTAAATGCCAACTTTTCTAGGAGATCTTCTCTTATCTCCAAAATGGTTAAAGGCCCAAATTCCATGCAACATTTTGTTTGACACTTCTCTAATGTGCCTGTCACGGATTATTTATTATTATGGTTATTTATGTATTCTATCGCCTTATTAAATCACAAGCTCCATGAGGAACAGAGGAATTCCTGGTTCTTTGGATGGCTGTGTCTTTTCTACATTTTATATCTTTATGATGGAACTTACATTTGAATGGAACAAAACTGAATTTATTTTTAAATGTGCTATAATTAGGTCTTGTTGCCAAATCTCTGAGTTGGAAGACCATCTAGCCTAGGGGTTCCTGACCTTTTTTTTGCATCATGTGCCCTTTTGGCAGTCAGCCAAAAGCTATGAACTCTTCTTAGAATAATGTTTCTAAATGTGCAAAATAAATTGCATAGGATTGCAAAGGAAACCAATTATAACGAAATGCAGTTATCTATCTCTTTGTCCATTTATGTATCTAAACATCCATTCATCCATCTATCTGTCTATCTATCTACCCATCTATGTATCTATCCATCTATCTATCTTCTATTTATTGGTGTATATATGTGTGTGTGTGTACACACATATGTATATACATACATATACGCATATATATGTATTTAAAAACCAAGCTTATGGGTCCCAGGTTAAAAGACCCTGACCAAGTCTAACCTGTTGATGAGTAAGAGCCCTGCCCTCCCTATAATGACCCTGACATGTGGTCATTCATTTTCTGCTAGAAGGCTAAGTGAAGAGGAGCAACTTACTACTTTCTGAGGCAGTGCATGACACTCAAGATGGTCCTAATTCTTAGAAAGTTTTCCTTACACTTAACCTAAATATCTTTCTCTGAAAAGTCCCCCCATTGCTCCCAATTCTGCCCTTAGAAGACAACAAGTAAAACAAGTCTAATCTCCTTCTCCACATAGATACTCAAATAGACTTATCTTATTCCACTCTGCCTCCTCCCTAACCCAACCTCAGACTGTCCTTTCCCCTAATTAAATTGAAATAATTATGAAGACTTTTGCTATATTTATATTTTTTCTTTATTGTGTCAATGTTATTTGTGACTTGTAGCACTTAATACCTTGCCTGGAACATAGTAGGCACTTAAGAAATGTTTCTTGACTGACTTATGACTTACAATTTCTACATGTGTCAAGTCAAAGACTCACAAGGCATAATCAAATAAAAATCTTTCACCTTCTCAACCATCAAGTTTTTGCTAAAGTCATAGTTAATGGAATATAATATGTATGTGTGTCTAAGTTCAAAGAATCATAGACCTAGAAGGGGCCTCAGAGTCTGTCTAGTTCAACCTTCTTTCTTTATAATTGAGGAAATTCAGGTTCAAGTAGTTCAAGTGACAGCTTTCCCAAACTCACATATTCTCAGAGGCAGGATTTGAACTCAGGTCCTCTGATTATAGAGCCAGTGTGCCTTCTACTGTACCTATTGGAATGAATCTATGGGACTGACTTTGTAAACTAAAAGCCCAGACAGAACTTAAACATCCTAAAGAGCGTTAAAATCTTCACCTTGGGAGGATATACATTTAACCTAATGATATTGCCATGTTGTTGTTTCAGTAAAATTTCAGGCATGTCTGATTCTTCATGACCCCATTTGGGGTTTTCTTGGCAAAGATACTGGAGTGGTTTGCCATTTCCTTCTCCAGCTCATTTTATAGATGAGGAAACTGAGGCAAACAGGGTTAAGTGACTTGTCCAGGGTCATATAGCTAAGTGTCTGAGGCCAGATTTGAAATCAAGATGAGTCTTCCTGACTTCAGGCCTGGTGCTCTATCCACTGCTCCACCTACCTGCCCAATGATATTGCCATAGCTCAATGTATTTCTGGATATCTTCTTCTGGAATTATTTTCAGTAATTGAGTATTCTTTGGAGAATTCTCCCCACTAATATGTAAATGCTAGCTATTGTTATTACTATAAAAGCAGCCCACATTCACATGTATAAATTCCAATTTATTTGTGAAATATTAGTTTCCTTACTTTATACTCAATCTTGCATGCCAGTAAATAATAGTCAGTGTTTATTCTCACAGTGCCCAGCACAGCTAATATAGTATGATCAACACCTTGCTGCTAGGTAACTTAATGGATAAGAACACTGGGCTTGGAGAAGGAAGAGCTAACTTTGATCCTGCTGCAGAAACTCATTAGCTCTGTGACCTTTGGCAAATGACCTCTCTCAGCCTCAATTTCTGTAAAATGGGAAGGATAATTTCTCTCTCTCTCTCTTGTCTCTCTCTCTCCTGTCTCTCTCTCTCTCTTCCTCCCCCCTCCCTCCCTCCCTCTCTCCCATTGTTGTGAATGCCAAATGAGAAAATAAATACAAAGTACTATACACACTTAAAATGATATATAATAACAATCATCATCATTAAGAAGCATTGATTAAGTATCTGCTAGTTATTTAACACTTAGTAGTCCAGAATCTCCATTGTGACTCCCTTTTAAGAAATTATAAAGGACCTGAAATGATCAGCTCAGCCCTAAACAAAAATTTCCTTCTATAACAACCCCAGTGAATGCTCAACCAGTCTCTATTTTTCTCATCAGATGGAAGAGCTCCACTAGCCAGACATTCCCTGAGGCAGCCCTTCACGTTTGGGGCAGCTGTCCTAGTTAGGAAGTTTTTCCTTATTCCTTTCCCTTTCATCCTTCTCAATCCTAATATTGTTATTGAGATTCTTAGGTCTTGGCTTAATGTCTTTCTGTCCCTCTCTAAGCAAAAATAATCGATACCTTCACTGGGTATCCATTCATTCTCTATTCTCATATATCTACCCCAAATGAAAGGCAGTGTTTGGCTTTGGGGGTTCTAGGGTGACTAGAGGAAGTAGCCACCTTACCAGAAAAGGCCCGACCAACCTCTTAGATGTAGCCAAATTGGGGTAGGAGATTGGGAGTAATGGACTGTGTTTTTAGTCTGAGAGCTGGTGTTTCTGGAGGTGGATTATAGCTTTAGGAGGGAGAGTGTCAATAAAAGAGGTCATGAAGAACATATTGGTTTCAAGAGGAGAAAGAATAAGTTATGCTGCTGGCTTTGGTTGCTGCCAACATCAGAAGGTGGTGTGGGGTAAAGGGGGTGGAGGAAATCACTTGTACTTATTCATAGACTCCAAGCGGAAACAGGCTGAGCCTTCTCAGGAATTATCTGCCATTCCATTTATGGTAGGCTTTACCCTGTTTTTAGTTTTATAGGATTTGAATCAGAGATTGTCTGTTAAAAATGCTTTAAACTCACTTTAGCGTGCTGGTTTAAAATGTTAGTAACCACCAAAATATTGTATTATCTATGTATCAGTGTTTTTCTTCTAACACTCTAGATTAGAATTGATATGGGAAACATAGAAACAGAAAATAAATAAGAATAATCTAATAAGCTTGTAACCAAAACAGTATCTGATTGTGAAGGCCCCAGAGGGCCAAATTCGGCACAGTATTTCACTCCCAGACTTGTCAAGCAATCTGTTTTGCAGAAAGGGGCCATTGAAAGGGTTTGGGAACTAACTACATATATTACAATCTAAGCTCAACCTTGGCCTCTTGGCACTTTAGAGAGAAGGAGCCAGAGACATATCTGAACCCCAAGGGGCAAATAAGAATGAGTCCGACTTCTGACTTCATCAGTCAATTGAAACTGCTCTCCAAAATTGCTAGTGATCTCTTAATTGCTAAAACTGATGGTCTTTCCCCAGTCCTCATCCTTCTTGACCTTTCTGCAGCCTTTGACCTTTTTTCCTCCTTAATACACTCTTTCCTGGTCCTCCCCCTACCTGGGAAACCATTCCTTCTCAGTCTGGATTTTCAACTACATCATGTTTTCTGACTGTGGTTGTCTCTCGGGGCCTTATTCTTGGCCCTCTTTTTTCTCCCTCTCTACTGTTTCACTTGGTGATCTCATCAGCTCCCATGAATTCAATTATTAGCTGTATTAGATGATTGTACTATCTCCTTGTCCAGCTCTAACATCTCTGCTGACTCATAGTTTCAAATTTCCAGCTGTCATCTCCAATTGGATGGCCAGTAGACATCTGAAACTCAACATGTCTAAAACTCACCTTTCTTCCCAAATCCTCCTTTCTACCTAACTTTCTTATTATTGTCAAGCATGCCACGTCCTCCCAGTAACTCAGGCTCACAACCTATGTGTCATCCTTGACTCCTTACTCTTTCTCATCCCGATATCCAATCCGTTGCCAAATCCCATCATTTCTGTCTTAGTAACATTTCTCATATACAACCAACCGCTTCTCTCCTCTGACACCACGACCCTGGGTCCTTATCACTCATACCTGGACTATTGCAGTGGTTTTCTAGTGGATCTCCCCCCCCCCCCCCACCACTCCAGTCCACCTTGCACTCAGCATCCAAAATGATCTTCCTAAAGTGCAGGTCTGACCATGTCATTCTCTCCACCCTCCCAACCCCCAATAAACTCCAGTGGCTCCCTGTTACTTCTGGGATCAAATATAAAATTCTCTGTTCGGCATTCAAAGACCTTCATAACCTGGCCCCTTCTATCTTTCCAGGCTTCTCACATCATAGTACCCACCATGTAATCTTTGATCCAACACTACTGCCTTCCTGGCTCTTCCTTGCACAAGTTTCTCCATTTCCCAACTCCATGCATTTTTTTTCTGGCTATCCCCCATGCCTGAGTTCACTCCATCCTCATTTCTATCTCCCTGTTTCCCTGGTTTCCCTCAAGTCCCAAGAAAAACACAACCTTTTAGGAAGCCATTCCTGCTCTCCCTTAATTCTAATATCTTCTCTCTAGTGGTCATCTCCAATTTATCCTATATATATATAATATTATATTATATTATATTTAGACATAGCTGTTTGCATTTTGTCTCCCCCATTAGACTATGAACTTGAAAGTAGGGTCTGTCTTTTGACTTCTTTTTTGTATCCCCACCACTTAGCATAGTGCCTGGCACATAGTAGGGGTTTCATAACTGTTTATTGATTTACTGACTGGCAATGTCACCACCTAGGCACTTAATAAAGGCTATTTGATCGATTAAATGATTAATCGATGGGCATTTGAGGCAAGAAACCCAATAGTTAGCACTATATGGGTAGGACTGGAGTCTTTTGAATTTTACCTTCCTAAGAGGATACTCTCCTGATGTGTCCTCTTGAGACCAGGAATGTCAGCCAAACTTTCTTTGCATCACCAAAGCCAGGATAGATACATGGAAGTCAAATTCCATTACAACAAATTTTAAGAGTAGAAGGCAGGGCAATTGATACAGCAGAAAGAGCCCTGGCTCTGGAGTCAAAGGACTTTGGGTTTAAATCTACCTCTGACTTTGAGTTGTGTGAGCAACAATATGGAAGACTAGATATTTTCTCCAATTCCCATGACTCATGAAACCGCTCCAAAAGAGAAATGATGAGCGGAAGAGAAAACAACTTTCAGCTGTCTCCATGGTCTAGGACACCCAGCATCCAAAGGAAGATTTTGAAAAACCCAGGTGCTGACAGTTACAGACCCGGTGCCCCTTTCCCCCATCCCTCCATGAAGTGAGCTTGCATTAGAAGATCCAAGGACACAACACAGGTTGACATTAAAAAAAAAAAGACAAACACCCCCTCTGATTCCCCCTCCTTCATTCCATTGTTATAAAGGCTCCAAGCTGCAGAGGTTTGTTCAGGCCTCAATAGCCAGCTCAATCACAGTCCTTTCAGAACAAAAACCTGCTGGGGGATGGAACCTAGAAGCACCAGCCTTACAAAGCTCTAAACTGCTAGTATCCCAGAAGACTACAGACTTTAAATTGCTGGAACCAGGCCAGAGAACAGAGGAACAGAGGGAGTGGGACAAGCCACCAGGACAGGCCACCACACATGTAAGGAGTTGTGTAGCATTCCACCAAGGCTGAGAGCAAATGGGGACAATTCTGATCACTGGAAAGTCAGTGGGAATCAGAGATGTACACTGGAAAACTATGAATTGCCCAGGGTAGGAAGAGGCTGAGGGGTTTTGAGAGCTAGCCCCCAAGGAAGCCACAATCAAGGGGAAAGAGTCAGAAACAGGGTGATAAGGAAAAATATGGGGACAGGAAGAGACTGAAAGTACCAAAGATTTCAAAAAGAAGAAAACTCAAAGACCTTGAAAATAACCAGATAAATCAACAGGAAAAATAGTTGCAGCAGAAGGAAATATAGCTTCCAGGTCTAGTAAATTAGTTCAGGCATCTTTGAATAAATACTGAAAAATAAAGAAAAATGACTCAACACTTGATGAAACAGAGGACCCTGTGAAATTTGAGGACATGAAACCACAACACTATTCCTGAATATTTTTAAAAAGAAATGAGAATTATGAGAGCAGAATTCGTATCCTTTACAACAAAAATAATGAATAGAGTAGAAAAACTTGAATCTTCAATGACAAGCCTGATCAAAGAAATGAGAGAGAATAATAGATTGGAAGTTCAAATGCACAAAAGTGAAGGACAAGAAGAGAAACAAAAAAAAACAGTAACATTAAAAGAAAATATGCTTATTATGCAAGCAAAACATATTGATCTCAAAGATAAGAAACACTGAGACAACCTGACTGACCTTCTAGAAGATTGTGACAGAACGAAAGACCCCTTAACACCACAATGAATAAAATAACAAAAAAGAACTGCCCAGAACTTCTAAACATAGAAAATGAAAATCCAGTTGGATTACCTACAGAAGAAAAAAATCCAAGGCTCAACTGCCTCTTATGTTTATTCCACCAGTGTCCTTGGGCAAGTCCCTTGATTTCCTTGGGACCCAATTTCCATAACTACAAAATGAGGGGTTTGGACTAGATGACATCTGAAGGCCTTTCTTTCCAGTTCTAGATATGGGATCTTGGGGGAACATCTCTCTGTCTCTGTATCTTTGTGACCGTCTCTGTCTTTTCCCACCCCTCTTAATTCTAGTGTTTTTCCTCTGCTAATTATTTCCTATCTGACCTGAAAATAGTTTTCTTTTTATGTATCTGTTTGCATGTTGTCTCCTCCATTAGATTATGAACCCTTAAGGGCAGGGACTGTCTTTTGCCTCTTTTTGTATCCCAAGAACTTAGCATGGTGCCTGGCACATAGTAGGTACTTAATAAAAGTTTATTGATTGATTATCTCTCTCTCTCTCTCTCCCGTCACATAACACACACACACACACACACACACACACACACACACACACACATGCACACATACACAGACATGCATGCACTCCCAAATGTACACAAGTATATGTACCCATCCAATGTTCCACCTATTGCCAACAATATAGGGTATGATAAAATAATTTAGAATTTTTACCATCTGCTTAACTTTTTTTTAAAATAAGTGAAATTACCTATTGGAAATTTCAGGCTACTCTCTGATCTAATCAACTGACACCAGCATTCCCTAAGTGCCAAAAACTGCACCAGCACAAAATAATGGTCAAGTGACCATAGTTTTCAAACTCTGCCTACTTTGTGTGAAATATTGCTGCTAAGCATATTTCCCCCTAAGGTACTTAGGGGTGCAATTGAGCATGGGAAAAAAAATCTCTTGGAGATAATGTGTATTTGATGTGCACAGCTACTCCTAGGTTTAGTCCTGACATGCATTCCCTGCATTTGGTACAACATTTCTCTCACTCTTTTTCTTTTTTGTAAAAAAATAATAGTTGTATTGAAAAGAACTTCAACAAAAGGAATCAGATACAGAAAAGAGAAAGAGAATCATACACAAAACCATAGACTCCAAACTATTTATCATTTATTTACTAAAGTAAAACTATATGGAGTTTTTATTAATATATTTTAACCAAATAATAATGATGATGTCTGATTTGCTCTTTGTCTGACACTTTAGATCTCTGCCCTCTGGGCACTCACCAGATCGTGTTGCTGTCTGAGCCATTACAGTTGTTATTGTTTTAATTCTAAAATTTTTGGTCTGCTTTTCAGGGTGTGTCTTTCCATATTTCTTTATATTCTTCATACTTATCATTTGTGGCACAAAAATATTCCATGCCATTGACAAATCACAAGTACATTTGGCCTTTTCCACATTGAACAGCCAATTTATCAACCATTTCCTCAACTGTAGGACCTCCAGCTCTCTTGACTATTTCTCCTCAACCCTACAAGCAGTGCAAGATAAGGTGATGTGGACAGAAGTGATAAGAATCCAAAGGCTTCAGTGTGTCCTAGGAGAGTAGAGAAGGAAACAAGACTGACCTTGAGAAAATTGCTCCAACTTCCATTTCTGTCTGAAGGGCAAACAGAAATGGAATAGTGGAAAGGGGGCTAGTCTGGATGTCTGGAAAGATGCTGGTTTGAATTCTAGTTCTGCAGCTTACTAATTGTGATTTTGGACAGATCATTTAAGATCTTAACTCTAGTTTACTCATATGTAAAGTGGGGGCAATAATATAGGCAATGTGCCTGCCATGAGGATGTGTTGAAAGGGCTGGAGGAGAGAAGATTGGGAGATGATGGGAGATGTCTTCAGGGAGTTTTATAGAAGATGGAATAGATTCATTCTGATCAATCATAGAGCACTAAACCAGGAAAATGGGTAGAAGTTGCAGAGGAGCAGTTTTGGCTTGCTGTAAGGAAGAATTCCCCCCAATCAGTTCTATCCAAGCACCCAGCATGGTAACTGGCCCAGAGCAGGCACTTAAATACTTATCAATTAACTGAAAAGAGTAATGGGTTGCCTCAGGAGGTAGTGAGTTACTCATCACTGGGGAGGGAGTAAGCATTTAATAGCATCTTCTATGTTGCTAAGCACTTTTGTTTAAACAAATAGTATTTTATTTGATCCTCACAACATCCTACAAGGTGGGTGCTGTTATTATCCCCATTTTATAGGGGAAACTGAGGCAAATAGAGATTAATTGCCTTGCCCAGGGTCACTCAACTAAGAAGTATCTGAGTCTGGACTTGAATTCAGGTCTTCCTGACTCCAGTGCTCTCTCCTCTGTGCCACCAGATGCCTCATTGAATGCTTTCAAGCAAAAACTGAATAACCGTTTGTTGGAGGGATATTATACAAGGTGATTTTTTTTTCAGATGTGAACTAGACAGACCCAAGGAATTAGATGGACATCTACCCCAAACATGTGAAGACATCCCCCAGCAGAATGGGTGGATGAAAAGGACTGAAGCAGGCACTGTGGAGCACTTAGAACTTGGTCAGACATTGAATACGTCAAGGTCATCCACCACATCCTGGGCCGTCACCATCCTGCCTTTTGTCCTGTCCCTGGACTTTGATGACTCTGGAGGAAAAGGTGAGGTTGATGACTTTGTGTAATTTTGCCTCACTTAAATCCACTTCTCATGCAGGTCAAGACATCACACCATGATATCAATGGTCCTCTATGAAACAAAGGACAAAAACCAAGACAGGTCATAAGAGATCTTCCCAACACTAAGATTCCAGGGTAGCACCTAGGCATGTTGTACTTTATATACCTTTAAACACTACATTGATATGAATTCTTGTTGTTCAGCACCTCTTACAATTTCCCCCAGGAGGCCAAAGTCCTTGTACTGCCCTTGGACTGTCCATACCCTGACAAGTGGACACCCTCCTTCCAAGTGCCCCTGCTCATAATTCATAATCTCAGACTGCCCCATTCCCACAAATGAAAATCTCATTTTCTAGGCTACAAGTGGTTGTTGTTTATTGGCACAAATGATTCTTTAAGTGGTGGAATTTCCGGCAGTCTTGGGGAGAGGAGACACTTTAATTACTGTAGCTCTGGCCTCATTGATTTAAATGATGTCATCTCCAAAAATGGGAAATGGACAAAGGTAAAAAATACAGATTTTTATCTTCGTATCTTAAGGAAATTTAACTGTTGCAAAGTAGCATAATGAGAGGCCCCAAAAGCCCCCAAACAACCTCAAACAGAAAATGTTTGATCTCCTTGCCAAGTGGAGATACATAACAACATCACTTTGAAGTCTAAGTTCATCCTGCACTTATAAAAATATCTTGTAAAACATTGTGCATTGATTGAAAAAATTTCAAAAATATAAAAATGATTACGGAGGAGGATGGTATATTATTGCCTCAGAAAACAGCAAAACTCTAAGAGGGAAATGATCATACAGTTAGAGTTTAAATGAGCCTTAGAAGTCAATTGCTCCAACCATCTCATTTTCCCAGTGAGGAAACTGAAGCCCAAAGAGATCAAGAGTCACAAAGACACTAAATGACAAAGCTAGAATCCGAACCTAGGTCTGACTCCAAATCCAATGCTGTTTCCATAACACCACCCCCAAATTATTTGTGGGTCACCTGGGTTTGAACCCTAGCTCTGATGCTTGCTAGTTGTGTAATCTTGTACAAACTATTAGCCTTAGTCAATGCATCTGTAAAATGGGAATAATGATCCTTGGAATACCTACCAGCCATGAAGATCAATTGAAAGAAACATACATGTTTAGAATGGAGAAGAGAAAACCATTAGAGTCAGAAATAGCCGGGTTCAAGTTTTTAAAGGGCTTACTGTTTCAAAGTGAGATTACCTTTGTTCTGCTTGGCCCTGTGAAGGAAGAAGAGAGAATAATGGGTAGAAATCGCAGAGAAGCAGATTTTGGATTTGTTTGGGCATGTTTTAAAGTCTACAATTCAGATTAATCTGTCTATGCCTTAAAGTGATCCTGGGAAAGGAGGCGGCAAAGGAGAATCTGTAAATCTAGAAATCAGACCAGCAGATATGGAAAATAAGAGTGATCTAGCATACAGAGCACTGAATTTGAACTGAAATGTTGTTTAGTCTCTCAGTTGTATCCATGACCCCAGGGGGGGTGTTCTTGGCAGAGATACTGGAGTGCTTTGCCATTTCCTTCTCCAGCTCATTTTGCAGATGAGGAAACTGAGGCAAACAAGGTGAAGTGACTTGTCCAAGGTTGCACAACTAGTAATCGTCTAAGGCCAGATGTGAACTCAGGTCTTTCTGACTCCAGGGTCTGGGCTCCACTACACCACCTGGCTGAGTTCAAATCCTGCCTCTGTTGCTCACTATTTATGGGACAAACTATTTCACCTCTATCGTTTTCAACTTCTTGATCTGTAAAGTAAGAAGTTTCCTGAACTAAGTGATCTCTAACATCCTTACCAGCTACAGAACCGTTGTAAGTTTTATACATAAATCTGTCAGCATTTCTGTAGCAATCTATTTACATTCTCAACAGCAGTGGGACAGACACATTAGTACTCTAATGGAAATGCTGGCTGTAGAAACAAGACAAGAATAATAGATTAAGGGAATAATGATAAGTAAAGGAGAAACAAAATTTTCACTTTTTGCAGATTACATGATTGCGTACTTAAAAGAGTCGACTGAAAATTTAATTAAAATGATTAATAATGCTAACAAACTTTCAGGAAATAAATTGAATCCACATAAATCAATAGCATTTCTATATCAATGCCAGTTAAACTCAGCAGAAAGAGATAGAAAAAGAAAGTCCTTTTGAAATTACTACACAATGCATAAAGTACTTGGAAGTTTACTTTCCATGATACAGACAAAAACTATATAAATAAAACTATAATAAAACTACAAAACTATAAGCAAAACTACAAACTATATAAATAAAACTACAGAAATAAACAGACTGGAAAAAAGTATTAATTGTTCATGGGTAAGATGAGCCAACTTGATAAAAATGACAGTCCTACCTAAAATAATTGACTTATTCAAGGCCATACCAATCAAGCTGCTAAAGGATTACTTAAAAAAAAAAACTAGTAAAAATAACAATGAAATTTACATGGAGGAAGAAAAGGTCAAGAATCTCAAGAGAAATAATGAAAAGAAATGAAAAGGAAGGGGACTAGCAGTACCAGTTCTCAAACTATGTCTCAAAGTAATAATTCCCAAAACAATTTGGTATTGGTTTGGTTAAGAAACAGAGAATTTGATCCATGAGACAGATTAAATACACAATATAGAGAAGCAAATGTATCTAGTAGCCTAGTATTCAATAAATACAAAGACCCTAGTTATAGGGATAAAGATTTACTATTTGACCAAAACTTCTGGGAAAATTGGACAACAGTATGGAAGAAATTGAATTTAGACCAACATTTCACACCTTATGCCAAGATCAGTTCCAAATGAGTATGTAATCTAGATATAAAAGGTCATATCAACAAACAAATTAGAAAAACATGGGAAAAAATGCCTATCAGATCTATAGATAGGAGAAAAGTTCATGACCAAACAAAGAACAGAAAGGATCACAGAATATAAAATAGACAATTTTGATTACATTACGTTTTTAAAGTTTTTGTGAGAACAAATCTAATAAAGCTGAGATTAAAAGTGAAACAAACAGGAAAATATGTCTTTGCAACAAGTTGCTCTGAGAAGGCCTTACTTCCAGGACATACAAGGATTTGATTTATATTTATAAGAAAGATAATGGTTCCTCAATTGACAAATGATCTAAGGATATGAACAGACGGTTTTCAAGGGGAAAAGATAGATTACCAGGTGTGGGGTACCTTCAGCCTTGAGGTTATATATGGCCTTCTTAGTCCTCAAGTGTAGCCCTTTGATGGAATCCAAACTTCACAGAACAAACCCCCTTAATAAAAGGATTTGTTCTGTAAAACTTGGACCCAGTCAAAAAGCTTGCACCCAAAAACCTAGAAGGCCACATATGGCATCAAAGCCACAGGTTCCCCTTCGATAGCCATGTGAAAAAAAAATGCTCCAAATCACTACTCATTTGAGAAATTCAAATCAAAACAATTGTGAGATTCTGCCTCATACCCATCAGGTTGGCAAAGATGACAAAAACAGAAAGTGATGAATGTTTGAGAGACTGTGGAAAAACAGGTACACTGATGCATTGTTAGTGGACCTGTGAATGGATACAATCATTCTGCAAAGCAATTTAAATTATACACAAAAAGTCACAGAACAGTGCATGCCCCTTGACCCAAGAAGACCACTCTTAAGCCTATACCTCAAAGATAAAAGAAAGGGCAAAAGATGCTCCAGGTACAGAAATACAGCAACTCCTTTCTGTGGTATATATGTTAAAAAAAAACACCCTGGAAATTAGGGGGATGATAATCAACTGGGGAATGGCTGAATAAGTTGTTGTATATGAATGGGATGTGGTACTATTGTGGTATAACAAATGAAAAAATGGTAATTTCAAAAAGACATGGAAATGTGTAGCAAGATGAGCCAAAAGGAGAATTTATACTGTTAATATCAATTATAAAAATGAACAATTTTGAGAAGTTCTCCAAGCTGATGAAGAATGAAATGAGGAGAACCAAGAGACCAATTTATACAATAGCAACATTGTAAAAACAATTAACTTTGAAATCTGTAAGAACTAGGAGCAACATGATGACCGTTCTCAAGGACTGGTGATGAAGCAATGCTGTCCAGATGGTCTTAGAATGTGGAATGAGACATAAATTGTATAGAGGCATTGAGAGAATCTACTTTGCTTGACTAGGCATATTTATCACAAGAAATCTGTATTTCTTTTCTTCCCCTCCTTCCTGCCCCCCCTCCATGGGGTGGGGGAGAGTGGAAGGGAGACAAAGTAAAAATCTCTTTGTTTTTTTATAATAAAACCCCCTTTTATTATAAAAAAACAAAGAGATTTTTACTTTGTCTCCCTTCCACTACTGGTTTGAACTACTGATGCAAATTTCTGCATGCATTTCCAGATGAGGTTTCTGTATGATTAGTTCTACTTAACTGTTTGTTAAAAGACCTTTCATGAAGTAGAGTTATCTATAAATGTTTGTTATATAAAAATGAAGCATGTCAATGAAAGTTTAAAAAATGGAGTAGCTAGGTGGCTCAGTGGATAGAACATCAGGCTGGAATCAGGAGGATCTGAGTTCAAATCTAGCTTATTAGCTAGTGTCTAGCCAGACACTTATTAGCTGCCCTAGAAGTTACTTAACGCTGATTGCCTCTTGCCCCCTCCAAATAAAACTTTAAAAAATTTGAAAGGCACTCAAGTGCCTTTGATTTTTCAAGAGATCTAGAACAGAGAAAGATTCTAGAAGAATAAAAAAAGGTTATGTTTACTCCCCTCTCTCCAAAACAAAGGCAATTGAGGAGATATCAGCAACTACTGAGTCATATGCCAGCATTCTCATCCTTTTAAAATATTCATGAAAGTAGTCTATACCCACATTGAAGAAAGGGAAGTAGGCAAGGCTTTCACCAAGGATTTTCTACAGCATAGTCTCACAGATGACTGTGAGGTACAGAGAATTTAAAAATTCTTGACCTGTTGGAGCAGAATGAAGTTTTAAAGCCTCTCCCTAAATGTCTCCCACAAAAGTGGAGTATACTGATATCATATAAGAATCTGAGATATAGGGGTAGCTGGGTGGCACAATGAATGGAACACCAACTCTAGAGTCAGAAGGACTTGAGTTTAGATTTGATCTTAGACAGACCCTGAGCAAGTCACTTAACCCAGATTGCCTTGCCAGGAAAAAAAAATCTGAGAGATGCAGCCATTGAAAGTCAATTTTGTTCAAAGATAAACTGAAGAAAACAGCACTGATTAATTGGGAAAACTGATATTCATCTAAGGTCTGCCAGTCCCTGGGAGAGGACAAATATAAGAAGTAGGCAGCTGAAGAAAACCTTCATTCAAATTCAGCTTCTGATACTTGCCAATGGCATGACCCTGAGCAAGTCACTTAATCTCTGTCTGTCTGAATTGTCTTGTCAATAAAGTGGATATAATGATAGCATCTACTTCACTGGGTTGCTATGAAAGTCAAATGAGATAACACATGTAAAACATGTCAGAAATATTAAAGCACTCTGTAAGTTCTGGCTATTACCATTATTTTTGTTGTTGTTCTTAGTGTTCTTGTTCCTTATTAATGGTGGGCTTTTCCAGATGCCTGTATTTCATAAAAGCCAACACTGCTGATTGTGTTGTGCTGTCAAACACTACACAGCCTCCAAAATGACTTCTATAGTCCCTCAAAGGAGATTGGACTAGCCAGCTGCACTAACAAAACAAAGACAATTTAAAATGCATATTACGCAGATTATGACACGCAGTTGGCAGGCAGCCCACTGAGTTATTCCATTGGTACATATGTCTTGGGCAGACACTGCAGGTAGAGCAGGAACTGGGCCCAGAAGTGACTACAAGGAGGAGAGTGGGATAGATTTCATCTGGGAAATGTCACTGTCTTCAATGATCCCAAACTCCTTGTTGCTGCAGGGATGATATATGACTGTGAATCACCAAAAGCCATAGTCTCAAAAAACTCGAGATGACACCAGGATCAATGGAAAGACATATGGTGCATAGTGAGTGTAAGGAGCCTGAAACATACAATGGAAACTCATATGTGGGTTGGGCTCTAGAGTCTGCACAAAAGGCAAACAATTATGGATAGGCAAAATGATGTAGTCGATGTTAGCCTCTCTCTTGAATTTCTTAAATTGCCCAGGAAGTATAATATATTATTTTTCCCCTCCAAGCCCTAGTATCACATTCCCTTTTTCGGGTAAAGAATAGAAATGACAGAGTGGGATGGAGGAACCTTGGTACCTTATTCACTTGGAGCTTATGGCTCATGCCCAGCTCCACTTAGCATCCTAGATTTTAGGGCCAATCTTAATCCTGAAATTATGGACCTGAGATTCTTGATTTCCCATATGTAGATTGTTCCAACATGTTATTCACCTTAGAGACTTGCTACCTATGTGGGGGGGAGGGGAGGAGGGAGGATAGTGGAGCCATATTGGAAGGGCATGGTATAGTGGACTCTGTACTCCTTGCTGCTAGATGGTTATTCTCTTCTCCTTTCCTTTCTCTCTGTCTTCATTAAATGCTTCTGTGATGTTATTGCCCTGTATTATCATCAATGACTTTTGTGGAAAAATGACAGAAAAGGAGGTGGGCTGGTCAGGCAATGAAAGGGAGGGAAGGATAACAGAGGATGGTCCAAGTATTGGCCCAAATAGTAGATTTGTTTGAAAGCTTTGATTGTTTGGCCTTTTTTCATTCTAGTCCAGGGGTTCTTTTTTTGTGTATTGTGGACCCCTCTGGCAGTCTGGTAAAGCCTATAAACACCTTCCTCAGAATTTTAAATGAATTAAATAAAATACATGGGACTCTAAAGGACACTAATTCTATTGAAATGTGAAATCAAAATATATTTTTTGAACCACCAACTCCCTAGACCTCAGGTTAAGAATCTCTGCATAAATCCATCTTGCCCTACAAGAAAGTAAGGGGGAGGGGCAGCTAAGTGGCCCATTGAATAGAGCACAGGCCCTGGAGTCAGGAGGACCTGAGTTCAAATGCAGCCTCAGACACTTGACACAAAAACTAGCCATGTGACCTTGGGCAAGTCACTTAACCCCAATTGCCCTCCAAAAAGAAAAAAAAAGGAAGGAAGGGGGAAGAGGGAAGTGGAGGGATAGGAAGGGAGGGCAGACTAGGGGAAGGAGTAATCTATATGCTTGCCATCTTGGGGTGGGGGTAGAGGAGAAAATTTGGAACTCAAAATCTTGTGGAAATGAATGTTGAAAACTAAAAATAAATAAATAAAATCTGAAAAAAAAAAAGAACCTCTGTATAGAGTGTGTGCACTATCAGCATCTCTGTAAGAAGATAAAAGATAACTCCTGGTCAATTTCAATGACTTCACCTGCCTCAGAGAAGATTTGTTTGACTCAAAGCCTCAAGGGGTAGATTCTGTTGGGAGGACTCCCTCTCTCTTCTGGTCTTGACAAAGGAGCCGTACAGGCTTGCTCAGACCCCTTTCTTGGTCTTCTTTCTGCTTTTGTGATTTTCTTCCAACTTCATTGTCTATTCAGCTCTCCTTTCTCCTCCCTCCAGGGGCTCCCCCTCCCCATGCTTCCTTTGCCTTGACAAGCATAATAGCAATCTCAGTCATTTACAAGCCATTTACTAGTTTAGGCCTAATTACTGTATCCCAACAATCATGATTATGCATACCATTACATATATGTCAGATTAACTCTGCTGTATGTTGCATTTGACTATCACATAAAGCCCTGTTCATGTTCTCTCTGTCTTTGTAGTCTATTGCTTATGCAGCATGACTGTCCGCTCAAAATCTGAAGAAAAAAAAAACATAATTAGAGAAAACATTGCCAGCTAGTAGATTGGGATTTTTTCCTGATTTCTCATTCTCAGATTTTGTCAGTGAGACCTTCTTAGAACAAAAATTATCATTTAAAGGTCTCATGAAGGCTACAGTATTTTATAACTATCCTTTGATCATTGATTCTTTCCCTTGGTCCAGCAAAGTAATTTAGGAAGAAATCAGGAGGTTGATTCGATGGAAAGAGAGGAGACTTCCCGAATTAATGAGCTTTACTCTTGTTTCAGCCCATCTCCAATTTTCAGCCAAATGTGTGTTTGTAATGTGCTCCAGAGGAGCAATTTATCCCAAAGGTCATACTGTTTTAGGGGATGATTTAATTTCAGTTCTTTGCATTTGATGCCGGAATAAAATTTAGCTTCTTGAGATTGTAGCTATAGAACCAGGCTGTATCATTATAGGAATCCTTGAAGAGGTTAATTTAAATTAATACCATTGGGACCAAAAAAAAAAGCTTATAACTTTTCTCACACCTCACCAAGAGAATATCTCCCCTACAACAATGTTCTCCAGCTATGATGGTCCCTGCAGATGATGCCATATCTGGGAGTGGTTGCTGTCTCTAAAGTAGTCATGGTGGGGCAGGTTCAGAATGAGGTCCCTCTTTCACATTTGTGGCTGTTCTGGACTTTAAAATTCGCTCCATAAACACACCATCATAACCATGGCAACCTGCATTTTAGCTCTTGGCTTTATAGCCCATTAAAGTCAGTGGCTTTTCATTTCTGATCATGTTTGCAGAGTGGCCTGATGATTTATGAATAGCAGCCACTATACCTTCAACATGGTTGAGGCTGAGCTAGGGTGACTTCACTCCCTCCCCTCCAACACTCCTCACCAGCTGTCAGGAAATAACCTATCAAGCAGTCATTGATGCTAAAGCTTGAGACAGTTCAACAGAATGATGCAGGAACTTTCCCTCAAGAGCATAGTCTAGGACAATGACCAATTTTAGCACATGACAGTCTCCATTAGCAACATGGAGCTCAACACAGAGAGACCCCAAAGAATAGGGCTCACCATAATTTGATTTCTATGATTTGCTACCATTTCTAGAGCTTATGAGTTGGAGATCAACAGTCCCTTGGAGATCATTCAATCTAATCTCTTCATCTTACAGGTAAGGAGCCTATGGCCTAGAGAAGTCAGAGGCTGAACCCGATGATTTTCTCCTTAACTTTCATGGGAGTGAAAGTAAAATCTGAACTTCAGAGTTAGAAGGAATGGCACCTTAATCACTTTCTAAATTCTGTTCAATTCAATTCAACCATTTATCAAACAGCCTTTATATGCTGAAGACTGTGCAAGATGCTAGGAATACAAAGACAAAAAAAATACAGTTCCTGCCCTTAAGGGGCTTACATGATGTTGTACAAACAGCACCTACGTAGAAAACTAAAACATTTACAAAGTAATTTCTGACAGAAAGCCTGGTTTAATATCAAGGAAAGTTTGTTAATAACAGAATGGGAGTTTCAGAGGACATAATGAAGGGTAAGTAGCTCAGAGTGGGATAGGTTCATGGGAGGAATGGGACTGCCATGGATTGCTACAAAAGGGTAGAGTATGGTGACCAGGGAGGGGAACTTCCATCTTGGCTTCACAGGGATTCTGAGTGATACTATAAAGTAGTAGATTTTCATCAATCAAGAAATATTTCTCTTTTTTTTCTCTTTATAGGGCAATTGGGGTTAAGTTGCCCAAGGTCACACGGCTAGGTTTTTTGTTTTTTTGTGTGTGTTAAGTGTCGGAGGCCAGAACAGAACTCAGGTCCTTCTGACTCCAGGGCAGGCACTCTACTCACTGCGCCACCTAGCCACCCCAATAAATCTTTCTTAAACATTTACTATGTAGAAAGCACTGTGCTGGGTCCTAGGAGCACAGAGACAAAAAATAAATTTCAACTTTCAAGAAGCTACATTCTATTGGGTGAGATAATGCACACATATGTGTATTCAGAATAAATAAAAATAAACCTAAGGTAACTAGATTACCAGCAGCTGAAAGGATGAGAAAGGCTTCCAGCAGAAAGTAGTATTTGAGTTGACTCTTGAAGGAAGAAAGACTCTTTGAAGTGGTATGAGGAGGGAGTGCACTGTAAGTGTGAGGATAAGGAGTGAAAAGCCACATAGATGCAAGATGTAATACTATGTGTGAGGAAAAGAGAGAAGGTCAAGTTGACTAAACCATAGAGTTCAGGGAGAGGAGTAATGTATAATAAGGCTGAAAAGATAGGTTGGAGTCAAGTTGTGAAGGGTTCTAAAAGTCACATAGAGGAGGTGCAAAATATATTTTATCCCCAAGATAAAGTGTAGTAGCTACAGAGCTAGCCTCAATATCAGGAAAACCTGGGTTCCAAGTCCTGCTTTCCATGCAACCTGGTTGTTTGACTGAGAGCAAATCACTTAACTTGTGCTTTAGACAATTTAGACATGTCAACTTGCAGTAATAGTTTCCTTTGCTGGGAGTTGCCTAGATCAGGGAAATCATGGGTCAAGTTCCTATTCCTATCCGTAGAAGCACAAGAGTCACTGGAGTGTATTGAATAGTCAAATGAAATAGCCTACACTTTAAGAAAGTCACATTGGGGGCGGCTAGGTGGTGCAGTGAGTAGAGCACCTGCCCTGGAGTCAGAAGGACCTGAGTTCAAAGCTGGCCTCAGACATTTAACACAAAAACTAGCCATGTGACCTTGGGCAAGTCACTTAACCCCAATTGCCCTCCAAAAAAAAAAAAAAGAAGTCACTTTGGCAGTTTAGTTTGGAGTGGGGAGAGACTTGAGACAGGGACATCAGTTAGGAGGCGAGTGAAATAGTCCAATCTAGAGATGAGGAGAGCTTGAATTAAAGTGACATTGAGAGATGTAAGAGAGCACAGTGCCTGGCACATAAGTAGGGACTTAATTAATGTTTTTTGATTGATGAGTGAGATATCAGGGAAGTACAGTAGAAATTGCAAAATGCCATTCCAATGTAGGAAATGATGATGATGACAATTCCAGCTAGCATTTCTATTGTTGGACACAACTCAACCTCCCCTTCCCCTAATTGATCTGTAAGCAGACAACTTCACCCTTCCCTCCCCCAACTGATCAATAAGCAGGAATTTCAGGCTAGGGTAAATTCTCCACCATCCCTAGTCCCCCTACTCCCCTCCTAATCTCCTGATCCCAATGTCCTCGGCCCCTCCTAATCATCACTTGATCTTGATATGTCTCCATTCCCTGGCCCCTCCTAATCACCCCATCCTAGGCTTCCTGACCCTCAGCCTATGAACTTCACGCTGGCGGGAAATTCATATGTACACTGACCAATCATTGATTGTAGTTTCGGCTTACATAAACTGGCTATTGAATCTCTTTAAAAACTGGCACACAGTCTGTGCCAACCCACTGTCTGATTTGGGCAAATTACTTTGACAGTCTTTCAGTAATAAATCCACTTCCAAATTTCAATCTCGGGGGTCTTCTGTCTCGGTCCTTTGGGCACAGCACTCTAAGCTCTTTTGGGCAGCTAGATGGCACAATGAATAGAATGCTGGGCTTGGAGTCAGGAAAACCCAAGTTCAAATATGGCCTCAGTTTCCTTATCTGTCAAGGCTGGGGTGGGTGGAGTCCTGCAGCCTGGCTAATTACAGAGGGGTGAGGCATAAACCAGGTATAGCTTCTACTCAGTCCCTGATGAATTTCCTTCTGAAGACCTCCAGTGATACAGAACCTATTAGCACTGGAGGCAAACTGTTCCACTTTTAAAAGCCAACTCTAATTGTTTTTCCTTGTATAGAACTGAAATCTGCCTTTACAAGCTTTGCTGCCTTCCTCCCTGCTGCTGTCTTGCTTCTAGGTCTTCCCCTTGGGCTCAAGCAGAACAAATTTGATCCCATTTCAGAACAAATTTGATCCCATTTCTACATGAGACAGCCCTTCAGATTCTTAAACACTTGGAGACAGTTGCCAAGTACCCTGACGTCTTATCCAGGTAAACATTCCCAGTTCTCTCAACCACTCCACATATGGCATGGCTTCCAGTCCTCTTGACATCCTGGTTCCCCTCCTCTGGATAAAATCTAGTTTGTTAATGTCTTTTTCTTAAGTGATACCAGAACTGAACACAGTATTACTGATGTGGTCTGACCAGAGCAGAGTGCACTGGAGACCATGACCTTCTATATTCTGGACACTATGTCTCTCTTAATGCAGTCTAAATTATATTAACTTATTTTGGATGCCATGTCACAATATTGACTCATATTAGTTTTCCAGGGCATTAAATTCCCCAAAAGCTTGTTATCCAGTCCTGCCTCCCTCATCCCTTATTTGTGCACTTGCTTTTTCAACCCAAGTGTAAGAATTTCAATTTGAGGTCCTTTCAGATCCTAACTCTTAAATAATGACCTACTTAGACCTCATGACTTCATGCCATCTGCATATTTGATATTTCATATTTCATCTACATTCTCATTCAAATTGTTGGCAAAAATGTTGAACAGATAAGGAGGGGGGAAAGGGAACAAGCATTTTTTAAATACCTGTTATTTGCCAGGCACTGAGCTAAATGCTCTACAAGTGTTATCTCATTTGAGAGAGCCATGGGCTTTGCACAAGAGACCTCTTTTTAGGTCAGTGGCCCCCAATGTATTTGATCACTAGGACTCTTCTAAATATCAAAACATTTCACAGATACCCACATGGGATCATAGATTGAAAAAGAATTATCTAGGTGAGGAAACTGAGGCTCAAAGGTGTTGGACCATTGCAATAGCCTGTTGGTTGGTCTCTGTCTCAGGTCTCTCCCCACCCCAATCCATCTTCCACTCTTTGCCAAATCAATTTTCCTAAAACACAGGCCTGACTAGGTCATACCTCTATTCAAGAAACTCCCATGTCTCCCTATTACCCTCATGATCAAATACAACAGCAGTTCTATAAGTGTGGCCTGTGTGCTGAAACTTTTCCAGAGGGTCCTCAAGGTCAAAACAATTTTCATAATAATATTCAGATGTTCTAATTTCTAATGCAATAAATATAAATAGATTTAATTCACATAAAGAAAACTCTTTGAGGTGCCCTCAATAATTTTTAAGTGTGCAAAAGGGCCTGAGACCAAAAAAGTTGAGAACCACTGAAATAAAAAATGCTCTATTGGTCATTTAAAGTCCTTCACATTCTATTCCCTTCCTATTTTGGTGATACTCCATGTGTTACACGGGCTGTCCCCAGCATGTAACTTTTAGTGTGGAGAGTGGGTATCATGTGGTTCAAAGAGAGGCTATATATATGTATTGTATATATGTATATAAGTATATGGGTGTATATGTATATGTGTGTATACATACATGCATAGCCTCTTCTCCCCACCAACCATCTTGAAGGGAGACATTAATTCCTGTCAGGAGAAGCAGCAGCATTTGGGGTTGGAGGTCACTACTCTGCTCTCAGCAGAGAGAGGGGTTACTGAGCTAGAATTATATCTGTGTGCTCCCTTAAATGTTAGTCTAACTAAGGGATGTAATTTTCAGGTTCAAGCTAACTTCTGATTGCTGTTTCATGAGAGAGTACTTTAAAGTTTATATCCAAGACTTGCCTCCCTTCTCACCAAACACCAGTTCCAAAATGAATACACATATAACAATTAACCAAGAGACCCATTTATCCAAATTGGCAGCAAAAAACCAGAAATCAGTCAAAGTACACACAGGAGAGTATTGCTAGGCAATACAGAGTGAAGGAGTTCTCCCATTGGGAGTGAGATAACAAAAAGAGAGAGAGAGAGAGAGAGAGAGAGAGAGAGAGAGAGAGAGAGAGAGAGAGAGAGAGAGAGAGAGAGAGAGAGAGAGAGAGAGAGAGAGAGAGAGAGAGAGAGAGAGAGAGAGTCCTAGATCTCACCCAAGGAGAAATTCCCCAAAGTCTATAATGTAGCAGTGTGGGGATAGGGACATGATGGAGACTGCCAGTTCCTCTCATGGCAGCTTCTTCCCATAGTATTTTTCTTTAGCAACAGAAGTGGGGTTGGCATCTTCTATCTTCTCTCTCAAAACTGGAAGCCAAAGTGCCCAAAGCAACTGCAGTACCTGAAGCAACTTGATGTCTGAGGACTATTGAAGTGTTCTCTCTCCCCCCTCCCTTTCTTTCTCTCCCTCCTCTCTCTATTGCTTTTACCAACTCCATATCTCCTCCACTCCACAAAGGGCATGGCATTCATTTCCAACAATGAAGGGAGTCCTGTGCCAGTGGGCCTTGGAATTGCCACACACACACACAGACACACACACACAAAGTCTGCAATCTGGCAACCTTTGTCTCCTTGCTGCCTGCCATGCATGGCACTTCATCACCTGTGTATTTGCACTGGCTGCCCCCATGCCTGTGATGCACTTCTTGCTCACCTCTGTCCTTAATAAAACCTAAGCTTCCTTCAAGGCTCAGTCCAGGTGCTATCTCCTCCAAGAAGCTTTTCATGATCCTTCTAGTTGTTAGTGTTCCCCTACCATATATTTCCTTATCTGTCTATGTGCTATAACTACCAACAGAATGCAAACTCCAGGAAGAAGGGCAGAAAGTATTCTTCATTTTGCCTTTGTATGCCCAGTGTCTACCATGGTCCTCATGCACAATGAATGCTCAATAATTGTTTTTTTAGTTGTATTGATAAAAAGCATTGACCAAGCCCACAGGGTGGCAGTTCAGCACACAGCAGCCATCAACTCACTGGACAAATAGAGAGAAGACATTAGCAGCACAAATTTCCTACACAATGCCAATAAAGTTACTAGAGAATGGTTCTGAAAATCAAAGGAAAAGAGACTTAGGTAGAGAGTGTTTATTAAAAGAACAAAAACAACACACACATTTACACACACACAGTGGGATTCTCCCAGCATTTAGTTGCAACTTACATCTATTATTTTGTGCAATAGCTATTTCTAGATAGCAAGGTGGTATAGTATAGGGAGTGTTGAATTTTGAGTCAGGAGGTCTTAAGCTCAAACCCTGGCTGTGTGATCCTGGAATGTCACTGAACTTCTCTCAGCCTCAGTTTCTTCATCCATAAAATGGGGATAATCACAGCACCCACCTCACAGGGATATTTTGAGAATCCAATTGTTTTAACATTCTCAAAGTGCTTTGCAAACTTTAAAACTCTGTATGAACAAAGATATTGTAATTATTATCTGTGGGTATCATTCTGTAGTATTATTTTCCTCATACTAGACCAAAAGCTCTGCAAGGGCAGTGATTTTAGATATGTGGCAAAAATCAGCACCCCTTCCTCCTGCTCTGCCCTCCTGGAGAACACCAGGAAGAGAGGCAGTAAAAACGTAAAACAACTACTAGTTCAGTTTGCCTATATCATCAAGGTGAGTGATGTGACTTAAGATTGGACCTGGGATGTGGAGAGCTCTAAATGTCAGATTGAGCAGCTTCTGTTTTTTTCCCTAGTGGTAATAGGGAGCCACTGAAGATGCTTAAGCACATAGTCAGACCCCAAGTCTGGGAAGGTGATTTATTTTATTTTATTTTATTTTTTAAAAAGCAATTGGAGTTAAGTAACTTGCTCAGGGTTACACGGCTAGTCATTATTTATGCATGGGTGCTCATTTTCTGAGGCCGGATCTGATCTCGGGTCATCCCAACTCCGAGGCTGGCGCTCTTACTGCGCCACCTAGCCGCCCCTTTAGGGCAATTGGGGTTAAGTAACTTGCCCAAGGTTACACGGCTAGGTTTTTGTGTGGATTAAGTGTCGGAGGCCAGCTCCGAACTCAGGTCCTTCTGACTCCAGGGCCGGCGCTCTATTCACTGCACCACCTAGCCACCCCGAGATGATTTATTTTAACAACTATCAGTAGGATAAATTGAAAAGGATTCAGGAAGACTAGAAGCAAGGAAGATCAATTAGGAGGCTCCTATAGGAGTCCAGACACGAGGGTGAAATCAAGAGGATAAAGTCAGAGCAAGCATTTTCACCTCTCTCATCCAGTATACTTCCTCCACAATCTTGAAAACACACTAGACCAAATTTTGATCAGGAAAGCCAAGAAAAAAATCACTGTGAGTTGAGGTTTTGTTGTTGTCGTTGTTTAGCAAGACAGAGAGGTTTGCTGGGGCCAGGGCTGGACAGGAACACACAGTAGTCACAGTGACAAAGAGCATTCCAGACCGTAAGGAGAGAAAGAATGTGAAGACAAAGCACCAGAGTGGCAATCACTGAGGTAGAAAGAGATAGTAGGAGATCCCTGAATGAGCACTGGGTGGAAGAATGGGTGCCACATGGCAGCTCTGATGCCCTCTACCTTGTTCCTAGTCACAGATCCAGGGTGAAGAGGAGCAGCCATTAGGAGCAGCCATGAGCCAATAGGAGCCTGAATACTGAATGCAGAACAAGTTCTGGAAATACAGTGTTTCTGAGCCTAGGAACAGAGCACAATTGTAGCCTTTATACCAGCATATAAACCTGAAATTCAGTACCAGGGCAGGAGTGATCTAGACCAAGAGGGAGCCATCAGTTCAATCATTCTGAACCTAAAGAACTGCAAAGTTGGCTAACAGTAACTGAGACTAGCAGAAGTCTACTAAAACTCAACTATACACAAGCCAACAGATCCAATTCACAGAGCTCAGTTTAGTAGGGCAGTGAACAGATGTCTCTCTGGACCATATGACTTTAAAAGGACTAAATCTTACAGACTCCCAAATAGAGCTGTGAAAGCAGCAAAAGGGTACAAAAAGACAGAAGCTCAGGCCTAGCATCCCCCTGAGAGGTAAGCAGAACTCAACATTAATGCAAAGGTCAAAGTCAAGAAATAGTCTGGAAAAATGAACCAACAACAACAACAACAACAAAAGAACCTGACCATAAAAAACCTAGTATGGTAACAGGGAAGCTAATTGAAAGCATCTACAAGCAAAGCCTCAAAGAAAAATGCAGATTGGATACAAACCCAAAAAGAATTCCTAAGAGAGTTAAAGAAAGTTATTTTTAAAAGAGTAAAAATAATGTTTTTAAAACAAATAATAACATTAGAGGAAAAAATGGGAAAAGAAATAAGAGATAGTCAAGCAAGATATGAAAAGGGAATTGGTAAAGCCCCAAACCTCACTGAAGAAAATAGCTCCTTGAAAAATTAGAATTGGTCAAATGAAAGGTAATGATTCCAAGAGACAAAAATAAACAATATTAAAAAAGTAAAAAAAAAACCTGAAAATACAGAAATCCAAATGAAAAGTCATTAACAAACTATGAGTAGAGAGAAAGGAAGGAATATGAGATATTATATAGAGTCAGCTATTTTTTTTTTTTTAAAGAGGACTGAGGGAGTAGCAATGGAAAGAGAGTTGGACTTAGAATCAAAGGATCTGGGTTTCAATCTCTATTCTACTACTGACTAGTAGATGTAAATGTAAAAATCTCAAACTCTCAGGACTTCAGTCTCCTGTTGTATTATAAATGTGTTTCTGTCTATGGTCCATTCAAGCTCTAAATCTCTAATTCCATGATCCTATGACCAGTTCTTAACTAAACTTTGTGTCTATGCTAGTCTTAGCACAGTGTCTCTGTACATAGTTGAAGCTTAATAAATGTTTGTTGACTGATTAATTGAGTATTATTCTACCCCCACAAAATGTTGATTTACTGAAAGAATGCTGAAGGAATAAAATTTTCTCCCTTGGAATATTAATTCTGTTTTTCTTCCCACTATTCCTAATTTTTCTTACATTTGCTTCTTGGATTCATTAGCTCATGAATGCTCTCTTTGCTTCCTCAATATCTCAGATTGTTTGTAATGTTTTTGGTTTTTAAAAGAAAATCAAAACACAAAAATAACTGCCTCTTCTTCCCATCCCTCCCCCTACCCCATGCCACCTCCAAAACACATTTTTGGTCTTTTCTAGTTCTAGCCAAATAAAAATAAACATTTTATTTCTTAGTGTTGCATTTCTGTCTGATCACTTTAAATATGCCATACCCTGTTGACCTCTGGGTACTTTTGAAAGAATAACTCAAAGTCTTCCCTTTGACTGAAAGTCCAATTATTTTCTTTGAATCTTAAGTTCAACTTGACAGGAGATGTAATTACTGTTTGCCATTCAGTCTTTTTTTGTTGTTGTTGTTTTTCAGGATATTATATGGAAACTTTTCCTTCAATTTCTCATAAACAAGGAGTCATTTACTTCTTAGTATATTCCCTAATGATAATTGCAATGTATTATTATGACAAGGATAATTTTTGAGAACTTAGAAAGGGAAGTCATGATCACAAAGAACCAGCATAGATTCATCAAAGCAATTTAGTTGAGTTTGGGTTTTATCTTTTAAAAAAATTTTGACACATCAACTAGGGGAATGCTACAGATATAAAATGCCTGTATTTCAGCAAGCCATTTGACAAAGTCTGAAGTCTCTAACTTTAGCTAGGTGGTTCAGTGGATAGAGTGCTGGGTCAGGAGTCAAAAAGGCCTAGGCTGAGGCCAGCCTCAGACGCTTACTAGCTGTGTGACCCTGGGCAAGTTACTTAACCTCTCTTTGCCTTAATCCAGTGGAGAAGTAAATGGAAAACCACTCCAGTATCTTTGCCAAGAAAACCTCATAGAGAGTATTGGCATGCTATGGTCCATGGGGTAATGACGAATCAGACATGAATGAATAACAACAACAACAAAGGTCTCTCACATTATCCTTGTGAACAAGATGGGCATATATGAATTAGATAGATGATGGTACAGTGAGGTATGTTTGAAGATGGCAGACTGACTGAACCCCAAAAGTAGTAATTAATGGATTGATGGACCTAGATGGAGATTAATAGTTGAAGTATCCAGACGTCTGTCCTCCATCCTGTTAATTTATTTTTTATAATGATTTGGATGAAAGTATAGATGTTTTGCTAATCAAATATATAGATGGTATAAAGCTGAGAAGGATAATAAATATATTAGATGATAGAATTAGAGGCAGCTAGTTGGTATGGTGGGCAGCTAGATGGTGCAGTGGATAGAACACTGGGTCTGGAATCAGGAAGACCTGAATTCAGATCCAACCTCAGACACTTACCAGATGTGTGACTCTGGGCCTTGTTTGTATCAATTCCTCATCTGTAAAATGAGCTGGAGAAGGAAAGGGCAAACCACTCCAGTATCTCTGCCAAGAAAACCCCAAATGGGGTTGTGGAGAGTTGGATATGACTGAAATGATGTGAAAACAGGGAGGAGGAGGAAACAGAGAAGGAGGAGAGGAGGAGGAGGAATAGGAGAAAAAGAGGAGAAAAGGAGGAAGAGAAAGAGAAGAGGAGGAGGAGAAAAAGAGGAGGAGGAAAAGGAAAAGAGGAAGAGGAGAAAAGGAGGAGGAGGAAAAGGAGAAGAAGAGAAGGAGGAGGAGAAGAAGAAGGAGGAGAAGAAGAAGAAGAAGAAGAAGAAGAAGAGGAGGAGGAGGAGGAGGAGGAGGAAAAGGAGAAGAGGAGGAGGAGGAAAAGGAAAGAGGAGGAGGAGGAAAAGGAGAAGAAGAGGAGGAGAAGGAGAAGAAGAAAAAGAAGAAGATTATGATGATGATGATGATGATGATGATGATGATGATGGTACAGAGTATTGGGCCTGTAGTAAGGAAAACCTGAGTTCAAATCCAGCCTCAGATACTTACTAGCTCTGTGACCTGGGCAAGTCAGTTAAACCTGTTTGCCTCAGTTTCCACATCTGTAAAAATGAGCTGGAGAAGGAAATGGCAAACCACTCTAGTATCTCTGCCAAGAAAACCCCAAGTAGGGTCACAGACATGACTGAAATGACTGAACAACAACAACCAGATATAGTGGACAGAGTTTTGGGCCTGGAGGCAGAAGGCCTGGTTTTAAATTCAGCCTCAGATACGTACTAGCTGTGTGACTCTTGGAACACTTAAGTTCCGTCTGCTTTAGTTTTCTCAACTGTAAAATAGGGATAATAATAGCACTTACTCCCTGAGTTGTCAGAGGATCCAGTGAGATAATATTTGTAAAAGCCTTTAGCACAGTGCCTGGCACAGAGTAGGCACCACATAAAAGCCAGCTTTTATTGTTGTTGCATTATTGTTAGAAATAGCATCAAAAGATCAAAAATTATCTGAGACTTGAAGCTAACAAGACTAAATCAAATAGGCACAAATATAAAATTCTATATTTGATTTCAAAAACAAATGACAAGAAAGAGAAAATGTGTCTGAAAATTTTATGTGAAAAAGACCTTGGGGTCCTAGTAGACTACACATTTCTCTCCCCTAGAAGACAGGACTCTGTTGGAGTGCTCTCTTGGAGATCTCATGGGTTGAAATATGATTTTTATGCACACTTTCTCCCTGATAGTCTTCATGTGGAGGTTAGATGCTTTAAAGGACCAGATGGAGAATCAGATTTAGGGCTGGAAGAGTCCTATAAAGTCATACATTCAACCCACTCATTTTCCAGAATCTGAGATACAGAAGGGTTATTACTTGCCTAAAGTCCTATTCATTGAAAATGAGTGAGCCAAGTCATACCCTCTCATTCCAACTCCAGGGTTATTTCACCCATAGTACAATGCCTCCAGCTGGTCAGGAAAATTACAGATGAAGTTCGTGCTTTTGGTGATGATCTGTGTGTAAGTTATTCTGGAAATCTAAGATTCTGTGATTCAGTTTTTCACATACTAACTGTATGACTCTAGGTCACATTTCTAGAACCTCTCTGGACTTAAATTTCCTCATGTGTTAAATGAAGATGATAACAGCTATCCCACCTGAGAGGCAATGTGATGGAGCGTAGAGCTAAGAGACCCATGGGTTCAAATCCCTCCTCTGACATTTGCTAACCATGTGATTAAGGGCAGGCCACTTCTCTGAACCTTGGTGTCTTTATCTATAAGATGGGGATAATAATACCAGGACAGGTAAGTGGCACAGTGGCCTGAAGTCAGGAAGACTTATCTTCATGAGTTCAAATCTGGTCCCAGACACCTACTAGCTGTGTGACCCTGGGCAAGTCACTTAACCTTGTTTGCCTCAATTTCTTCATCTGTAAAATGGGCTGGAAAAGGAAATGGTAAACCACTCTAGCATCTTTGCCAAGAAAACCTCAGATGGGTTCATGAAGGCTTGGATAAAGCTGAAATGACTGAATAATAAAAATAATACCTGCTATACTTAGTTCACAGGATTGTTGTGAATATGCAAATCAGAGTGCCCAGGTGGCACAGTGAATAGAGGGCCATCCCTGAAGTCAGGAAGACTCATCTTCATAAATTCAAATCTGACCTGAGACACTTAGTAGCTGTGTGACTTGGACAAGTCATTTAACCCTATTTGCCAGAATTCTTCATCTGCCAAAATGAGCTGAAAAAAGAAATGGCAAACCACTCCAGTTTCTTTGCCAAGAAAACCCCAAATGGGGTCATGAAGAGTTGGACACAACTGAAATGACTGAACGAGAAAAAAATATGCAAACCACTTCACAACCCTTAAAGTGCTATATAAATGCCAGCTATTCTTATAATATTTCACAGTCCTGTCTTCAGATTATATGAGATCATGTGGATGAAAATCCTTTGTAAATTGCAAATACAAATGTAGGGAATTGCTATTATTATAGTCATTAGAGTCAGACATGGCAGACATACAGTCAAATGCTAGCATTGGTTGTCCTGAGGGCAGAGGGAGCATCGGTATCAGTATCAAGCAGAAAGGGGAGGCTGGGAAGAAGAAGGATCACTTCAGAGGAGAAAAGATGAGGTTATCAGAGAGCCTGAGCCTATTGGCTAAAGGTACGTAGGGTACACACATTGCTAAGTGCCTCATCAGAAAGGACATTGATAAGCTTCCACGTGTCCATAGGTACATGGCCAGTATGGCAAGGAGACTAGAGAACACTGCCATCCAGGAAACAGTTGAAAAAATGAAAAATTTTGATCCAGAGAAGAAAAGATTTAGAGGGAATATAATAGCGGTCTTCAAATTGTCTTTAAGCTATTAAAACTTTAAAACTGCACTGAGACTTTTGTGATAACCTATATTTGAAAGGCTATCATATGGAAGAGGGATTATATTTATCCTGCTTGGCCCCAGGGTTAAGGAAGCAATGGGTGGAAATTAGACTTTGGTGGGGAGGGAGAAATAAAAGCTTCCTAATAATGAGAGCTGTCACCAAGTAGAATGAGCTGCCTTCCCTGTCATCAGAGGTCTTCATGTAGAGTATGGAAGACCATTTGTTGGGGATGTTGAAGAGGGGATTCCTTTTCAGGAATGGGTTGAACTGGATGACCCCGAGGTCCTGCCCAACTCTGAAATGTAGTGATCCAGTGATCTTCCTTTCATCATAGATCATTTCCTTTTTCAGAGATTTAGCAATGTTGGGCCCAGCAGTAATTTTCTCCTATTAGCCCCACACTGACTTCAAAGCAGGAATTATTCCTTGATACTGCTCAGGTCTCAAATTTTGACTGTCTTTGTATTCCATAAGACATGATTTTTTCCTGTGACAAGCTTCCATTGGTATTGTAATTGACACAGAATCCTAAAGTCCTGGAACTGAGAAGAGCCACATTATCTCTTAGATCAGGTACTAAACTTCAGACATGAATAGGTTTAAACCTTTCAAGATCAATGATTATCTAGCTTTTTCCCCATGATTCGAAAAGTTAGAAATTCCATGGTTAGTTCCAGTGGCCTGACACTCTCACCATTACTGATTGTCTAGGAGTTCCAGTCTATTTAAAAGACAATGGCCAGGAACTTTTATCTGACCATAGGCATTTATTTGACAAGGATGGCCCAGACTCCACTCTGTAAGGATTGGAGCTTCTCCAAACCAAAGAATGCCACCACCTGCTACTTGATCCTCCTTGGGTATAGCTGAAATCCCCAAGTAGCAATTGTGGGGAAGGGTAGATATAAAGACAGACATATAGGTAGATAGATTGACCAGTAGGGGAGAGAGGAGAGAGAGAGAGAGAGAGAGAGAGAGAGAGAGAGAGAGAGAGAGAGAGAGAGAGAGAGAGAGAGAAACAGAGGGAAAGACAGAGACAGAGATGGATAGATACATAAATAGACAGGTAGATAGATGGGCAGATAGATGTATAAGTAGATAGAGAGGCAGATAGATAGACAATAGCTAGATTAAGTGAGTGGGTGAGCATTTATTAAGGGCTTACTATGTTCAAAACACTGTGCTAAATGCTGCAGATAAAAATGACAAGAAAGCGAAAGAGTTCCTACCCTCAAGGAAGTCACCATTCAAAAAGAGAAGGCAGTACCCAGAAGGAAGCAGAACAGGGGGAGTGGAACAGTCCTGTTGAGAAGGTGGAGAAGTCCTCTGGAGGAAGTCAGGCCAGGAGCACAGTGTGCATGGCCAGGGTCCCTCTTAAAATAGTGATTATAAGCAAGGTATAGTGAAAAGTATTTAACAACTGGCTCTCCAGGGGGAAAAAATTGTGCATGTGACGCACTTTTAAGTTTACTCTATGTTATTAGCATTTTCTCCATCACTCTCTTAAGTCTAAATAATCAAACAAAACAACAAATCAAGCCCTGATTTGTAGCATTTGCCAAATATCTGAGGTATAAATGATCACACTGAAAATTGAACTGAACAGTCAGCTCTTGCTAGTTGATTCAAGCTAACTTCAGCATGCCCTTGAAAACACAATTGAATCAAAGGGGCATGATACTAATCTAAGGCCTGGCAGGCTTCAAATAGGTAAGAAAAGCAAAATAAACAAACACAGCAAAATACTGTATTCAGAGCTCACGGGTCCTAGGCTTATACGAACAATTATCTATGCTGTATCTTCCCATTTGTCTATATACCACAACTTCCTTTCTTTTGGGGGGTGGGGAAGGCATGGTTTTAATTTTTATTGATGTTTTTCATTTTCATAGCAATTTCATTTCTAAATAAACCTGTTTCTCTGCTTTACCCAAAAACTTCAATCCAATCTAATAAACACTTATTAAGCACCTCCTTTGGTGCCAGATTCTGTGCTAAGCACTAGGAATATAATTAATGAAAAAGAAAGACAGTTCTCGTCCTCCAGGAGCTCACAGTCTAATGTAGGGAGTGGGGAGACAACACACAAAAGGAGGCAGGAAAGTGGGGGAAAGGTGAGGTGATCAGGGGGTACCCGGCATGGAAATGTCTTGTTCAGTGGAGTTGAGACCAGGCAGAGCAGCAGATGCACCAGTGTGGAGTGAGCAAAGTCCAGTTTCTGTCCTCTAGAAAGAGTACATGTACTTCTAATCAGAGAAGAGAAGAGGAAGTGTCAGTCAAGGCTTGAGTTAGCTTCAGGGTGGTGAGATCACAGATGATGAGTTTAACCTGGGAGGGCATTTTGTTTGGTGGATTTGAAATGAGGCAGAGCCACAGAAGCAGAGTGGAAAGAAGACTTTAAAAGAAAGAGGGGGAAAGGTTTGCAGAGCTAACACTGAGGCAGTGTGGTTTGTTGGAAAGTTCACTGACTCTGAAATGAAAGAACTTGGGATCAAATCCCCACTCTGATGCCTACTATCTTTGTGACCTTGAGCAAGTCACAACCTCCCTGGGTCTCAATTTTCTCATCTATAAAATGAGAAAGGTGGACCAGATAACCTCAGAAGTCCTAGTCTCTCTAAAGTGTTGATATTGTGATCAAACAAGTCTGAGAGAATACGCACGATTTCACCCCCAGAATCTCCCCACCTAAGCAAAGAAGGAAGGGAGATACATTTCCACCTTCCTTCCCTTTAACAACCTTTCCTCTTTTAGCCACACGATAGATCCTTATGCTTTGAAGCATCTACTTTTCCCAGCCCATGAAACCTAAGATGAGCAGAAGGATGCAGGAAACAGAACATTGACCTCCAGGTGCCATTAGCAAAGACCTAGAAATCTACTTCCTACAGCCTTCTGCTTGTCAGTATTTCTGGCAGCAAATATGAACCATTTTTTCTCGTTCTGGCTTCTCAGAGCATCACGATCTCAGAAGAATCAAAATTACAGATGACTCAAGGAACAATGTAACAATGCCTGCTGGGGGTGAGTAAGCTGAAGCTATGACTTGGGAATGAGAAGTGATGTAAAAGTTTCAACAAGGAGGTGGGCTGGTCATGGAGCAAAAGAGATAGTATCTCTATCAGGTAGCAAGGACCTCAGAGGCTGTATGGTCCAACCTCCTCATTGTACACATAAGGAAACTAAGGCAAGGAAATTAAGTGACTTATCCAAGACTATACAAGACACAACTGAAATTGATATAGTGTTTTATAGAGTTTGCAAAGTTTTATACAATGTTTTTCTACCTTCCTTCAGTGAACCTCAACAATACTATGCAGTGAAGGTGGGGTTGGGGGAGGTCCTAGAAATGTGATTTCTTTAGTAGGGAACTCTTAGTGAGGAAAACTCTCAGTCAATTCCTATCAACAAATGTTCTGCAAGTTAGGAAATTGTCTAAGAAGTTAAGTGAATTATCCATGGTCCTATTACTAGTAAACACCAAGAATTGAGCTATAAATCCATGTTTTTCCTTACTCTGAGTCCAGCATTGGTTCATTATGATAAAAGATGGACAGATGCACTAATAGGTAGAGTAGGGAATTTGTAGACAAGGAACCCTTGGTTTCAAATCCTACCTCAGACACTTCCTGATTGTATACCCTGAGCAAGTCAGCTAATCTCTCTCAGCCTCAATTTCATCATCTGTAAAAAAAAGGAATAACTAGCTACCTTTAAGGATGATTGTAGAGATTAGATGAGAACAAATGTAAAGCACTTTTCAACCTCTAAAACTTTATAAATGTTAGTTATTATTGGTTATATTATATAACTAATCGTTATAATATATAATTATTTAATGTTGATAGTAATTATGCTATATGTATATTTACTAACTGGTTGATTACGAATAAGTAATAATAGATAATTATTAATAATAGCTAGCATTTACATAGAATTTTAAGATTTAGGAAGTGCTTTATGTATTTTACTTCATTTGATCCTTATAGTAACTGTTGGGGATAGGTGCTATTGTTATCCCCACTTTACAGATGGGGAGGGGTGTTGTGACTTGCCCAGAGTCACATGGCTATTAAGTGTCTGGTTTTCTGGATTTTTCAGGATTTCCTGACTTTAGATCTGACAATCTACCTACTGCACCACCTAGATACCTATTATTAGTCCTTGGGGGAATTTTGTAGATCCGTTATAAAATATTTATGGAAGGAGAATGAAGGAATCACAGTTCAATGGAAGGACTGTCATACCAAAAGTATTTCTCCTTTGTGAAGAAAGAGACTTAGCACCTTCCTGGGTTTGAAACCAGCCTCAAGCACTTCCTACCTATGTAACCTTAGGCAAATCATTTAGCCTCCCTGGCCTCAGTTTCCTCATCTCTATGTAGCTAGACTCTGGACTCACTCTTCCAGAATGAAGCTGGCAATATTCCCACCCTCAGGGTTCTAGGTGTACCCTGGAGGGCTTTAGTGTGTCTGTCTCCAAAGCTTTGGGCTCAAGCCCCCTTTTTGGGGTGTTTTTCCTAGCTGTTAACTGCCATTGATTAGTACTCCAGTTCCATTTAACCAGTTAACATCAATTAGCATTTACAAAGTGATATTTGCTGTAAAGAAACAGCAAAAACAGAAGTATGAACACACACACACACACACATACACACACGCTTGAAGTCACACTATCCCTTGTACTATGTCAGTCCTTGAAGAGACCAATCTCAAACTTAAGGTGGTTTCTTTCTTCCTTCTTTCCTTCCTTCCTTCCTTCCTTCCTTCCTTCCTTCCTTCCTTTCTATCTTTCTTTCTTTTTGCTTTCTGGAGAGGGAAAGGTAGGACATTTGGGGTCAAGTGACTTGCCCAAGGTCACACTGCTAGTTTTATGTTAAGTGTCTGAGGTCGGATTTGAACGCAGGTCCTCCTGACTCCAGGACTGGTGCTCTATTCACTGTGCCACCTAACCACCCCTTAAGGTGGTTTCTTAATGCAGCACATAGTATTCACCCCACCAAGTTCATTTCCAAATGCAATAGAACTTTTGGATGAGTTTCAGAGATGACTGGGTTGGGTCCCACAGATCATTCATTCATCAGAACCTTCATGCAGACCAGGACTGACTAGCTACAAAGTCTGACTCTGGTTTCTGAACCTCTGGTGGCTTGACATTTGAGGCACACAAGGTCATTGTTGTTCAGTCATTTAGTCATGTCCAACTCTTTATGACCCTGCATACCAAACTGTCTATAGGGTTTTCTTGGAAAAGATACTGTAGTGGTTTGCCATTTCTTTCTCTAGTGGACTAAGGCAAAGAGTGGTTAAGTGACTTGCCCAGGGTCACACAGCTAGTAAGTGTCTGAGATGGGGTTTGAACTCAAGTGTTCCTGATGCCAGACCCAGAACTCTATCCACTGAGCCAGCTGACTCCTTTACCTATAATAGAAAAGGGGTCTATATTCAAGAGCCATATGTTGGCCTCAGATTCAGAAGGGCCAAGTCCTCTCCCCTTACAGTATGCTTTCTCTGCAAGTACAGCCATGCAAGAAAAAGCCAGGACAAAAGGGAGAACCAGGAATAAGAATCTAAAGTTTTCAGTGCAGACCAGAACCAGTTAAGTCACAGTGTATGCATAGTCCAAACTCTGAAACAGCATCCTTCCTGTACTCATCATTGAGACTTTCTGCAAGCAGCCTCCCCAGCCTCTTCCATGTAGGGATTACACACTGAACCTGCTTATCACCTTTACCTGTAAAAGGGTGGGGTACATGACCTCTGAGGGCCCTTCTAACACTAGTCCTATTATCTTTTTGATATTTTTTAATGGAAAGTTGGAAAGATCCTTGATTTAAAGGGAGGGGGAGAGTAAATAGGCATTAACTGAACTCCTACCATTTGTCAGGCACTGTCCTAAGTGCTCTACCAAAGATCTGTGTTCAAACTCTTTCTTTACAATTAGATGAGTCTCTTCCTTTCCTGGGGCCTCAGTTTCCTCCTCTGTAAAATGAAAGACTAACTAGATGAATCCGAAGACTCCTAACCCTCTATTCCTATGACCCTAAGCCTCTTCCCACAATCTTTTTTTTCCTCTTGAGCCCTATTTCCTATCCCTTTAATCATATTAGGTGGCTGATCTCTGGACATCTTCCAAGAGTCAATATGAAGCTTGAAGCCAGACTCTGAGAAGGACCCTGACCAAGGCCAGGAGCTTCCCTCTCCCTCAAGGGCCTTGACCACTCAGTGGCAGAGCCAGGCCAAGGATGGTGCCAAAGGGTGTCGAGGGAAAAAAAACCCCTAACATATCTCATGAAATACAGCGTGCACAAGTGGACAGGCCCCTAAAGACCCCAGCAATGTGGCTTGTTCTGAGCCCAGCAAACAGTAACCCAGAAACATATGTGGTGAGCAATAACAGTCATAAATTTTATGAGATTATGTGTTCCTAATGTGAGATTTCAGGCTGATCTGTTTGTTGAGACTTGCCAAGCTTCAGCATGATCCAATCAAGTTTTGCTTAATCTCCATTTATTTACTCTGGGTGCTGGTGATTCATCGAGCATGTCTCTGGTCCAGTCTGCTGAACTAATTTACCAAGTATTTTGATGGACTGGTGATTTGTTTTCTCTGAGTGCTTGGGGTTTATTTACTTATATCATCAGATGGAGTCTGGATTATATAGAACAAGAGCCCGTGGCTCTGCTAAGGATTAAACCCTCCTTGGTGATTCCATCAGTGACAGTAAACACCTTGGAGAAGGAGTCATGTTCTCTTTTGGGACTACACTGGGCCAAGCCAGGCTAAGTGTCAGGTTACCAATGAATCAGATGAGAGTCATTTCAAGGATTCAATAGCATAAGCTTACTCACTCCCAAATCACAGGAGAGGACATTCTGGCCCTAACCATCAATGCTTCTGATAGGCAGATCTGGAGGGAAAAGACAAAACAGCATTTACTTGCCCAAGGATGTAAAAGGCATATGACAGTATTGGATGGTTGCCTAAGGCTGGGAATGTCTCTGACCACCAAGCATTGACTTCCCCAGGGGTTCATTTTTTCATAGGTCATCATGGAGTGGGGAGCAGCTAATTTGCAGGCTGGGTCTTCCCTTTCACCTACCAGGACCCATAGGTGAATGTGCCCTGAAACTCTTAGCCAAGAGAGACAGAAACACACAGAGAGACAGAGACAGAGATGGAGAGAGACAGAGAGAAAGAGACAGAGATAGAGCAGGCAGCCCAGGCAGTGCCTAGAAGAGACCCAGCCCTTGTCTCAAGCTATAGGGTAGGAATTATAACTGATACTGGTATTTTCATATCACTGTGTGATCCGCCACAAATCCTTTAACCTCTCTGACTTCAAGTCATTCTTTTGTAAACTAGAGATGTGACTTATCATACATCACGAGGGTAATGGCAGTAATAAGGGAATTTCTCCCCTTCCCCCAATCTGCTGCACCCTGGGCCACTTCCAGACATGCTCTCTGGCTCTCACCGATGGATTTACACAGTAACGTCTGATTGATCACTGTGGACTTGAGCTCTGGATGGTGACAAAATCCCCATATAGACTCCTTCATGCTCCATCTCAGGGACCAAGGAACAAATGAGGGAGGTTGCTTTATCATCACAAAACTTGAGGCAGTCATTGTTTAATCAGAACACAAAGGATTTTAGGATTAAACGCTGAGAGCTGTGAGGAACTTTAGAAGCTATCCATTCCAATCCCTTCTATTTGCAGATGAGGAAACTGAGGCAAAGAGAAGTTAAATGCCTTACTCAGGGTGGCATAAGTAGTGAATGTCTGATGCTGGGATATATTTTTCTGGAAGTGACCACTCATGAGGGAAAGTGGGGTACAACAAGCTTAAATGACTTATCTGGGGTCGCATGGCTAGTAAATGTCTGAAGAACATGTCTCTTAAGGAAGTGATCCAAGATCAGCAAAACCAGGGGTGGTTTCCCTGATTACCCTGTAGCAGGAACATGTTTTGCAGACTCTAAAGGTGCTCTACAAATGTAATGTTGTTGTTGTTTAGTCATTTTTCAGTTGTGTCTGACTCTCTGTGACCCCATTTGGGTTTTTTTTTTGTCAGAGATAATGAAGGGGTTTTGCCGTCTCCTTCTGCAGCTAATTTTACAGATGAGAAAACTGAGGCAAACAGGGTTAAGTGACTTGCCTAGGGTCACAAAGCTAGTAAGTGTCTTGAGGCCAGATTTGAACTCAGGAAGCTGACTCTAGACCCAAGACTCCAGCCACTGCATCACCCAGCTACACTATATGTAATGCAGCTCTCTACATGGAGTTTCAACCACTAAATAAAGCTATTGCTTAGGGCAATGTGTTAAATGGGGTACATCTTAATAGAATTCTACCTTGGGGTTCAGATTTTGGTTATGCCCCTAGAAGGAAGGTTTTGTTTCCTTCTTCTTTTGCCTAGTGAATATAGGCATCATGGCACCAGGAATTTCATTAGAAGCTACTTCCAAAATCAGACAATGTTTTTGACTCCATAAAGACTTCCATTTTTGCCCATCCATTCTTCCTCTCTCAACCTAAGACAGCCCTTGATTTTCTGAAGTCCCTGCAGCTGGTGGTTGGTCAGGCCCTCCCTGGGGCTAAAACCTCTGGCTCGAGGGGCTGGGCTCCACTCCCAGAGTGCTGTGCTGGCCGATTCCTGCCGGCCTGCCAGGCTGTCCTCAGTGGGAAGTTAGCTTCTCTGTGTCATTTTGTGGGTTCTGTAGCTCTAAAGTTTGTTCAGATTCCACATGAACTGGGGAGGTGGAAGCCAGAGCCCCGAGGAAGTCCTGTTTCTACTTTGCCATTTTGACTCTGCCCCCTAGCCCTTGTTTTTCAATATTCTTGTCATATATTAAGGTCAATTACAATAAATGGGAAGCTAGGTGGCACAGTAGATAGAGTGCTAGGTCTGGAGTCTGGAAGATTCATCTTCCCAAGTTCAAATCTGGCCTCAGATACTTACTGGCTATGTGATCCTGGTCAAGTCACTTAACTCTGCTTGTCTCAGTTTCCTCATTTGTAAAATGAGCTGAAGAAGGAATGGCAACCCACTCCATTATCTTTGCCAAGAAAACCCCAAATGGGATTAGGAAGAATCAGACAAGACTAAAAAGATTGAACAACAACCACCACAAATTCTGATAACAGTATGGTGTAGAGGATAGACAACTAGCCTTGAAGCCAGGGAGACCTGGGTTCAGGTCCCACCTCTGACCTGTACTGACTGTGTGACCACTGGTGTACTTAAGTCCAGTGTACTTAGACCAGTGGTTCTGGAACTTTTGGCCTCAGGACCTATTTACATTCTTATCTATTTCTGAGACCTGCCTCTCCAAACAGCTTTTGTTTATGTGGATTTTATATATTGACATTTACTATATTACAAATTAAATCATTTTAGTATTATTATGAAGATGGTTTGATGCTATGGACCCTCTGAAAATGTCTCCGGGACCCCAGGAATTCCCAGACTACTCTTTGAGAAATGCTGCTCTAGATAATTCTCTAAGACTATAGATTGCAGAGAAAGTGCCAACCTGCATGAGTAGAAAGGGTTTCCTAATTTTGGAGGTCCCCATGATAAGGAAATCCTAGGCCCAATTCCTAGCCTTCTAATATATATCACAGTTATCTGTGCATGTGTCATATATATTCACTAACTATAATGTAAACACAAGGAGGACTGGGACTTTGTCTTATTTAAGCTTAGCTCCCCCTAAAAGATTTTCACTCAGTACTCAAACACTCAGATTGGAACAATGATCTCATCCATCTGGATAGGATGTTCCTTCCAACTTAGCACAGTATTTGCAAAAGTGTTATATCTATAGTAAGAACAATTAGAAGAAAGTATATACCCATCAAAAATTCTGGGGCACATTATATGGGGAATCCAGGGGAAGAGTGGGCATAAACTGAAGTATAATGGTCATGATGCACCTCTATAGGAAAAATGTGTGGTCAAAGAGTAGGCTGGTTACTAAAAGATCTTTGTTGAGTCTGTAGCTGGCATTTTTTCCTGGTTTATGGTGGCCCGACTTGAAACTGCTTCCTCCCTCAGGAGGCTATCTTATGTGTTCAACTGTGTCTGTGTCTATGTTTGTGTCCTTGGCATGACTCTCTCTGCTGCAGGCTAGATTGTATCATCTTCTATTGATCCCTCCTCTCTAATGACATAGTCAAAGGAAGAGGGAAGAAGAAGATTGGGAGAAGCTGTCCTCTCAAGGACTTAACTCAAATTGGAATACTCAGTTCCAGAATTAAAATCTTCTACTGCTGGTGTGTACAACTTTACATATAGACCCAGTAAACATACTTGATCCTCTCAGATAATCACATCCCTTTCTTTTTTAACCATCCTTTTTCTTTTTAAAAAAGACCAAAGAGATTTATACCTCATAAGTGAATCACATTTAAAATTTTATCACATCTATTGATTGATTGTAGTGGTGGTGAACCCTATTCTTACATACATATGAGGAAACTGAGTAAATTGCCCACTGTCACACTGGTAGAAACTATCAGAGGTATGATTTGAACTCAGGTCCTTCCTCAGAGGGGGAAAGGGGAAGTGCAGAGGTGAATTAATAAAAGTGTATGTGTGTGTGTGTGTGTGTGTGTGTGTGTGTGCACTCGAGCACGCGTGTGCTACACTTGAGTAGTTTTCAAGCTCTGAAGAAAAAAAAAATGAAGGCATCTCTGGCCTCCTGAATTCAGTTTAAAATTATGTTAAGATGAAACAGGACATGTCCATCATGGTGCCCTAGGACCATGGGTAGGCAGGACTCTTTGGGGATTCTGCTAAAGATACTCTCCCTTCCCAGACTCTTAATCAACCTCAAGGCTGCCATCCCTTGTACCAACCTCACAGACAAGAAGCAAAGCAACTGTAACCTATATCTAAATAGCTGTCTCTTTTTCCATCTCTATCTTTTTCTTCCTCTCCCCCCTTCTTTTCCCTCCCCATCTTCCTGACTCTCTTCCTTTACTTCACCTCTTCTCTCTCTCTTTTCCTTCCCTCTCTCTTCCTATACTCTTTCTTTTCTTCTCTCCCTCTCTCTTTACTTCTTTCTTTTTCTTTCTCCCACTCTCTCTCCTTCTTCCTCTTTTCCTTTCTTTCTTCCCTCCTCTCTCTCTTCCTAGTCTTTCTTTATGGTTCCCTCCACCACTCTCTCTGATCCAGATTTAAACAGTGAAAAGGGCCAGATCATCCTCTAAATGTGCCAGCTGGGGGGTGCATTTCCCTGCCCTATATCTTGATGCCAACCAATGAGAGACCTGCAAGGCACCTCCCAGTATGATTCTGCCTACACATCTCTATTCTTAGCGCCATGACTATTTTCCAGGCTACCCTGGGGACCTGTCCTGAAAATGACCTCTCTGGCAACACCTAGCTCTCCCTAAAGCCCTTCCTCAGGTACAGACACTGGCATATGCCCAGTTCCCTTATGTTTTCCCATTTGTGAAGACCCTCCTCAGGTTGGAGGGGGAGGGCAAAGAAGGCTATCTTTTTAGGCTCCTGGGCAGCTGGTAGGTGTTCTGTGTCTTCTCACAGAGGAAACCAGCTCCCCAAATGAAGCAGGAGCTGTGGCAGCAGCATGAAGAAACTGTTGGTCTCTGATTTGTCACCAGCAGCCTAGAGCTGGCTTTGTGGATAAGAGCAGTTTCCCCAGGGATGGAGGGAAGAAGGAATTTGTATTGGAAAAGTAGTATTCAAGGCTTTCATCTACCCCCAAGCTCCCCAACTAGTACCAGGAGGGTGTCTAAGTCACATGAAACATCATAGGAAAAGGGAAGGCACTGAAGCTGGCTAGAGCTCAAAGGTATCTAGGGCATGGGGAGCAGAAGCATTGAGCCCATATCTTTAATTTCAGCTGATTTTTCCATTTTTAAAGTACATTTTATAATCTGGCAAATAAATTGTATGTGTAGAGATCTTTTTTCCCCCTTGTGTTTCCCTAACCTCCCAGTGCTAGACTTACATCATTTCATTATATTTTCCTGACTGCTCAGGAGGATTTTTCCCAAACTATCATCTAATGTTAGCAGTTAGAAAAAAAGAACCTGAGACCAAAGCAGAGTATTTGGAATGGAAATCCCTTTGAGGACTACTCTCTCTATGTGTCTCTATCTGTTTGACTTCCTGTGTATATTTGTAATCCTTCATTTGTAGGAGAGTTGATCTCTGACCAGACCCCCTTCCCCCCAATGTAATCACAAGGTGTTAATGAGGTGTTAAACTAACTGTAAAGATTCTGCTACACCCTGATCCCTTTGGGATATGTGAATAGCTCTCTGATTGAGTCTAGAAAGGAAAACCTTTGGATGAGCAATCAAGCCAGCTATGCCCTTGAGGGCTTTAAATAGTTAAACCTTGGCTGAATTTCAGAATTTTGAGTTTGCTGGTTGAAAGAAGTTCTAAGCCTGGAGCCAGAAGTAAAGGAAAAATCAGACCTCTGAAAGGCAATCACTTTTTGTCAGGAGCAGTGAATTTCTCTCTCCCTCCGCTCCTCCATGGGCCCTGTTGCTTTGAAGTAGGGCTACTCACTAAATCCATCAGGACACAGAACCAGATAAGACAGGAAGGCAGTCATTAAAGAGAGGAAAGAATGGGACTCTTTGACAGTAGGAAAATGAGAAATCCATTCAGAGGAGACACCATAGCAAAGAGAGGCTGCAGGAGGAGTCTCCAGAGAAGGAAAATGCTTTCAGGTCCTGAAGTACCAGGTTGCCTTTACCACATGTGTACTCACTGCCACTGAGCTCTAAGTTTGAACCCACACTTCCTGTGGCCACTGTACATATTAGTAGTTGAACATACCCCATGTTTATGGGTGATATGGTTTTAGCTACCATTTTTACTTTGCCATTTTAATAGATGTCTTTGCTAAGAAGGGTAGCTAGGTGGCACAGTGAATAGAGTGCCTGGCCTGGAGTCAAGAAGACCTGATTCCAAATCCAGCCTGCCACTTACTAGCTATATTACTCTGGACAAGTCACTTAACCCTGTTTGCCTCAGTTTCCTCATCTGTAAAATGATGTGAAGAAGGAAATGGCAAACTACTCCAGTATAGTACTCCAGTAGCCAAGAAAACCCTAAATGGGGTCATGAAGAGGCAGACATGGCTGAACAACAAGAACTAATTGAATCTGTTGACTGATTACTAATAAGAAGCACACAAGTGGGGGCTCATGAGCTTATAGTATTAGGAGGGCTGAGCTAACCCCTGGAACTTGAAAGAATAATAGCCACCCTTTGGGTACTCAATCCCACAAGTTCAAACATGATTTGCAGAGTTGTTCCATCAATGTGAATACTTCACATTAATTCAACAAACATTTATTAAATGTTACCTCTGTGTTCCAGGTACTGTGTTAGATCTTGAAGGTAAAGAACAAACAAAGCAGCACCTTTCTTCACAGAATTTTCATTCTATTTGAGGTAAATAATACCAATACATATAAGTAAATATGAACTACATGCAAAATAAATCCCAGTTAATCAGAGAGAATTACACTAATATCTGGGAGGAGCAGGAAAGGATCCTTGTGTAGGAAGAGGCACTCAAGATGAATTTTGAAAGAAACTGGGGATTCCAAGAGGCAAAGGGGAGAAAAGTCTCTAGGCACAAAGGACAGGCTGTTCAAAGCTGCACTTCTAAGTAAGGATGTGGCTTCAGCCACACATGAAAATTGTTACCCCTCTCATTTAAAATGTGATTCAGTTCATAAAGATTCCATCTGCATACAGCTTTTCAGCAGCCCTGAATATCTGCTGTGTAAAGCATGGCACCATGGTATATCAAAAAGAACATTTGGCATCAGAGGCCTGGGTTCAAATCCCATCTTTAAAATCAGGTGCTGGACTCATTGATGTCTAAGGTTCCTTCCAATTCTAAATCCTATGAGCAAGGGGAATCTGTACATAGAGAATCAACCACAGGCTCCTTGAGGCCAAGGACTGTGTGTCTGAAATTCTTATTGGAAAGGAAGTTTATTACCCCTTGGACGGTATGATCTACATGGTCATGAAGAGTCGAAAAGACTGAATGACTGAACAACAATAACAAAATTATCTGCTAAAGGGAGAGACTTGAGCAATATTTGGAATAATATACTGTGTTTCTTTTCCAGGAGCTAGAGTTGTGCTGACCAGATCTCACCAAAAAGACTGAGGACACAAATGGAGCCAGTTTTGACAGATGCATGTTTCTAGGAGAGTCATGGAAGCATGAATCAAACAAATCCCCATGGAAGACAGGCACAGAGATGCCATGTTTCAAATTCACCATTTTTTTTTAAATGAGGATAGTTAGCATGTATGTGATGCTTTAAAAGTTCTCAAAATACTTCACAAATAGTCTCTCCCTGGATCCTCACAAAAACCCTGGAAGGTAGGTCTTTTTATTATCCCCATTTTATAGATGAGGGAACAGAGGCAGACAAGTGAAAAGTTTTGCCCAGGATTGAACAGCTTATAAGTTTTTGAGGACTGATTTGAATGAATTCAGGTGTTCCTGATTACAGGGCCAAAGCTGGGCACCCCCCTCCCCCTCCATTAGGTTCTCTTTAGAGTATCCAATTGGATCATAGGTTCAGGATCTAGATGGTATTTTAGAGATCATTTAGTCCTAACCTCTTCATGTTATTGATGTAGAAACTGAAGCCTAGGACATTAAGGAACTAGAATGTTAACTTCCTTGAGGGAAGGCACTTTCATTTTTGTCATTATATTCTTGGGAAAATTCCCAGTACTGTCTGTGGCACAGAGTAGTCCTTTATTAAGTGTTTGTTGATTGATTCCCCAAGGTCTAACAGTAAGCACAACTATATTGTTTTCTATATTAAAAAGTGACAGGATTGGACCAGATGGTCTCTAACTGTATATAATCTTTGCACTTGTATGGTGACAGGTATTTAAGAAAAAGTTGGAAAAGGATCAGACTGTTGAGGGCCTAGAATGCCAAGCTAAATAGTTTGATTGCTATATGTAGCAATGAAAGTTTTTAAGTAGGGAAAGTGATGAGTAAAGTAGAAGTTCAGCAAGATTATTTTGACAACCATGTAGAGAATGGAATGGATGAAAAAATGAATGAATGAAAAAACATTTTTCACTGTGTACCAAGCACTTTGCTAAGAATGGGGTTATTATTATAAAAGCAAAGATAGTGTCTGAACTTTAAGAACTTTCATTCTAATAGGAGGAGTCAACACATATAGAGGGGGTGGTAGTCAGGGAGGAACATTTTGGTTAGGAAAGTTCTTGGAATGGTTAGTGGAGACATTTGGGGAGTAGATCCACAGACTTTTTTCCTATAGAAATAGTGTTATTGATCTGATTAAGGTTCTAAAAATTTGGGGGAGGGGAGTGAAGAGAAGGTGGGAATAGGAGGCTGAAGGAGGAAGGAATGAACACAGAAGGAAGGTGCCAGTGGAAAGATAGTAACAGAATAGTAAAACCTGGCTGGAGCTTGCTTAGAAATAGTGAGCTGAAATTCCCAACAAGAGAGGATTCTGGGAAGATGGTAGAATAAGAGAAAATATCAGGCTCTCTAAAATTCTCCCACAACTAAGGTAAAACATCACCTCAAAGTGAACTTTTAAGGATAGAATAATTAAGTAGGGATAATGAAGTTGTCCTCCTAAGAAAACTTGGAGAGACCTTAGGAAAAACCTGACTTTCAGGGGTGGAAGTTTGGGCCAAATGAAATACAAACACTTCCAGGCAGACTCTGCTGAACCAACAAACAGCAAGCCCTGGGGAAACTGCATCTGGCAGCAGTGTCTTCTTCAGGAACTTTCACCTCAAGACAGTGTGGGAATCAGTTGAGCAAGGGAAGACTGAAGGACCCTCAGTTGTCAGGGATGCCTAGCCCAGTTGTGCTGACCACCCTGTGCTGGCTGCAGCTGTGCATAGGAGGATTGAGTACACACCCAGTGGGCGAGGTACCACCCTGCTGGCTGTGGGTACTTGTAGGAGAGCAGAGTTTCTGTTTTTGGTTTCAGGGCAGAAGGGTGAGTTGAAGTTTGCAGTCACAGGAAGGACTAGGGAGCAAGAGCATTTGCAGTGACAATGTAGTTGCAGCCCCTACTCATAGATCAGGGGCAGAGAGAAGTAGTCAAGGTCAGGCCCCCAGATAGATCTCAGAAAACACTAGTCAGAAAAACCTAAAGCCTGAGGCATGCTGACCTCTTGGACCTTGTTTGTGGATCAGTGTTGATTTCTATGTTGATGATTTGAGTTGAGTTCTTGGACCTTGTTGGTGGATCTGAGTTGCTTTCACAGGCAGATAGTGAATTGATGATGGTGCCAGCAATGTGTATGAATATTATTGTGGCTCTGTCAAGCTTTGTCTTCCCAGAAACAGGAACTGTGAAGGACTTAGGTGGACTGGACACTGTGAGCTTCAATATGGAATAGGAATTGGACAAAGAACTGGACAAGGAACTGGGAGGTGCCTGCCTTTGAACCCAGATAACAGTTGGTGCAGGGACCATGGAAGAGAAACCATGGAAGCTGAGAGCCAGCATCTAGTCAAGATGAAAGAAGACTTTACTTGGACATTGTGTAGATTATGATTTACTGTGGCCAAGGGGTGGAGAACTTTGACCTTTGTACTTTGTGTCCCTTAAGTACTTTGTGCCCCCTTAAGGATGATGGAATTAAGGACTTACTAAATGATTGAGTCACTAAATGAAAGTACTTTGTTTAAAACTATGTGACTACTTTGGTGAAAACTATGTGGCCACTTTAATGATGTTATTATATCATTGTGAAATGCTGTACCTTGATTTGCTCTAATTTACTGCTGAATAGAGAGTTCACTATACTGTGTAATCAGAACCTTGAAGCTGTTCACAGCAGCAGTCCTCTGGAAAGCTGCTCCTGCTTGGCTTTACATCCTCCCATACCCTCCTTCTTATGTGTATACATGTCTGGTGTATACTGATTATGAGATAATTTCTCTAACCTTTTTTCCCCATCCCTCCCAGTGTTTTCCACTTCACTTCTCTTTCCATTTTTTTCTTAAGAACATCAAGACATAACAGAACATGGGGCGGCTGGCCCTGGAGTCAGAAGGACCTGAGTTCGGATCTGGCCTCAGACACTTAATGCACACACAGACAAAAACCTAGCCATGTGACCTTGGGCAAGTTACTTAACCCCAATTACCCTCCAAAGAGAAAAAAAAAAAGACATAACAGAACAACTAACTAGGCCAATTAATAAATTGATTACTCATTACCCTGAAACTCTGTCTCAGGTTTTTCATTAATCATATCTGCTGCTTTATAGTGGTAATTGCTAAATTATGTATCATCCTAACTGTGACTCCTCAGTACTTGAATTCTTTCTGGTTACTTGCAGTACTTTTTCTTTGACTTAGATGCTCTGGATTTGGCTATGAGGTTCTTGGAAATATTTGTTTTGGGGTATCTTCTAGAAGGTGATAAGTATGTTCTATTTCTACTTTGGCCTCTGGTTCAAAGAGATCTGGGCAGTTTTCTTTTAAGATGAAACATAATGTCCAGGACCTTGTTTGGTTATAGTGTTCAGATAGTCTAATGATTCTTAATTTTTTTCTTTTTGATCAGTTTTCTAGGACAGTTTATTTTTTTCTATGATACCTTATCTTGTATTTTTTTCAGCCTTTTAATTTTCTTTTAATATTTCTTGTTGCCTCATGCAGTCATTAGTTTCTATTTGATCTAGTCTAATTTTTAAGGAATTTGTTGCTTGGGCAAGGTTTTGTATATCTTGTGCTAAACTTTTCATTCCCTTTCCAATTCTTTCTTCAAGAGCTTTCATTTCTTTTCCAGAATTTCCCTCAAGTGCTCTCATTCCTTTTATAAAAATACTTTAATTCTTTTTCCCCCAACCTCTTGCTTCATTTCTTCCAGGAATTCTACTTGAGTTTGTGCCCAACTGGTATTTTTCTCTGAATCAATGCTTATAAATGTTTTGGGATCATTCTTTTCCACATTTGTATCTTGAGTGTCCCTGACACTATAATAGCTCATTTTGGTGGGGTTCTCTTTACCCCCATTCTTCTAGCCTGCTTCTTGACTTCAAATCTGATGTTAGGTCTGGACTCTGTGAAACTTCTGGAGGGAAGGCCTGGGCTTGTCTTGCAGCTACTTTCTTGGGATATTGCATATTGTATTATTCCAGGATCTCAGGAACAGGATAGAGACCTCCAAGCTTTCAGTGTTCTCAGAATTGGAGCCCTTCACAATCTAGCTCAACTTTTCTAATCTTATGCATTATTTACTTCGATGCATTTTTTGGTTTAGCCAAACTTGCTCTCTTGATCCTCATCTTATACCTTTGCATTCATTTTATACTCTATACCCGAAATGTACTTTCTTCTTCCCTTTGACTCTTAGAAGTCCTAGTATCGGGGCGGCTAGGTGGCGCAGTGAATAGAGCGCCGGCCCTGGAGTCAGAAGGACTTGAGTTCGGAGCCGGCCTCCGACACTTAATCCACACAAACAAAAAAACCTAGCCGTGTAACCTTGGGCAAGTTACTTAACCCCAATTGCCCTAAAGGGGCGGCTAGGTGGCGCAGTGAGTAAGAGTGCCGTCCTCGGAGTTGGGATGACCTGGGATCGAATCCGGCCTCAGAAAATGAGCACCCACACATAAATAATGACTAGCCGTGTAACCTTGAGCAAGTTACTTAACCCCAATTGCTTAAAAAAAAAAAAGAAGTCCTAGTATCAAACCTTAGCTCAAATACCACTTTCTATATGTAGCCTTTCCTGATCCTTCCATATGCTAGTACCTCCCCCCCAATATATTACAGCAGACCTAATTTGTATATATTTATATATACTTATATATGGTCATTTTCTTTCTTACAGACTTTGTTTTTGAGGTCAGAGACTTTCATTCTTGTCTTTGTATCCCCAAAACTTAGCCTGGCACATAATAAGTACTTGTCAAATAATTTATTATCTAATTATTATCCCATTACCTAAATACTGATTTACTAATTAGGGGAAAAGAGCTTCCCCTTTAATATTTATTTATTTCTTCTTCCTACTCTCCTAATTATTCCCTTTTGTGGATTCCCTTTTGTGGATTCTTTAGTGCAAGAGTGCTCTCTTTGCTTTCTCAAACCTCTCAGAAAATGCATGAAACTTTTGTTGTTGCTGTTGTTATTGTTATTTTTGAGAAAATAAAAAAAAACAAAAAGCCTCTTGTACTCCCCATTCCCAGTCTTATCTATCCATAACCACAGTTTCCTGGAAGTGTTTAACTCTCTTCTTTATTTTGGTTATTTTGTATATTCAATATTTAGTTACCTCTGGGAAGTTTTGAAAGAATGGCTTGAATTCTGCCCTTTTGCTGAAAGTCCAATTATTTTCTTTGTGACTCAAGTTCAGTATTACATGATGTGTTATTTTGGATAACAATCTCTCTCTCTTTTTGCTTGAAAAATATCATATTCCACTTTTTAAAAAAATCTTATAAAGAATGAGTTATTCTAGGCTACACTGATTGATTATTTTGTAATATGAAAAGTTGTTTTCCCCCTTGGGGCATAAAAGTTTTATTGTTTAATGTTGAAATGTGAAGGGGGGATATGCTTCATGGCAAAGTAAACTTAGGGTTTCTTTTTGTTGGTGTTCTATGGGTTCTTGATATCTACTTTGCTATCATTTCCAATATTTCTGAGAAATCTTTCTATTCATTTCTGCAGGCGTAGATTGCCAGTATTTTCCCCATAATTTTCCTCTAAAGACTTATGGTCTTAAATGCTCTATTCATATGCTCTCATCAAGTTCAGTTTTCTTTTCTTCTATAACTCTCATATGCTCTTCCAAGCTTGTTGTCTTTTTGATTTTGTTCAATTATTTTTCCTTCTGTCTCTATATTTTGTATTATATTTCTACTGTTTTATTTCTCAGAGAACCTACTGATTTGATTAATGTCTCTGTATTTTGTTCTAAATTCTTGACTTCTGTCAGATTTGTTTATTTTTATCTTGAGAATTTTATTTTCTTGAGGGTTGTTGGGAGAAGATGTGGGAAAATTGGAACACTAATGCATTGTTGGTGGAGTTATGAACTGATCCAACCATTCTGGAGAGCAATTTGGAACTATGCCTAAGGAGCTTTAAAATTGTGCGTGTTCTTTGATCCAGTGATACCACTTCTAGATCTATATTCCAAAGAGTTCATAAAAAAGGGGAAAGGATACACATGTACAAAAATATTTATAGCAGCTCTTTCTGTTGTGGCAAAGAAATGGAAATGGAGGGGATGCCCATCAACTGGGGAATGGTCAAACAAATTGTAGCATGTGAATATAATGGAATACTATTGTGCTATAGGAAATGATGAGCAGGCAGATTTCAGAAAAACTTGGAAAGACTTACATGAACTGATGCTGAGTGAAGTGAGCAGAAGCAGGAGAATATTGCACACAGCAGCAGCAACATTGTGCAATGGCCAATTTTGATAGACATGACTCTTCTCAGCAATACAATGACCTAAGACAATTCCAAAAGACTCATAATGGAAAACACTATCCTCATCAACAGAAAGAACTATGGAGTCTGAATGCAGATTAAAGTATACTGTTTTTACCCTTTTTCTAGTTTGTTTTTTCTTTCTCTTGGTTTTTCCCTTTTATTCTGATTCTTCTTTCACAACGTGACTAATGGGGAAATATGTTTAACATGATTGTACATGTATAACCAATATCATATTGCTTGCCATCTTGAAGAGGGGGAAGGGAGGGGGAAAAAGTTTGTAACTCAAAATCTTTTTTCTTTTTTTTTGCCTTTTGGGGGGCAATTGGGGTTAAGTAACTTGCCCAAGGTAACATGGTAACTCAAAATCTTATAAAAGTGAATGTTGAAAACTTTCTTTACAAGTAATTGGAAAAAATACATTTGTTTAAAACTTATTTTATTTTCTGTCTTTATTCCTTTGATATTTTCACCGAATTCTTTGATTACACTTCAAAACCAAGGGTTCTTAACCTTTTTGTGTCATGGGTCACTTGGGCAGTCTGATGAAGTCTATGAGCCCCTTCCCAGCATAATATTTTAAATGAATAAAATAAAACATGTAGAATCATAAAGAAAAACAATTCTATTGAAATAGTCTCCAAACGTAAAAAATAGATAGACCTCAGGTTATGACCTCTTGTTCTTCTGAAAAATATTTTCAGTTAATAAAAATTTATTCTCTATCTTTCAGCCTCCTTCTTTCCCATCTCCCCACCCCCAGTCCACAATTGAGGGGAGAGGGGAACAGGGAGGGAAGAAAAACAAACTCTTATAGCAAATATTGTCAAGCAGAACAAATTCCCATATTGACCATTTACAAAAATTAGTCTCATTCTACGCCATTATAATCATGTCTCTGACAGTAGATGGGTAGGTAGCATTCTTCATCTCCAATCTTCTGGTTATGGCATTGATCAGAGAACAACCTCTCTTCTTCAAGTTGCTCCACGAGAAGCTTCACAGAATTTGTTGTGATCCTTTTGTCTTCCTCAGGCAATATTTGTCTCTTTCCTTTGTTGTGAAATACTCATTCATTGAAATGGTTCCTTTCTTCAATTATTTGCAGATTTCCTTACTCAGCTTTTATCTGTCTGTCAATAATTTTGCTGATTTTCTATGGTTATCTTGGCCATAAACATGATTCTCACCATCAATAATTTCTCAGCAATAATCCTAGTGTTTTTATACTCCTACTCTACCCCCAGGTAGCCTATACCCTATTCTCTCATCCCACCAGAATCAGATGAGATCTGTGGCCCTCTAGGGATTAAGTACGATCTGTTGGAACACTGCAGGGACAGTACCACCATAATTGAAATCTTCTCTGGCTTTCTTAGTACCTCTTTTCTGAACTCTAACAACCTCTGTGTTTGTGAAAGAGTTGGAGGATAATCTCTGGGAACACTACAGAGGGGAAATGCCAAGAAATCCTTGCAGTTGGGTCTCTTCATCAATTTTCTCTCATTCTTTTAACTGGATGCCCCTTTCCTCCTGTACAGTATCAGATAGCTGTAACCAGTACTGTACTTTTGGACCACTCCTCCTCCATAATCTTCTCTCCCAGACTCTTTATTACTCTATTTCCTTCTTCTTTAAACTCATGGTTGATCTGATTCAAAGACCTCAAGTCATCCTGGGAGTAGGACATTGCCAGGTAGTTAACTCCAAGAGAGGATACCTAAAATTTCAGCCTGAGTTGTTTGTCCATCTAGAATGACAGTTATCTGGGGAAGGTGGGGGTGAGAACACTAAGCTTGGAGCTGGTCTTCCGTTACTTTTTTTTTTTTGGAGGAGGGAAGGGAGGAGCGATTGTTGTGAAATGACTTGCCCAAGGTCACACAGCTAGTTTTGTGTTAAGTGTCTGAGGCTGGATTTGAACTCAGGTCCTTCTGACTCCAGGGCCAGTGCTCTATTCACTGTGCCATCTACCACCCCCCAGTTATTTTTCTCTAAGAATTGCCTCATGGTGGATTTTTTCAATTTTGCTCTTCTTGCCATTGCTATTTCAGCTACATTGAGGAACATTTTTCTCAATTATTAGAGGCTGTGAGGTAAGAACTCTGCTAGACTACCTCTCAGTTTGCTGTCTTGCCAGTATTTAAACCTATTGGTTTTTTAGATTATATCAGTACCAGGTCTGTCTGACCATCACTTTGTTTATCATCCTGTCTAGCTATTGTCCCTGTATTGTTAGAGTTATAGCAGGTATATTTCAGGGTGCTCTTAAAGAATTTCTTTGAAGATCTGATAACCAGCCATCTGGTTCTGCAGTAACTCTTGTCTGGAGAGCTGGTGACCAGAACGTCAGATCCCATTCATACCTTGAAACCCAACACCTTAAGAAGAAGCTGCCTCCTGAATCTTGGAATATGTTTTTGCAAATTAGATTACTGTCCTAGAAATTCACCCACATCGGTTAGGAATAGCTTCAGTATTTCAGGTTTCATGGCATCTCTTCCCACCCCACCCCCACCAGACCAACCATGTGGTACTAGGCAGAAGACAAGCAAATGGGATTAACTATCAAATTGCCTTTCAAGCTCCTGAGGAGAAAATAGTACTAGAATGTGAGTTGGGAGATATGACTTGATCCTTGTTGCTCAGAGAAATATAGGGTCCAAGAAGAAATCACAGAGGAAAATTTTCCTCTATAGGTTACCCTTCTTCCCTCCAACTGCTCCTACAGTACATTCCTACTGTTACACCTTCTCCACTCTGCAGCATGCAAAATTCATTGGCATAGGAAGCTTTAATTTTGGCTTAGAGGCTACATACAGATTGTGAGGCAGAATGGACAGCTGAGGCATGGGGAACTGCCATTTTTCTTTCATTACATGTTTGGGAGCGTGACCCTTGAGACCAGAAAAGAAACATGTCCCTTAAAAAGAGAAGAAAATTACACATTATTAATAATATGACACCAATCATGAATAAAAGTATTGTGACTAACACATGATATTTGTATTCCAATTATCTCAAAGGACTTCAGTATTAATTGTAAGTAACTAGGTGTCATAATAGATTGGATACTGGATTAGGAATTGGGAAGACCTGAGTTCAAATCTGGCCTCAGACACTTACTAGTTGACTTACTTGACCCTGGGCAAGTCATTTATCCTCTGTCTGCCTTGGTTTCCTTACCTGTAAAATGGGGATGATAATACCATATACCTCACAGGGTTGCTGTGGGGAACAATTGAGATAATCGTACAAAGAGTTTTATAAACCTTGAAGCATTATATACATGTTAGCCATATACACATATTATTATTGCTATTACTACAGCAGTTATCTTGACCTCATCCTTTTGGCAACAGGGAAGAGAAGGTATTTTACTGAAATGGAGGAAAAATTAGACATTCCATTTGGCCCCCAAGGGTAGTACTAGTACCAATGGATGGAAGCCAAAGAAAGACAGAATTGGCTCAATATTAGGGAAACTGTCCTAATAATTAGAAGAGTCTAAAAATGGAATTGGCAGTATAGTGAGTTCACTCTCTCTGGAGGTCTTTAAGAGGAGGTATAATGACCACTTATTTGGATGATGTAGAGGGCATTACTATTCAGGTAGTGACTGAACTTGTTAAATTCTGAGGTTTATTCCAAATCCCATATTTCTACGATCAAGGAACTGCAGAGATACTAAATGAATTATCCAATATCAGAGTGAGTCATTGGTAGAACCTGAAATAGAACAACAGATCTCCTAACTCCAAGTCTCGCCAATAGAAGTCATTACTTAGCCTCTTTTCACTGTTTTCCACCCTTAGTTAACCAATATGAACTGGGTGTTTAACAGACATTTGGTGGATGTCTCCTATGTGAGAGGCGCCTGGTGTAGTGAGCAGATGTTCAAAGTGGATAGGTCTTTCTGACTCTTAAGTTCAGTGCTCTATTCACTATGCCCCCAGCTGCTTATCTTTGAGAGTCTACTCGTCCATGGAGCTTTCTCCAGACATTTCCCCCTGCCCCAAGCCCCAGAAATGGCAACCACAGAGAGGCAGTGGCAGAGACTCCCAGGAGTTTCAAGAAAGAATCACGTATTAGAAAAAGAGGGATCCATATAGCCAAAGGAACAATGAAGGAAGATGTCAAATTTTTCTGGACTCAGTCTTCTAAGGAGGGCTTCCTGGGTAGCCCCTCTTGAAGAAAAGGGGTAATTCCTAGACATTACCTCCCACAGAGATGGAGGAATGACAAAAAGCAAAGTTATGGTGTGAGGGAACAACCTTGGACATTGACTTCTCACTATCATGAGTTATTTGGATATTTCAATGGGAAAAAGGGTTACCTCTTTAGAACTCCATTTGTGTTTCTATTCTGGGGGATAGGTAGGCAGAGTGGGTGAATCTCAATCACAGGGTTCCTTCTGCAGGAAGGCACGAGTCACCAGAGGGAAGGAGGAACATCTTTGCATGTTTATGGGGTTTTGTGAGTCATGTGTGTATGTGTGTGTGTGTGTGTGTGTGTGTGTGTGTGTGTGTGTGTGTGTTGATTTAATTCTGTGGAGTAAAATAAAAGCTGTCACATATCTGGTACAAATTGTCATTATGAGTGCTTACATGGGAGCTAGGGCCCTTTTACTTACATCTGTTGGGATCTAGACATTATATTCTGACATTCTCAAATGAGCCTAATTCTGAGGTTCCCAAGGGATATCTTCAGTGGAAGCATGAAGCAAAGAGAGAAATTTTTGAGAAGGCTCCAAGATTAAACTTCATGTATGTAGATCCATATCTTGAGGTTTGGGGGCACAGGTTACATTTGTGGACTTTTTAAAAGGACAACAATCAACAATTTCCATCATTAAATAAATTAACAAGAAATCTGAACCTTTGTCTGTTCCTTTGGAGGTTCTACTTGGGGTTATTGTTTGATCATGTATGACTCCTAGTGACCCCATGGACCATACTGTCTGTGGAGTTTTCTTTTCTTTTGTTTGTAAGATAGTATTTTAATTTTTTCTAGTTACATGTAAAGATAGTTTTCAACATTGATTTTTCATGAGATTTTGAGTTTCAAATTTTTTCTTCCTTCCTCTTGCCCCCCCTCTCCAAGACAGCAAGCAATCTGATGTAGGTTATACATGTGCAATCATGTAAACATATTTTCTGTGGGGTTTTCTTGGCAAAGATACTGGAGTAGTTTGCTATTTCCTTCTCCAGTGGACTAAGGCAAACTGAAATTAAGTGACTTGCCCAGGGTCACGTAGCTGGTAAATATCTGGGATCAGATTTGAACTCAGGTCTTCCTGAGAGCCCAGGGCTCTATCCACTGAGCCACCTAACTGCCCCCTATATACCTGGGGTACATTCCATTAAAGCCTTCTTCCAGTATGACTTTTCAGGCACAGAAGTGATCCCAAATTCTCTAAGGCTATTGATGGATTATTTGTCTGTAATCTAAAGACTAGCCCGGCTACATCCTTCACCAGTAGGTCAGATACCAGGTGGTCATGAAGATGATATACTAAGGTCTAGAGGGGAAATCTGTATCCATGGAGGGAATATCCACATATATGAAATCATGGATCTTTGAATTATTGAAGCAAATATGAAGCTCAAATTTAAAAAAAATCATTTCTTGTGGGTTTTTGCTTTTGTTTTTACATCACCTTATTTCCAAATATTCCCTTCCCCAAGCCTCTTCCCATTACAGTCCATCCTACACTCAGCCACCAAATTCCACTTCATAAATAGGAGGTCTGACCATGTCACTCCTGTCTACCCCACCCCCCATTCAATAAATTCTAGTGGCTTCTTATCACTTCCAAGATCAAAAATGAAATCCTGTTTTTTAAAGCCTTTCATAACCTTTACATTCCTACTTGTCCAGTCTTCCTATGCCTTCCACTCTTACACCATCTACTCTGTGATCCAGTGGCATTACCCTCCTTGCTATTCCTTGAAGAAGATTCTCCATCCATTTTCACTAGCTATCTTCTCCATGCTTGGAATGCCTGGAACTCTCCCAGCTCACCCCCACTTCCCAGTTTACCTGGCCTCCTTCAAGTCTCAGCTAGAAAACCCTGCCTTCCACAAGAAGCCTTTCCAAAGGCCCTTAATGCTGGTGCTTTCCTTATGTTAATTTTCTCTATTATTCTTGTACACAGTTTCCATGATGCCTCCCCCATTAGACTGGGAGCTCCTGGAGAGTGAAGACTGTTTTTTGTCTTAGTGCCTGGCATATAGTAAGTGCTAATAAATATTTTTTGACTAACTGACTCTTCCCTCCCCTACCTAGGGAGCTATTCTTGTAACAAAGGAAAAAAAAGAAAGAAGATAAATCATCTCAGCAAAGCAATCCAACCCTTCAACCAAGTTTAAGAGTAGATTCAGTGCCCCCACCCCCATTTCTATAAAGAAGGGAAGGGAAGTGCATGTTTTCTTCTTGGTTCCAGAACCAAGCTTAGTCATTATAACCACATAGGCTTCTTTTTTCTCAATTTACTTTGTGTAGTTATTACATATAGTTGTGTGGTTGTACTTGCTTCATTTGAATCAGTTTATACAAGTCTTCCCTTGTTACTCTGAGTTCTTCCTATTCATCATTTCTTATGGCACCATAATAATCCACTTCATTCACAGAGATAGCAAGGTGGCACCCTGGAGAGAGCACCGGGCAAATTGTCAAAAAGATCTGAGTTCAAATCCAGCTTCAGACACTCACTAGCTGTGTGGCCCTGGGAAATCACTTAGTGCCTATCTGCCTTAGTTTCCTCAACTTTAAAATAGGGTTAATAACAACACCTATCTCCCAGGATTGTTGTGAAGATCAAAGGAGATAATAATTTAATTCCAAAATTGGTAGGAGGTACAATGTTCACTCTCGGAATTCAGTGGTTATCTTGATTAGAGGCCAGCACTAAGAGGGCTATTGAGACCTAGCAGGACCCATGGGCCTGTGATCACTGCCCTGTCAGGAAAGGCCTAGGAACCTGAGAATCTGGCATAACTGAGGAGAAAGAAGGCTTTAGGGTGAGAGTGTCCCCATGTCTCCCAATGCACTTTTAAACAAGACCTTACAATGTTCCTAACGTTTGAGAAGCTGCCCCTTAGGTCACTCTACTCAAACAGAGAAGGCCACAGAAGTATTCAAGGCATTTCAGGGGCCTGGTGTGTGTTTCTACAGCATTTGGCTGCCTTGGAATAAGAATAATAATAGAAAGAGAAGGTTGGGGTGAATGTGATTACATTATCTAGGGCTACTGAGCCTGAAAAGAAATCTGCTAGTAATTGTTTTAGGCTAATTATTCCCTGGAGGTCAAATAGTGCTTACGCATCTACTGATGATGTTTAAGGAAGCTATGAAAACAGATCGCTTCTTTGTTCATGAGATGCCAAGCTGACTTTTGAGTTTAGCATACTTTCCTGAGTTTATTTTTCCTTCTAGGAGTTTCTGAAGCCAACAGCCCAAGCCTTCCCTATAAGGGTATGAGGCCCCTTCAGTCGTTAACCCCTAAGTTCCGTGGCCTACCTGAAAACTATATTTGTTAATCAAATGTTTATTACGTGCCTATTGTGTGCTAGGCACTTGAGCTACAAAAATGAAAACGAAATAGGCCCCGTTCTCAAAGAGTTTATGTTCTATGGGGGAGACATGTATACACACATAGAAAATATGTCCTAAGTCAATGCAAAGTAATTTTGGTGTAGGAGGCACTGATAGTTGGGGGTGAAAAGGGAGGAATCAAGAAAGACCTTAACTTGGGAAATGGAATGTTAAACTAAGCTTTTAAAGAAAACTAGGGATTCTAAAAGGCAGGGCATGTATCCTAAGGGAGGAGGAAGTATGTTCCAAGCATGGGGGATGCCTGTACAAGGGTGATAGTGATGGAATAGGTAAGGAACAGCAATGAGACTGATTTGGCTAGATCGAAGGATGTGTGAGTTCTATTCCTCAGCATAGCATGTGCTATATATAGGTAGACCAGGATGCCTACAGAATACCACCACCTCTTTCTGGTCCCAGTGGCATGTATCACTCAGGAGCCAATTGGCTAGGGCTCCCTAGGGCTATGCCAATGTTCTTCTTTGACAATCAAATGTGTAGTGTAGGGGCAATTTCTAAGGCAAAGCCTGAACTCTAACAGGAGTGCAGAGGCCAGGACCTGGAGCCCAAATTTCTGTCTGTCTATTCAGGGGCGATGACCTGACAAAACACAAACTCTTAAAGTTGGAAGGAAACTTAGACTTCATCTGGTCCAATGATTCTCTGAACATGAATTAACTTAATACAAGGGCACCTGACCTGCAGTGATCCATCTTCCATCTGAAGACCACCAGTGATAGGAAACTCACTATGGAAAAGTTCGCCCCATACCTGTATGTAAATCCTCTCTAAAACAGAGGCAAGTAGTCACTCTGTCTTTACTTGAGGACCTCCAGGAAAGGGCAAGTAGTCACTCAGTCTTTACTTGAGGACCTCCAGGAAAGGGGAACTCACTTCTTCCTGAGGCAATCTGTTCCATATTTGGACAGATCTAATTCCTAGGAAATTTTTTCATATGAAGAGATACTTTCCTCGATAAAACATCCTCCAGAGCCAAGCAGAACAAACCTAGCCTAGTTCCCCCATGATAGCCATTTAAATATTTAAAGACAGCTGCCATATCTCTGCTAAGTCTTCTCTTCCCCAAGTTAAACATGCCCCATTCTTTCAACTTCATATGGCATAGTCTTAGGTCCCTTCACCATCAAGTTGGATGCGCACTAACTTGGATATGGTCTCCAATGTGTCAAAGACTTTGTCCAGAACTGAGCAAAATATTCTTGTTCTGCCTAGTAAAGACCTGGTGCCTTTTCTCTCATTCTGAACTCTATACTTCTAGTAATACACCCTAAGATTATATTGGGTTGGGTTTTTTGTTTGTTTTACTGTCATGTCAGACAGCAAATAACAGACTCATGAGGATCTTGTGGTCCACTAAAATTCCTAGATCTGTTTTTCATATGAGCTATTATCTAATTAAGCTTCCTCCTTCAAACCTGTACTTATGCTGATTTTTAAAATACAAATGAAGGACACAATGCTAGTATACTTTTACCTTTCCCTAGTTGACACTATTGATTCCCCACAATATCTATTCCAAATCTTCTCTTCTCTCCCATGCCTCTTTCCCACAAGCCTCCCTCACAGCAGAAGACCTTGCTTTGTACTTAACTGGCAAAATTGTGACCATTAATCATGAGTTCCCTTTATTCCCCCAATTTTACATTTCCTATCTACTCAGCAGTATCCCATTCCCTTTCCCTTTGTTCCAATCTCTAAGGAAGATTTGGTCTTTCTCCTGACTAAAATCAACCCCCACTACTTATGCCCTTGGTTTCAACCTCTCTTGCCCACTCTGGGAGATTTCTCCTTCAATTATATCTTCTCTCTCCCTGAATCTCAATCTTTCTTTATTACTGCTGACAAAATACTTCACTTGACCTATCATCTCCTTAAACTATCATCCCGTATCTCTCCTCTCTTTCATAGTCAAACTCCTAGAAAAAAGTTGTTTCCATTGATCACCTCCATTTTCTCACCTCCAATTCACTTCTCAAATCCCTTGTGATCTATGGAGTTGAATTCCAACCCCATAATGTGACTGAAACTCATCTGTCCAATGTTGTAAATGAGCTCTCTATTCCTAAATCCCAAAGGTACCTTCTCTCTCCTCAAATTTCTTGATTTCTCTGATACTGTTGACCATGACCTCCTTCTGGATACTCTTTTCTCCCTGAGATTTTGTACTGTTCTTCTGTTTCTCTTCCTACTTATTTGGTTTCTCCTTCTCTGTCTTTGCAGGATCTTCATTTTCTCTCCCATGTGTGGATATACACTAGAGCTCTGTCCTAAGCCTTCTTATCTGTCAACCTGTCTCTGTCTCTTTATCTCAGTTCTCTCTCTGTCTCTCTCTGTCTCTCTGTCTCTCTCTGTCTCTCTCTGTCTCTCTCTTCCCCTCTCTCTCTCCCCCTCTCCCTCTCCCTCTCTCTGCTTCTATAGGCTCAAGTATTATGTCTATGCAGATAATTCCCAAATCTATATATCCTGAGGTCCAATCCCGCATCATCACCAACTGGACATTTACCGCTAGATGTCTTATAGGCTTCTCAAACATGTCTGAAATAGAATCTTTTCTCTTTCCTCCTAAAAGCACCCCTCCTTTCTCCTTTTTTCTGCAAGGGCACCACCGTATTGTCAGTCATCCCGGTTTGCAGAATCTCTTTCGGGCTCTTCTTCTCCTTACCTCCCAGATGCAATCAGTTTCCAAGTCTTGTCAGTTCTCCCCATCCACATGGCTTCCTGTCCGCTCACATGGCCATCACTCTAATTCAAGCCTACATTATCTCTCTGCTGGACTATTTGCTTGGCCTTTTAATTGGTCTCTTTGCTTTCTAGCCTCTCCCCTCTCCGATCTGTCATCTGCGAAGCTGTCACAGTCCCATTAACAAAGCACAGGTCTGATCATAGTCACTCCCCTGCTCAAGAAACTTTGATTTACCTCTATATTCTCTAAAATACTGAGACCTCTGCCACCCTCTCCACGGTTCCTCCCTCACATCTGTTTGTTTGTAATTGCTTCCTGCTTTTGCTTCCCACAAGCTCCTTTCATGCCCAAGGTCAGAGGCAGTATGCCAGAGACTTAAAGAATCTTGGGCAGGAGCCCACTCTGGCCATCAGATCACATACTATGGTCCTAAGTCCCTGTGTCATTTCCCCTCTGGGTAGAGCCAAGGATAGGCTACACCAGTACATAACATTCCACTTTCCATTGTCCCCATGCCTGGAATGCTCTCCCCTTTACCTATACCTCTTAGAAGCCCTAGCTCCCTTTAAGACTAGATTCTAAGAGGCACTTCTTGTTTCCTCCAGATGTTAGTACTTCTCTGTACCTGAATGAAAATTACTTTATATTTATTTTGTATGTATTTTGTATTAATTGTGCACATGTTGTTTCTTAATAGAATGCATGCTCCTCAAGAACAAGAACTGTTTCCTTTTCATCATTGCCTAGCACACAGCACCTTGCATATCCTAGGTGTCTAATCAAGGCTTATTGAATTTAATTGGTCATCCAATGACTAAAAGTTGTAGAACAAGGGGAATTGATTGCCTCAAGCACTCTGGTGGCCCCCTAAGAATGCAGCTGCTGTGTACTTAGGAGGAGATCAAAGGACTGAGGAGGGAAAGGTCAGGGTTGTGGTTATGCTCTCTTGCAGGTGGGGAAGCAAAGTCACTGGATCTGCTGACTGAAGTCATGCCAAGGCCTGGGAACATCTGGTAAGTGTTTTGGTTGGGATAGGTTGAAAGACTGGATAAAATGTGGTGGGTCCTTTCAGATCTGCCACATTCACTGATGCCCTCCTACCACCATGTTTGTGGGAACCATCTCCTTACTCAGATAGACCCCAGGATCACATGGCCATTGCACTATCACCTTAGTCTACTTTGCCCTCCTTGTGGAAAGACTATCCCTAAGATTCATTTGGAAAACACCTAAGAACCCAATGTAAAAGGGAATCTAATCTAAGCAAGACAGAAAAGGGTGAACCTGCATCTGATAATTTCCAGAATTCCATGACCAGATGCCATGTTAAATGATATCCTCTTATACCACAGGCAGTCCCCTGCCTCCAGACCATGACAATCATAATCAGTGAAACAGATCCAGGATAGCTGCCTCTCCTCCATACCTATTTTTCCATCTTTATCATCTGAGTTGGGTTTTCCTTTTCGGATCCTAGCTCTAACACACCAGCTTGCATCTATTGGCATGTCACATGCTGAGTGCTCCCTCTAAAAGCTCTGGGGCTTCTCTCACACTTAAACTATTTTTCTGACAACTGTGATCCCATCTTACCTTTGATTTTCTGTATTTTCTAAATCCTACTTCTATTTGTTTACTCTAGCTTTTGGCTCAGCTTTAGACATTAAAGTCTGATTTCATCTCATCCTCTAATTTTGACTTTACTGGTTTTGACCGTAGCTTAGTGGTCTATAAATTTCCTTTTTTTCCCACCAAGAGTTCCAGTGCCTTGCTAAAAAACCCACAACAGTAACTACAATCTCTATCAATCAAGTGTTCCCCTAGTAGATCATCTCAGTCCTTTTCTCCATGCTAAGGAGGAGACTGAATCTAAGAAAGAGCCAAGGATGTGAGTTATTTCCTTGAGAGGAAGGACTGTTCCACTCTGTTTTTGTTTTATATCCCAAGCACTTAGTGCAGTGTCTTTCATATAAAAGGTGTTGAACAATTGCTTGTTAAGTTGAATTGAATTGAACTGAGAATTGAGTCAGGTGACCAAGGAAATATTTTAGGACTGATGATGGTAGGGAGGGCTGGTGGGCATACAGGCACATGAGTGCGAGTGCACATACATGCTCGCACTTGAGCAGGCAGGGGCACACACACACACACACACACACACACACACACACACACATGCTGATTATTACATTCAGAAAAAAAGGAGAGGGAATTTTTTGCAAAGACCATTATGGATGCATAGGGAACTCACTGACCAACCTAGATTTTAAACATATAAAAGATGGAAGCAAGATGGATTATTAACCCAAAGTGTGGGGTGGAATTCTAAGAACACTGTTAGGGTCCTTGAGACTCATAATGGACTGAAGCTTATGATGCACATTAAGGACAATAAATAGAGTTTTAAAATACATAGGAGTAAGAAGGTGATCAAAGAAGGATAAGACTGCTGACAAGTGGATGAAAAAAATAACAATGGAAAACAGGGAGAAAGGAGAACTATTCAATTTTTATTTAGCTCCTGTGTTTTTCTGCTAAAGTGGATGATCTTTGGACTGAAAAAGATAGATACAATAAAAAACAAAACTGAAATCCAAAATAAATGAAGAAGTGGTAAGGGAGCACCTAATTGCCTTTAATGAGTTCAAGTCACAGGGCTCAGATGAGCTACATCTACTAGAACCCAAGGAGCTTGTTGTGTGTGTGTGTGTGTGTGTGTGTGTGTGTGTGTGTGTGTGTGAGGTAATCAAGGTTAAATGACTTGCCCAGGGTCACACAACTAGTAAGTGTCTAGTGTCTCAAGGTAGATTTGAACTGAAGTCCTCCTGACTCCAGGGTGGGTGCTCTATTCTCTGTGGCTACCTAAATACCCTGAGCTTGTTGATTCTTGAAAAAAAATTTACCACATATTATAAGGATGATTTGTTTATGGGGTTTTGGTGATCACTAAAAGTCATGGTTTCATCAAAAACAGATTATTCTCAAGATTGGCCATGGAGAAGAGGCAAGAAGGCATGCATCCATTTTTTCTTTTCAGAGGTGGGGGACTATGGGTTTGAAACATTGATGTGTTGGTTAGTCTTGCTAAACCTTTTTTTCCTTTCTCTTTGGTAAAGGGAGGTCTGGTGGGGTGGATAAGTGGAGAAGGATATAGGAAATTTAGGGTGGTGTACAAATGAAATATTTCAGCAGTGATATAATACATTTTAAAAAACAAAATCATACCAACCTAACTTCGTTTTCTTTTTTGATAGGAGTGCTACATTGGTTTCTGACACATACTGGTTGTGTGACTCTCGACCAGTTGCTAAACCTTTCGATATTCTAGGCAGCCCTTTAAGACTATAAGTTGCAGAAAAAGTGCTGAGCTGAATTGAAAGGAGTTTGTCAACAGACTCTTCCTATGCCAATAAAACCATAGGTTCAGTCCCTAACCCTGCTACACCGGCAGGTCAGGAGAATGCTGAACACCTTGATTTAAGGAAGAAATTTGCAGGGCCTTGTGCTATTCTTGTGGATAAGATGGAAACATGTGACCAAATAATTGTACAATTAAGGGGACTCAGAAATGACCCAAACAACTAGATCCAAAGGTTAGTCATTTATGACTTGATGTCACCTTGGAGAAGAGCCCCAGGGATCTGTCCTTGGTCCTATAGTTCATCATAGTCATCAAAGATGTGAATAAAGGTACAGATGGAATATTTGTTAAGTTTTCAGATGAAACAAAGCTGGAAGGAATGGCTAACACAATGGATGAAAGTTTCAGGACATGAGAGACCTTGAGAGGCCTTAATAATGGGGCAAATCTAATAAAAATAAAATTCAATAGGGATAAATGTCAACTTCTACATTTAAATTCAAGAAATCAATTTCTCAAGTTCAAGATGCAGAGACATGGTTAGAAAACAATTAATGTGACAGAAAGCTGAAGAGGTGGTCAAGGTTTACTAGACTACAAGCCTAAAATGAGTCAACATGATGATATACATGGTAGTTGAAAAGGGTTATGGTACCTTACACTGCATTGAGTGGTATAATGTCCAGATGGAGAGAGGTGATGGTTCTGTGGATTTTGCCCTAATCAGACTGGATCTGGGTTATTGTGTCCAAATTTTAGGAAGGACAGTGACAAACTCAACCACACCCAGAGGAGAGCAGCAAGGGTGGTAAGAAAAGCTAAGACCAGTTTAAGACTTGAGGGACATTTTGAATGGAAAAGTGTTAGGGAAGACATCATTGTTGTCTTTATTAGAAAATGTAAAACATGGCAGGGGGATTAGGTCAGAACCGTGAGCAGAGGTGGCAGATAAGTAGATTTAGACTTGATAGAAGGAAAAACTTGGCTTCATAGAAAGACAAACTAATAATGAGGGTAACTCAGATTGGAACAGGTTATCTCAAGAGATGATTTGTTGCTCTTTCCTTGGCTCAAAACAACTCGTCATACTGAACTAGCACCCCTAGGCACAGGTCCCCTCCTCAGATTGCCCTGGATCTGCAACCTGTAACTAGTGTAGGCAACAGAGCTGTCAGTCAGTACATTTACAAGGTCAGACCCCTCTGGGTGGGTCTGGAAACTCCTTTTGCCCTGGTGTATCACATTGGTCCCTGCACTGAATGTTTAGCATTGCACACACCTTGTCAGACCCCACACTCAGTGTCCACAGACTTCTCTGTCTTCCTATGACAACTTGAGTGGGAACATGTGTTTTTTCTTTTCGGTGAAGTTTTTCTTGGATTTGTTGATCAGGACGTTGTCTGGTGCATTTTCTAGATCTTTGTGGAGAGTTTGGCAGTACTTCTTCCTGCTACTCTGCCATCTTGGCTCCCCAAACACATTCTCTAGGTGAGTACCCCTCCATATATTTGCCCTCTCCACATTTGTCTGCTATTTGTATGCTCCCTGGGTGCAAGTGTATCTCTTCTCGATGATGGCATATTTATGGGAGATTGTGCCTCAGGTTGGCTTTTCTTACTATGTTATTTCACTGAATGCCTTTACTTTTGTCTTCTTCAGTACAGTGATAATAATCAGACTAAGGGTTTCTAAGCTATGTATTTTAAGTGGATGTTGCCTCACAGAGGACCTTGAACCTGGAGCAATTTGGGGGATGGAAAGGGGAAATCTCACACATGAGAGTGGTCCAGGTACTACACTAGAAAAAAGAAATTCAGAGCCAAGACTGATGGGTCTGCTTAGAGTGGAAAAAGACACTGTGCTTGTAGTCAGGCCAGAGTCATAGCTAGCATGAGGTTAATGGGCTTTCCCCCCAGAAGCCAACATCCTTTCCAGAGGAGCAGACTTCCTTCTTTCAGCAGCCCTGGCTCCATATCTTACCTAGTGGTCTTCCAGTGACACTCAGCGCAACTGCCCCATGCCAGCCTCCACCCCTTTATCCCCACCCCCAATCCTATCACTATGGCATCCTCTTCCAGGGCCTACTCCCCTAATGAAGTAAATTTGCCCCAGGCACAGTTCTTGCAAGTTACAGCTTTAAAGTGGGGTGACCTGAATCTCAATTCCTGCCCCAAAGCTTACTAGCTCTTTGACCTTGGAAAAATCGTGCCTCCTGGGGGCTCTTTTTCCTCACCTGAAAAGTGGAGATGATAAGACTTGCACCGCCTACCTCACAAGGCTGTTTTTCAAGGACAAAGTGATCTAATCCTGACTGGGAGGCCTGCCATCTCAGGGCACATGCCTTTAGAGGTTCAGCTTTACAGAGCCAGTGTTACTTTAAAAGACCATGGCCTGCAGGCTGGGCTTCTTTCTATGGAGACGGGAGGATTTTGAAAGGCTTTTAAACCATGCAGAGCTGCAAGGAATTTTGAAGCTAATGCTGCCCTGGAGTCACCATGCATGCAGAGGTCAGTGCTTACTTAGATATTTGAGTTTCCAGAGAGCTGATGGTGTTTTTTCCAGGACTGGCTGTGAAAGCCAAACAGGGCCCCTTGACCCTTCTCATGCCCTTTCCTAATGCTAATTTGCTTCTTCTCCCTGCTATTTAATAACGGATTCAAAGCAGAGAAAGCCCAAGGCAAAACTGTGACACACAATGTCCCCAACTCTTCATTTCTGTGCCCTTTCTGCTTCTCAGGTTCCCAGAACCCTCATGATCGGTACTGCTTCTTTCAATTAAAACCTACTTACAGGAGAGGACCTGGCCCAGACACTCCAGAGTCAGAATTCTTAGGCTCAAATCCTAAGAGGCAGATGACATAGAAGTATTGTTCCTAGAGTCAGTAAAACCAGGGTTCAAGTCCTCACACAGATACTTATTAGCTATCTGACTCTGGGCAGTCACTTCACCTCCCTTGGCCTCCTTCCTCATCTGTAAAATGAGGGGCTTGGACTAAATGGTTTCTGAGGTCCCCTCTAATTATAGGACCTATTTTGTTCAACCATTTTTTCAGTAATGTCTGACTCTTCCTGACCCCATTTGGGGTTTTCTTGGCAAAGAGAGATTTGCAATTTCCTTCTCCAGTTCATTTTACAGATGAGGAAACTGAGGCAAAGTGGGTTAAGTGACTTGTCCAGGGTCATACAACCAGTGAGTGACTGGGGCCAGATTTGAACTTAAGAAGAAGAATCTTCCTGATTCCAGGTCTGGATCCACTGTGTTATGGAGCTGCTTTTAGGACCTGATAAACTCATTTACATTGAAGTGGAGAAAGACCACAGAAAGACAGGGCCAGGACTGCTGGAAATTCACAGATTTATAGAACTTCAAAGTAGGAAAGAATCAGCCACCATCTGAAAGCCATCATGGGACTGGGTTCCACTGGGATGTGGAGTGAGAGGCTGAATCCCCTGTAGGTTCAAATCCTGCCTCAAGCTACCTAATGTCTCCAAATCATACTTTTGTCATCTGTCAAATCATATTTACATTTCTTAATTCAGAGGATGATTGTGAGGAAAGCACTTCATAAGATAAAGTACCATGTAAATGCGCATTATTATCCAGTCCAGTCTTTATCTGAACAGTAATTCCCTCTACAATATCTTCAGCATTCACTTGGAAGATTTCTGATGAAGGGAAATGGATTAATCACTAAGGCCATGCATTCTCTTGGGAAAGTTCTAATTAGTTGGAAGTTTTTCTTTACTGCCTCTCCACTGCTTCTTCACTTTGTCTATTGCCCCTAGCTCTACTGGTTGGAGCAAAGCAGAATCCTCTTGTACAGAAGAGCCCTTTAAATACCCAAAAAAGTCATGTTGCCCTCATTAAGTCTTCTCTCCTCTAGGCCATTCTCAGCTCCTTCTATCTTTACATGACATGGTCTAGGTGGAGCAGTGAGTAGAGCACTGAGCTTGGAATCACCAAGACTATCTTCATGAGTTCAAATCCAAACACTTAGTAGTTGTGTGATCCTGGGCAAGTCATTTAACGCTGTTTGCCTTAATTCTTCATCTGTAAAATGGAGAAGGAAATGGCAACCCATTCTCATGTCTTTGCCAAAAAACCCAGCAACAGCAAAATGGGGTCATGAAGAAATGACTAAACATTGCCAACAACCAGTTCCTTCTCCAGCCTAAGCCTTTGTTCTAGACATGCTCTAGTTTGTCAGTCTCCTTCCTCAGACATGATTCCTAAACACAAGACTCCAGATTTCATGTAAACATATCATCAGATTGTCTTAGAGTACTGTCTGAGTCTTCCTCACTCAGCACATGGACCTTTGTATTGTACTTATCTGTGTATCTTTCCCCAATCTTCTTGTTCAATTGTTTCAGTTATGTCTGACTCTTTATGACCCCATTTTGGGTTTTCTTGGCAAAGATACTAGTGTGGTTTTGCCATTTCCTTCTCTAGTTCATTTTATAGATGAGGAAACTGAGGCAGATAGGGTCAAGTGAACTGCCCAGGATCAAACAGCTAGTCAGTATCTGACAATGGATTTGAACTTAGGTCTTCTTGATTCCAGACACTTTGCTCTATCCACTGAGCCATCAGCTGCCTCCTTTATCAACCTACCCCTAAAGAAAAATGTAATGTCCTTGAGGGCAGGTTTTCTGTCACGGAACACTGTTAATATATTGAACATATTGTCTAGCCATGCCTTCCTCATCTCATTTTTGCATAAGTGATTTTTTTGAACCATAGAGTAGGATTTACATTTGTTCCTATTAAATTTCATTTTATTAGATATGGCCCACTTTTTTCCCCAAATATGTTAAGGTCTAGGGGCAGCTAGGTGGTGCAGTGAATAGAGCACTGGCCCTGGAGTCAGGAGTACCTGAGTTCAAATCTGACTTCAGATACTTAATATTTACTAGCTGTGTGACCTTGGGAAAATCACAACTCCAATTGTCCTGCCTTCCTTCCTCCCTCCAAAAAGCAAAAGAAGAAGAAGAGGAAGAAGAACCAAATGTGTTAAGGTCTTTTTGGATTTTGACTCAATTCTCTAACATGTTATCTATATCTATCTCAGTATTATATAATCTGAAAATTTAACCACATGTCATCTGTGCCTTCGTCCAAGTCCAAATAAGACTCAATTTTGTGACTTTGTCTCTCTAGGCATTCCTTCACACTTCATAGCTATGTCTTTCACACTTCAGCCAAAGACAGTTTCCAAAGTAGCTTGAGAATTAACATGGTGGGAGGAAGGGAAAGACTTTGTCCCCCTAGAATTGACAATATCTTCTCAAAGCTATCTGCACTGTTTCCTAATTTTCCCTACTTCCTTCCTCAAAGAGGTTAGGGAGGCCAGGAGCCCTGGCCTCACAGGTATATGGAATAGTCAGTCCTGGTTATTGGAAATGGCCTGCCTATTCAGAATCAGTAGTATTCAGAGAAATCTCATTAACAGTAAGTGGCTGTAGGAAGTGATACAAGCCAGGCAGCTGGGTCCCTGGCCTGCCAAGTATGGTAGATTGTGGACATATTCATATTTCTCCCTAAGTACCTCAGATTGATTACTCTCTTCCTTTCAGGACCTAACAAATTGTAATGTTGGGCTCAGGGCAACAGAGCTGAATAGGAAGTTTCCAAGTTAAACAACGGGGAGAAAAAAGCACCTTCCCTTCTGCTTTTGCTGTTCTCAGTAATCTTGACCTCTTTCTTGAGTATACTGTGGCCCAGGCATAGCTGTCAATGACATAACACAGATGTGAGGCCCCAAGTCAAAGGCAGCCAGGGAAGTGATCATGCCGTTATGCTGCTTTTGAAATAAAACCAACATGGAAATATATATAGATGTTTTCTTTTCCTAAGGAAATGTCAATTAGCAAGAAAATTTTAAGTGACCATAATCCCCCAGCAAACAGCTCGTCAAGAAAATCAGTTACCATCATCAGTGTGGTTCCCATTAACCAGAATGGTTCCTACTATCACTGACAGATTGTGGCAAGAAGGAAGCAGCTGCCATCTTCCCTCAGTGAGAGGATACATGAGGTTTTCTTGCTGTGATAGTGGGAACCAAGATCATTTCCATCACCAAACAGCATTAACCACCAGGTGGCATCACTGGCCACTAACCTGATCCAAGTCAGCTTTCCCTCCCCCTCTCCCCCCAAAAAAGTATCATACTCTGGAAAGTTTCACAATCACCCTGGCAGTTAGATAATCCATCCTGTTGAGGGGGCATACTGGGGAAGTGCCAAGCCCAGAAAGTTAGTAGCCTCTCTGAAAGGCTGTGCTCAATTCAATCTAAGGGGTGTGATTTATATGAATTTGCCAAATCAGAACAGTTCTGTGTGTCCATTTATTGAAAAAAAAACCTGAATTTTTTATATTTCACAGAATCTTTGTTATGTGACTTTGGCATAATGAAATCATCCCCCAATGACAAGAATGTTTGGATATCATTCAGTATTTTTTTTCAGAGAAATGGTAAAAAGAATAAACAATACACAATAGAGCATCTTCTGAATGGCAATGTGCCCATCACTTCCTCTGTCTCAACCAGTTTATTGATATAAACCAAGGAATCCAAAGACAGACATAATTCAGTTATCTTAGCCATACCAGGGCTGCTTCTCCAATGATAGACAAAAGGAATGTGAGAAATACAACTCAGTTTGCAAAAATTCTCTTCATTTCCCACCAAGCTGCTTTCCTTTAAACTTCTCTAAATGCCCCTAACTATAAGGTTACTTAATGTCTCAGAGTAATATTTTTATCTGTCAAATAATTACTTTTATTTCCTAATTCACAGGGTGGTTTTGAGGAAAGAGTTCCATACAATAAAGTGCTACATAAATGTGCATTATTATCTAGAATAATCCTTGCCTGAACGGTAATTACCTTCTCACTCTACCCAATATTTAATTTGAAGAGAAGGTACCTCTCACCATTCCCTTTCAGCTTCCTTTTGAAAGTTGTCTTCCATTGTTAGACTGTAAGCTCCTTGAGGAGAGGAATGGCTTTCTTTTTTCTTTCTTTTTTCCTTCCTTCCTTCCTTCCTTTCTTCCTTCCTTCCTTTCTTTCTTTCTATATTCCTAGCACTTAGCAAAATACCTGGCCCATACTAGTTACCTAATAAATATCTATTGACTGATTGACTGAAATACTGCTTAATTAATAGCCCCGTGGTAGGGAGGAGGGGTGAAGTTAAGATCTGGATCAGAAGAAGGAAACCTGGGGCAACTAGGTGACGAAGTGAATAGAGCACCATCCTTGGAGGCAGGTGGACCTGAGTTCAAATCCAGCCTCAGACACTTAACACAAAAACTAGCCATGTGACCTTGGGCAAGTCACTTAGCCCCAATTGCTCTGCCCTCCTCCCTCCAAAAAGGAAAAAAAACCCCAAACCAGAAGAAAACCCAAGAGGTAGTGCCAGCTCTCAATGCTGTTGCTTCTGTAGCCACAGTTTTGTCATTGTCAGGAAACTCCAATACTGTATCTGCCTACTTTCTGTCTTAATGTTCATTGGCTAACCTGACTCCAATTGTTCCTCCTGGCTTGTTCATTGCTAGTGGAACAGCAATGTATAAGGAAGGACGTGCCAGTTGAAGAAGACTCTCCCCTTCTTGGTCACCATCTTGCCTTCTCTGTCCCCACTATGTCCTTGAATTTCCTTGCCTTTCCTTCTGGCTGGCCAAGAAATATAGCACTTCCTTCAGGGTATTTTCTAATCAGCATCCATGCTTGGCCACCCCCAAAGAGGATGAGGAGCCAAAGAACAAGAGGGCTGATACACAGCCTCAGGGCTGAGCTCATATAACCCAAGAAGTCCAAAAAGATTACTCCTTTCCATAAATGGAAGTGATTGCAGATGAGAGATTCAGGCAGTAGTAGCCATTTCAAAACTAGGTTTCCTTTAGTGAACTTTGTGTAACTATGTATCTCTCCCATTTTCCAGCCTGGTATTCAGTATACCGATAGAGCCATGCATGGCAATGAGAATGGTACCCAACTGGGTATTAGTTCTAATTATGCTACTAACTGGCTGTGTGACTTTAGACAAACCGTTTCACTTCTTTGGTCCTCGGTTCCCTCATCTGTAAAATGAGGAGGTTGAATTTTATGATCACTAAGCTCCCTTCAAGCTCTAAATTTCTAATGGTAGGAACAATCTTTTGACTATTTTTTTCTATCCCTAGTGCCTAGGGCAGTGCCTAGAACTTAGTAGGTGCTTAATAAATGTTTATTGACTGAATGACTCCTTAGAGATTCAAGATGAATATGTCTTAGGCACAGGTCATTCCTACCTCTGACACTTAGCTGCGTCCCCATGAACTAGTCATATAGCCTCTCTGACATTCCATTTCCTCCTCAGTAAATGTAATGATTAGAGGGCTGGCCTTGGAGTTAAGCAGTCATCGGTTCAAATACAACCTCTGACACATACTAGCCATATAAGCAGGGCAAGTCTCCTACATTCTTTGAGAGTCCGTTTCCTCATTCATCCTTTAAAATGGGACTTATATATATCTTGAGTAGGTGGCACAGCTGAGAGAGTGCCAGGCCTGGAGTCAAGAAGAATCATATTCCTGAGTTCAAACCTGACCTGAGACACTTACTAGCTATGTGACCCTGGGCAAATCACTTAACCCTATTTGCCTCAGTTTCCTTATCTATAAAATGAGCTGGAGAAGGAAATAGCAAATCAATCCAGTATCTTTGCCAGGAAACCCCAAATGGGATCATGAAGAGTCAGATACAGCTGAAAACAACTAAAAAGCAACAATATCCATACCTACTTCACAGAGTTATATTGAAGATCAACTGAGATACTGTATTTCTATTGAGTGTGTCTAACCCTAAATTGCTATATAAATGCCAAATATTATCACTGCTATTATAATTACTTCATGTTGAACAATATTATGGGGATGCTCTATTTATTTGTAAGTTCCTTAAATATCCTTGTAGTCCTTACATGGTGTGTGCTCAGCACACTAACTCTTGTTCATTGCTAGTGGAAGACTAACACATACTAACACTCAACTACTTGTGTACTCTCTTTTGTTTTGTTTTGTTTTGTTCCTTTCTCATTGTCCACTCCATTGGTTATAATCTTTCTTTACAACTTGTTACAACTAGTATTGATGGGTAGCTGGCTGACTGTTGAACTGAATAGATCCCAATGTCTCCCTTAAGAGTCATGATATAATCATCCTTTGGGAAATGATTTGCCTTGCCCCTTGATTATGATACAGTGCCTAGCATATAGTAAAAGACAGGACTAAGGAGTGGACATGGGATTTCATTGGCATAAGGGACCCCCACCCTAGAAAATTCCCTCTACCAATGCAAAACAATATCTTCTCTGTCACTTAAAATCTTAGAGAGGTGCCCAGAGCACCAATTTAGGGATAGAATTTGAACTTGGGTCTTCCCTGTCCCAAGGTGGGCTCTCTATCCAATATCTGGCCCTCCTAGAATATAGTAAATCCTTAATAAATGCTTGTTGATAGATTGCCAAGCAGATGAGCCCCACGCTCCAGGGGAATGGTATAATTTGATAGAAGTGAAAATGATAACATTGCCTTAAAGGTGTGTCTGGCCTAGGGTATGCCATGGGGAAGTAGGGCAGCAATACTTAACTGTGGTTTTGAACAGCTCAATCCTTTGGAAGTTTCTTGATACTCACTCTAAGTCCCCAAGCCTGATCTTGCCTGAATCTGGCAAGTGCCAAAGATTTTATAGGAAGGAGAGTTCATTAGAGTTGGAAGTATCATGGAGTAGATGACCTTGACCTTGAAAGATAAATCAGAGCTTGCTAGGCAAAGAAGAAAGCAATTCTAGGCAGGGAGAACAGTGTAAGCAAAGCCAAAAGGGCAGGGACACATACATTTTCAAGGAATAGGATATAGATTAGCCAGACCAAAGTAGAAAATTCTTAAAGGGAGAATAGACTTACTAAGTTTTGAAAGATATGTTGAGACCAGACTGTGAAGGGTATTATATGTCTTAAAAAGGGGGTTGAATTTTATTCTGTTGGCAATTGAGAGCTATTGAGAGGTTTTGGGGGGAAGGGCAAATCAGATGCCCATTGTTTGGGGAATGTGGTACATGAATGTAACAGGATATTACTATGCTGTAATAAATGATATGTGTGATAGATATAGAGAAGTTCGACAAGATCTATATGAAACCAGTGTCTCTGATAAAGGCCTCATTTCTAAAATATACAGAGAACTGAGTCAAATATATAAGAATACAAGTCATTCCCCAATTGATAAATGGTCAAAGAATATGAACAGACAGTTTTCAGAGGAAGAAATTAAAGCTATCTATAATCTTATGAAAAATGCTCTAAATCACTATTGGTTAGAGAAATGCACATCAAAACAACTCTGAGGTCACATATCACTGGTCAGATTGGCTAGCATGCAAAACAGGAAAATGATAAATGCTAGAGAAGATGTGGGAAAATTGGAACACTCATGCATTGTTGGTGGACCAACCATTTTGGAGAGCAGTCTGGAACTATGCTCAAAGGGCTATAAAAATGTGCATACCCTTTGGCCCAGCAATACCACTTCTAGGACTGTATCCCAAACAGATCATACAAGTGGGAAAAGGCTCCATATGTACAAAAATATTTATAGCAGCTCTTTTTGTGGAGGCAAAGAATTGGAAATCAAGGGAATGTCCACCAATTGGGGAATGGATAAACAAATTGTGGTATATGAATGTAATGGAATACTACTGTGCTATAAGAAATGAGGAGCACAGGGTGGCTAGGTGGCGCAGTGAGTAAGCGTGCCGGCCCCAGCATCGGGATGACCCGGGATCAGTCCTGGCCTCAGAAAATGAGCACCCATACATAAATAATAATTGGCTGAGTAACCTTGAGCAAGTTACTTAACCCCAATTGCTTTAAAAACAAAAAAGAAAGACAGAAAGAAATGAGGAGCAGATGGACTTCATATTTACCTGGAGAGGCTTATATGAACTGATGGTGAGTGAGAGGAACAGAACCAGGAGAACATTGTACACAATTACAGACACATCGTATCTGTGATGACTGACTTTGATAGACTGGGTTCATCTCAGAAATGCAAGGTTATAGAACAACTCCAAAGTACTCATGATAGAAAAGGTTATACACATCCAGAGAGAGATTTATGGACTCTGAATGCAGATTGAAGCAAACTACTTGCTCTCTCTCTTGTTTTGTTTTGTTCCTTTCTTGTTGTTTATTCCATTGGTTATAATCCTTCTTTACAACTTGAGTAATGTTTAATGTGAAGGTATTTATAGAACCTATATTGAATTGCATGCCACCATAAGGGGGAAGCGGAGAAGAGAGGAAGGGGGAGAAAATTTGGAATTCAAAAGCTTGTCGAACTGAATATTGTAAACCAAAAGTTAATTAATTAATTAGTTAATTTAATTTTTTAAAAAAAGATCTATATGAACAGATTCAGAGTGAAGTAAGCAGACCCAAGAAATCAATATACACAGTAACTACAATAATTTAAATAGAAAGAACAACACATCAAAAATTCAAAGTAAATATTAAAAAATTACAAAGACCAAGCAGAGCTCAAATGAAGAGATATGAGAGGACACCCCCAATACACCTCTTCATGAATGTGGGAGGTCCATGGGTGTTACACAATGCATGTTTTCAGACTTTTTCCAGTGTGTTGATCAATTGTATTGATTTTTTTCATCTACAAAAAGTATTATTTATCAAATGATATCAAATGATATCTCTCCAGGAGAGTGAAAGAGAGTGATACTTGGGATAACCTCATGATGTAAGAAACAAAAAAATGAATAAAACTTTTTTTTTATCTTTTTGGAGGGGGGAAGGCAATTGGGGTTAAGTGACTTGCCCAAGGTCACACAGCTAATAAGTATGCTAAGTGTCTGAGGCCAGATTTGAGCTCCAGTCCTCCTGACTCCAGAGGTGATAAAACTTATTTCTTAAAAAGTTTGAGGGCAGGGAACTGGCAATGAAAGGAATACTATACTAAGATTGATCTGACACTTGAGTGCAGGATTGATTGGGAGTTGGGGGGGATATGTTGGTATCAGAAAATCAGTAAGGAGATTGGGTCTAGTACCTATATATCTCTAAAGACCTAGGAATTATCTGCCACATTGAGAATGGAGCCCATCTTGCTCTTACATAGCTAGATAGATCAAGCATTTATTAAGTACGTACTTTATGCCAAGAACTGTGCTATAGGGTACAAATATAAGTAAGGCAATTCCTATCTTCAGGGAGCTTACATTCCAATGGCGGGGGGTGGGGGGGGGTGGGGGGTGGACATCAAGTAAAACTGGAAAGTGGTGGTGAGGGATCCTACACCTAGAGCAGGAAAGGATCTCAGAAGTCATCTAGTCCAAGACTTTCATTTTATAGAAGACAAAAGTGAGGCTTAGGGAAGTTAAGTTGCCCCAAGTCACCCAGGTAGTAAACATCAGAGGTAAGATTTGAATTCAGATCCTCTGACTCTAGGGTCAATATTCTTTCTCTCTTCTTACAGTCTCTCCTGTCCTTTCAGTAAGGAGTTAAAAACTAAGAGCCATGGCTCCAAATCATAGTAACAGTTTTATAGCCATTTGTGAATTCTGCCCATTAGAAGTCCCAGAGAAATGACATGCCTTTCTTCCTTCCAAGAGTCTTTTTTCCCCTTAGCATCCTTAGGAAGAAATATAACTTCCCAGAAGTTTTCTAGGCACCATGACATTAAGAGCAAGCAGCCCAGCTGGTTATTGGTAGGAATCTCATGGAAATGTACATCTTTAAAAAAAAAAATCCAAACCCATAGTAAGTGAAATAATGAAATTAAAATTAGAGGGAGGCAGTTATAAAATGAATAAGCAATTGCTACACAGCTGGTTTGGGAAGATTAAAGTAGAGCCCATCAATCTAGTCTCTGATACTCAAGGGATCTCTGAAGAATGGTTATGAATAGATCAGGGAAAGGACAAGGAAAGTAAGAGCTCTGAAAACTAGGCTACTGCAGAAAACTAGGCTACTCCCCTGGGAGAGGCAGCACTCTGGGACTATCTCCTGGTTGGGGCAGTCATGGGAGAGGCATGAAAGGTGGAGCTGGTTCCCAAAAGGAATTCTGCACCAGGGCTGGCATGGCCAGAGGCAGCAAAATGCCAACTGTATCTGTTCCTTCAAATCTCTAAATAGGAACTTTGTAGAGAGTAATGGGAGCTGATCCCACAGATGCCTGAGTGAGCAAGCTGATGATGGAAAACAGGTGGAAGAGAGTGTGGGGCTGGGTGTGGAGAAAAAGAGAGACAGAGACAGCCAAAGAGAAAGAAAAATGGAAAGACAGAGTCAGAAGCAGAAAGAAGCATAGAAAGATGAAGAATTTTAGAGAGGAAAGAGCAAGAGAGGAAACAAAAAGGAAGGGAAGGAGGGAGAGAGAGAAAAAAGAGAGGAGAGGAAAAAGAGAGAGGAGAGACAGAGACAGAGACGGAGACAGAGAGAGAGAGGAGAGAGAGAGAAAAAGAGAGAGGAAAGAGACAGAGAAAGAGAGACAGAAGCATTTGCATGTCCCACCCCTCTTCTTCTTCCCACTCCCAGGCTTTCACAGGTTCATTCACAGAGTGGTTGCCCTAGCCTTCCATTGCCTCTTAATGTAAAACTATAGAAGGAGCAATTGATTAATCATGATGTCCACTGTAATGCTGAAGTCAGTTGTAATTGGGGTCTAATATTTCCAGTGGGCAGATGCTGAGTGAGCCAGAAATCAAAGCCTTGGACCTCTAGCAGAGCCCTCCAGGGGCCACCTTCCCTGGGCATGGTTGAACAGGAGCATTAGACTCATATGCTCCCAGGACTGTCTTTCTTGGGGTGGGAATCTTCCCACTTGCCCTGACTGAATCAGAGAAAACAGTCTCAGTCCAGATCTGACGAGGCCCAAACCTGGCTCTACCTCTCAGACAACCAGTTGTTCTTATTTCCTTCTGAGTTTATGTTTCAGAATTTTGATAGACATGATTATTTGTCAAGCATGGGCAGAAGAGGAAGAAATTAAGTGGTGAGTTCCTCTCAGGTTTCTATTATTTCTCTGGCATTGACAGTCCCTGCTGCTCCCTGCCCCCATCCTTTTGGGGAACCTGAGTCATGATAGCCAGAATCTCAAAGGTTCCTTTCCCACTCTTGGATGTGGTCTATAATCAGAAAACTTTCTCTTGGGAAGTGACCTCAAATGGATCTTCATATTTTTATGTTAATATGCCTGGTCCAGAAGCTCCCTATTTTACCCAACTAACTGAGCCCCAGAACAACCAGACTTGCACAAGGTCATACAACCTGGGTCATACAACCAGAGTCAGAAGTCTTGGGTTCAAATTCCGCTTCTGATGCCCTGGGCCTCCGTTTCTTTATCTGTAAAGTGAATGAGTTGGATCCAGTCAATCTAGAACCCAAGTTAATAGGACTCTTTCTACAGCACCCAATTGCTTTCTTCTTATTTATTAATTGGTATGATTGGGCAAGCATTCCCAGGATGCATTTGGCCCCATAACATCCCCCATCACTTCATCCCTGAAGGGTACTGATGGATTCTTCCCAGCACAGAGCTGGGTGCCATAGGAAGCTCTGAACCCAATACTTTTTAGAAAAAAAAAACAAAAATGTGTTCTGCAGAGAAAGGCTCCCCTGGGGACATTTTAGCTGCATGACTCACTGGGCCTGCACAGACCCTGCACCACTTAAGGGTGATCTATTTACAAGCCTGGGTAGGTTTTAGAATTTTACAATGGTTTGTGAGAAGGGAGGGAAGTTAATACAGAAGATGAGATCCTTTTCCTGGAATGTGCACAAGGCAAGTGTGCGTGAGTGTGTTTGTAAACGACTGAAGGTGCAGCTTTAGAAATGGAGTTTGTCAAAGCTGAACTCCACCCACCCCTATTCCACTCCCCCAGATTATGCCTGGACCCTGAGCTTGTCTGCCTTGTCTGCTTCCCTTCCCAGAGCTCCATTCTGGATTTCTGGTGCTTCCTCAGCTTGTGGTCCCAGAAGGGGAGCTGCCACCAAGGGAGCTGTCCACTCCCCCCTGGCCTATATGGCCAGTAGAGAGGACCTAGGTATCATGTCCTGATACTAACTCAGACCAAGGGACCAAGATTACTCCCTTCCAGCCCCCACTTCTCACACTCATTTCCAGCAAACTCTCCAGGGGCAGGAAGGGTTGACATTCACCTTCCTGTAGGCAGCCTTCATTCTGGGCCTGTGAAATCTGACCAGCTCCATGGGGCTGGGCTGGAAGCCCAGGGCTTTTATTTTAAGCTGTTTTATCCAAATCCAGGTTTAGATGGATGCAGATTTGCCCCCAGGGAGAAATGCAACAAACCCCTCCTCCCTCCAATCCTTCCCTTATTAATTTGGTCCCTCCAAAGCCTGTCAAAAATCTCTGAAGGAGCATTCTTTGAACAGAGGCATAAGAACAGGGATGGGGTGGGAAAGAGGGGCGGGGAGAGGGGGTGGGTTTGCAATCCATCATCTTGGCAATAGTCTGGGACCAGGCACAAGGCTTGTTTCCTCACTTAGCCCTAGTACCCACCCCTGAAAGAAGTGACCCAGCTAGGGAAGGAAGCAAGGGACTGTAGAAAGGCCCATAAAACAAATAGGGTGACTGGGTGGGGTGGTCAGGAGAGGCTAACAACCAGTCAGGAGAGTCATTGTATGGAGAGAAGTAGCAATGCTTATCCATGAGAAAAAAAATAGCTAGTAATACTGTTGAATAGACATTTGCATTGTTTCCCAAGTGACCTTGTGAGAAGTTTTTATATTCTTAGACTAAGTTGACAACCCTTCTAAGTGCCAGGCGGTTCATCCCAGGGTCTTCTGTTCTTTTATGTCCCACTTCCACCTTGAGAGCTCTAGGTAGTCTAGAGACAGCAGGGCAGATGGGGCTGACTGTCTCCAAACATCAGTCTTGGCAAATCAATGATAGCTGATAATGCAATGATGTCAATGACAACTCCTTATGTCTATAAAGGTTCTGGACAGAGCCTAGGCCTGGGTGTGAATCACAACTTTGCTGCTTAGCTGTGTCATCTTGAGAAAATCATTGCAACTTTCAGGGCTCAGCTCATTTGTAAAATCTGGGGATTGACCTAGATAAAATAGAAGATCTTTTGTCGATGCATTTTCACATGCATTTTCTTCAGAGATCTCTCTAGGGATAGATAAGGAAGACTGTAATTAAAGGTGCAGGATGCTGAGGAAAGAGGTTATTGTTTGTCCTTTGCTGTCAAAGAAGACCATAACATCAGGGAGGTGATGCCATGACATACAAGGGAATTGGATTTAAGTGAGGGAGGGCTGTGCACCAGCCTCACTTTCTCCTCCAGAGCCATCTGGGTCCAGTGGTCAAATATAAATCAGGACTATTGGAGATGGTGCTGGATACAGTGGGAGACCTTGGTCTTTTTCAGCTAAGTTCTTTAACAGGTCTCCTTTTGACTGAGGCAATGCCCATTCAGTGATTAAGGCTAAATAAGAAATGAGGCAGAGAATGGCCTTTTTTACCTAGTCAAAAAAGTAAAAATCAATCTGGGAGGTGAAGACCCTCAGGGTTTCTGGACAAAACAGAAACGATTGCTATTTGCATTCACTCTGAGCCAATCAGGGCCCAAACAATGACCAAGTGGGACTTGGTCTCACCTGTTATTGGACAATCTATGAGAGTCGGAGTGATTTGGGTTTAAGGTATGGTCCTTAAGAAAGAAATCTAACCTGTAAACCCCAAGATATCTTGGGAGGTATGAGGAATACTTTTTCAAATCACTTTTTATAAATATACACAGTTTTAATACCTGAAAATTTCGCTCTGGTGCCCTAGACTTAATGTCAGAGACCTTGGGTCAAATCCCAGCTCTACCACATCCTAAACCTGTGCGACTTTGGGCAGATCACTTGATCTCCTAGCAGTTAGGTGACATTGGAGCACTGGATCTGGAGTCAAGGAAGACCTAAGTTTAAATCCCACCTCAACCACCGACTAGCTGTTTGACCCTGGACAAGTCACTTAACCTCTCCCTACCTCAATTTCCTCAAATGTATAATGGAGATAATAATAGCCCTAACTCCCAGGGTTTTGTGAGAACCAATTAAGATATCTGTAAAATGCTTAGCACCTTGTCTGACACATGATAGGCACTGAACCAATCCTTATTCTCTTCCCTTCCAGGGTCCCAGTTTCCCCATATATAAAATGAGAGGGTTGAACTAGAAGTCTTCTAAGGTGCCTTCCAAGCTCATCATCCAAGATCCTGGTATCCTTTTGGAGCTATTTACTTTGTGCTATCACATTCTCTCCACTGAAGTCTTGCTCTGATGCCAATTTGTGCTATGGATTTGACTCAGTTCTCTATGTCCGGCTACACCAGCCAAGCACAAGCTCTGACAGCTGGAGAGGCTTTGAGGCTAATCCCAGTGATGAACTGTCTATCTCCTGTCCAGGGACCAGTGGAGCTAAGTTTGGAGACTTACCACCAGGGCAGCTGCAGGGTAGGGGGTGGGGGGTGGGGGTGGGGGGATGAATTTTTCCACAGCAGCTCTCAAAAATCATCTACGGTGGTAAATTGCAGACAGATTATGACCTCGGTCAATGCAGGGAGTGACTTCACAGAAGTGTTGAAATGAATGCCATTAGAGGCAGAGTATGAAAGTTAATAGAATGCTGGACTTTGTCAAACTCCCCTCTGAGACATACTAGATATGTGACCCTGGCCAAGTCACTTAACCTTCGTTTCCCCATGTGAGGGTGTTGGATTAGGTGATCTTTGATCTCTTGCTCTAAATCTATGAGCCTAATTTTACTGTCTCCAAGGGACAGTATAATACACAAAGGGGACAAATGTTAAGATTTGTTTGGAGCAGGCAAATGCCTTGCCCCGCCTCTGATTATCTCAACTGGGTCAACCTAGTTCAACAAGTGTTTAAGCTCCTCCTCTGTACTGTTCTCTGAGCTGAGGCTAACAGGGTGAAATAAGACACTCTTTGCTCTCAAGAAGCTTCCAGTCTATTTTTACAACAGGTGGGGCAGTGAGGGCCGTGACCATTTTCTTCCTTTGACAGTTGACAAAACTACAACTTGAGAAATTAAACAATTGGCCCAACGTCAGTTGCCTAGTAGGAAGTGAGAAGAGAGGAGAATCAGAACCCGGGTCATCTGGCTCTTAGTTTCATGCTCTATCTTCCACACTGCACTGCCCCTCCACTAAGATATGTAAGAGGGAAAGCCAACTTTAAGAATAGGCAACAGAACATTTGTAACTAATTTCTATAGGAGCTTAAAGATTGCAAAACATTTTTCTCTGGACAATGTGTTATTTCTACCATTTTAAGAGATAAGGAAACTGAGATTCAGAGGGTTATAGTGTTGGATTTAGAGTTAGAGGACCTGGGTTTGAATCCTAACCTAGCCACTTACTACCGGTATGACCCTGGGCAAGCTCAGTTTCCTCATCCATAAAATGAAGGAGTTAGACTAAGTGGCTTCTGGGTCCCTCCCTTCTGTCTAGAAGTATAACCATATGATTCTTTGAAGTGATTTGGCTCCGGTCATGAGGCTAGAAGTTTTCTCTTTCCAACTACATCATGAGAGAGGCTTTAGGGTGTGATTTTAGGGGATATGGGAAAGACTCACCCACAGCAAAAAGATATACCCTACCCACCTTGGGGATGTCAGAGATTCCCCTACTAAAAATGCATTCGTGCAGTTTAAAGCTTTCCGGGCCAAAATGAAATGCCCTTAGCTGAAACATCACATCCTCTTCTCAGTGAGATAGTCCATTCTCCATAAGAATGGATTGATCAGGGAGAAGAGTTTTTGGTGATTATTTTTAAGCTATCTTTTTTCCCCTAAATTTTTTTAATAAATTAAAAGGGGGAAGAGTGGATTGATCTGATGTTTTCCTGAGATTAGGATTCTCAAACATTAATTTAAAGCTAGAAGAGACTTTAGAAGTCTTCTAGACCATCCCTTTAATTTTACAGTTGGGGAAACTGAGCCCCACTTTCCAGGTTTTTGCCAAGAGATCAAGAAGACAATGTGTAGGGGGAGGAGGCATTACCCTCAAGGAATGGCCCCATATCCCTCTCCACCTTTCTGTCCACTTGAATAAAGGGGAAGAAAAAGGCAGCTATAAAGTAGTTCTCATTGGATGGAATGGAGCTACTTAATTAGTGGATAGGCAAATGGCCTTCCCCCCAGCTTTCACTGCTCCTTGCCCATAAATACCCTGAAGACTCATAAAAAACTCTGAAGCCTGTGAAGGTGTGAGTGTATACCAGTTCCAATCCCTGACTGTGGGTCTAAGGAACTGCCAAGATTCCTTTTCTCCATGGTCTTCCCTCTGGCTATTGACTTCAAAATGAGCCAAATAAGCCTTGCTCCGAATCTCTGAAAACCCCTCCAAGAAGTCTGTTCATTATTTTGAGTTTCTTTAATCCTCCTCAAACCACTATTATTTGGTTTCTTTTTAGTGAACCCAAAAGGTCCTTCTCTCCTAGAAAGCAGATAGGACTGACTAGAGGAAGAAAAGCTGGTCTCAAATCTAGGCTCTGTCATTGATTACCTTTCTGACTTTGGGCAAGAGACTTTACCACTATGGAACTCTGTTTGTTGTTGTTTCAGTTGTGTCCTATTCTTTGTGACCTCATTTGGGTTTTTCTTGGCAAAGATACTGGAGTGGTTTGCCATTTCCTTTTCTAGCTCATTTTTCCGATGAGGTAACTGAGGTGCACAGGGTTAAGTGACTTGCCCAGGGTCACATTGCTAGTAAGTGTCTAAAGTCATGTTTGAACTCAGAAGATGAGTCTTCCTGACTGCAGGCCCCACACTCTATCCACTGCACCACGTAGCTGCCCAGAACCTCTGTTTCCCCATTTGTAAACTAAAGGGGTTAGACCAGATGGCCCCTGAGGTCCCTTCCAACTTCAAAACAATGGTCTTTTTTTCAGCTATCATCAAATAGCGCAAGAAAAATTCCCTCCAGGCAAAAGAACCCTTTTAGATACATTTGGGAAGAACTTAACTTTAGTTTAAATAGGACCACTGAATACAGAAACAACTTGGAAATATCTCCACCACTTACCAGCTGGGTAGCCTTAGGCAAATTCTTTATTCTTTTTTTCCATAAATTTAATTTTTATTTTCTCAGTTACATGTAAACAAAAAATTTTAACATTTGTTATTTAAAATTTTGAGTTCCAAATCTCTCTTTCTCTCTCCTCCCCCTTCCTTAAGAAGGCAAGCAATTTGACATAGCTTATACAAGTGCAATCATGCAATACATTTCCATATTAACCATGTTGCAAAAAAAAAAATGCAGATGAAAAACCCAAGAAAAAAATTTTTTCAATCTGCATTCAGATACCATCAGTTCTTTCTCTGGAGGTAGATAGCATTTTTCATCATTAGTGTCTTGGGAATTGTCTTGGATTTTTGAATTGCTGAGAATAACTTAAGCTGATCATCCTTGCAATGTTGCTGTTACTGTTATTGGTTGTGTTCATTTCACTTTGCATCAGTCCACGTAAGGCTTCCAGGTTTTTCTGAAAGCATTCTGCTCATCATTTCTCATAGCACAATAGTATTCCATCACAATCATATACCACAACTGGTTCAGCCACTCATGAGTTAGTTAACTCATGGCATCCCCTCAATTTCCAATTCTTTGCTACCAAAAAAAGAATTGCTATAAATATTTTTGCATATATATATATATATATATATATATCCTTTTCCTTTGATCTTTTTGGGTCAGATCTAGTAGTGGTATTGACAGGTCAAAGGGTGTACTCAGTTTAATAACCCTTTGGGTATAGTTCCAAATTGTTCTCCAGAATAGTTGGATCAATTCATAACTCCACCCATAGTACATTAGTGTTCCTAGTTTTCCACATTCCCTTCAATATTTATCATTTTCCTTTTCTATCATATTAGTAAATCTCATAGGTGTGAAGTAGTACCTCAAAGTTGTTTTAATAATCCATAATTATTTATAGTATTTTTTCATATGACTATAGATAACTTTGATTTCTTTTGAAAACTGGCTGTTCACATCCTTTGACCATTTATCAATTGGGGAATGACATATATTCTTAGATATTTAACTCCATTCTCTACATATTTGAGAAATGAGGCCTTTAACAGAGAAACTTGCTATAAAAATTCTTCCCAGTTCCCAGCTTTTCTTCTAATTTTGGATGCATTGATTGTGTTTGTGTAAACCATATGTAATCTGATGAAGTCTAAACTATCCATTTTAAGTCTTGTAATGCTATCTATCTCTTGTTTGCTCATAAATTCTTCCCTTATCCATAAATCTTACAGGCAAAATATTCCATGCTCCCCTAATTTGCTGGTGATATCACCCTTTATGTTTAAATCATATACCCATCTTGTTGTTATCTTGGTATATAGTGTAAAATGTTGGTCCAATTCTACCTAATTTCTGCCAAACTGCTTTCTAGTTTTCTCAGCAATTTTTGCCTAGTGATTGTCTCTAAATCTTGGATCTTTGGATTTCACAAACATTAGATTACTACTGCCTTTTACTACTGTGTACTATGTACTTAATCTATTCCACTGATCTACCACTCTATTTCTTAACCAGTGATGATTTTGATGATTACCACTCTGTAATAGTTTTGAGATATAGTACTGCTAAACCATTTTCCTTCAAATTGTTTTCATTGATTCCCTTGATATTCTTGACCTTTTGCTCTTCCAGATGAATTTTTTAAATTATTTTTTCTAGTTCTATAAAATAATTTGATTGGCATGGCATTGAATAAGTAAGTTAATTTAAATAGAATTGTCATTTTTTATTATATAGGTTCAGCCTACCCATGAGCAATTAATATTTCTCTAATAGTTTAGATCTCATTTTATTTGTATGAAAAATGTTTTATATTGTCTTCAATTACTTTAAATGGAATTTCTTTTTTTTCTCTCCTTACTGAATTCTGTTGGTAATACATTCAAATGCTAATGATTCGTGTGGGTTTATTTTATATCCCACAACTTTGCTAAAGTTAATTATTTCAACTAGTTTTTTAAGTAGTGCTCTAGGATTCTCTAAGTACCATAATATCATTTGCAAAGAGTGATAGTTTTGTTTCCTCACTGACTATTCTAATTCCTTCAATTTCTTTTTCTTGTCTTATTGCTAAAGCTAGCACCTCTAGAAAAATATTGACTAATATGGTGGTAAACATCCTTGTTTTACCCCTGATCTTATTGGAAAGGTTTCTAGCTTATATCCCCATTATAAATAATGTTTGCTGATGGTTTTAGATAGATTAAAATTTTTCACTTTTCTGAGCCTTATTTTCTTGCCCAAAAAATTATCTGAACATGTGAAAACACAGGTCTTACCCATAAAAAGGAGAATAATAATACATATTCTCATCAGTCAGGGGAAACTAGGTGGCTCAGTAGATAGAACCCTGGAATTAGAATCAGGAAAACCTGAGCTCAAAACTGGCCTCGGATACTTACTGGTTCTATGACTGAGCAAGTCCCTTAACCTAGGTCTAGATAACGTAGGCAGTAATCCAAATTATAGGATAGAGAAGAGCACAATGAGGAATACATCTTCATGTCATTTTTTATAAATGTACACATTTTTTGTATGTTGCACAATTTTCTGATCTGTAAAATGACGATAATAATAGTATCTGCCTTCTAGGGTTGTTATCAGAATAAAATGAGATTAATGTTTGTAAAGCATTATAAAGCACAGGGCTTGGCACATAGCAGATACTTAATAAATACTTGTTTAAATTTGTTTTTAAAAGCACTGTGTTAAGTGCTAGGGATACAAAGAACAGTAAAAAAAAAAAACAAAAACACTCCCTGCTATCAAGGGGCTCATACTCTAATGGGGGAGACAATAGGCAAACAATTATAAACACAGTCTATACAGAGTAAATTGGAGATAATCAACTGAGGGAAGACATGCTACCTATTTCAAACACCATAAAGTCTACTTTCCCCCTAACCTTTCTTTCACTCTCTTTCTCCCTCTTCCTCTCTCTATGTATGTATATAATGAATATATGTTTTAATTAAATTCATTTTTTTCAATTTACAAAAATCTATTTTCTCTTCTTCCTTCATCATTGAAAAAAGAAAACAAAATCTTTGTAACAAATACACATAGTCAAGCAAGACAAATTCCCACATTGTCCACGTCCAAAAATTATACATGGGGGTGTGGGTACCTAAATATTATTTTATATAATCCCCAAAACTGAAGCATCAATGGTCTAATCTCATCAATAGCTGGATCAGTGAGTGACCTTCCTGGTCCAAATAAATGCCCCTCACAAAGGACCCTGTCTGGTTCTGCCTTTAAATGCCTGTAAAAATTTCTGGAGATTTGTAAAACTAAGCTCTTCATCATCCAAGTTAACCCACATCAAGCTCCTCCTTGCTATTGATAACTGACCCAGAATCCACAGCCCACAGCCCACTCATTCCAGAGTAGAAGAATGTGTATTCACAGGCTCCCAGCCCTTGAGAGCCCCTCAGGCTAAGGTGTTCATGAATATTCATTTAAACTAAGGGAGCAAACTTGGTGTGATCCAGTGTCAGGAGCACAGAGCCTTCCAGTTAATCTAATATTCTTGTTATAGAGCAGAATTGGCAGGACACCATTTCTCCAAGAATTGGACTACCAAAAAAAAAATGCACGTAACATTTATCTTCCTTTAATCCCTCCAATTTCTCAAGCTATCCTCTTCCTCAGTTTCCTTCTCTGTAAAATAAAAGAGTATTAGTAGCACCTACCTCCAAAGTGTTGTGAGGATCAAATGAGACAATGCATATAAATCTTAGAACACTGTATAAATAAAACTATTATTACCAGTTGGCCCCTAAATAAGTACCTGTTGATTTGAACTTAATTTTCCCATTTACCTGAGTCTGACCTTATCAATAACTATTATCCTATAGAATAAGAAATAGGAGACTAGATTGAACCCTTACTTGTCCTTACGACATGTATTTTGAAGTGATTTAAAAACAGAACTACATCCTGTGGATTGGTTTATACATAATTTCTCACTTTTGCATAAAAATAGAATTCAGAAGATGTAACAGTATAACCTTTGTCCAAGGTGACAGTTAAGCAATTCAAAGTAGTTCCAGGCAAGCTGATTCTAACTGACTTGCAAAAAGATGGCTATGTAATATAGTGTGGCAGCTAAGTGGCCCTGGCTAGACCTGGAATAAGGATGTTGTTGTTGTTCAATTGTTTCAGTTCTGTCTGCTCTTTTGGACTCCATTTTATACTATAACTCTCTGTGAATGTGAGCTATCTCCCATACAAGATTATCAACACCTTGAGTTTAAGGGTGGTATTTTATACATTTTTATCTACCTCCCTCCCACCTATCACAGTGATCTACAAAGCAGGAAACCACTAAGTGTTAAATGAATGAATATGAATTATAGTAATAATATTTATACAGCACCTACTATGTGCCAGGCATTATGTTAAATTAAGCACTTTACAAATATCATCTCATTTGATCTTCACAACAACCTTGAGAGGTAGGTGCTATTATGATCCCAATTTTACATCTGAGGAAATGGAGGCAGACAGAAGTTGATTTGCCGAAGATCACACAGCTACTATGTGTCTGAGGCTGGATTTGAACTCAGATCTTCTGGACTCCAGATCCAACACTCCATCCACTTCCCCATGTAGCTGCCATTGATTAAACACCATTCCTCCTCCTTTGAGAGCTCCAAACTACCTGAAATTAAAGAAAAAAAAGGAATACATCTGCCTTTAAAATTTAAAAATACTATCTTTTATTTATTTTAGTATTTAATATTTAAAAATACTATCTTTTTGGTAGAAATTGAATGCCTAAGGAAAAGGGTCTCCATCCTAGAGACCAGAAATAGCTACCTCCTGAACCTCTTAATGTCCTATTTCCTGTCACCTGACAACCTAAGGTGACCTGAGGCTGCAGACTTAGTTCCCATCCCTTTGGTTCCCTCTTCCTTCCAGTGAGCTCTGACAAGAAGGAGTTTGCTTTTCAGTTTTAATGTTCACAGGGAAGCATTCATTAAGGCCCTGCTGCTACATGGTTCTGGACAAAGTAAGTTAACCAGACATGGGCCAGCAGAACTTACATCACTTCATCAGAATGTCATGCCCTTAACTGTTCCCACAGCATATGAGGGAGGGAAGTACATTTTCCTCAGTTCTTTAGAGGAGACATTTGTTGTTTGTCCTCTGTAAGATGGTGGTATCTGGACAGTGTTTGAATCCTGGGATACGTGGTATAATGCAGCTCAGAGGGAGTTTGCAGTTCTGTTTTTCTTTATTCTCTGGGTTCTAGGAGGCTTGAATGTGCTGTCCTAACTGATACTTATCTCCAGATCCTTTCTCAGTATTTCCTGTCCATTAACTTTCTAACAGCACCATTTTCTTTGCCAAGATACTTGTTTAAAGGGTTGGAGTCCCATTGAATCATAAAAATGATACTATCTGAGTCCTTCCCTCCCCCAAACCCACCCCTCCACATTTCCCCCACTCTCATTCCTCCTCCCTCCCATTTCCACCCCCAAATACACACACACACACACACACACACACACACACACACACAGCCTGGAAAATGCCCCAAAGAAGGAGATGTTCCTGAACTGAAAACCCCTCACTCTGTGGCTGGAAAATGTTTTGTGGGTGCATCTTAAGAAGGGAATCTGAAACCACAGGAAACAAAATGGGTTCTCTTATCAGTCCTTCCAGAGAGGACTGAGCAAGTGAAATAAGATGGTTCTGGACAAGTCAACACTGACAATGAGGGGGTGGGCGGGTGGGGCTGTGGAGTAGAGTTCACTGGCAGCATCTTTGTGCTCAAAGGGCCACACATTTCCTTTGGAAATGGGAATGTCAGGTGAATAGGCTACTGGCCAGGTCCAGAGGCAGCACTTCAAACCAAGGGAAGATCTCCCCCCTCTGGTGGGCAGGCCCATTGCTCCTTAGTCTAGATGCTTGATGTCTGACATAAATCATGAGAGCTGAGATCTAGAGCTAGAAGGAGTCCATCTTTTGGGGGGGTGATGAAGAAACTGAGGCTTAAACAGTTTACCCAATGCTATGAAGGTAGTAAACATCAGAGCAGGAATTTGTGCCTAGGTCTTCTAATTCCAGCTATTGTTCAGTTGTTCCAGTTGGGTCTGACTCTTTGTGACCCCATTTGGGATTTTCTTGGAGGAGATACTGGGGTGATTTGCCATTTCCTTCTCCAGGTCATTTTACAGATGGTAAAACTGAGACAACCAGGGTTAAATGACTTGCCCAGGGTCACATAGCTAGTGAGTGTCTGAGGCTGGATTTGAATTCCTCCTGACTTCAGGGCCAGCACTGTATCCACTATGTCACTTAGCTGCCCCTCTGAAAATAAAAGAGCCAGGCTTGGAGCTCTATCCACTCTGCTGCCTAGCACAGTATCAGTGCTTTGTTTTCCTCATTAGAAATTTAGATACAATTGAATGACATATAAAGACTTGTAGGGATGGAAGGCAGGTTCACTTTTAAAAGAAGCATCAAATCCCTTGACAAAGTTTTTTAAAAATCCTTTTATAGTGGGATAATCACACACACCCATTCAATGATTCAAAGTTTCTTTCTTTTTTTTTTTTTGGAGGACAATTGAGGTTAAGTAACTTGCCCAAGGTCACATGGCTAGGTTTTTGTTTCTGAGGCTGGATCTGAACTCAGGTCCTTCTGACTCCAGAGCCAGTGCTCTACTCACTGCGCCACCTAGCCGCCCCGATTCAAAGTTTCTTAACCTGTTTTGTGTCATGATTTCCCTCCTTAGTTTAGTGAAGTCTAAGGACCTCTCCTAGAATACTATTTTTTAAATATTTGAAGGGAATTCTGAATTTTATTTGGAGGTTAGTAAAAACCAAGGTGTTTTTTCCCCCTATCCAAGTTTACAGATCCACTGAAACCTGAGTCTTTTAGGGATTTATGGATGTCAGGTTCAGAATTCCTGTTCTAATTGGGAAAAGGCAGAAAGGAAAGGCCAAATAAGTCTGTTGCTTCATTTTTATAGGACATTGGAGAAGTGTTTCCTTTGACCAGTCTATCCTCCTAAGTCAATCACTCTTGAGAATAACCCTAGTCACTGAGAACCAATCTTCTTAAGGACAATGGCATGCCTGAAACCTCCATGGGGAGGAGCTTTCCTGACTCTAGACCTAGACTCATGCCCTTATCACACTGATCAGAGGACTCCCCTAACGAGCATCTCTTTTACACAAGATGGGGTTTTCTTAAAGCAGGACACTCCTGGATTTTGATCTCTGACATTGGCTGCTAAGAGCTCCTTCAGGTTTCAGAAAGCAGCTATTCACAAGGTGATTCCCAAACTATCTGACCCTGAGCAACCGGACAGGAGGTTTATTGAAGTTCCTTTGAACCTTTTACTACCTCTTCCCCACCATGAAAGCATCTCCAAAAGTGTAACGTCCTCTAGTAACTTCCAGCCTTCTCCACGGGCAGATTCAACTCAACCAATGCACATTTTTGGCTAGCTATCAATTCTTCCTGTGGGCCTTGACACTCAGCAGCCCCAGCAAAGAATGGTATAGGGGTGGAGTTAGAGGAGAGAAAGAGAGTAAATATGACCACCACCATTCCTCCTAATTAGAGAAGTAGGTACCAACAATACTACCCAAAGGGATCAGGCCTGTCTCTATTAGTTTTATCCTCCCCCTCCCCCAGATGTTATGTGTTAGAGAATCCTTTGTCGGTAAACACACACATGGCAACCTACACAGAGGACAATGCCAACTGCAAGCCTGGGACAATGGGACCAGGACAGTGATTGCAATTGGGCATGAAGTCCATTGTGCCATGCAGTTAAGTCAGCTTTATTTCAATAGCCATATTCCCCTTTCCCATGTGGATTCACTAAAATGCAGAGACTGTAAGCTGTTTGTCATTTGACACAAGGATGCCTGCATTAGGGAAAGGAGCTTCAGGCCGGGAATAAGGGAGATGGATTTGGTTTCCATTTTGGACTGTCTGATGGGATGAATCCATGCAATAAAGCAAGACACCCAAGGGGCTCCTAGAAAATTCTGTACAACCCATTTTCCAAGAGAGAAGACCTATACCGTTGAGCCCAGAGAAGCCAGGCTATTCCTGGTCCTCTGATTCTGTTTGTCATTATTTGAGGGGACGGCAGGATGTCTGAGAGAGGCCCTGTTTGTCATACATTTCTTCATTACCTGCTCCCAGAGGCATAACTCCTTTCCTTACTGATTCTCATACCACATAGGTATGAAAGGCAAGGGCAAGAGATCTCTGCCAATGAACTTGTTCTTTGGTTTTCTGAGGTGCCATTTGCCAAGACATCCATTCTTACATGGAGATTTCTGTTTCACTAAGCAATCTAGGGATGGCCAAGAACCACTGGACTTAAAAATCTCATGCATTGCACCCTGAGTGGGGGGTCATGGAGGGAAACCCAAGATGGAAAGCCCAAAGGTGAAACCTAGTGGCTTCACTTCAGTGGAGGGGGCAGGCGGGCTATGTTCATTTTCAAGAGCTTATGAATACCAGACCAGCTCACTACAATTTAGGAGGTCTTATGTGTAATCTGCCCAGTCCCAGATATTTTAATTCTATGTTGCAGAAATATATGTGCCAGCTGGCCTCAAACTAAGTATACGCAGGGTTCAGTTCTAAACAGTAATGTTTGGGGAAAGTACAATCTAAAACAGACAGCTCTGGATGTGTTTAGATTTTGCTTTCTTTCCACTTTTAAATATTAAAAATTGACTCCAGCTGTGGGGTAGAAAGTAACGCCTAACCTATAAAAACATTGACAAATAAATCACAATGCAATTTGCCCCGCATTTTTGTGAGGTCTAAACACCAGTTCTTGAAAGGAATTTTCCATTATTACATCTTGGGAAGATAACTTCTTCATGAAAAATTCATTTGACTTTTATATTTCATAAAATCATCACATGCCGTTCCCACATTGGGGATCTCATTGTGCTTTGCAGCAATGCTGCTGGGCTCAGACTTTCCAGGGAGGCTTTACAGTTCTCTTACATGGCACTATGTTACATGGAGAGGGGGCCAGGCAGACAGAGGAGTAACTCTCTCCCCAGTTTGACTTTACATTGCCTGTCCAGACCTTCGGTTCTGATGCCCTTCTGAGGAAAGAATTGAGTGAGACCGATTCCTCTCACAGCCTTTAGTCTTGGTCCTTTCTGTGAGTCAGAAGTTCACTGTGCCCCCTTCCCCAAACTGCCATTGTGACCCACAGTACTGTGTTTCTCTCTAGACAAAGCAATGGCTCCCAATTCTTTCTTGACGGGGGGGAAAGGATGTTATGGTGATGGCTAGGTAGGACAGTGCATAAAACACTGGATCTGGAATCAGAAAGATGCTGGTTATTTAACTCTGACCCACCTAGCTGCCCCTAAAATGATTTGTATGGCACCTCAATGTTTACAAAGCACTTTAAATGTTATCTCATTAGATAGTCATAATAACCTTGGGAGAAACTAAGGCACAGAGAGCTTGAATTCAAATTCTTCCATAGATACTCACTAGCTGGGTAAGTATGGGTAAGTTGGGGCAGCTAGGTGGTGCAGTGAGTAGAGCATGGGCCCTGGAGTCAGGAGGACCTGAGCTCAAATCCAGCCTCAGACACTTAAAACTAGCTGTGTGACTTTGGGCAAGTCACTTACCCCCAATTGCCCTCTCTTCCCCCTCCCAAAACAAAACAAAACAAAAAAGTATGGGTAAGTCACAAACCCTGTCAACCTCAGTTTCCTCATCTGCAAAATGAAGATAACAATTCCATTTACCTCCCAGGGTTGCAGATAAGAGAGTTAGATTGAGTCAGAAAAATCTAGGCTCAAATCCTACCTCAGATTCTTATGAGCTATGTGACCCTGGGCAAGTCATTGACTGCTCTGTGCCTCAGTTTCCTCATTTGTAAAAGGGGTAATAGCCCCTACCTCAATAGCATGTGAAGACCAACCGAGGTAACTTATATGGTGCTACATGGAGATAAATTATTATCACTATTTGGGAAGGAGTTTGAGGGATTCCTCATGCACCCTGGCAACGTAAGCAGTGTGCTAAGAATAGGAACCCTTTTTAGAGAATGTGGGGGCTCCAAGGTAAAGCATACTGCCACCTACCCAGAACCATTTTTGTCCCTACAAAATCAGGTGGAAAGTAAGTACTAGGGAGAACCTCAAAGAGTGAAAAAAGTCACAAAACATAGAGCCTAGAGAATGTTTTGGAGAAATATCAGGGAAGAACTTTTGGTCTTCTAGCTAAAAGAATGCTGGACTTGGAGTCAGAAAGACCTGAGTTTTAATCCTGCCTCAGATACTTATTAGCTATGTGACCCTGGGCAAGTACTCAACATCTCTCAGCCTCAGTTTCCTCATTTGTAAAATGAGGAAGTTGAACTAGATGACCTGTAAGATTCCTTCTGGCTCTAATCCGATGATCTACTTGGCTGACTGCATATGTGTACATGTCCTTCAGGTTGTTCATTAAGCATCTCATTCTCTGAAGTCACTGCAGCAGACAGGGGAAATGAAAAAAGGAAACAAGCATCTATTGAGCACCTACTATGTGCCAGCCACTGTTCTGAGCACTTTACAAATATTATCTCATTTGATCCTCACAATAACCCAGGAGGTAGGCACTATTATTTATGCCTATTTCATGTTATTATAGTTCAGGAAACTAAAGCAGGTAGAGGTCAAGAGACTCGTCCAGGGTCACACAGCTAGTAAATGTCTGAAGCAGGATTTGAACTCAAGACTTCTGACTCCACACCCAGTGCTCTATGCACTGAACCACCTAGCTGCTTCTAGTAGGATCCAGAAAGAAAGGTGCTGCTGCCCCCCTGGGACAGCTCAGACCCTTTCAAAAGCACAATAGCACAAACATCAAAGACATTATCTGGTTCTTTTTCTCCAGCTCAGAGAACACCAAGAAGGGTAGATCTTCCAACACAAGTCTCCTAACTACTCAGGAAGTGATAGCTCTCTTAGTGAGAAAAAAATGATACTGCAGAATTTCAGTAAGAAGCAAAAAGATTTGGGGTCTTTTTTTAACTGGCAAGCTTGAAGCTCAATTCAGTGTAGGCCAACATGCACTGATTTAGTGCCTACTATATTCCAGGCTCTGAAAATGCAAAACTCCAAACAAAGTGGTCTGTGCCCTCAAAGTATGTCTAGTCTTGTGCACAATATGTACACAAATAAGGAAATACAAATACACACACACACACACACACACACATATATGGTAAATCTAAAGTCATTGTTGGCAGAGGAGTGGGGCAGAGGGTTATTCTCAACTGCAGGGAATTGGGATAATTAATAATAATAAAAATAATAACATATGTAGAAACTTTACATTTATTATCTCATTTGATCCTCACAACAAACCTGTGAGATAGAGTTTGTTATTAAACCCATTTTACAGTAAGGAAACTAAGGTAGAAAGAGGTTAAATGACTCACTCCAAATCATATACCTAGTAAGTGTCTGAGGTTGGATTTGAACTCATCTCCCTGCCTCCAAATCCAACACTACTATGCCGTAGATAAAAGAGGGCACTTGAGCTGAGCTTGCAAAGAAAACAGAGATTAGGGTTTCTAATCAACTAACCAACCCCAAAACATTTACTAAGTGCCTACTATATGTTAGGCATTATGAGGAGAGAGAGCAGCCCAGGCATGACAGCATGGCAGCATGCCCAGCCTGGGCAAAGGCATGGAGAAAAGAGATGTAATGTCATCTACAATCAGCCAATAGCAAGGGACACAATTTGGCTGGGTTGGTAAAGTTGGTGAAGTAATTAGTCTATAATAAGTCTGGAAAGAGAGAGTGGATAGAGACAGATTATGAAAGCTTTAAGTGCCTAACAGAGAAAGAGAGGAATGAAATGGTTATACCGGGGTTTTAGAAATGCCAAGTTAACAATTACATTGAGAGTGGATTGGAGGGGAAAGTGGAGGCAGGGGGCCCAAACTAGGAGGCCATCACAAGAACCCAAGAGAAAGGTGGTGGGTGCCTAAATTATCATGGTAACCACATGTGTGGAAAGGAGTGGTTGGGTCCAAGAGACATTGTAGAAGTAAAATGGAGATTGGATTAGATACTTTGGATACTGATGAGGGGCCCATGAACTTGCCCAAGATCACATGAGCATAATTGTCAGAGGCAGGATTTGAAACCAAGACCTCTGGCTCCATAACCACCCTGCCTTTGAATCACCACGTCTTACTCTGCCTTCTTATTCAAAAGTGACTAGGAAGACAGAGAGGGGCCTGCCTCATGGGCAATGTTCAACAAAGAATACTAGATAACTATTTAACAGGTATGTTATAGTGGTGATTACTTTTCTCAGATGTGGATTGGTCCAGATCAGGGGCGAGGAACCTGCCACCTTGAAGCCACATGTGGCCTTCTAGGTCTTTGGGTGTGGCCTTTTGATGGAGTCCAACTTTTACAGAACAAATCCTTTTATTAAGGGGATTTGTTCTGTGAAGTTTGGATTCCATCAAAGGGCTGCACTTGAGGACACAGAGGACCACATGTGGCCTCAAGGCCACAGGTTCCCCATCCCTGGTCTAGATGGTATCTGAAGCTCCTTCCAACTCAAAAATTTGGTGATCTTGTGATCTTTTTCATTCTTTTCTCTTGCTTTTCTTAGCTCAGTCATGAAAAATAGACCTCCTAGTGACTTCCCTCAGATAGCTAAGTTGGTTGGCTGAGAAGAACTGTGGTTCTGGGGTTTTGTCTTTCCAGCGTCTGGTGACCATCTGGATGGGAAAAGAGCTGTCCGAGTGGGTAGTAGCCCATGGGAAGTGTTTTGAGAGAAAACACACACACACACACACACACACACACACACACACACACACACAGTACATTCCTACCACCCACCCCTAAAAGAATCTCTCTCTTGTACCTAGAGCAGTCTCTGAAACTCCCCTTTCCAAATTTATTCCTTAGAATTAGAAGGCAGATACCAAGAATGCAGGACTAGTTCAATATTAGGAAAACTATCAGCATAATTGACCATATCAATAACAAAATTAATAAAAATTATATGATTACCTCAATAGATATATAAAAAGCTTTTAACAAAACACACTGCCCATTCCTGTTAAAAAAAAAAAACAAACAAACACTAGAGAGTAAAGGAATAAATGGAATTCTCCTTAAAATGAAAAGTAGCATCCATCTAAAACCATCAGCAAGCATTGTATGTAATGGAGATAAGCTAGAGGCATCTCCAATAAGATCAGGGGTGAAACAAGGATGCACATTAATCACCATTGTTTTTCAATATTGTACTAGAGATGTTAGCTTTAGCAATAAGAGAAGAAAAAGAAATGGAAAGAATTAGAATAGGCAATGAAGAAAAAAAGCTATCACTCTTTGTAGATATGATGGTATACTTAGAGAACCCTAGAGAATCAACTAAAAAACTTTGACAGACTTAGCTCTTCTCACCAATGGAGTGATCTAAGGCAATTCCAAAAGACTCACGATGGAAAATGCTATCCACATCCAGAGAAAGAACTATGGCATCTGAATGTAGATTGAAGCATACCATTTTCTCTCTCTCTCTTTTTTTTTTATTTCTCTTGGTTTTTCCCTTTTGTTCCAATTCTTCTTTCACAACATGACTAATGTGAAAATATGCTTAATACAATTGTACATGTAAACCTATATTAGATGGCATACCATCTTGGGAAGGGGGGAGGAAAGGGGGAAATTTTAGAATTCAAAACTCCATAAAAGTAAATGTTGAAATCTAAAAATAAACAAATAAATTTTTAAAATGTATTTTAAATTTTTAATTGATTTATTTAAAATTTATTTTTAAAATTAAAAAATAAAAGAATTGGAAGGCAAAATGGTATAGAGACTTGATTGACTTGAAGTTGGGAAGACCTGGGTTTGGATCCTGCTTCAGATACTGGCTGTGTGACACTGAGCAAGTCATTTGATGTCTTCTGAAAAAATATTAGCACCTACCCACACTTGTTTGTTGGTACAAATGAAGTGATACACGTAAAGTTTTATACTCCTTAAAAGGAAATATGGATATGAGCCACTACCAAGGATATAAGCTGAAGGGACTATCTCTGTTTTGCATTTTTATCCCATTACTCAAATAGTCAACACTGTAAGAGGGGTTATTATGGCATCTTGTTTTGCTCCCACAAAAGTTGTTGGAAGACAATCAATAGTTGGAAGCTCTCTTACCTTATTTTACTATGACAATGGCCAGAGGGAACTACAAAGGGGGTGTGACAAACAGCAAATCTTAGAGGTCAGGCCAGTCAAAAGTATCCTCACAACCACACCTATGTAATCTGCATATAATCTGCATATAAAGAGGGAATGTAGGGAAATAAAGTGAAGAATATGAAGAATTTGACTAACTCTAACTCTACCAGGAAGGACAGAACTGTAGAACTTCACTGTTGCTTCTGTAGCAGTATGGGTGTGTTCCCAGTGAACACCATACGCCTGGAAGTGTAATAAATGCCTTTCTCTGCACATTGTTTCTGAGTTCTTTCAGTGAGAAGGGGTTTGCCATTTTAAGGGGCATATGATGTGGATCTTTCTAAGGGCCCCTAGGGTAGGAGTGGACAGCAGAAGCTCATCCAGGCTAACTCCCTGACCCTGTCCTGTGATTTCCCACAAGTGTGTTTCTCACAACTCAAATTTATTAAGCCCTTACAATGTGCCAGGCAGTGTGCTAAGCACCAGGGATACAAATACAAGCAAAAAGAAATATAGTTCCTGCCCTCGAGGAGCTTACATTCTAATGCAGAAGATAATACATAAAAGGGGAAATAAAAGGAATTGGGAAGGTGAGGATATGGTGGCTAAATCAGAGAGTCCAGGATGGTTGGCGATCTTCCCCAAAATAGGGGTTTGGGGAAGAATTTACCAGTGGGAGAAGGGGCCCACAGTAGAAGAAACAGAAGGCAGCTGAAGCAAGTAAGGTGCCCAACACATTGTAGGCACTGTTGAGAATCAGAGGATATAGGGAAACCAAAAGAGGGAGTGAACCCATGGTATTTCCAAGGATTTGTGCTTTGATTTCAAGGCCTAGGGATGATGCCATTTCCTATATTGGACTAGCCTGAGACATGAAATTCTACCTCTAACAATTGCATCATTCTAAAAACTTTCCTTTATATCCTTTCAGAGTAACTGATCAAAGTATCTAAAACAGAATAAGACCCTTGGAGATTATTAATACCATAGCAAGTTCTCCCCCATCCCCCACCCCCATCAGAATGGGATAGGGCAGGTACCTAGGAGGGAGCAGGAAAGGGGATAAAGAAAAAGGAGATGGGGATAAGGAAAGAAAACCTCTTCCTTTCTGGGACCCTTAAAGGGCAAAGCAGAAAACCCATTTAGAGCTAATTTTTGGAAAGTTTTCTCAGGCTAACATCAAAAGTAGGGGCGTGTGAAATTACTCCCTACCCCACCCTCCCAAAAAATAAAATGAGAACTGTAATTCAGAAGGCAGTGGAGTTTGCAATATTAAGCTCACCTGGGAAGGATGAGACTGGTTGAGAGGGTTTCTTCCTTGTTTTATCTTGGAGGACCATAGGGCTCAGTAGGGACTTGGGTGTTGTGCCACATAAATTCTATGTGGACTGAATGAAAGAATGTTTATCCAAACCACTTCTGGTCCCTTCAGGTCCTAGGACAACAAGAGGACAGGGTCAGCCCTAGGCAAAGTCTGTCCTTGGCACCATCCCATCTCCACTTCTGAACCCTTTCCCACCATTCAGGGTCCCTCCCTCCAGGTCCTGGATGTGCCTTCTTGACGCCTTCAGAGCCTTCCAGTCATGGAGGAAATATAAAACCTAATGGGAATGTTCTCATTAAGATCCCCATTTTAAAAGGCAGAGTGACTTTTAGTGTTTCATTGCCTCTTAAAATGGTGAACACCTTATTGTATTTTCCAAATCCTTTGCTCTAGGGTTCAGAATCCTCATCTATAAAATGGTGGTGATCCCTGAAGTCCCTTCCAACTTTAAAATTCTATTTTTCTAATGAGCTAAATAAAACATCTTATAGGCCTTTGATTTTATAGAGCACTGCGCATGAAATAGAACACCTGAGTTCAAATCTAGCCTCACACACTGAGCAAGTCATTTAACCTCTGCCTGAGTCAGTTTCCTCAATAATAGTGTTGATCTGGCAGAGCTGTTATGAGAATCAAATGAGAAAATATTTATAAAAACACTTAGCACAGTGCCTAACACATTGTAGGCACTATATAAATGCTAATTCCCTTCCTTCCTCTCTCCTAGAGTGGGAATGACCAAACCACAGAGGGTATGGAAGTTAAAAGCATGGTTGGTACACATGTGAGGACCCTATCTGAATTGTTCCCTAAAAACTTTTGGAAAACATTTGCAAAATAAGCACATTTTCTTGGGCATTCGTGGAATTACAGAATCTTAGAGTGAGTAGGTGCCTTATGCTGGAGTATCTTTGACAAGTGGTCATTCAGTTTCAATTCAAAATGCATTTATTAAGTGCCTTCTATGTGCTGGATGCTGTGCTAGGTGAGTGGCAGTATAGCTAGGTGGTCCAGTGGATAGTATGCTGGGCCTGAAATCAGGAAGACAGGTTCAAATCAGACACATACTAGCTGCATGACCCTGGTTATGTAACTATACTTCTTATTACCTCAGTTTCCTCAACAGTAAAACAGTGCCTGACAAATAGTAGGTACTTAATAAATGATTCCTTCCTTCCAACAAAGACAACAATGCAAAATGGTCCCCTTCTTCCTGAATGCTTCCTGTGACGGGAATCTTATTCATATTAATAGAGTGGTTTCTTGACAACAACCCTATAAAGTAGGTAGGATAGGAAGAGGGATAGAGGTTGAACTGTGATGGCATTGATAGAGGCAACCGCAGGATGAAGAAACTGCCTCTACCAATGGGAATGGAGATCAATACCTTTTCTGCAACTTAGAGTCTTGGAAAGTTGACTAATACTTTGGCCAGTGCAGTTGGTGGGCTAGTGAGTGGTGAGAATAACGAGACGGGTGGAATCAATAGTCTGTTTATTACAGAACCATTTCATACAGAGCCAAAGATGTAAGGGGCTCACAGAGTTTATATGCCCCCCCAAGAGAATGTATACACCCCAAAAGAATGCAGACAATGTAGGAAGATCCTCCCTCTGGGTGACCCAAAGGAATGCAGACAATGTAGAAGGATCCTCCCTTAATCTTGTTTACTATTTACCCTTGTTTAAGGTTAGTTATTTATTAGGGTAATATCCTAGGACCCTAAACAAAAAAAGATTACATGCCCTCTTGCTTATCTGCCCTGTAACCTTGCAGGTAACTTTATAGGGCAGGGGAATATACCTTTAGTGAGGTCAAGGGACCCCAAAAAGTTCTCCATATATACATCCTCCTACTTGTCTGCCCTCTAATATTTCAGGTAATAATATACGGGAGGGGAGCATTTCATTAGCAAAGCCAGGGGGACTTCTGAAAGTTCTCTAGACTAATAATATAAGTACAAGTAATATCACCCCCATTTTACAGTTGAAAAAGCCAAGACTCTAAAAGATTAAGTACTTGCCCATCATCACAGAGAAAGTATTTGAGATTGGATTTGAACTCAGGTCTCCTAGCTCCAGGCCAATGTTCTGTCCACTATGTCATGCTGCCTTCCAAAGCATCCTAAAGTCAAATTAGCTGCTTTGGCTGCCATGTTACATTGTTGAGTAATATTGAGCTTTTGATTCACCAACCACCCCCCCACCCCAGCCCTTTACCTCCCCTCCCAGTCTTTTTTCACACAAATTATTGCCTGGCCACATTTTCCCATCTTGTATTTATGACATTTTTAAAAACTTGAATGCAGCATTTTACATTTCTCCCTATTAAATTTCGTATTATAAGATTCCAGCTATTTTCTAGCCAGTTGGAATTTTTTTCAGATCCCAATTCTGTCATGCAACATATTAGCTCTCTTGGGTGGGAGGATGGACTAAAACACCTCTAAAGCCTCTTCCAACTCAGATTCTATGAGTCATTCCAGCTCTTGCTCCCGGCTTCTTGTCATCTGCATAGCTAATGAGCGTGCTCTTAGAGGTGAACCTGACTCAAGCTTGTCTTCTTACAGTTAGTTCAGGTTCAATGTTGAAATCCAATGAAGTATTTGTAGGACAGGTTGATGAACAACCAAACAAAAATGAAAAAAATGAGGCTCCCTTAGTCCTAACATAGAAAGGATATTTGACAAGGATATAGTGGCACTTACCTCAGTAGATGTTTCTCCTCTTCCCAATCTCCACATGAAAATCATCTGGTTTTCTGTGGTGACTCAGGCAGTCTTAGAACATCTGTGGGTGGGCCTTTTTATGCCCTTAGATAACCAGGAAGTCATAGCCAGAATCTACCAGAAGCTTCTGAGAAGGGAAAGCTGAGCCTTGGCCAATCAAGTCCTGGGGATAGCCTTGTCACCTTTTACCCCAACCTATGTTTCAGGGGAAGGGGAAAAACCTGGTCAATCAAATATGCCATCTATGATACCACTGAATTCACCAGTAAAAATGCTGAACAGAGCAAGGTCAGGCATACAGTCCCATTGTCCAGCAAGACAACATTTGGCAGAATGATGTTCATATGAGATATTTTATTTCAAATTGATGAGGAAAACTAGTTTCAGATATCCTCTGTGAATCCTAAGTTGGGCTTAGTCTGTCGTGCAGGATAGGAGGTAACTAGGTGGCACAGTGGTTACAGTGCTGGGCCTGGAGGCAGAAGGACTTGAGCTCAAATTCTGCCTCAGATACTTAACTAGCTGTATGACCATAGACCAAGTCACTAAGGCTCCCTGTCTTAGTTTCCTAAACTGTAAAATGGGGATAATAATAGTACCTATCTCCCAGGGTTGTTGTGAGGATCAAATGAGAAAATATTTGCACATACTAGGAACTTAAATGTTAATTTCCTTCCATCTTTCCACTTCTGCCTGTAAGAATCCTGCCATCCTTCAGAGCCCAACTTAAATGCTATCCCTTTCCTGAAGCCTCTTCAGACCACCCCTGGGTTGAACAATCTCTCCATTTTCTCAACTGTCATTACAATTCGTTGTATCTTTCTTATATACATATATATTATGCTTTCAATATAAGCTCCTTATTTAACACGTTCGTAGCTTGGAAAGCACTTAATAAATGCACATTGAACTTGTTTGGATGAGAAGGGATTAATTTATTCAAATGATCCATTAACAAGTCACTCTGCTAAGAGTTACACCCTGGGGAAATGGGATCAGTTTTAGTGAAGGTTGGAAAGGGTGTGACTTGGACTGGTGAAGGGTGAAGAAGAGGGCCCCTGGGCTTCCAAAAAGCAATGTTACAAGGAGTCCAGTCACCTGGAGGGGAGTGTTAGAAAAGCAGGTTGTTGTTTGTTGAGTAATTTTTCAGTTGTGTCTGACTCTTCATAACCCCATTTGGGGTTTTCTTGGCAAAGATACTGGAGTGGTTTGCCATTTCCTTCTCAAGTTTATTTTACAGATGAGAAAACTGAGGCAAACAAGATCAGGTGACTTGCCCAGAGTCACACAGCTAGTAAGTGTCTGAGGCTCAAGAAGATGACTCTCCCTGACTCTAGATGCAGCACTCTATCTACTATGCCACCTAGCTACAAAGAAAGGCAGGCAGGGATTGCCAAAGACAAACTTCAGTTCAACCCCCTCCACTTAGGAAGATGTGACCTTGAACAAGTCCCTTAACTTGTCAATATCTCCTTTTCTTCATCTTAAAATGAGGGGAGATTGAACTAGGTGATCTCCAATGTCCTTCTCACTCCAAACCCTATAATCCCACCTCACAATTTTGTCTTCATCCCTGCTGATAGACTTTGGTCTCTATTTTATTGGCAGTTTTGATGGCTGCTCTTCTGGGGGAAAGAGAACCAAAAGTTTTTGTTTAGACTAGGACTGAGTCATCAGAATGGAGAGTCCAGTATTCTCTCCATCCTCCACACAGCTAACAAAGTAATTTCCCTAAAACATGGGTCAGATTCTTCTATTGAAGAACTTTAAATAATTCCCTAATGCCACAGACTCTTCGGTTTGGCGTTCAAAGTCCTCACAATATGGCTCCAGACTATATTACCAGACTTAGTGCACATTAGTCCCCTTTATACACAATCTCTGTTCCAGCTAAAGTGCCTTAATTGCTCTTCCTGATACTCAATATTCCATTTACCACCTCCAGACTTTTGTATTCCATGCCTGGATTGCACTATCTCCTGGCCTCCAACTCTTAGAATACAGATGACGCAACTAAACTGCAGAACGTTAAGTGATTTGCCCAAAACTACAGCTAATGAACACTGGAGCAAAGATTTGAACTTAAGTCTTTTCCATCCCTGAAGTTGGATTCAGTGGGTCTGGGGGAAGGGAATGAACCCCTGTAGGCAGACAGACAACTAAGCTACCATCCATGTTAGGCATATGGAAAGAAGGCAACCTCGTTATTCTTCTAAAAGTAGATTTTTATTTATCTCTTTTATTTTTATATCACTTAGCTCTCCCCCGTATGCATCTCCCTTTCCCCTCCCAGAGAATCATCCCTTATAACAAAACAATTTTTAAAAAGAAAAGAGGAAGTGGAAAAAGGGGAGGGAGGGGGGCAGAATCGGTAAAAACTAACATCATTGAAAAAACAATCCAGTGTTTCGGGCAATGTTCCAAAGTCATGGACTTCGACCTCTGCAAAGGAGTTGAGGAGATGCCTTCTCATATCTCATCTTTCAAGCCAAACTTGGATTTTATAATTTCCCAACATTCAGTTTCAATTGTTTCTTGATTGTTGTTCTTTCCATTTACATTGTTGCAGTCATTGCATGTATCATTTTTCCTAGTTCTGCTTTTACTTCACTTTGTATCAGTTCATGGAAGTCTTCTCAAGTGTCTGTCTCTCTATTCATCATGCTCATTGTTTCTTACAGCTCAGTAATATTCCATTACATTCATGCATCATTCATACTTTGGTTAGCCATCCCTGATCAACAGGCATTTACCTTGTTTCCAGTTCTTTGCCATTACAAAAAGTGTTGCTCTAAGTGTTGGTTTCAATGATGGCTTTCTTTTTGCTTATGACCTCCTTATGGTGTATGCCAAACAGTCTTCCTTTGGCTTTTAAAAAAAGGACAAATTCCTTTCCTTTCACATCCCTTTAGCAAGGATCCAGAACCAAGGAACTGTGTGGAAGAGCATTTGGGGAGAGGGGGTCATTCTCTCATTGGCAGCATTTGCTCCCCAGCTCTGAGCTCAGAAGGCAGCCACCCCACAAAGCAGAATTATCTGTTTGTTCCCTGCTGTCTGCCAGCTGTTGGACAGGAATGAAACAGCCATCTGAGGCAGTGATGAAACATTTTTTAAAGGGGGAATGCAGCTGAAGGATTGAAGAGCAGAATGTGACCCCCACATTTTTCAGGCTTAGGTTAGAGTTGCTCTTCTGTGTTTGTGGATTCCCTTTTACTCTTCTGGTATAAATGTCAAATTATGAAATTAATGGTTGCCAAGTGAACAGGTCAGCCCAGTCCACGTCTGAACCTTAAAGGCATTTGTAAAAGCACCAGACAGGCCACTGATGAGAAAAGCAACAGGCCTTTATTATGGGTATGTTTTACCTCACTCAAGGGAAGGAAAGCTTGAGATTTAGAGGATACCACAGATGGAAACATAGAAAGAAGGTAGGCGAAATCGACAAGGAATGGTACAATTAATTTTCAGGCTATGGCAGGAAGAAGAAGGTGTTTTGATGAGGGTCCCTATACTGAAACTACTCCTTAATACACCCAGATTCAGCTCTCCAGTTCCTCCTCTGGATCAGTGTGAAATATAGTTGGAGTTCCATCTCCTGCACCAGGGTAGCAACTGATCTTCCACATTAGACCTGCAAACCAACAGCACTCCCACACCCCATAAGGCCATTCCATATATTTTGCCTGACAGGTCACATGCTAGAACACCCCAGGACAGGTCATTTTTTTTTTTTTTTGCCTTTTGGAGGGCAATTAAGGTTAAGTGACTTGCCCAAGGTCACACAGCTAGTAAGTGTGTTAAGTGTCTGAGGCCATATTTGAACTCAGATCCTCCTAACTCCAGGGCCAGTGCTCTATTCCCTGTGCCACCTAGGTCACTTCTTGAAATGAAGGAAGTCCAAAGTCACACAAAGAAAGGTAGGGACTTGTATGTGCTGTCATAGGCAGAGAAATGTCTGTAGGGATTCATGGGAGATGGAAAGTTCTAGGATAGAAGTTTTAAGCATTGCCAGACAGAAGAGACCCAGTCTAGAGCCTAGAGAGTCTGTTACAAGAAAGACTAGGCCTCCAAATTTAGAGGATTTTTTTTTCAGACTACAACACAGGTGAAAACCAAGGCAGAGATTGGGGTGGGAGGAAGAAAGAAAGATGGGGGAGAGAGGAAGGAGATGGACTTATTTAGGTGATGTTCTCAGGTATTTCAAAAAGGAAAACTCCTCCACAAGTTGCCCTGAGGGAGAGGTGGTGGGAAGTCTAAGTTTAAAAAAGAATAGAGTAATATTATATTGTTCTGTATCATTGAGAAATAAGGAATTCTGGATGAGTATATGTTACAGACCAGAGATAAGCTTTAAAAAATTTTTTAAACTTTTTTCATGGAAGTTTTTCTAAAATATATTGCACACTTCCTTGCCTTAGTAAACAGAATATATTAAACATAGTTTAAGCTTGATGACTTGGGTTTATCATCGTGAACATCAGTTACATCACTGAGCTGTTTATATGTGTCCTCAGGCATATGGAATTGTTTGCCCTCATAGCAAAGGCTCCTGACTTCTGGGCCTTTCTGTTTGGTAAGTATTGTCTGGTACCTGCTGTTGGCTGTCACATTTCCTGAGGCCTTTGAGCAGAACTATCCACTCTTCTTCATTTGCAATCTTCTGTCTCATCTGGAAATAAGGTCAATACAATCTAGAAAAAAAGAAAAACTAGACCAGATAACCAATTCAATATACAGTCAGGAAACAAATATTAAGCACTTTCTGTGTACAAAGCATCATGCTAGGTGCTGAAGGAGATACAGCACAAAATTTAAATAAGACACAGTCCCTGACCTCAGAAGGAATATAGTCTCAGCAGCCTTGATTTTCTGCATATCTTTACTATCCTCTTATAAGACCAAGGGTTTTATGATGATTTTTTCTCACTATTCAGAAACTTATGGGGGAGGAGGTAGTGGTAGAAAGAAGCTTCAGGGTTCATATCTGTGATCCTATAGGATTAAGGTTTCTGGGAGTCAATTGCCATATAACCAATCAATCAATTGTAACAATGATTCCACCCCACCCCCATAGCCAAAGGCCTGGTATGTTGTAGTTCCCCTCTCCCCCTGGGTTCTCTGGTACCCTTAAGAGGGTTTCTCTGCTGATGGATCCAGCTCCCACCAATGATGTTCCTAAAATGTAGAAGGTTGGTTCCTTATACTTGAGTTCTATGTAACTAGTAACAGAGTAGCTTTTACAAAGGAATATTGACTTCAAAAGCATAATAACAAATATATATACTCCTCCAAAGTGTGGGGTTTAATTCCCTCACCTCCATGAGGAGGAGAGGGGATTAAGTGTAAAACTGTGCTCAGTTTCTATAGAGCACAGTCCCAAGTTCCAAGTCTGAAGCTCCCTTTGGACTTAAGTTCCAGGAACCCTGGCTTTTCTGGGCTTCCCTGACAGCCTGCCAGGCCGCAACATCCCAGATACAATCCTGGCTGCAAGGTCACCATGGCTCAGACTCGAGGTCCAATGGGAATCACCCCTGGGACCTGCAACTGGGAAGAACAAATGACAGAGAACAGAAAAAACTACCCCCAGGCCAAGAGAAACTTCGGAGTCACCACCAGTTTAGTTCATGGTGCTTGTAATGCAGATGAACTATGATCTTCACCCTTTGAATGCAGCAGCAAAGGGGAGGTAGGAAAAAGGAGAAGGGAAAGGAAGGAGAGGGGAGGGGAGGGGGGGAGAGGAGGGGAGGAGAGAAGGGAAGGGAGAAGAGACAAAGGAAGGGAGGAAGGAAGGAAGAAGGGAGGAATGGAGTGAAAGAGAGAAAGACAAGAAGGAAGGAAGGAAGGAAAGAAGGAAAAAAAGGAAGGAAGAAAATAATCTAGGAATTTATATTCTAGTTGAAGTAGCTAAGTGGTGCAGTGGATAGAACACTGAACCTGGAGTCTGGAATATCAATGTCCAAATCCTACCTCAGACACTAGTTTTGTGACCCTAGTCAAGTCCCTTAACTTTTTTTTTTAACCCATTTCTTTATTTGTAATGTAGAGAAAATAATAGGACCTACCTCCCAGGGTTTTGGTGAGGACCAAATGAGATAATATTTATAAAGTCCTCTGCCAGCCTTAAAACATTATATAAATGCTATTTTTATTATTATTTGGGGAGACAGCTTGCCCATAGCTAAATATACACAAAATAAATGAAAGGCAGTTAGGGAGAGAGGACACTAAGCAATTGAGAGTATGAAGAAACATTTCCCGTTGAAAGTGGTGCTCGAACTCTGACTTTCAGAAAGAGAGGAATTCTAGGAGATGGAGGTGAGGAGGGAGTCCATTCCAGACAGGAGGCATGGCCTTGTTCAAAGGCACAGGGACAGGAGATTGAATATCATGTATGAGGAAAAGCATAGTAGTCCAGTTTGGCTAGAGCCCCGAGTGTGTGAGAAGTAATGTGAAATCGGTCTGGATATAACAGGATGTCCTTTGGAAAAAGAGTGCCTTTTGATATCTTGAGTATGGAAATGTTTTGATTATTAACTTGCCTGAGGAGACCAAGTTGTATTTCATGTTTTCTTTGGCAGGCTTTCTCTGCCCTGAAGGGAAGGCCGAGGAAATCAAGTGAAGACAAAGCATCATAAGGCAAGGTGTATTTTCAGTAGGGAAAAGGAAACTGAGAGAAACAGGGAACTTTAGACCCCAAACATGGAGGCCTGGAGTCTATCCCTTTCTTAAAAAACAAAACAAAAAACCCCAGAACAGTTCCTGAGATGTTGAATCCCTGAGAGAGGCTCTGTTGAACACACTGGGATCAGAGGTGGTAAATTCCTTGTCCTTCTTCTCCAGGAAGGATTGGGGCTGTACCAGCACCAAAACAGAACCTCAGCTTCCAAAGGCCAATGTGGTTTTCTGGTGGCCACAAGTTGGCTCCATGGATGGCTGTGACTCAAGCACGGGAGAGGCAACTTTCGCTGTGACGGAAGCAAGAATTAATGGCTCCTTCCAAGAACAGATGAGCCTGATGATTTTTAGGCTAAAATTAACTTTTAAACATGCTCATCCTCCTCTCCTCCCCCTTTGGAATTTTTTTCTTTAAAAAAAGAAAAAGAAATAAACAAGGGAACAAAAAAATACCCCCTCATTTATGTCATTGTTTTTCTGTTTGCTTTGCTTTTGAATGTAACTGAGGAAGAGAAAATATCATGCAAAGCCTGCTCCAGATTAGCAGTAAGAAACCTAAGCATGCAGAGGCACCCCTTACCTCTGCTCACAGGAGCTCTCCGGACACCACCCCTACAACAGCTGACGGAATGCATTCATCTTAACTCGCTAATTGCCTTCACCCAATTGAAGTTAGCTCTCAGTTATTTTAAACACAGTGAACAGAACGTTTGATCTTGCAGTAAGGGTATCCCTGCCCATATTGTTTTGCTTTCCTCTTCGAGGGTCAGGTTGCCTCTGTCAGTAACAAGGGCTCAGGTCTCCTCGGGCCCCAAATTACACTTCCTTGTTGAATAGAAAATACCACCATTTCTTTGAGATTTTTATTCCACATGACTCCTCTAATGCCTCAAATGAGGCTGAGAAGCTCTTGGAAAAGAAAAGCTTCCCCTTCCATCTGGCTTAGTAAACAAAGAAGAATAAAAACAACTTCAAGGTCTCAAGGAGCAAATCTTTGGCTTGGTGTAGTATCAGCAATGGGGTCTGTGGACTGTAGGACTGTTTGTTGGTCTAGAGTGGGAACGGACTTCAGAGGTCATCCAGTATAGCCCCTCATTTCACACATAAGGGAAGTGAGATCTAGGGCATTTTAGGGATTTGCCCAAGGTCACATAGGTAATGAGAGGGGACAGTTAGATTGCACAGTGGCTAGAGTGCAGGACCAGGAGTCAGGAAGACCTGAGTTCAAATTGGTCTTTAGATCATTACTAGTGCGTAACACTGGGCAAATCACTAACACTGCCTCAGTTTCCTCATCTGGAAAATGAAAAGGAAATGGCAAACCACTCCAATATCTTTGCCAAGAAAACCCCAAGTGAGGTCACAAAGAGTTGGACACAACTGAATAACCAGAGCTAGATGAAAGCTGGGGATCTGTCCCTTCTAACAGAGAGGTGAAAGAAAGGCTCAGGGTGCAGGATAAGACATACCTCTTTAGACAGGGCTGATGTAGAAATTTATTTTGCTTGACTATTCGTGTTTTTCCACAAGAGTTTTCTTTCTCTCTTTTTTTCCTGTGGGGATGGGGAGGAGAGAAGGAGGGGAGAGGTGTTGGGGTAGGGGGAGACTAGGGATGGGGTTGCCAAAAGAAAAAGAGAAACAAAAGAAAGAGGGTCATTGAAGCATTTTTAGATGCAGAAAGTAGAAGGAAAACCAGAAGGAATCACAGACCAACAGGACAGCTTTGAAAGTTACATGTTGTAATTATTATATATTTTCCAAGAAAGTAAGCTGTATGTAATAGAAATTTGCAATTTCATATGCTATCTTTTTTTATACTGCCATGCATGTGGAAATCTTCATTTCATTAGGTATTTGTTAAGTTCTGAATTTATAGAAATAAAATAATGACAACAACAGAACATTGGGGATCTGAAGTGGGGCCTTTGCATTTATTTCACTGACAGGCAGAAAAGTGTCCTGTCATCCTGACAAGCTGTAGCAAAACTCAATATCCCACCCTCCACCCCCACCCCCAACAATATGCTACAGCTGGTCTTATCCTCTGTTCTCTTGTAGACAAAGGTCTAAATGTAACTGAAGGTTGGGGCTATGCTAATGTTTATTTTGCTGAGTAAGAATGGATTAAAAGAAAAAATTTTGAGGAAAGACAAAAGAGGGGTAAAGTAAACAAAGTAGTTTAGTAAACAAGGTGGCACAATGGATAGAGCACCAGGCCTGGAGTTCAAATGTGACCTCAGACACTTAACTACCTGTGTGATCCTGGGCAAGTCGATTAACACTGATTGCCAAGGAGAAGGAAGGAAGGAAGGAAGGAAGGAAGGAAGGAAGGAAGGAAGGAAGGAAGGAAGGAAGGAAGGAAGGAAGGAAGGAAGGAAGGAAAACAGTAGGAAATTAACCTGGCATAGTGAATAGAGTGCCAGCCTTGCAGTTCAGGAAGACCTGGGTTCATGTTCTGCCGGTGACAAGTATAGGCTATGCAATCCTCCACAAGTTACTTTACCTTTCCACTGGCTCAGGGTAACCTCCTAATCTTGAAGGCTGAAGAACTGAAGCCACATTTATTGGTAAATGGAGATTCTTCACCAGAGTTCCTTATGCCAGTGAAATCACAGAAAATAGCAGGAAGCTTGAATGTGTGGGCTAAGGTCACAAGATGTGGAGTTGGAGTTGAAAAGGAGAGTAGGGATAATCTGTTTCAACTTCTTGCTTTGCAGATGAGGAAATGGAGGCCCAGAGAGGTTGGATCACTTACCCAAGTTCATACAAAGAATAAGTGGGAAAGGCAGGAGCTAAAATGTCATCTTCTAGAAGAAGCCTTTCCTGGTCCTTGTCAATGCTAGTACCTTCCCTCTGAGGTTACTATTCATTTATCTTGTCTCCATCTTATTTGTTTCCATGTTGTTCCCTCAGTAGGATGGGAGCACAGTGCCAGGCTTGTTGACTTACCTTAACTTGATCATACTTGAACCCATAGCCTCTGATTTCAAATCTAACATTCTTTCCATCATATCATGCTTTCTCTTAAACTTAGCTAACTGGATGAGAAAAGGAAGGAGAAACTAGAAAAAGAAGACAGAGAACTCAGTGAATGAGTCAATGAAAGCTGAAGGGCAGCTCAGAGGAACAACCATTTTAAAGAAGACTTTAAAGCAGCGGACAGCTATAGAAGAGTATTTGTCCAGACAGACAGAAAGAGAAAAAGGAAACGAGATTCCTTTCATGTCTGGGTTGAACTAGATGGGGTGGGGAGGTCCCCTACAACTCTCAAATTCTGTGATTCTATGGTCCCAACACTTAGTCCTTCCTTTTGAAACCCTGAGACCATTCTTTCTCTCTAGGCTGAAATTGTTCTTCCCTCAGTTATTCCAAACCTGACTTATGTTCTAACTTCCCCTGGATTCTGGACAGTCCTTAGAAGTGTAGAGAGGAGAAAGTCTTCCCAAGGGCAGAAACACAGAAAATAACCAGCTTCTCTGTTACAGGGGATGACTCTTGAGAAGGCAGAATATAGAAGAAAATGTATGTGTTGCAAAACAAAAGATATAAATAACAATTTAGAAAGGAAGGAAGGAAAGAAGAAAGGAAGGAAGGAAGGAAGGAAGGAAGGAAGGAAGGAAGGAAGGAAGGAAGGAAGGAAGGAAGGAAGGAAGGAAGAAAGGAAGGAAGGAAGGAAAGGAAAAAGAAAGAGAGGGAAGGAGGAAGGGAGAAAAGGAGGAAAAAAGAAAGGAGGAAAGAAAGGGTTAGCAACAAGGAAATCTCAGAAATCATTAATTGCCTGGAGGCTACTCAGAACTTCTATCATAAAACCAGATACCCCCTTATTTTTTACCACCTTCTTTTCCCCTTTTCTTGCCTTTGGGATCTCATAGCCTTGATCCTAAAGCCCTAGTCCAAGGTGTCAGGGGGAATGTCTTTTTTTGCATTTTTTTTTGGAGGGCAATTGGGGTTAAGTAACTTGCCCAAGGTCACACGGCTAGGTTTTTGTTTGTGTGTGCGTTAAGTGTCTGAGGCCGGATCCCAACTCAGGTCCTTCTGACTCCAGGGCCGACGCTCTACTCACTGCGCCACCTAGCCGCCCAGGGAATGTCTTCTGATACCATTATTTTTTAAATATCATGCAGAATATGAGCTGTAATAATAAAAAAAGATTTTAAAACCAGTTTTCCAAAACAAAATAATCCAATCTCCCCTGTCTCTCATTGTTGGAGGCATAAGATGTGACTATTATACCTTCAGATGTGAGGATGTGATTCCAAAAAAAAAAAGTAGCGCTCACATGTTGAGGAGGTTTGGCAGATGCTAAACCCTTGTGTTTGATGAGGTGAACTATGCTTAATTCAGACAGGGAGCACTGAAGGTGCAAATCTTCACAAAAGGAAACTCCATCAAGGTCACTGGGCTGCCAGGATATGTCATTTTTATTACATAGTGTTTTCAGGTTTTACTTAGTCTGCCTGAGACCAAGATGTAATAATAGCCTCATCTGGAACTTATATAACCCTTTAAAATTTGCAAAGCATTCCACATATATTATCTCATTTGAGCTTCTCACAATCACTCTGGGAGGCAGGTGGTACAGTAAATCGAGCACAGGGACTTGGAGTTAGCAAGACATGAGTTCAAATCGGAATTCAGATACTTAGGAGCTGTGGAACCATAGGAACATGATACACAACCTCTCTAGACCTCAGTTTCCTCATCTGCAAAATGGGAATAACAATAGAATTTACAGGATTATTGTGAGGATTAAATGACTTAATTTATATAAATCTCTCTACAATCCTTAAAGCGCTATGTAAATAAGAATAATTGATAGTCCTTCCCTTCCTGGGTGGTCCGGAGGATCAAATTGGTTAACATATTAAAGTGCTTTGCAAACCTATAAAAGCATAACAAAAATGCTATCTGTCATTATCATTTAATGATGCTGTTATTATCCCCATTTTAAAAATAAGGAAATCGAGACTAAAATAATAAACAATTTGCCCACATTCGGTTGTTGCTTATTAATGTTTCTTCTCTGCATGAAGAAACTTATTTATTTAAAATTGACAAGAGGTAGTATGATACAGTGGAAAGATCGCTGCCTGTATAGTCAGAGGACCTAGGTTCTGGAACTTAGTACATTTGTGATATTGAGCAAGTCACTTAACCCCACCAAGCTCAGTTTTCTTTTTTCCTTTCTTTCTTTCTTTCTTTCTTTCTTTCTTTCTTTCTTTCTTTCTTTCTTTCTTTCTTTCTTTCTTCCTTGAGGCAATTGGAATTGGAATTAAATCACTTGCCCAGGGTCACATAGTTGGTGAGTGTCTGAGGCTGGATTTGAACTCAGGTACACCTGCCTCTGGGGCCTGTGTTCTATCCATCTTATGATCTAGCTTTCCCTCATTTTCTTAATTTTAAAATAAAAGAATTACACTCCATAGTCCTCCAAGGTTCATTCCGGCTATAGATTATGATCCTATGAAAAAACAAGTGAGCCATTAGCCATGGACCCCTCTCTCCATTTGTAACTTCCTCTTACCCTGTGAGCAACTGTGGCCTTGCAGAGATCTAAGATACATTGGCTCCAAACAGTGCAAAGAGAGGGATTCTGGCCCACAGTTAGGGCTATTAGCAGTAGAAGGAGAAGACAGACCAAAGAAACACTCTCCCCTGCACAGAATATGCTCAGAGTCTGTTTCCACTCTGGGAAAGCAGCTGGACTTTTTATGAGAACAACTTCAAGGTTATGGCTGGCCAAAGCATTGAATGTCTCCCACAGGAGAGGCTGACTGGCAATCACCCTGACCAAGATAACCCCTTAAATTCAATGAGTATCCCCAGCGGGCAGCAAAGAAATCGGTAAAACTTGTGCAATTCTATATCCTCACATTCCTTAAAAATCCCTCATCTGAACATGAATTTAGGGCTCTCAAGACCAAAATGGCATGAACTGGGTCTGAAGAATTTCCTTGAGAATTGCTGGGTGCTTACTTTGAACCACCCTCATGAGACCAAGTTCCCTGTGATCTTCTGAAGTCTCAACTACCTGGTTACAGTGAAGAGCATCATTTACCCAAAACACTGGTGATATGGAAAAAGTGACTTGGGCCACTGATTTTATTGCTATGGGGAGCTTCCTCCACCAGTGCAGGTCAACACTTTCCCTAAAATTCATAGTCTCAGAGAGTCTAAAGAAGTTCAGTGACATGTCTTGGATCATACAGCTAGTATATGTCAGAAGAAGGACTTGAACTCACATCTTCTTGAATCCAAGTCAGCTCTTTATTAAGATTGCCTATCAATTTTTTTTTTTAAATTTTTGGAGGGGGGAAGGTAAGGCAATTGGGGTTAAGTGACTTGCCCAAGGTCACACAGCCAGTAAGTGTGTCAAGTGTCTGAGGCCCTATCCATTTTTTTTAAAGATCTGAAAATTAATTTAGAGGCTATTTAGTCTACACACACACACACACACACACACACACACACACACACACATACAGACACACACATTCCATTTTACAGATGAGGAAACTAAGGCCCTGTTGGGTTATAGGTTAAATGACTTTGCCCAAAGTCACAAAGCTTGTGTTGGTGGTAGGACATAGCTTATAAGGGGTACAGAAACTGTCCCAAACATTCAGGCAAAAACAAAGCTAACTGAAGTATAGGATTATAAAGCTAAAGCTGGGAGAGGCTTCTGTGGCCATCTAATCTAACCCCTTGTGTTAGAGAAAGGAAATGAGCCCAGAGATGCTCAGGGTGACTTGCTCAGGGTTACACAGTTAGTTCCATGTTGGGCTCCAGAATCATCAATAATGTTATATTAGTGAAAAGAGGCAGGAGTCCTCGGTCAAATCTTATCTCTGTGCTGTCGTGGGGAGGCCGTTTGCCTTGTCTGGTCTCCAGTTTCTTCATATAGGAAATGCAGATTTTAGTCTACGTGAAGTCTTCCTACAAGTTGTTCTTAAAGAGGATCATGACATCAGGAAGGTGATGTCATGACTTGCAAGTGAATTTGGATTTAAGTGAGGCAGGCAGGGCTGCACAAAGTCACCAGCCTCACTTTCTCCTCCTGAGCTGTCTGGGTACAGTGGCAAGATACACATTAGGACTACTAGAGATGGCCCAGGATGCAGTGGGAGACCTTGGCCTTTTAAAGTTAAGGTCTTTCCTAGGTCTCAGTTTAACTGAGGCAGCACCCAATTCAATGATTAACGCTAGGTAAGTCTTCTTATAAGCAGAACTCTACTGAAAGGCATTACTTGCCCCCAGTCCAAGTTACAGAAAACATAACCAGGGTAAGCAGCATGAAATATGCCCTTGAGTCAACTTTTTAAGACAAATTCAGTTAAGGATGAAAGGCAAGGAAGCAAAGCTGTTCCACCTGGCAGGGGATGGGGAGAGTTTCACTTGGGGTAGGGCAGTGAGGAAAAAGAAGCATGCCTAGTAGCTTTCAATTTTAATTCACCAGGCTTGCTAATGCTGCTAAGTTGAAATGCTTCTAAACTGCTGAAATAGTGTAAGTGCTGTTAGTACAAATGGCATCTAAATTTCAGTGCCCTGGACCAAAGCTCTGATCATCCTGCCCTAGTTACAGCTCTGCCCTTTAGCTCCAAAATTCAAGGACTCTAAGATGATAAGAGCTTTTAGTTCTCATAGCATTCTCTTTAGTGAGATGTGTTTAAGAATCTGGTCCATCTCCTTGTCTCCGGGAAGTTTTGCTTAGCTAGATAGCCTCCAGTGGTGAAGGAAGCACTGATCTTTCAATCAGAATGCTTTTTCTGGGTTGTTGGAGTCCTAGTTTACAAGCTGTGAGGCTGGGGCAAATCATTAACTTCTGTACTTCTGATCCCTTATCTGTCTACCAGGAATAATAATCCCTGCATACCTACTCCACAGGTTGTTATGAGGAAAGGGCTTACCTCAATATGCTATAATCATATGAGCTACTATTATTATGAGCAATTATTGCATAAAATTCAGTCACAGAATCTGTGTAATGTAGGGAAAGGAATATTTGACTTTGGGTCCAAAGATTAGGATTTGAATCCTGATTTCCCCACTTGGCTGCACAACTTTAAGGCGATTTACCTGAGGAAAATGAAACTCAAGTTTGGTTTTTTAATCTATAATATGAATCTGTGAATTAAAGAGTCTCAGCCTTGGCAGAAACTTCTGAGGTCACCCAGTTCAGGATAACTGAAACATGAATCAATCCTCTTTAAAGCACCCCAAACAACCTTCCAGCTCTAGTTCATGCAAATCCAGAGATGGCACATTAGCTACCTACAAAGGCGTCTCCTTGGCTCTTAAGTTTCCAGCATAACATCCATGTCTGTGGTTTTTATGTTCCTTTTACACTTGATTCCCAAACACTGGAAGTCTTATTTTCTCTGTGCTACCCTTGCCACATTTGTTCCTTGCACTTTGTATTTGGAGAATAATGGATAAAAAGGAGTTCCATAGACTGACATGCAGCCAGTTTGCCCACTGTACTAAGAGGATTCTGCATCTTTCGCGATATGGAAAGAGTCCAGCCAAAAGTACCAAGGATATTTCTGTGGCCAAATTAGGAGGGCCTGGACAACGACTGAACCTCTCACTTCTCTGTGTTTGTTTGTCCCTAAGTTTTCTCACCAGGGCAATTTGAATGTTCCCCTAAATAAAAAGTTCTAAATTCTTTTTTGTGGGGGGATCTAGGCCCTTTTGGCAATGTCATGAAGTCTGTGGAACCTTACTCAGGATAATGTTTTTAAAGGTATGTATAAAATGCACAGCATTACAAATGAAGCCAATTATATTGAAATACAACATTATTAAAATATTTTAATAAGTTACTATACACAGACTCTATGGGGGTCTATGGACCCTAGGTTGAGAACCCTACTCTAAATCTTCATGACTCGTGAAAATTCATAGATGCCTTCAGAGTAAAGTAAAATCTATAATTTAATTAAGAAGCTGAGCTAATGGCATTAGTCAAGAATAAGAGTTCTTTTTAGAATCACAAAATGTTTGAGATAAAAGGGATATCTATTAATGCATTGACTTTGTATTGTTATACATTAATATTATCATTGAAATCCAAACTAGTTGTACTAAATATTAGACTTCTTCCTCACATATATAGTCTTGGATAAGTAACTTCTCTCTGCCTCATTTCTCCCAATTATGATATATGGATAATACTTGTCTTCTGTACCAAAGACAAATTTCTGATTTAAGATTATTTAGTTAGGGGCGGAGCCAAGATGGCGGAGTAGAAACAGCATTTCCAATGTGCTCTGCCCCACACAAATTTCAAACAATGTGAAAGGGAGCTCCGAACAACTTCTGAAGCCACAGCACCCACAGAACAGCACAGAGAAGCTAACCTCCTGCTGAGGACAGCCCAGCAGCCCTGCAGGGAGCGACCAGCGCAGCGCTCTGAGAGCAGGCAGCACAGCTGGCTGGGAACCAACAGCACAGCCCGCAGAGCCGCAGGTCCACGGTTTTAGCCCCAGGGCGGCCAGACCTTCAGCCAGCTGGAGGGACCCCAGAACACCAGCAATTGTGGCGATTCCAGAATTATCAGCACAGATATGCCTAGGACAAAGTGAGAGGTTAGTGCCCTATGGACTTTGGGACCAGTATTTGGCAAACACGCAGCTTCCTCCCCTGTGGGCAAAAAGCTGCTGAAGAAACAGCTGCACAAAAGCCATTTTGCAGTGTCAGTAGTGGCTCTAGCTCCTGGTCTGCGAACTGTAGGAAGACCCAGCAATCAGTCTGGGGGTTAATCGCTTTTGCTTTAAACTGCCTGGATCTGGATTGTGGTCTGGGGGGGAAGTTTGGGGTGGGTATTCAATTTGCCAGAGTGGGTGGAGGCTTTACAGAGGCCACCCAACTGGTGGAAGTTGTGAAGACCCCACGTTTGGGCGGAAGCTCTCCTGTCTGGTGGCAGAGTCCTACTGTGGCAACAAGCCCAAAAATCAAATAATTAAGTGGCAATATGCCTGGGCAAACGAAAACTCATAATCTGGTGGAAATGAATGATGTAAACCAGAAGTTAATAAAGCCTTTATCTAATTAAAAAAAAATAAAGGGCAGAACTCTGAGGAAGAAAGACCCAAGTTCACACCCTCTTTTTGACCCATAAAAAAAAAAAGATTATTTAGTTAACAAGGTTGAGTGCTTCAAATGCAGATATTATACGACTACACAAAATTATTTCATTGAACTTTCAGCAATGAAGATTTCCTCATCCTTATCTCTAATTTTAAAAATGCATTTCATCGGGAGGAATTCCATGATGTAAATAAACAGGGCTTGTCAATAACCAAGAAGCATTTTTTTTTTTAAGCAATTGGGGTTAATAACTTGCTCAAGGTTACACAGCCAGTCATTATTTATGTGTGGGTGCTCATTTTCTGAGGCCGGATCCAATCTCGGGTCACCCCAACTCCGAGGCCGGCGCTCTTACTCACTGCGCCACCTAGCTGCCCCTCAAGAAGCATTTATTAAGTACTTGCTCTGTGCCAAGCACTGTGCTAAGTAACAAGAGTCAAACAGTCCCTGCTCTCAGGAAGCTTACATTCTAATGGGAGAGACAACATAGCAACTACCATATTATATTATTCACCTTTTAGCCTGAAGAAGGCCGCATCTAGTTCTTTAAAATGAGATGATTGCAGAGATCCAAATAGAAATGCTCCTTTAGGTTTGGTTTCATTAAAAATTAATCAATCACAGAGACTTAAAAATCCACTAGCATCATCATCCTTGGTCCCATAATTTAATATCTATTTGAACTATCTCAGCCTGCTCCTATAGGAATCATGTGTGTCTGTAATTTGAAGTTGCTGCCAGGGAAAGTCATAAATATTATGATCTCAGTTAAAATTCTGTCACAAAGAAAATTCAAAGATGTATTTTTTCAACTAGAGTTAAAAGGGTCTAAGTGTTTTTGCATCAAAAGCACAAGTAGTTTTGTTTGACTCTTCTTCCTCCTTTATTCTCGTCAGGTTTGATCTCAGAGAGCAGAACTTAGAGTATGTGGCAGAAGTTACTAAACCCCAGATTCAGACTTGATGTTAGGGAAAACTTCCTAATCATTAGAGCCGTCCAAAAGTGGGATAGACAGACTCTCTCTGAAGGGAATGGACTTCCCACCACTGGAGGGAAGGCTTAGAACAAAGCTTGGGTGATCTATGACTGGGTAGGTAACAGAGGTCATTCATGTTCAGGTAAGAACTGGTGCCCAGAAGGCTTTCCAACTTGAGATTCTGAAAAAATACAAAAGCAGTCAAATTGTTCTTCCATAACATAAATACTTTTTTTTTGCAAGGCAGCATATTTAGTTTAAGAAGCTGAGTGGCTCAGTAGATAGAGCACTGAGCCTGAAGTCAGGAAGACTCATCTTTGTGAGTTCAAATTTAGCCTCAGATAGTTCCTAGCTGTGTGACCCCGGGCAAGTCACTTAATCCTGTTTGCCTCAGTTTCTTCATCTGTAAAAGGAGCTGGAGGAGAAAATGGCAAACCACTGCAGTATCTTTGCTAAGAAAATCTCAAATGGGGTGAAGAGTTTGGCAGGACTGAAATGGTTCACCAACACCATGTTGTCATGTTGTAGTTTAGGGGATTCGTGTGTGTGTGTATGTGTGTGTGTGTGTGTGACAGAAAGTAAGAGAGAGAGAGATGGACTCCTTGGCAGTCTGGTAACACCCATAGACCCTTTCCCAGAATCATGTTTTTAAATGCACAAAATAAAATACATAGAGCTAAAAAGGAAGCCAATTCTATTGAGATACAGTTATCAAAATATGAAGAAACCTTGAATGTAGTGAAAAAAAACCACAATGGCTTTGGAGTCAGGGGACCTGGATTCAGGTACTGGCTCTGTCACTTACTGTCTGTATGATTTATTGTTCAGGTGTTTTAGTCATGTCCAAATCTTTGTGACTCTATTTTGGGGTTTTCTTGGCAGAGACACTAGAGTGGTTTGACATTTCCTTTCCTAGCTCATTTTACAGATGAGGAAACTGAGGCAAGCAGGGTTAAATGACTTGCCCAGGGTCACATAGCTGGTAAGTATATGAGGCCAGATTTGAACTCATGAAGAGGAGTCTTTCTGATTCTAAGCCCAGGACTCCATCTACTACACCACCTAGCTGGGCCTTAGTTTGCTTATCAATACAATGAGGAGTTGGACTAGATGACTCGTTGAATAGATTCTAGAGAGCTGGCCTTGAAATCAGAAAGACCTGGATTCAAGTAACTTGTCTGACACATCACACAGAAAATAAAGGCCTGAGATGATATCTGAACTTGTCTTCCTAACTCTAAACCCAGCTCTATCTAATATGCCACCTCCTTGCCTTAGTGGTAACAAGTGAAAATCATACATGTGGAACCAAAAAGGTCCTCAGAGGCCATGTTCAAGCTCCTTAACTTATAGATGAGGAAATAGAGCCACTCACCTAAGGTGAATCACTTTTTCAAGATTGCACAAGTACTTAGTGACAGAAAGGAGGATTTGAAATGAAGTCTTCTGACTCTAAATCCAATGAGTGTTCTTTCTACTATACCAGGTCTCCTGACTCCAAGCCCCACGCTATTTCTATTATCCCTACACTGCCTCTTCCTTACAATATGTATGTTTCAGACAATAAAAATTAAAATTAAGAACATCACCAGTGATATCCTTAATTATTTATTTTACATTGTTGTTCAGTTGTTTTTTAGTTGTGTCCAACACTCTGTGACCCTATTTGGGGTTTTCTTAGCAAAGATACTGGAGTGCTGTTCCATTTCCTTCTCCAGTTCATTTACAGATGAGGAAACTGAGGCAAACAGGGTCAAGTGACTTGCCAAGGGCCACACAACTAGTAAGTGTTTGAGGCCAGATTGGACCTCAGGAAAAGGAGTCTTTATGACTGGTGCTAGATTCTTTGTGCCACCTAGCTGCTTCATTTATTTTATAGGGTCATAGATTTAGGACTGAAGGGGACCATAGAGGCCATCAAGGACAACCTCCTCATTTTTAGGAGGAATCTAATGGGGCTAGGATTAGCCCCATGATTCACACAGGGGCAGAGTCAGGATTTGCTTCTAAATTCAGTTGGTTTTCTATTTCACAAAAACTGCTTCCATTGTTTACTTTTTCACATTTATCCTTTTAGAGAAACAGCTTATTGCCACTAATGGCCAAAATAAATTTTCCAGATTAATCAGAAAAATGGCACAATTCCTGAAAGGAGTCAAAGACTGAAATAAAAAAGATATTTATAATTCTTTCTTGTTAAATTTTCTGTTTTTCAGTATAAACCCTTCCTGATGTTGAGGGTCTCTTCTTTGGTCCATTCACTTTTTTGTCCCTGGAAAAGAGAATAGCATTCCTCCAGTGTGGAAGGCCAACCTCTCAGAAGTCTCAGTTAATGGGCTTGACAGACAAAAGAAGGGAAAACATGGCATGCCATGGGTCATGGATTATTCAACAGAATGCTAATCCTCCCATGTTCAGAATAAACTGCCAGAATACTTCTGTTTCTGATCAATGTCACGACCCCTGTGGATAAGGAAGAAACATACTTGCACAGAAACCGAAGGCCATCTACCAGGAAAAAAAAATGGCAACATAGAGGATGCATAGTCCCCCAAGGACCCTTAATTATCGGGCCACTGCATCATTTTCATTAGCTGAAAACTGGTTTTATGACTTTCTAGAAGGTCCCAAGTACCTCATATGTTAATCATATAGGATATAGTGACATCTGGTGGCATTGAGTAGCCAAAGGCTTACAAATGAACGATGTCCATGAACAACAAAAATAATAATCAACAGAATGATCTTCTGATTCATCCAACTGTCCCTCAGTTCTTCTAACTTGTGTTTTCAAAGACTTTGATTTTTCTTTTCTGTAACATTCCCCAGCTGCATCAGTGTATAAAACATTTCTTTGTTTAAACCTCTCAGAGAAGCTCCATTTCTGCTGAAAGTAAGTATTAGCTTCAAGTTCTATTGGGTAAATAAACTGTTGACTAATTTGGCAGTTTAATTTAATTATCAATTTTTAGAGAGAAAATTTTCATTGTTTTAGGTAAGAAGTTTTGTTTTATTATGGGGTTATTTTTAAGTCCAGACTTCTTTGTTTGTCAGTGTGGGAAACTTCCAGTATGGAAATTCCCTCTATCAGGTAAAGAATCCAATCAATTAATAAGCATTTATTAGCCAGGCATCATGCTCAACATAAGTAGACATACATAGCCAAGAATGAAACAATCCTTGTCCTCAAGGAGCTTACATTCTATCAGGGAAGCAGCAAAGGGATTCTAGAGTCATACCATGATGGAGATCAGAGGACCTGAGTTCATATACCACCTTTACCACTTATATGCCCTTGGGTACATCATTTAATTTCTCTCACCCTGTTTTCTCAATTATAAAATGAAGGAATTGGACTGAGTTCCCTTCCAGACGCACATGAATGATCCAATGATCACAAATCGGTATAGGGCAAAGTAAATAATTTTGTTGGCAATATGGGACTTATGTCAATGGGACAATAAGAATTTATCTCATGAAGATGGTAAGATCAGAATAGCAACTCAGCTGCAATTGATCATCCTAGAGACTTAGCAGGTTAAGTGACTTGCCCAATTAACAAGCATGTATTACATACCATGTGCTAGAACTCAGGATAAAAAGACAGAAATTAAATCATCCCTGCCCTCAAGGAGCTTACAGTCTATCTTCTGGGGTCATGTCAGAGGCAAGACCTGAAGCAAAACTTCCTGACTCCATGTCTAGCCTTCTAGCTCCTGAGCCAAGTTATGGTTTTTGAAAATGAATAAATATGATTCTCCTAATTTCTTTGTTGAATAGCCAAGAATGCATAAGTGGGATGTGGTATATCCACATACTCGGTACTATCATGTTACTAAATTATTTGACTTCTCAAAATATATTTAGTTTGATACAGCAGAGAATTAGTACGAGAAGTCCTGTGATAAGGTGAAAAACAGAATAGTATAGTAGGCAGAGGATTGGGTTGGGAGTCAGGAATCCTGGCTCAAAGGATTCCTAGCTGTATGACATTAGAGAGGTCAGGTCCTTTCTTATCCTGTGTTGTTGTTGTCTCTGGTGAATCGAAAGTATGGAAGTAGATGATCCCTAAAATCCCTGAAGCACTAACATACCAAGGATCATTTGCAGTCTCCTAATCAGCCTAATTTATCTTCAAAGCAGTTGTGCATCAGATAAAATGAAAGACTTAACTTTTCTAAGCCTCTGTTTCCTCACTTATAGAGTGATAGGGTTGGAATAGGGGACCTCTACAGCTCTAACATTCTACGATGCTAACATTTTAAGCCCCATTTTTTGGAGGGAGAAACCAAGGCAGAGAGGTTTTATCAAACTTGTCAAAAGTCAGTGTTGAGTCCACGAACGCTGTGGGAATTTCTGCCTTGAGTCTTTGCCACCTTTTTTTTTTGTTGTTGTTGTATGTTTCCATTTAAGATGAGTGACATCTAGTCAGTTGTCATGGTTTTCAAAAGATCTCTTATAAGCCTGGTTTTTGCCTCAAATTTTGGAATAAAATCATGTTTAAATTTTGTTTCCTCTCATCTTCTCCTGGTTTTGATTATTTCTAAAAGTAGTTGATGGTCTCATGACATGAGCCCAGCATTTTGTATTTTGTGTACCATGTTTTGAATTTTATGTGAAATTGTGGGTTTGATCTTTGACCTCTGTTTACTAGAATACTGATTTGCCACTAATTTGATAGCAAGCTATAGGGGTCTATCGTAAACAAGCTGCTCACTTTACATAGCCATGTTTTGCTCTTAAGTGATGGAGTATGTACTGAGTATAATTGAGAATCTCTTGCAGAAGTAATAAAAACCACATAACTCTGTAACTTCCCAGGTAGCATTGAGACTAATCTAATCACCATCAATGACAGAGTGACAGGACTAGCAGATTTCGAGGAAGGAATAGATATAAATGTGGGCAACCTGGGATTTTATTTTCTCTCTCTTGGGAAAGGGAAGTCGTGCTATAGTAAAATGGGAGATGAGTTTGCAGTTAGCGAACCTGGGCTTGTAGACCTACCTCTGTCTCTTCTTGCTTCCTACACTTTGGCAAAACTTTCTAGACCTTAGTTTCCTTTTTTTTTTTTTTTTTGCTTTTTTGGAGGGGGGATGGCAAGGCAATTGGGGTTAAGGGACTTACCTAAGGTCACATGGCTAGTAAGTGTTAAGTGTCTGAGACTAAATTTGAACTCAGGTCCTTCTGACTCCAGGGCTGGTACTCTATTCACTGCGCCACCTAGCCATCTCCCTCAGTTTCCTCATCTATAAAATGAGAAGGTTAGACTAGATGACCTCTTAAGTTCCTTCTGGTTCTAAATCCAAGATGCAACAAAGTTACCCATGCACTGGAAAAATAACGATTTAAACCCAATAATATTCATGATGCCTAGCACTATTGGTGTATCAAGAAGTCATTCTATAGCCCAGGTTGGTTTCTTTTCCTTTTCTTTTAACATTTTTTGTCAATCATCTAGACTGAGAAATAGCTCAGAGGACAAGTGTATGGTACTGCATCTTGGGAGGAATTCCAGTGATACAGATCTTTCCCCACTTCAGTCCAACCTCCTCTCAGCTATTATACTGATCTTCCTGAAGGGACTATGGTATCCCCTTACTCAGTAAACTCTAGTGACTCCCTATTACCTCTAAGATCAGAAAGAAAATCCTGTTTGGCTTTTAAGGACCTTTAAAACTTGGACCTTCCTTGAAAGTAGGGACGATCTTTTGTCCTTCCTTGTATCCCAAGCATTTAACACAGTGCCTAGCACATAATCTGTATTTCATGCTTGCTGACTGTCTCTACCTCTCCAACTCTTCTGTACTCCAGTGACTTTGGAGGTTTTCTTCAAGTCCCTCAAATATAATTCTCATTCATTTTATCTTTGCTATTCTTCATGTGTGGAATGCTCTCCCTCCCGGCGTCCCTCATATCCTTCAAGTTTCACTTTCTGTCTTACCTTCTGCAAGAGACCTTTTTGAAACCCCATCCACAAGCTCCTCCTGTTGGTGCCTTCCTTCTAAGATTATAGTCTATGCACTCTGTATATATCTGTATGTAAGACATCAGAGGATAGAGTACTGAGCTTAGAGTCAGAAAGATTCATCTTCAAATCTGTCCTCAGGTACTTACTAGCTGTGTGACCCTGGGCAAGTCACTTCACCCTATTTGCCTCAGTTTCCTCATCTGTAAAATGAGCTAGAGAAGGAAATGGTGAACCTCTCCAATATCTTTGTCCAAGAAAACCCCAAATGGGGTCACAAAGGGTCAGACACGGCTAAAAAACAACTGGACATCTTGTATAAACATAGTTGTTTGCCTGTTGTCTCCCCCATTAGATAGAGAGCTCCTTGAAAGTTGGAATTGGTTTTGTTGTTGTTTTGCTTTTCCTTGTAGCCTTAGTTCTTAGCACAGTATGTGGCACACAATAAGTGTTTAATAAAATGGATGGTGATGAGGATGAGGGTGAGGATGAGGATGATGGCAAAGGTAAAAAGGCACTCTAGCAAAGTGCAGGTGGGGTTGGAAAAAAAGATCTAAGTGTCATTATGCATAAAGCACAGGACAGGAAGGAAATAAGCTTTTAAGTGCCCACTGTGTGCCAGGTACCGTACTAAGTGCTTTACAATGTTATGACATTTAATCCTCACAACACCTTTAGGAGAGAGGTGTTATCTCTACTTTAGCTGAAGAAATTGAGGCAGACAGAAGTAAAATGATTTGCCTAGGGTCAACACAGCTAGTAATTTGAAATCAAGTTTTCCTGGCTCCAGTCTCATCATTCTGTCCACTCTACCAGCCAGGTACCTCTAGACCAGAAATGTAGCCCTCTCATGAAGCAGATAAGCCCTGTAGAGGGAGGGGTACATTCATAGCAGTGCAGCAGACAAGCTGTGAAAGAAATAGCTGGCCTCACCCATCTTTAAGCCTCTGCATACAGCAAAGTGGGTGGGGTGAAGGCCACTAGGGCTGCCCACCTCCAAAATGAGGCATGTGGCTGCCTTTATTCTGCCCTGCCTGACCCATGACCCCTGAGAACACTCTCAGAGCAGCAGTTACCTATCAGGGCTTTGTGCTTAGACAAATTCAAGAAGTATTTACTGAGTAGCCACTGCATACACCACATTATACTAAGAGCTGTGGGAAATACAAAGCAGAAAAAGAAATAACCCCTTCTGTCAGATAATTCCTGTATGGTTAGGGGTAGGAGAGAGAGATGGAGACAGACAGAGAGAGAGAGAGAGAGGCAGATAGAGAGGAGAGCTAGATGACATAGATAGATAGGAAGATGATAGATAGATGATGAAATAGATGGTAAAAGATAGATAGATAGATAGATAGATAGATAGATAGATAGATAGACAGATAGATAGATAGATAGATAGAGGAATGAGGGACTGGTCCTGTGATTCCACAGTATGGAGAACTCCTGGATAAATAAACTCTCTCTATCCATGCAGGTTGTCACCTTCTTCGAAAATTTTATTTTTAGCAATTGTCCTAAAGTAATAAGATATTCAGGGACTCAGTTAGGATTACAGAGTCAGTGAGTATGAGAAGCAGAACTCAAACCCAGCATCTTTCTGGTTCCAAGGGCATCTCTCCATCCATAAGGCTATACACAAAAAACATTAAAATAGCATAAGCAGATTAAATAAGAATGCCACCCCAAGAGGGTTGGCTACACAGGGAAGATGTTGATTGAAGTAATGACACTGACAAAAGGAGGAAACTGAGAGCAATGTTTACTCCTCCTAGACAAGATGGAATGGAGCAAAGAGCAAATGGGATTATTCCATGGCAGCAGTTATGACAAACCCATGATGGGTAGATTGATAAAGGTTGGAAAGACAGCTGCTGATTACAAGAACTTCAGTCTTCCTTTTTGCAGTGACTTCTCATGGAGGAGGTGCCTTTAGCAGAGGTGGACCTTCCTTCCCTTGCTTCATCCCCTCCAGCCATCACTCATAATATACCCTTTCACTCTCTGGGACAACAGAACCACTGTCTCCTCTCCAGGACAGATACTTATGTGTTTCTGTTGCTGGGAGGTGTCTGTGAGAACCCAGGAACCAGTTAGTTACTGGGTTTTAGTTGTGGTCTCACCTCCCTCACGGTTGTAACCCTGTTGATAATAAAGGTGTTTGTTTCCTAGCCCAAATAAATAAATATTTTTAAAGAAGGAATTAAAAGCATCACTTTTACTTTTATTAGACATCAGAGCAGTTTTAGCTCCCCCAAAAATTTTTTTTTAGTTTTCAACATTCAGTTCCACAAGATTTTGAGTTACAAATTTTCTCCCTGTCTTTCCCCTACCCCCCACCCTAAGATAGCAAGACTACTGAATACCCCTTCAAGCCCCAATCTGCTCTCTTATATCCTCCCCCATACTCCCTCTAAATTTCTAATAAGACAAAATGGATTTCTATACCCCAGTGCCTGTATATCTTATTTCCCAGTTGCATGTAAAAAAATCAATTTTTTTAACATTTGTTTTTAAAACTTTGATTTCCAGATTCTTTCCCTTCTTCCTTCCTTACCCACTCCCACTGGGAAGATAAGCAATTCAATACAGGTTGCACATGTGTAGTGACACAAAACATTTCCATAATAGTTATATTGTGAAAGACTAACAATATTTCCCTCCATCCTATCCCACCTACCACTCATTCTATTTTCTCCTTTGACCCTCTCCCTTTTCAAAAGTGTTTGCTTCAAACTACCCTCTCCCCCAATCTGCCCTCCCTTCTATCATACCCCCCTGTTATCCCCTTCTCCCGTACTTTCCTGTAGGGTAAGATATCCAATTCAGTGTGTATGTTATTCCCTCCTTAAGCCAAATTCAAAGAGGGTAAGATTGACCCATTCCCTTTCACCTTCTTGCTCTTCCCCTCCATTGTAACAGTTTTCTCTTGCCTCTTTTATATGAGATAATTTGCCCTGTTTTATCTCTCCCTATCTCTTCTCATTATATTCCTCTCTCTCACCTCTTAATTTTGTTTTTTAGATATCATTCCTTCCTATCCAACTGATCCTGTGCCCTCTATGTATACATGTACCACAAATACATACACTCACATATGAATCTATATGCACATACACCCTCCTATACATACATATATATGTATACATATATATATTCCCTTCAACTATCCTCATGCTAAGAAATGTCTCACTGTAACTCATGAGACTATTCTCAGTATCAGGATAGTTGAAGGGAATATATATATGTGTGTGTGTATGTATATGTACATACAAATAAATAAATTAAGTAATGCCAGAAGCATCATAAAGTAGTTCATGACCAGGTACCAAATAAGTGGTCTAAACAGTAAGCCAAATGAGTTCAGTGGAGATAGAAAGATATATCCCTTTTTCCCTTCCAATTCATGCTTATCATCTACAGAATACATTCAACCTCTGCTTGGAGATTCACAATGAATTGGCCATGTTTGAATGCCAAGCATATGCTTGCCAAAAAGACTGTTTTACAGAGAATTCACACAGGGCGAGCACTCACATGGTGGTCAGAAAAAGCAATACAAGAACACTCTCAAATCTCTCTTAAGAACTTTGGAATTACTTAACCCCAATTACCCTGCCTTCCCCCTCCAAAAAAAAGAAAAAGAAAAAAAAGGGCTGCGCCTAGGTGGCGCAGTGAATAGAGCACCAGCCCTGGAGTCAGGAGAACCTGAGTTCAAATCCCACCTCAGTCACTTAACACTTACTGGCCATGTGACCTTGGGCAAGTCACTTAACACCAATTGCCCTGTCTTCCCCCTCCAAAAAAAAAAAAGAGGCGAGAACTTTGAAATTGATTGTTTGACATGGGAGACCATGGCACAGGACCACTCAGCATGGTGTGCCCTCATCAGAGAAGGTGCTGTGCCCCAAGAGCAAAGCAGAATTGAAGTACCTCAAAAGAAACACAAGATGTGCAAATTTAGAGAACCCACCTGTAATGGAAATGCAGATTTGAAGATCTTCCCTGCCCCTAGGCCCTTTGATTAGCTTAAGTGACTCTGAGAATCTTCTTTAATTTGAAAATATACTCTGCCCCCTAATAGGCTGAATGTGGTCACATGGAGCCTGTGGTAGGAGGCTTGGTTTTCAGGAATGACCATACCTTGATGCTGCATGATTGGGCAGTGGGTCAAGAGGGTGGTTACATTCTCTGACCCAGGAGAAGGCTATATAAACCCTGATGAGAGGCTTTGCTTTGGGGCTCACTTTGAGAAGTGTTGTGTGATTTGACCAGATGAGACTCTGAGAAGCTGTTGAGAGCCCCCTGGCTTTGAAAACCCAGATGTTGATGCTTCCCTCTCTGGTAACTGTGATTTTGGTATTGATAATGGTTGGACAGTTTGGAAGCCTGTCTGCTTGATCTGTTTCTCTGTCTTGTAACTTCTTTCTGTATACTCTGAAGTTCAGGGTGTTGACCTTTTCCCCCTGAACTAGGTAATATATGTTTGATTGATTAAAGTGAGCTTGTTAACCAATTTTGAGTTGCTTTCCTTTACAAAAGCAGATCTAAGAACCTGTGTTGGCAGCCACCCTGGGGATGTTGGGGTGCTTTCCACTACACCACCCCAAATGTTCACATGGGCTATTTGTAACCAACCTGTGGTAGAGCATTCTGACCTTGTATTGGTCTGATCAGCTACACTCAGATGCACCATAACTTAACTCTAGCATAGTGATGTCATTTTGGTCCTCTTGGAGAACAAAAGACAGCAACCATAAACCCACTACCTACCAAGGATGCCAGTTCAACTTTTTAATAGTCCTTATTAGAAGGCTTCTTCTTGGGGAAGCTAGATGACACAGTGAATAGAGCACCGGCTCTAGAGTCAGGAGGACCTGAGTTCAATTCCCACCTCAGACACTTAACATTTACTGGCCATGTGACTTTGGGCAAGTCACTTAACCCCAATTGCCCTACCTTCCCCCCTACAAAAAGCAAAAAGCAAAATCTAAAAAAAAACCAACAAAACAAATAGTTTCTTCTTATATAGAGCTTCAAATAGAGATATCTTCAAATATCTTCAAATAGAGATCATTTCATTCTTTATACTTGTATCCCCACCCATTAGCACAGTAAAATAAAAGTAACTAAGACTGTTGAGGAAGAATAGAAAATTATAAGAGAGGAACATTTTGCTTCAAATTTAGATTTTAAAAATAATTTTAAAATTATAATAATTGATAAGTAATAAACATTTTCATGTCTAATTGCCTGACATTTAAAAAATAGATGCTCATTGATTGATTGGTTTTTAATTTCCACTATGCTTTAAGTTCTGCCTGCTACATTCAAGTGGAACAGGTTTAATCCATCTTCCAGGACCGCCCTCCAAACACTTGAAGACCACTGTCATGATCCCCGAGTCTTCTCTTTTATAGGTTAAACAAGTTCCATCACTTCAACTCATGCTCACCCATTTATATGATACTTGATAACCTTCATCATCTTGGTTGCTTTCCTCTGGACACTCTCCAATCTATAAAGGTCATTCCTATACTGTGCCCAGAACTGAACATAATACTCCGCTGTGCCTCTTTTAAGATGCCCCAAAATATTGTTACCATATTTAGCTGCCACTAAACCTACCCTAAATTTTTTTTAGACAAACTACTATAGAAACATTGAGGTGGTGCCGTGGAAAAAATGATGGACCTTGAGTCAGGAATCACTGAGTTCAAATCTGGCCTCAGACACTAGGTGGGTAGCCCTGGGAAAGTCACTGTATATCTGTCTGCCTCAGTTTCCTCATCTATAAAATGAGGATAACAACACCTACCTTCCAAGGTTGTTATGAAGATTAAATGAGATATTTGTAAAGTACTTTGTGAGCCTTTAAGTACTATATAAATGCTAACTATTATTATTTTAAAGTTGATTTGTTGAACACAACTGTAAGACTTAATTTTTATTCTTAACCAATTCAGTCCAATTTGCTAGCCTATTAAGATCTTTTCTGGATCTTTATTCCATCATACAGTGCATTACTTATCCTCCCAGGTTTATATTATCATATAATTTAAAGAAAACTATCATAGTGTCCCTAAATCTACTCTTCTCCTGACTAAACCTCTCTAGTTCCCTTGAATAATCCTCATATGCTATGAAGTCAAGGCCTTTTCCCATCCTACTCTTCTCATTGTTATTCTTCTGTTTCTCTAGGTTTTGATGACCCTCCCCCCTTGGTTTCTCCATCTACCTGTCTAACCACTATTAGTAATTTTTTTTAGGATCATGTAGATTCTTTTATTTATTTTATTTATAATATACAAGTATTCTAGTTCCCGAAGTGCTTATTACTCAGCTTTTGTCCAAGTCATGCTAGATGAGGGTCTATATTGTTTTGTTTGGTGATCTTATCAGCTCCTATGGATTCAATTATCATCCCTGTGTAGATGATTCTTATATATATTTATCCAACTCTAACTTCTCTCCTGACCTCCAGTCTTGAATCTCTAACTACCTATTGGATATCTCAAACTGGATGTCCCATGAACAACTTAAACTCTGCATGAAAAAAATGGAGCTCACGATCTTCCCCCCAAACCTTCCCCCACTTCCTAACTTCCCTACTCCTATACAAGGTGCAATGATCCTATTAGTCACCCAGACTTGGAGCCTAGGTGTCTCCTTAACTTTTCATTTTCTCTCATTGCACCCTGCTCCATATCCAATCTGTTGCCAAGTTTTGTTGATTCTACCTATGCATCATTTGTCTTCTTCTTCTTCTTCTTCTTCTTCTTCTTCTTCTTCTTCTTTTGCTTTTTGGAGGAGGGAAGGCAGGGCAATTAGGGTTAAGTGACTTGCCCAAGGTCACATGGCTACTAAGTGTTAAGTGTCTGAGGCCAGATTTGAACTCAGGTCTTCCTGACTCCAGGGCCGGTGCTCTATCCACTGCACACCTAGCCACCCCTTGCATCATTTCTTGTATTTGGTTCTCTTCTCTCCTCTGATACCACCACGTCACTGATACAAGTGTTCAACACCTCCCATATGAATTATTGCAGCAGCCATACGGTTGGCCTCCCTGTCTCAAGAGGTGCCCCATTCCAGTCCATTCTCCACTCAGCTATGAAGGTGATTTCCCTAAAATGCAGAATTAGCCACGTGATTGCCCTCTTCTTACAACTCCGGTGGCTCCTTATTGCCTCCAGGTTCAAATGTAAAATCCTCTGCTTGACTTTTAAAGTCCTCCATAACCCACCCTTTACTAGTCTTCCTAAACCTTAGCGCCCTCCATGATTCAGTAATTCTGGCCTACTTACTGTTGTTTTCACAGGACACCCCATCTCCTGGTTCCATGCATTCTCACTGACTTCGGCCATCCCTGGAATCCATTCCTTCTTTATGCCCATCTCCTAGCTTCCCTGGCTTCCTTCAAGTGGGAAGTTCCAAGTAACCAGTGGCTCTTCTTTTTCCCTTTCTCTTCTCTGTGACCTTTCTGTGACCTTTCCTTTCTCTTCTCTGTAACCTTTCAACCTCTTGACACAGTTGGGGATTCTCCTATGTCTCTTCACATCTTTTTTTTCTTTTTTCACAGTGGGGTGTGTGTGTGTGTGTGTGTGTGTGTATGTGTGTGTGTGTGTGTGTGTGTGTGTGTGTGTATCTTTTTAAGGAGCATTGCATTTTTCCTAATAACATGGAGAATAGAGAGGTTTTTCTATCTAGCCCTAATGTCTCATCAGAATATCAATCCCTAATTGCCAACTTCCTCCTAGACATTTTAATACCCTGTCCTTTCTGCATATTAAATTCAACATGTCCTGAATGGAATACATGTTCTTCCCTGATAAACCTATCCCTTCTCCAACTTTTGTTCTTTCTGTTGATGGTGCTATCGTACTTCCAGCCAACCAGGTTTGAAATCTCAAAGTAATTAATTCCATCTCTCCTTCTCCCCATAGTTAATCAGTTGCTGGGCCCTACTCATTCTTTCTCTCCAATATCTTTCACATTTTTTCCTTTCTTTGCACTTATATGGCCATTATCCAAGTTCAGATGTTCATCTATTCACATCTATACTATTACAATAATCTTTTTAATGGTTTCTCTGCCTTTAGACTCTCCCCTGTCCAATCCTTCATACACATAGCTTTCAAATTGATACATTCCTAAGATGGATCTGGCCACATCCCTCCCCTACTCAAATGTTTACTGCCTCTATGATTAAATACAAAATCCTTCCCATTTGGCTCTAATCTACCTTTATCACCTTATTTCACATTACTTTCCTCTATGTTCCAGACCGACTGAACTACTGGCTGTCCCCCAAACTCACCATGACAAAGCCCATGCCTAAAATTACTCTCTCCTTGACTCCACCTCTCTGAATCCTTATCTTTCTTGGGAAAGCCATGTGATAGGTATTGTGGATAGTTTGCTGGCCTTGGAATCAGGAAGGCCTGGGTTCCAAATCCTGCCTCTGACATTTGGACCTATTTGACCATAAGCATATTATAAAGGCTCTCTGAGCCTCAGTTTCCTCATCTATAAAATAAGAGAGTTGGATCACATGGCCTCTGCAATGCTTTCCAACTCAAGAGATATGATTAGGTGCTACTTCCTTGATGAGGCCCTCCTCGATCCTCCTGACCCATTTACAATGTTCTCTCCCTCTCCAAATTTCCTTGTTTTTACTTATGTGTCCGTATTAAAAATCCACCCCTTTGCCCCAGCAGAAGAATAAAAGCCTATTGAAGGCAGAAGCTTTTTTTGTCCTTGTTTCTCCAGTACCTAGTGGAATGTCTGGTCCATTATAAGTCAGTATTTAGTAAATGTTGGTTAAATTGAATCATTGTGAGTTAGAGAGGTCAGGGAAGGCTTTTTGGAGGAGATGGGTCAGGCCTTTAAAAAATGGGTCAATGTGGGACAAGCTAAGGGAGAAAAAGAAATTGAATATATAAATAGGAAGGCATTCCAGGAAGGGTGAACAGCACAACCAAAGGCACAAAAGTGGGAATGCTCATGATTTGTTTATGCAATAAATAGTTCAGCTTGGTTGGAGCAAAGGGTTTAGGTTAAGGGAAAGTGAGCTATGAAGGTCAGCAAAGTAATAAGAGACAGATTGTAGAAATTACTGAATGCCAGACTAATGAACTCAACTTTCTTTTTTCTGTAGGTAAATGAAAGTTATGAAAGAATAGGGGAATGACATGATGAAGAAGGTGTAATGAACCCAATTGTCTTCTCAAACCTCTTCCTTCCCACCCCCACACCCCCTAGTATCCCCTTCCTGCTGACAGTTCTCTCTGATGTCAGTTCAATCTCTTCTGTATGAAATGGGATGAAAATCAGGCTAAGGACTCATGAAGGGTTGTGAGATCCCTGAAAAAAAATACCACAAGTAAATCAAAGTGCTATCATTGCTGCTCAGTCCTCCCCCGCCCTTTGGCATATCTTTTCTTTTAGGAATTTCTTCCAATTTATTCCCATTTCAAGATGCTCCATGCTGCGTACAGAACTTACTTGAGGCTGGATCTCCAAAGTGCTCAAGAGATGATTGCCTCCTTGTTTTATGATGTGTTGGTCTTGGATAAGCAGCTGAAAAGATCATTAGCATTTTTTTCTGCTTTGCAGCCTTACTGAATTGCAAGCACACATCTAATCCCCCTGCAACCTTTGAATTCTGTTCACTTCTTCTTGAAGGATAGTTTACTTACCTTCTTGTTGTTTGTTTTCAAGTCTTTTTCAGACTATATACTATACTTTCTTCAATGTGAATGTAACATTAGTATTGTAACTCTAAAAGTCAGCCTCTAGCCAGGTTAAATGGTAACTTGGTCAATAGTTTCTGCAGCAATTTAAATGGTGCTCTAGTCTCCCAAATACCACCAAACATGGTCAGTCCTTTTTAACATGCTGGCTAGTTGAGTTTTTTCTTCCTTCGATGGAAAGAGTTTATAATTACCTGAATAGTGATGAAATTAAAGATTACCCAAAGGACAATAAAAAAAAGTATATGCTGGCCCTAAGCAGGCATATGCTGGTCATGATATAATTTATAACATATGAATTACACAAGAGAAGAAGTGTAAAGGATGGCAACAAAGAAATGTACATCTGAAAAATATGGACTGGTCACAGAGAGAGCAAAAGACAATGGATGGATTGTCCATGTGTCCACTGGTATCTTTGTGTTGTCAAGAAATATCAAGGAAGTTAGCTAGTACATTGGAGAGACCTTCTGGGGTGAAGTTATGGGAGGACATGGTGGGACAAACACAGAGGAGCTGCAGTTTGCAATCTGTATATTGAAGAGAACACCAAATATTGATTCAAGAGTAGATCTATTTGATTATTTGAATATCAAAACTACTAAATCTATTGAACTGAGTTTATTTCATCATTCTCTTATGTCTTTCAATAAACTGTTGATTTAAACAGAGATACTGGAACAAGCAGGACCTTGTGGCAGGGAATTTGTTCCAAAGATGACAGCTTTAACCAGCTGAGGTCAGACCATTTTGAAACTAGAAAACCATCAAAGCCATCATATGTATTTCAGAGCTCTATAATGTTTACTGTTGTACTGTTGTATTCTAGCAGGCCTTAATTTTTATAAGCCATCTCTCTAGAAGATGGCACATGAAGTAAATTGGAGAGCATGCCAGCTGTGATGCCTATGCGTTTTGTGACTTAGGCTAAAGGTATAAACTGAATTTAAATAACTAAAATTTATTCAAATAGAACAATCAGCTTTTCGGTCTATAAAAGTATTCTATTGTAACTATTACTATTTTTAAAAGGACTTAATAATAAAAGCTTCATCATACATAAAACATCCCATTGTTTTAGAAAAACATCAGTGAATACTTCATAAACTTGGATCCAAACTTTTTTTTTTCAAAAGCCTGTTGAAAGCTACTCAGAAAAGCAACTGAGAGGATAGAAAAGAACATTTTTTCCGTATAGAAAGTGAGAGAAAGCGTGGGCCCCGCCCTGTGCAAAGGCATTTCGCATACAAAGGAAAGACATCAAAATTATAAACAGATGGGCAATCACATGGCAACCAATTAAAATATATCAGGTGAGGTCTTGTTCCAAATTTAAATTCCATTCTTGTTGGCTAACCTAACAGTTTCCTTAACAGCAGGACAAGCTGCTACGTGGAACTCCAACCCCAAAATCCTGTTCTATCCTTCCATCCTTGGATGGTAAGGGTTTAGCTTGCCCAATAAGCCAAGAACTTGGCATTGGGAAAGCCATGTATCACTCCATCAAGGAGTGATAGATTACAGAATGAAGTACAGCCTTTCTTGGCTATTGGGGGAGTTTCCATTTAGTGTTCTTTTATTATTTAACTCAACACTAATAATTTTTTTATTTTATTTTATTATCCTTGTTATTTTCCCTGAACAGCATGCTGCTGCCTGGCTTAGCACATGAATACAGGCCTTCATGGAACACATACTCACACACACACACACACACACACACTCACATACATGCATATAAGTGTTGCCATTGACACTAGAAAGAGCTCTGGATTTGCCTTTGGAAGATCTAAGTTTGAATCCTGGCTCTGTTATTTACTACATATATAAACTTAAATAGTTCGTTTTTCCTTTATGGGCCTCAGTTTCCCCTTCTGTAGAATGAGGGGGGTAGACTTCAGACCCCATGGTTGCAAAAAAATACTATAATCTGATAATTCTTAAATCCTTTTATATTCATTAGTGATAGAAAGCTGTTCTAAATGTGTTTCAAATGATGCCAGACTTTAATGTGTGTATAATTAAGAAATGACTTTTATATTTTCATTTGGCCAATATAAACTAACTTATAAGAGTCTAATAATACAACACTCCTATGTATGTCCCAATCCTCTCAAAACACTATGAATCCTTTCCCAATGATGACATATTTAGTACTCCCTGGTTTTTGTTTTGAAAATCTGCTAATCTTCAACTTGTCTTCACTATCATTAAGCATGTAATGGAACAGTTATCTCACTGATTTCATTAAAAACAAGGTGGACCAAACCTCGGCCACTTAGGAAGCTCCTCATGACGGCTGACTGGCAACTCTCTGCAAGGGATTAATGCTAACCACCACCAGAAGAGAGTAAAGAAAAAAGGGGGGGGGGTGAAGTTGCTCATTTTTTCCTGATTTTGCATAAGAAATACAGATTGTAGTGTTCTGGTATAGATTCTTGAATGATTACATGGCTGCTGGGTTTTCCCCAGGGAATAAGAACAAACAAAAGAAAGAATTGCACAACAACAACAATCCCTTTGGGATTTTTTCTTTTAAATGACCCAGCTACCCTTATGAGAGGAGGTCATTTTTCCAAGGCACTGGAATATTTATTTATGTTCTCTCTACAAAGACAGGAAAGAACACACTTTTTCTTGTGCTCCATCAATTCCATCTAACTGATCTTATTGCATCTAACCCTATAGTCCAAGAAAGGCTTTCACTTGAACTCCAGTGCCCATATACTTCCAGGCTTTAATGTAAGTTTCTCTACCCAGTTCCTCTTTGGTCTCTGAATTAATGTGATACCTTCCACTCACTTTGTATTTATCTTGTACAGTCTGATTTATATTTGTTCTCTACCCCATTAGAATGTAAGCTTCTTGAGAACAGGGACTGTTTTGGCTTGTTCTTTGTATCTCCAGTGCCTGGCAGATAGTAAGTGCATAATTAATACTTGTTGATTGATTTAATCATTAGACATCGAATCTTTTACCTATTATATGAATGCACTTAAAAATAGACACACAATTTCCTTGGTGAGGTACCAAGCAACTACTTGGAAAACTGCATGAAAGTAACCCAACTTAATCTTTGTGGCTAGGGGGAGCTTGCTTGGAGAGAGGAACAGAAAGGTGAGGAAGATGAATTCAGAAATTAAGGTGATATGAAAACAAAATATAATAAAATGAGATTTTTTAAAAAAGTGATCTAGCCTTTGAATTAAAAAGTCTAAAACATAAGTAAATTGAATTCACTCACTCTAAAGGGAGGCTTCTCAGTAATAACAATCCCCAAAATGCCTTTTTCATATTTATGTTTTCTTCCTCATAATCAATTATCAGTTAGTACTAGTAAGAACCTTGGCAAACAAGACATTGGGTGGACCAAAATGAGGTGGGAAGAGGTACAAGAATCCTATACTTTGAGAATAAATATCTTCAACTTTTTCTTCTTCAGGAGTAGGGTCACAATTTTTTTAGTCATATGTCCTTCTTCCTATTAGTCAATCCAAAGACTCTCCAGGGCCTAAATAGTTCCTTCTCCTTCCTCTAATATGCCATTTCTAATTATTCCAACCATTAACAATCTTTCCCTTCTCTGAACTCCTTGTACATTTATCAGGATAAAACATTTAATTCTTTTCTAATTAGTTTATGTGCAGACATTTTGTCTCCCCAACTAGATTATATTACCTCATTCCTAAGATTATTACAAAAAAAATACTTTGTAAAACTTCAAGTGATATGAATATATGTCTATGTCTATATACATACACATTATATATGTATATACATATGTGTGTATATGCATGTATGTGTGTGTCTGTGTGTGTGTATATATATTCACATACACACAGACTATATCTGGCTGAATGTAGAAGAAAGGAAATACAGTCTCCATTTAAGCTCCCATCTAGAACAGACACAAACAAGACAAATAAATATGTCATATAATAAAACATTTAAATTGAAGCATAGAAGCAAAACATAGCTAGCTAGAAAACCAAAGCAATAAAATTGTCCTTAATTCTATGTAATCCAACGGGAAATAATCTTTCCTCCTTTCTCCTACATCCTCTCACCCCCAGATTTCCAGGCTAGTAGGGAAAGGAAACAAATTTCTTTTATGTTGGGGGATGGGGTTGGGGAAGGGTGGGTTCTCATACTCCAAAAACATTGGAAGGAAGGTGTTTTATAATGCTACCTTGCCCCTAGGGATCCTGGAGAGAAAGTTACCTTGAGCAACTACTGGAAGAGCCCTCCCAGATGCACTTACCTTCCTAGCTGTCACTCAGCAAGGCTCTGTCTCCACTACAATTCATTACAGGAAGCTCCACTTTTGCCATTGTCTATCATAGCCAGATCTACCTCCACCAAGCTGCCTCTCTGCCATCAATCAGTCAAAGTTCCACCTCCGTAGACCTCCCTTTGGCTCAAAATTCTTTCTACCCTCAGCACCTCCTCAGGCTCCCTTTCTTTTATCTGGATAAATCTCATGCCACTTCTTTATGGAGCTCCAGATTAAAGTTCTTTTAACTTCTGACATCTCAGTTTATGCACCTAGTTGGGATTGTTCATGTTCTTCAAGAAATAGTTCTTTCAGAGACCACTCATTCACACATGGAAACTTTTCATGACATTCTTTGGTTAGTTTTTTTCACCTTCTTCTTAGTTCCTTCCACTAGTTGTTACCCCAAAAGACTCTTTAAAAAGTTGCTGTGGAATCTTTCACATACCCTCCACATGGGATCTCTAGCCCTGACACCTCTCTGGGTTAGGTGGAATCATTTTCCTCTAATCTTCCCTGCTTGGGGGGCAGGAAGCATGACTTTCCACAGTACAAAACTCTCACCTGTTTTTTTTTCCCTTGGGGTGGGGGGTGTTGAGGCTAGGAGTATGCAAACCCTCTCCTGTTTGATGGTCATTAAGCTTCCAGGATACCCTGCCTTGTTAATGTATTTGAAGTTTTAATAAACCTCAAAGAAGTAAATATATATTCACATATGTGTATATATTTATATATATGACTATGTGGAGGAGGTAGGGAAAGACATAGCAATTTATGCTTTTCTGGCATTTCAAGGACCATCATATGTAAGGGTCAGACTTGTTCCAACTGACCCCAAAGGAAATCATGGGTAGAAGCTGCAAAAAGTCAGATTTAGTCTTGACCTAAGGAAAATATTTCTGGCAATGAAAACTATCTGGAGGTGGAATGTGCTCCCTTAGAATTAGAAAGGTAGTATGTTGTCCTCCCTAGAGTCGTTCAAACAAAGATTGGATGGCCACTTGTTGGTTACTTCACAGAAGAGATTTTTATTCAGGTATGGGTTAGACTAGATAGCCTCTGAGACCCCTTACAATTTGGAAATTTTACGAGTCTGATTTTTTTCTTCTTTTAGTGTTTCTGAAATTATTTAACCTCTTAGAAAAACTATTATAGGTTCACTTTCCTATATCAATTATGTATGGAGACAAATGACATAAAGAATATTCTCCATATCAGAGATGAAAGTATTATAGCAACCTGAAGTCATGCCAGTGGGAATAATTTTGTGGTCATGGGGTGAAGTGCATGAAAACACCATGTGTTTAAGAGAGAGAAATCCTATTAGTTAGGGATAAGGGGGCTTTATTTCTTTGGAGTATTATCAGCATTTTCTCAAACTATTAAGAAGTTGGTGGGATTTATAGAAGACAAACTCTACCAAATTAACTGAAATGGTATTGGTAATGTATAACTTTTTCTACTGTGATGTCATGAAAGTTTAAGTACCTCCTTCTTCTGCATCCTGCATAAGAGGATAATACTAGGTCAAATTTTATTCTTGACTGAGACCAGGTTCTGATTCACATTGTGGGTATAATTTGGCTCTGGATCCAAAACACATTCATTGGAATTCTAAAGAATTCCATATAATAAACTTGGAAGTTCTTACATTGGGTTTTAACCAATCAGCACTTCCAAGATTTCAAGATCAGCTTCTTTTGTGTGAATGTGGGCATATGAGGGGGGAGAGGTGAAATTGATAGCAATGGGATATGGGCAAGGTGGGACACTGGAAATGAACAAGTTTGTTAACAAGAGGAAGGTGTTATATGGTGTCTTTTGAGAGTGTTCAAGACCTAGATCCGTGTTTCTATGATTATAAATTTATAAGTTCTAATTTCAATTTCTTTTTAAAAAATAGCTCTGAATCAACTTAAAAGTTAAAATGTAAGGACTAAAGTTCTACTTTCTTCCACTTCATTTTGGCATTTGCAATCAGCTGCACTTAGCATAGTAATGATTTCCCAGGGTTAGCATGATGAAAAAAAAATCAATGCAGAATTAAATGGCATGCAAACTTGACAACCAGGAGCATACTAAATTACCTTTGTCTTTCCACTGGACTCTGATGACTGGAGGAGAGAGTAAGGTTTGTGATTTTGTACAACTCTACCTCACTCAAATCCAATTCACACTCAAGTCAAGACATCACTCTTGTGATGTCATTGGTCCTCTTAGAGAACAAAGGATAAACAACAAATATCTAAGATTGTTCTGAGGACCTCAATTACTAGGCCATGACTCTCAGCAAAATTTCCATTTTGTAGTTATTTTTTGTGTTAGAAAGGGCAATGGTTATAGAATCAGAAGACCTGGGTTCAAATTTTGTCTCTATCACATATTACCTTATGCAACAACCTTTATTTCGCTGGGACTCAGTTTCCCCACCTCTAAAAAGAGAAGATTGGACTAATTTTTAATTAATTGGAAGAAATGCAAAATTTCATCTAGAGGTTAGTGAAATTAAAGATGTATTTTTTTCTCTGAAAGTTTATAGATTCCTTGAAATCTAGCCAAACATGCCTTGAAGGGTCTGTGGACCCCAGGTCAAGAACTAGATAGAAGAATAAAAAAAGCATTTCTAAAGTATTTTCTATGTGCCAAGTACTGAGCTAAATGCTAGGAATACAAAATACAAAAGCAAGATAGTCCTTTTTCTTAAGGAGTTCACATTCTAATTGGGTTAGATAACACATAACACACTGACTAGATTATAAATTCTTAGCTGCCTCCTAGTTCAAAATCTCTGTTCTTCTGGCTTTATTCACCATGAGCAGAAAGAAAAGGACAATGTTTTTTAAATGTCACTAGCATAATCCTCCAAGCACTTATAAGAGACTTTAAATATTTCAGATCCAACAGGTATTTCAAGCCAGACTAGAAAGGTTTCATCCTTCAAACAAAGTGTCTCTCATTTGACATTTCTTCTAAATGATCTGGTGGTGAATCAGAGAGCCCTTAAACACTTCAGAGGAGAAATAACTTCTTACTGAATCATTCTATAACAACAACAACAACAACAACAACAACAAACATTTATTATTATTTAAAACCCTTCATATCAGAGCCTAATGGCATTAGAAGGAACTCCCAAAGTTTTAAGATCCTTATTTTTTACTGATGGAGAAACTGGGCCCTAGTGATTTGACTGTGAACACACAGTAAAACGTCAGAGACAGAGTTATGGGATTATGAATTTAGAGCTAGAAGGGGCCTCAGAGTCCATCTTATTTAATTCCCTCATTTGCCACTTGACAAAACTGAGACCTACAGATGTTAAGTGAATACTGAAGTCACTACTAAAGGTAGTAAGTGGCAAAGCTGAGATTTCATTCCAGGTCTTCCTGACTCTAATTCCAGTGTTCTATCCACTATAACTCTCTTGTTATGAAGTTAAACCATATTTACTTAGGGAGAATATTTTTCCTGATTAAACAATCTAAAAATATGTACATAAAATCAAATTACAACTTTTTGCATTGCTTTTCCTAGGACTGAATACTTATTTTAAAAGGGCACTTAGTGAGTCTTTCCCCCATGTTACTAATTAACTATTCTATAGTCAGTCTATATGTCTGATTACTCTCCTTATAAAATGTCAAAAGCATTAATGTTCTATCTCAGATGTTACCTAATCTAACAACCTCCATTTCTACCCTTGACTGCCAATCTAGTACAATCAATCAATCAATATTTGTTAAACTTCTATTGTGTGTTATGGGCTTTGGATATAAGTACAAAGAAAGAAACTTTTAAAGAACTTACATTCCTATAGGAGAGACAAGTACATACTTAAAATATATATCCATGTGAGTATACAAATACAAATAGATACAAAGTAGTTCAATAAAAGATAATTTGAGAGAGAAGGTACTCGTACTTTGGGGTATCATGAAAGGATTCAGGCAGCAGATCTCACTGAAGGGGATATATTATAGGCATGGAAATGGCTGTGTCACCTATTTGGCATATCTTTGGAGTCAGAGAATCTGGATTCAGATCCCACCTATGATACTACCTGTGTAGTATAGGAGAAATGACTATCCTAGGTGGCTAGGATGGAGCACTGGGCCTGGAGTCAGGAAGACATCTTCCTGAGTTCAAATGTGACTTCAAACACTTACCAGCTGTGTGACCCTGGACATATCATTGAACCCTGTTTGCCTCAGTCTCCTCCTCTGTAAGATGAGCTGGAGAAGGAAATGGAAAACCACTCCAGTATTTTTGCCAGAAAAAACCCAAATGGAGGTCACAAAGAGTAGGACACAAATGAAAAACTACTGAATAACAATGATGATGAAATCCCTTCCAGCTCTAACTCTGTGAATTATGGGAGGCAACATGAAATAGTGGGTAGCAAATTGTCGACTTGGTTTCAAGTCTTGTGTCTTATACATCATGGCTGCATAACCCTGAGCAGGTCATTTAGTCCCTCAGTGCCCCTACCAGTTCTCTCAGACTATAAAAGTAGTTGCTGGTTGGCATTAGTAGAAGTCATTTCCTTGCTGGGAATAGCTTGCCCTGATGAAATCACAGGACTGAACAGCAGCAACAAAGCTAATTCCATCCAAAGCAAGGCTCAGTTAATAGGCATGAGCTAAGGGAAATGGTTTTATACCAACAGAAATCCTTCCTGGGTATAAAAAAAATGCTTTTATAAAGGCATAAAGGGGGCGGGGTGAGTGAATATTTGGTAAGCCCAAATGATTAGCTGACCATTTCACTCTTTTGAAACATGAACCTTATGGTTTAGATACTGACAAATTTAATCTTGAAATAGCATTAGTAAGTGAACTGACAAGCTATGTATCTTCTGCACTCATAGAAAGCAATCAAAGAGACCTCCCTCTTCAAAAATAAAAACAGACAAAAACACTATAATGCTAACCTGATATATGAAAGTTCTTGTTCTGCACACATTCTCCTACATTCAAACATCCAACAGGAAACCCCCATTTCAGTAAGAATCACTAGCTTGCAATCCAAGTTCATGTAAAATCAATCTGAATTAATTAGATTCATCACACAATTCTGTGCCAAAGACACAGTATTTGCAACTTATTTTTGCAAACATTAACTAATTAATATGTACAACATCCCTATGAAGCTAGTTGTAATGATATATGAGCAGGCAACCTAATTATGCCTAATTATTCACAAGGTTTCCTTTTCCAAGTGTCTTTTATTGCCGGTTCAGACATGTATGCTTGGTTCATCTGATCTCATGATGCAGGTAGCTAATAAATCCTCTGCTGTTCAAGAGTCTCTTGTTTCAAGACACCCACATTTTCCCCCAGGAACAGTTCAACCTGTGCTCTCCTACATAGGTCAGAGAGTATGTTCTTTTACCCTCTGCTTCTGACCTTGAAGTCTTTCTTCCTGACTGGCAGTTCTATGGGCAGCTGCTTCTTTAGACCCTTCCCCTGAGCCCCCCCCCCCCATAGACCTAAAACTGGAAGGGCCCTCAGAGGTTGCTCTAATTGTTTTGACTTTGCTTCTGTTTCTCTTCTAATGCATTTCCCTCCTTCAGTTTTAAAATGTTCCTGCAGATAGAATATTCCCTTGGCCTCATTTTTCAAGTTCAATAATTACAGAAGTACAAGACTGTGCATCCCATCAACTGGTTTTCGATAACACTGCCTAGCTTTAATTCTGTGGCTGCCTTGCCTCTCTAGGGGGCTTGAGTTGGGATGAGAATTTCCCATCAGTATAAGGGGCAGGATCAAATTCTATTCTTTTGGGCCTTCTGTAGGCCCCCTACACAACTCTCCCTTGTGTTCCCCTATTTTGACCCATTCCTCCACTCATTTTAGGAACAAAATATTTCACCTGATAATCCTACCCCAGATCTAAAAAAATTTAGCTCCTTAACCGGGGATTCATGGATACATTTCATACATGAACTTGGATGGCTGGGGGGGGAATAATATTTATTTTTACTAATTTTTGGTTCCCTTTGTGATCAATTTTTATTTTATGCATTTAAATCCATAATTTTATCTTATACATTTTTTTTGGAGGGGGGAAGGTTGGGCAATTGGGATTAAATGACTTGTCTGAGGTCACACAGCTAGTTTTGTGTGTGTGTTAAGTGTCTGAGGCCAGATTTGAACTCAGACTCCAGGGCCAGTGCTCTATTCACTGTGCTACCGCCCCTTATCTTATACATTTAATGCATAATTTTGTCTTATGCATTTAATGAATAATTTTATCTTATGCATTTTATTTTTACAATTTTAAAGTTAGTTTTATTTATTCATAATGTTATATTGTTATAATAAATGCATAATTTAAATGATTATTTTATATTATGCATTTTAAAAGCATCACTCTGAGAATGGGTTCATCAGATTGCAAAAAGGATCCGTAACACAAACAAAAAATTAAGAACTCCTGTTCCAACAGGATGAAACTTGTACCTAAGAATTGAAGAATCAACAGAGAACTATGCCATGATAAGGACAGTCCATCAAGGGAAAACAGCAACTGTCCTACAAATGCTTATCAATTGCCTTCTACCAAGGAATGCTTGGTATCAAGGAAGACAGAAATGAGAGGTAGCATGAAAGAGCTGGTAAAACATTAGTGATGGAGTCAGGAAGACCTGTGTTCAAATCCTACTTCAGACACTTCCATGTTAGCTGTGCAACCATAATGAAAGTCAATTAACCTCTGTAAGCCTCAGTTTCCTCATCTATAAAGTGAGAAAAATGCCTTTAAACCTCTACCTCACAGGGATAATATAGGGCTAAAATGAGATAATGGATGTAAAGCACTTTTAAGACTTACAACACTATGTAAATGTCAATTGCTATTAATGTACTGGGGGGTGTTAAGAATACAAAATGGGTTTAGCTTATGCAGTCCCTATGTGGAAGAGGATCTGTTGGTGTAAGAGGGGGTGCTTCCAGAAAAGCATGACAGTATTTAATGGCAGTGTCCTCTGCATACTATATGCAGAATATACAAATATTTGATAACTGGTTCTGGTCTGCTAACTGTGATAAAGAAGACTATTGATTGACTATGTAGCCAGAACTGGGATCTCATAAAACTTACCGACCAACAAACTGAGATGGTGGGTGCCATTCCTTGCCTGGGCATGGAAAGACAAGAACTGATGAAAATTCTTTGTTGGAAAGAGGGCCCTAGGCCTTTATTCTTCCCATTGGGCCATATTACATGGCTTCTGAACATATAACCCTGTTATGTCCTCTTTGTGTTTCTCTGTTTTTTTGTCTCTGATTTCCTGTGCTAGGTAAAGGAGAGTGGAGATAAGTGTAAACTTGTGAGCTTCAAAAAAAAAAAAAAGCCAGAATGGGCCTCTAGAATTCTGGAAGCTGGAACCCATGCCAGGATTTGCTAGAAGCCAAATGGTGATGAACAAAGTATTAACTCACCTACTTGACACAGTCCAACAGTAGTTGGACTCATCCAGCAGGTGTTTGCTCAATGGAAACAATATTATGTACAAACTTGTTGGTTTGAGCCCTGTCTCCTCAGGGACCAAGGGAGTTTTAAGGAAGAGTATGTCCCCAGGTATGGGGAAAAGATGGGGAGGGGAATGTTTATACTTCTGATCTGGCTGTCTTTTTTTTTTTTTTTTGGAGGGAAGGCAGGGCAATTGGGGTTAAGTGACTCGCTCAAGGTCACACAGCTAGTTTTTTTGTGTGTTAAATGTCTGAGGCTGGATTTGAACTCAGGTCCTTCTAACTCCAGGGCCAGTGCTCTATTCACTGCGCCACCTAGCCACCCCAATCTGGCTATATCTTTACAGTAAATATCCTTTTGGAAGGCTATTTGATGATGGGGCCATGACTTGTAAAGAGTAATTCTCAAACTTTTTTTTTTTTTGGTTCAAGCAAAATATTCTTTGTCATGAAGAATCAGGACCCACTGAATGTTTTAGTTGTTTATAAATAGGAGTTCCTGGGCAGAGGGTGACCTCTGGACCCACTACCTAGACCTTAAAATAACTCTTCCTCTTCTTTCCCTCCCCAATTTCCTTGCTGTGTTCTTTCCTTACTTCTCCTATACTCGAATCTCAACAAATAGAGTTGTTCTTGTGTCCCTTCCCTGGAACCAAAGCCAGAGAGCAGGAAGCATTTGGCAACTGGTTTGACGAGGGCCTGAGGAAGTGCCAAGCTACAGAGAGGAAGAAAGCAGGGGCAAGAAGCAAGATGACACTTTGAAACAGACAAAAGTTGGCAACTTCTTGTTTTGCATGAGGACAAAACTTCTCAGCATATTCTTTAAGAATCACTGCTATGATAAATATTAGAATCAGTGTGCAAGAGAGATGGAGATTCTTTACAGTTAAACAAATATTTTTTAAATGCATTCTATGTGCAAAGGGGCAAGGGGAGAAGATACAAAACTTCGATAAGACAATGCCCCTAATATTATGCATTTCATAACCCAGAATGGAAGTTAACTAGTAGGGAGAGAAGGCCATTTGGGATAGTAGAGGAGGACTGGATTGAATAAGAGGACTTAGGGTTAATTCTCGGATCTACTTTTTTACTGATTTGATCCTTCTCTGGGCCTCAGTTTCCATATCCGTAAAATAAGGGGGTTTGGACTACCAGATAATGATCTCTAAATCCCCTTTCTATTCTAAATCCAGAGATAAAAAATATGAATTGAGACAGTATCTCTTCCCTCATGCAAAATTCAAGAGAAGTGCAAAACAGCCACTCTGAAAGGTCCAAGGTGGGGAGGAATGATGGATAATCCTTACCGAGGGGGTCAAATATGGGATGACTGTGTGAATGGAAGCTTCACTAACAGAAATATAAGGAAGTCAGAAGAGCAAGCACTAGAGATGTGCTGGAGCCAGATAGCGAGAGCTGATTATTAAATGTTCAGTGTGAGCATTTACTTTTATACCTTGGAAATCAGCAAATCCTACAAATCAGGGCTTGTTTGTACTTTAGAAAATGATGACAGGAATATTAATTGTGAATATTACCCCCCCATCATATTCTTATATTATTAAATGTTAATAATGCACATTAAATTTAAAAGTGTATCATCCCTACATTTTTTTTCTGAGATAGTCAGTTGTTAAACATTTACCAGGATACCTCTAGACAGTGGTTTTAAGGGAAAGGTAGGTTTGACTTTGGACATGTGGCCTTTGAAGCACTGGTAAAAATGTCCTGTGTGTAGTTGGAACTTGGAAGAACGGTCAAAGCTGGAGAAAAAGATTTAGTCATAAGCATAAAGAAGCCATGAGAACAATGAGATTGCTAATGGAAAGAATGAAGAAGGAGAATCGAAATCATGTAAATTGGTTAGTCCCCCTGTAGGAGGGGAGAAAAAAGCTATAACATAGAAACTGAACTTTATAAAAAGAAATCCTTATCTCAGAAAAACTGAAGTTCATTGGTTCAGTCAGTCAGTCAACGAGCATTTATTAAGTACCTACTATGTACTAGTCATTGTGCTAAGTGCTGGGGATACAAAGAAAGACAAAAAAACACTACCTGCCCTTAAGAGACTCACAGTCTAATGAAGGAGAAAACTGTGTTTAAACAAGATAATATACACAGCAAATAGAAGGTGGTAATATCTTGGGTAGCTAGAAGGCATAGTGGATAGAGTGCTGGGCCTGGAGTCAGGAGCACCTGAGTTCAAATGCAGCCTCAGACACTTACTAGTTGTGTGACCTTGGCCAAGTCACTTAATCCTGTTTGCCTCAGTTTCCTCATCTGTAAAATGAACTGGAGAAGGAAATGGCAAACCACTTCAGTATCAAAGATACTAGATACCCCAAATGGGGTCACAAAGAGTCTGGAATGACTGAACAACAACAATCTCAGAGGGAAGGTCCTTGGTTCATCTAAATGTCTTTCTGCCAGGTCTAAGTTTTCTCTAAGGTAATGTAGATTCCAGGTGGTTTAATTTACTCTGCTTTCTAGTATCAGATCAGAATTAACTATTTTTTTTATGTTGCATCAGATTTTGAAATAGGAAAATAACTTCAAGAATCCAGAAAAGCTTCAAGTCTCTTTTGTTAAGAAAAACAAATATGTACAATTCTAAAAGTTATGTTTCTGTTTGCTTCTGTCATACTTCTGTGCAATCAGAACCCTGCTACACAGTATTCCTCCAAAGTCAGCAGGTTTATTACCTGCAGAAGCCTTCAGAATGAGGTTGGTATTTGTCTAATTGCATCACTCCTTTTCCATACAAGCCCTGCCCTGGATAAATTACCTGAATGTTGGCTCGCCCTAAAGTAAATGCTATACACTATACGCTGCTTAAACCTCCCTTTGGTTAGTTAGCCTGTTTATTACTTCATAATGATTCAATTATTCTTCCTAACCACACCCTGACAAGCCGGACATGGAAAGTTTCACACAGAAAAGAATAATAACCACATTTACATTTAATATTACAGAAAGAAAAGGAAAGATTTGTCTTTTCCTTGCCAAAGTCTGTCATGTTTTTAACAAAATATGCTAATATGACAATAATAATTAATAATATGTATATGTAAAAAATTTTGTTTCTGGGCCTAGGCTGAATCACTTGTCCTTTCTCAATTCACTGAAGGCTCCTTTAGTTCTGGACCTATACATGGGGAACAAGTTCGGTTCTAGGGAAGCCTTGTCCCTAAAGAGAGGGATCAGACTCTTTCTTGAACATTCTCTGGCTCTGGAACCCCAGGGGAAAAGTCACTTAAAACTTAGGTTTCACTCATATCTAGGAAAAGGTGAAAGTAATCCAATTTTAGGTATGGGACAGTTATTTATTTTCCTTACACAAAAGGAATTCTAAATACAAAAGACTCAAGAGTTTTCATTGCTTAGACTTAAGCACTAGCTATAACTTAAAACTACTATTATGTTCTCATGGGGGTGATGCTGTTTAAAACATCAAAACTTGAAGCATTTTGTGGGACTGATGAATTGGCATTTCACCTTTACCTTCACTCTGGACTGTCTGAACATGTCCCCCCAGGGCCATGGCCATGGGTTTAGGATCCTCCTCCTGCCAGTGGTGATCTCCAAGAACCACTGAAGTAGGGGACCGACTGAGGAGCCAATCAAACTTAACCTCCCAAGATGATCCTCTGATTTTAGTGCTTTCCCTCTGAGATAATCTTCAATTATTCTGTACACATCCTGTTTTTATATTGTGTTTAAATGTTGTCTCCCTTCTTAGACTGTGAGTTCCCTGAGAGCAGTTCAGTGCCTAACACAGATGCTTAATAAATGATTGCCTGACTGACTGAAACATCCATCCAGTGGGTCATTGCTCACTCACCTATGTTGAGGAAAGAAAATGAAAGCAGAAGTGGTAGGTGGGGCTTTGAGAGTCAGTTTCAGGCTTGCCTTAGTCAGCACATGTACTTCAGTGGCTAAATGCTCCTAGACACCATGGGAATCTTCTGCTATGCCTACAGGTAGAGATCTGAACAGTTCTGATACACTTGGCAGATGAGAAGCAAGAGGGATTCAGAGCATGAAGTAATCTCTTTAAGGTTCACTGAGTGGACCACTCTTCCTGGCTAAGTGGCCACTCCTTCTGGTGTAGACACCTATTGCCACTGTCATAGGATAAAGGGACCTAAAGGGGGACTGCTTAGTCAACCCAAATCACCCAAATCTTTCAGCATTGAGCCATATGTGAACAGCCAACACAAACCATGATAGCTCAGCAGATTTTGAATGCAACAAACTGTAAATCAGCAGCTCTTAACTTACTGTCCATGGACCCCCAATGGATCCATAGGTTTGACAGAGTCTGTGAACTGGGATGGGAAAAAAACTACATCTTTATTTTCACTAACCCCCAACTGAAATTTGTCATTTTCTTCAATTATTTAAAAATATTATTTTGAAGAGAGGTCCATGGGCTTCACCAAATTGCCAAGGGGGTCCAAAACAAAAAAGGATAAGTGGGCGCGCACGCTCGTGCGCGCGCACACACACACACACACACACACACACACACACACACACACTCACTGCACTTGCTGGTATGATGCATTCTATTCTCTTTCAATCAGTAAAACTGAGTATTTGTTAAACCTAGAGTCATTAGAGGGAAGGAGGTATTATGTCTCACACTAGTTCATAATATTAAAGGTAGAAGGGACCTCAGACTATTTAGTCCTCTACCTGATGCTGAATAGCGATTCCTAGAATATCGCTGACAGGTGTTCACCTGGCTTCTGCAGGAAGGTCTTCAGGGACAAGGAATTCAAAGACTATTCATTTTCCTTGTCCGGCGTTGTGTTAGGAAAAGTTTCCTTACACGAAGCCTAAATCTGCCAGACAACCAGAAACCAAAGAGTTAAAAGCAGAATTAGCACTTACTGGGAGTGCTCCCTCTCCTACTGGTATAATCAAGGGTACTGAAAGTTTGCCTGGGTTCATAGATTCCACTTTTACTGATAAAGAAGACAGGGGATGAAGGTGTGAGGACCTCTAGATTCACCAGAGATCAGAGAGCTAGTTAGTAGTTGAGCTGGAACCAGGTCCCCTGACTTGAGTACAGTGTCCATCTGCCCAAAAGATATTATTTCCCCAGTGCTTAGCTCATAGTTGGCACATAGTAGGCTTTTAAAATAAGTGCCCTCTCATTCTTTCATTCATACACTTATAGTTTGAATTATCATCTCTATATAAATGAATCTTTATTCTATCTTCAATTCAGACCATCAGTCTGCTCCAGTATTTCTTGTTACATATAGGATGCTTTCACTTAGAGATGGAATCTAGAATTTGTCCTGAGGTCATCTAAGACCAAATCTTCCATTACCCACTTTTATTCAATTTCCCCATTACCAAAAATAATACCACTATCTTCCTTTTTTGGGACCAACCTTAAAAATATATGGAATAGGTAGTCACTTAAATGATATGATTTGAGGGACGTTGAAAGATTTTCAGTCTCTAAACATACCCTCCACGGGCCTTTCCACAGTGTTTGAGTTTCTCACTATCAGAAGAACATTCCTTTAGGTTAAAGCAATAATTCTCAAAGTGTGATGTGGGGATTTGGGGGAGTCTCTGAGACTTTTTTAGGGAGTCAAAGAAGCAAAAATTATTTTTCTAATAATACTAAAGCATTTTAGTTTCTAATAGCCACATGAACAAAAGCTTTTGGGATGTACTCAATTTTTAAGAATATAAATGGGTCCTGTAACCAGAAAATTTGAGAAACATGGAGCTAAGGTCCCATGTCCCAGGAAATTTTCTGTTAAAATGTGAATACACAACCTTCAAGATGGATAAATAATTGCTACCTTCCTAACAGAAAATTAATCCTTTAGCATGAATTAGTTTGCCTTAGAAAGGCTTGCTGTTCAGTTGGGGTTTTCTTGGCAAAGATACTAGAGTGGTTTGCTATTTCCTTCTTCAGTTCATTTTTACAGCTCATTTTACAGAAGAGGAACTGAGGCAGACAGGGTTAAGTGACTTGCCATCACTCACACAGCTACTAAGTTGTCTGCAGTTGGATTTCAATTGCAGATATGAAGATGAATTTTCCTGATTCCAAGCCCAGGACTCTATCCACTTCACCACCTAGCTGCTCCTATTCTCATAGACAGCTAAACTCAAAATGTTTTCTCTCTTTACTTATTATAGCCACTATGAAAAGCCAGGAATGTGGCTAGGCAGATTAAAAAAAGAGAGAAAGTGACCTTCTACTCTAGGCTTAGCTTTTTCTCTAGTTGTTTCCCTGACATCATCTAGATGGAAGAGTGGAAGAGATTTGCAACTGAAAAAACTGGGGGTTCCTGAACCCCAGAGTGTGTGATAGTTATTGGGCAGATTGCCCCAATATAAATAATGGCCACTTTATTTTAGCCTTTAGAGATTAAAATATAGAGGTCTATGGAATGCACACAATGAGTAAGAGTGAACTCCCAAAGTGAGACCCTAAGTCCACAGAGCAGGAAATTTAGTTCAAAGCAAAAAGAGCTGAGTCTGAAGATACTGGCTACTTAGCTCTGAGTGTGTCTGCTCTTTACTTTAAAAAGCTTGATATCTAGGGCTGTCCATTCTTGACTGAGGAGACCAGAGCCCTCACAGCCAGATGAGTCCTTCAAAGTGGCCTTTCTGATTCAACAAACTATAATAACAACAGTAGAAGATGCCTCAGTCTGATTTCCTACAATGAGGACTAGCACATCTCCCCTTGATAAAGGTCTAAACATCCTTCTGGGAATAGTTTTATCATAGGTTTAGAGCTGGAAGGGACTTTGCAATCATGCAACATAATCTCATTTTTACAGCTGAGGAAACTGAGACTTAGAAAGGTTAAGTAGTCACATTGGTAGGTATGTAATGACATAGCCTAGACTTGAACCAGGTCATCAGACTAAAAATTCAGTGTTCTTTCCAAACACTGTTGTCTTTACCCCACTTGGTACAGCACTAGGCACAAAGCAAGCCACTTAATGTTTGTCTTCTTCTTCATAGGAACTGTATGAGAAGGAATGATGACCATGAATTTGTCGTTTCAGTCATATGCACACACTTTGATGGCAACACAAACAGCAGTGTCATCCTGAAATATGGAAAACATTTTACAGAGCATAAAATCAGCTGTCTCCTATTAAATATGGGACTTGCTTCTCCTGAAATAAGTGGCTTTAATACAGAGCAAAAGGCAAAAAGAAAAAAAAAACCAAAACTAAAGTGACAGCAAGGCCAGGACTCAAAAGGGAGGAACTAAATATATTCAACTCTGTATCAGGAATAATAATTTCTGTTCTGTTCCTGGCTTCACCCTTGAATCACTATAATCTAATTAAACCTCTCTTCTCTCCTGTAAAATAAGGACCAGAGATTTATAAAATGTTAGAGCTGGAAGAGGATACTACCGATGTGGCTGGCAGGATGGCAATGAAGAATCATTAATAAAAATAGACTGAACAAGCAATAATTGCCATTTAAAATATCCAGATGTTGAAGTGAACTACACAGTGACTGAGTTTGTGACTACTCGATGCCATTTTGAAAGATATTTATTTTCTTAATTCTATTATCCTTTGGGACTGGGAAGGTTTCTCGGCAGGAAGCAAAGTCAATATTGCCTTTTGCACTGTCACTGAAAAAAAAATTAGAACCAGTTCCAATCATAAAGTCCCAGTGTTCATTTTCTGCTGATGTAATTTTCATAGAATTTAGAGCTGAAAGCTACCTCAGAGGCTATCTAACCCAACTCCCTTATTTTACAGAGAGGAAATTAAGGCCCAGGGAGGTGATGGGATTTGCCCAGCCACACAGGTAGTAAGTATGCAGCACTGATGTCATCTGAACCCTATTACCTACCTGTGTGCCCTGGGGCAAACCACTTGCCCTCCCTGGGTCTCAGTTTCCTTATAGATAAAATGAGGCGCTTGGAATGGATGACTTTCTAGATCTTTCTGTAAAAGCTGTTGATTAAAAAATCCCAGAGACCCAAGCAGAGGCAGCTGGTGATGCAATAGATCTGGAGTCAGGAAGACCTGAGTTCAAATCCAGCCTTGGGCACTTACTAGCTGTGTAACTCTGGCTAAGTCACTTAACTGATTTTTGCTTCAGTTTCTTAAACTGTAAAATGGGGTAGTAACAGCACCTCCCTCCCAGAGTGAGTATAAAATAAGGTAGCAGTAAAGCACTAAAGTACAGGGCCTGTCCTATAAATGTTTATTTCCCTCCCTTTCCCCTTTTACAAATGTCTGTAATTGTATAACCAACCAAAAACAGTGTATGGAAACAGAATTTTAGAGATGGAAGGGAAGGACCACACTGGTACAGATGAAGACAGAATTTGGGCAAATGCCTTTGTCTACTCTACCTATCTTGGTTTCCCTGGCAACAGTTACAGCTCATCCTAAATCCACTTCTCCAGAAGGTGAAAGGAAAGGCATGGACAAAGGAGGGCAATTTCTTTCCTTTCCAGGTCCTTCTTCCCCTTCACTTCCTCCTCAAAGAATCCCTGGCCTCCTTCAAGACTAAGCTCAGTCTTCCTACCTCCACTCCCAATCTTAGAGCTTTCTCCTCTAAGATTACCTCTATTCTTTATCTGTATTCAAAGTACCTGATTATTTACTTGTCTCCCACACTAGAATGGAAGCTCCTTGAGGGTAGTTTTTTTTTTTAAGCACAATACCTTGCAAATAGTGGGCACTTGATGCTTTTTGATTAACTACCAGTACTTAATTCCAGAAGTACTTATTGGGTGTTCCCAGTTTATTTTAGGTGCTGTTTTGGGATTAAAAAATAACAATTCCTAACCTTAAAATCTTAAAAATTTAGGCGTCAATTCTGTTCCTGAAAGTGCAGAATGGGAAATGAATGCTTTTCATTCTTGAAAGTCAATTAAAAACTATACCGAGGCATATGTACAAAACAGAATTGCGGGGTAATCATTGTTTCGTTTTCCTCTGGTTTTTTTTGTTTCTCCTTTCCAAAGCCTTCTTTAGGGCTACCAACAGGCTGTTGCGTGGATGAAGCACTTTGTAAAGTTTAAAATAATTCGGCTATTATTATTATTAGGAGCACAGCAGGGAAGACCACAGCTCTTTCCCCAGTTTCCCCAATGAAGTTCAAATTCCCCAAGTCAAGTAGGCTGCCTACCCGGGACCCATTAGAGCCAGCCCTTTCTCCCCTACCGCTCAGTCTTTGAATTAGTAGGCTGAAGTGCCATCTAATCCACACCCTTGATTTTAGAGATGAGGAAACTGAGGTCCAAAGAGGACCTAGGGGGCTTGTGTAAGGCTACAATGCCCATTAGTACCAGGGCAGGAACCAGAACCCAGGTCTCCAGAATCTCGGTCCCAAGCTTTACTGGCCCGAGGTCCAGGTGAAAGCCGCTTAGGCCCCTTCCCCGCTTTTTGGTGCTGGTGCGGGAGGCGAGGGGGTTAGAATGGCTCCTCTCACGCCCAGGATCATCTTCCACCTCTGCGTGAGGTGAATGCAGGATAGCAAGGTGGCTTTCCCGCCCCACCCCAAAGGTGCCAGTGCCAGACCAGGAAGTGTGCGCGCAGCCTCTGCCCTGCTCTCCCCAGGGGCAGCGCCGCCTCCTCCGCGCCGCCCCCCTCCCCCTCCTGTGGCCAGCCCAAGGTGCTGGAGGGCTCGCTCTGGACTCGGCGACCAGGCAGGGCGAAGCGAGAGGAGAAAGACTAGCAGACCTCGAGGAGGGGGCGGCGGGGTTTTCGCCCTTGGGGCGCTCCCCGCCTCCCCACGCGGGCACCTAATGGCGTCCTTGCAGTCCGGGGGCTCGGGGGACGGGGATTTCTCCGAGACCCTGGACGAGCTGGCGTGGAACTTCACCTACGGGGCTCAGGGAGCGGGCAACGGCTCCCTCTCCGGCTTTTGGTACAATAGGAACCAGGTAAGGAGCCGAGGTCAAGCCTATCCTCACCTGGGCAGTCCCCACCTGCACCGTTCTCACCTGTGGACTTCCCCCCCCCCCCCTCCCCACCTGCCCTCTATCATCTGGCCAAGCCTCCCTCAACCTGCGTTGCTCTGGCCACTGCATTCACTCACTGGCTTCTCTCTCACCTGTGTCCTTCTTACCTGCGCAGCTCCCTCCTACTCTACTCTCACCTGGGAAGCCCCCCAGCTGGGCTGTCACCTGGCCAGTCATTTCCCCCCCACCCCGAGGCTCTTGCCAGTGTTTTCCCTCCCCTGCTTCTCCCTCACCTTCGTCCCTCTCCTCTGTGAAGCTCCCACCCGTGGTCCTCTCACCTGGCTAGTTCCCTCACCTGCGCTGCCTCCGAGTTTCCCCCAACTGCACCCTTCCCACTTGATAAGCCTCAACCTGCATCCGCCCTCACCTGTGTGTCCCCTGTCTCCCCCAGGGAGGAGCCTCCAACGAATCACTCACTCCCACCCGACCACCCGACCACCCGCCCCGAAGCATCTCACACCTTTATGTGTAGAGAGCCAGTTACTTCTTCGGGACGCAAACCACATCACCCTGTCTCCTCGAAGGGACTCACCCCCCCACCTTCTACTCCCCCACAATTCCCTCCCGGTGTGCCCCTTCCCTTCCACCAGCCGGCTTGTTCTGCTGAGGCTGGTTGCCAAATTTCAAAGGAGAAGTAGTAAGGTTGACATAAAACAGCAAGTCTCATAATTTAGGGCTGGAAAGGACAGTAGATTATTTATTGCAGTGTTCTTATTTTACACATGAGGAAATAGAGACCCAAAGAAATAAAATGACTTTCCCAAGGTCACAAAGGAAATGACTGAACTTTGATCGAAGCCTAGTTTTTCTGACTTCAAATCCAGTTCTATTTCCATTACAATACACTCTCTTATATAAATATATATACATATACGTATGTGATTTTATATATATACATATACGTATGTGATTATATATATATATATATATATAGATATATATACATATACGTATGTGATTATATATATGAAACCGAGAGAGAAATAAAATCAGTCAGAAACAACTAGGTGGAGCAGTGGATAGGGTACTGGGCCTGGAGTTAGGAAGACTCCCAAGTTCAAATCAGCCTCAGACACTTACTAGCAGTGTATTTACACAGGCAAGTCACCTAGCCTCTGTTTGCCTCATTTCCTCTACTTTAAAATGGGGATAAATAATAGTACCTACCTAGCCAGGATTGTTGTGAGGATCAAGATGCTCACTGCTTGACTGGGGAATGCTTATTCCCATTCCCAATCAGTCAATAAGTATTCATTATTATCATTAGTAGGTGCTTATTTTTACCACTTAGTAGGTATTTAATACACGTTTATTGACTAACTGGGGAAGGATCCCATTTATTTATTAAGCACTTATCATGTACCAGATACTGTGGTATGCCCTGGAGATGGCAAAAAGGCAAAAGGAAGTCCCTGCCCACAAGGAGCTCACTATCTAATGTGTGTGTGTGTGTGTGTGTGTGTGTGTGTGTGTGTGTGTGTGTGTGTGTGTAAAGAGAGACAGAGACAGAGAAGCAGAGAGAGAAAGAGAGAGAACAGGAGAACAAGCAGACAAATATATAGAAACAAGCTATGTACAAGATAAATAGAACTAATTAATGGAGAGAAGATACTAAGAGCAAAAGAAAAACAATCATTTGGAAAAATGAATGTTGTGAAAGGTCCTTCTCCCTTTCATCTTATGGGGGAATGTTTAACCAGTTATCATTTCTGAAATGTTAACTGACCTGTGGAAGTTCTTTACCCTTTTTCCCCATGGCCTTGGCTTTCCTTGCAAACCCAAGGGTAATTCCAAACCCAACCACAACTTGGCCCTAAACAACCAATCAAAGCTTCTTTCCTCCTTTCAGTCAGGTGGGAGGCAAGTAGGACTGTTTTTGTGAATCATTCCCATTCCTAGAATGTTAGCACTTTAATGGGGTTCTAAGAGATGAACTGGTCCCCGTCTTTACATATCAGAAATAAGAAAATAGAATAAGAGAAATGAAATAAAGTTATGTGTGACCAGGAATATGCTGGAACCAGCTTGAAGGGGAGCTGATTGCTAAAATTCAGCATGAGCATTTTCACCTCCATACCAATCAGGACTTGATTTACTGTTTTGTTGATTGTCTAGACGTAAGAAAGTGTTGATGATGAAGATCAAACTTAAAAGTTTAATACATTTAATGCTTTTTTCCCCTAGAAAGATGGTTGTTAAATATAAGCAAACAAAATTCTTGCATGTGAGCAAAGGGGGAAAATAAGCTTGACTTTTTAAAGGACCGCATATCTAGAGGTAGAAGAGGCCGTAGAGGTTATACAGTTTAACTTCCTCACTTTACGGATAAGAACACTGAAGCCCAGAAAGTTAAGGGCTGGGTTTCCATATCAGGACTTGACTCCCAATCCCACCTGTTCTTTCAAATTAGCAGCAGCCACTGAGAGGAGCCTCATGGGAAAGTGCTGTTACTAATGTGGCATTTTCCTGTGTTATCTCCCTGCACATTACTTCCTTCTCTCTAAGTGGAAACCATCTCCTGTCACATAGCAGTGAGGCAACTCTTTCAGGCTTTGTCCCCATCTTTCTTTTGGAACAACCCTAGTTTAAGCAGGAGCTAAGTACCTTATTGGAAGAGAAGGACTTAGACATTCCCATTTACTTTTGGACTCAGAATGAGTGACAAGCCTCGTTTATATGGCAGTTCGTAACTCCACCAAAAGGAATCACAGAGAATAGGGTCACAGTTTTGGAACTGGAAAGTGTCTGAGAGGACATCTAGTCCAGCTTCCTCATTTGACAATTAAGGAAGCTAACCAAGCTGACAAGCATTTATTAAGTACTTATGTGCCAGACACTGTCACTAAGCCAGCTAGCATTTATTAAGTACCTACTATGTGCCAGTCACTGTTACCAAGCCAACAAGCATTTATTAAGTGCTTACTATGTGCCAGGCACTGTCACCAAGCCAATAAGCATTTATTAAGTACTTACTGTGTGTCAGGCACTGCATTGGTTAGGTTACTTGACCATGTTAACAAAGCTAGTAAGTGTAAGAGGTAGGATCTGAACCCAGGGCTTCCTGACTCCAAGTCCTCTATGCCACAATCAGGTGATCTTGATGTTTTCTTCTGGACTTTTTTTTTAATAGCTTTTTTGGCTTTTTGGAGGGGGAAGATAGGGCAGTTGGAGTTAAGTGACTTGCCCAAGGTCACACAGCTAGTTTTGTGTTAAGTGTTTGAGGCTGGATTTGAACTCAAGACTTCTTAACCCCCCCCCCCCCCCAAATCCAACACTGTCCACTAGATGAGTTTCTCAGTACATTCTTTCACTGTGCTGGGAAGTTGTAACAAGAATATATAATTGTCTCTATTTTTTTTTAGCTCAGAGCACCCAGCCAGAGAAAGTTTTGCTCTGGCAGAATACTTTAGCCTTAAATTTCTCTCTTATTCTCCCCCTCATTTGCCTCCTTCTCCCAATAGCATTCCCAGTGAGTAGGCCCATATCAGCAAATGCCTGTATAAAACAAAATTAATATCTAAAACAAATTTTTAAAAAAGCCAACAGACTTTCTCTGTGACCTGAAGGAAAAGGCTTCAAGCCTCCATGGTTTAGGGGATAATAGCAATGCATAATCATCTTGAGGTCTGTAGTCTAGGATGACCACAACAACATGGTTATCAGCCCTGACACTTCATGCCTGTCTGATAGGCCCATACAACCTTGGTTCTTGAGTTTGGTCCTCAGTCCTTATGGTGGCTGCCCCTGCTAGGGTTTCTGCTCTTCTAGCTCAGTGTGGCTCCTGGCAATCTTCCTTTCCCAAACTGAGTGCATTGCTACAGTTCTCACCATAAACTAGGCTTATCCTCAAGTCTGGCACCTGCATGGACCCTCTGGAACCACCTACCTCTAGAACTGTCCCACTGACTTCATGGATTATCTGTGAGAGTGAGCAATAATTGGCTTGGCCAGTGGTATTGTTCCCTTTTTATTTTTCCTACTTTGAAGAAGGGATTGCTCTGAGAAGGAATTCTTTTCCAGACAGCAATTCTTAGGACTTTTTAGCAAAGTGACTGGTAACTTTCCTAAGGAATTGGTTTGCATTTCATAAAAAGATCACCATACCTGACCGTGGTTTTTTACATTTAGTTTAATGCCTCATTCTAGGTCCCCTTACATTCTGTGATAAAGTCCAAGGCTTTCCCAGGTCTTTTAGTAGATAAGTCTTGGGAATCAGTGGGCTATGATTCACAGAATCATAGTGTTGGAAGGACCATTGTAGGCTACCTAGAACAACCTGTACCTGGAAGAGAATCTTCTCTCCATCATACTTGATGAGTGGCTATCCAAACTTGGCCTAAAGAAGGATGTCCAGTGAGAGAGAATTCACTACCTTGAAAGGCCAGCCCATTCTGCTTCTCATTGATAAACAGTTTTAGAGTAAATAAAGACTAAATTAAACACTTTCAGCTTTACCCATAGGCCTCCAGTTCTGCATGGTATCACCTTTCTGATGTCATGGTCCTCTTCAAGAAGGAAGGAAAAAGAACAACAACAACAATCTGAGGGCCAATAAAAACTATTAATTAATGTATTAACTGTTCAAATACACGAAGATAGCAGGATAGGTTGTTGTTCAATTGTTTAGACAATTGTTTATGACCCCATGGACAGGTTTCATGTCAAAGAGTAGTTTTACTATTTTCTTCTCCAGTGGATTAAGGCAAACATAAGTTAAATGACTTGCTCAGGGTCACACAGCTAGTAAGTGTGTAAAGCCACATTTTAACTCTTCCTGACTCTAGGCTCAGCATTCTATCCACTGAGCAACCTGGTTCTACACCTCCCTAATCCTGGAAACTATACCCTTTCTAATGCAGTCTGAAGTTGTATTAGCCTTTTTTGGCAGTCATATTGATTCATGTTAAACTTGTAGTCCACTAAAATCTCCAGATCTTCTTCTGCCTCTCCCATACTGTACCTGTGAGAATTTATTTTTAAGTCACTTCTGTCCTTATTAAATCTTATGCCAACCAATTCAGCACAATATTCTTGCCTGTTGAGATATTTTTGGATCCTTCATCTGTCTTCTGTGAGGCAGCCTGATAGTCTGAGAGAGAAAAGGATACATATTGGTTGAATGACCTTGGGCAAGTCACTTAACCTCTAAGTGCCCCAAGTAACTCTCTGAGATTATAAATTGCAAAGAAGTTTCACATCTTCATTGATAAAGATAGTTTCTTGACCAGGAAGTTCCCTAGACCAGTGAAATAATAGGACAAGACCCAAACCCTGAAACTATCATTATACTGTGATCTGTGTCTTCCTATAACCACAAGCACTTAGACCATGTGACAATTTGATAAGCTTTTATCTGTGCTTTTATCCAAGTTACTGACAAAAATATTAAACTATTCAGACCGAGCATAAATGTCTGGGGGAATCCATTGCTACCTGTATCTGTCTGTCGGTCACTGTTCTTTGGGTCCAGCTATTCATTTGCAGAGGACAAAGAGCTAGGGATCATAGAGCACAGATTTGGAGGCAGGAGGTATCTTAGAGATCATTTAATCCAGCCCTCCAATTCCCATTTTCTACAAGGAACTTGATAGAATGCTCCAAAATAAACATACATTCTGATACTTGGTGGTTTCAACGGGATAGTGTTGAGGGCAGGACCTCTTTTTCAGTTTACCTTCATATCCCCAACACCTAGAATATATCCCACAAAGTAGGTATTTAATAAATGTTTGTTGGCTTGGCTTTGATCGGATAGTGGGCTCAGGGTGAGTCTATACAGAGTTGTGGATAGAGTGCTAGACCGTAAATCAGGAAGACCTGAGTTCCAATCCAGGCTCAGGCAGCCTGTGTGATCCTGGACAAGTTCTTTACCCTCTGTCTGCTTCAGTTTCCTCAACTATACAATGGGGGATATAATACACCTGCCTCACAGGTTTGTTGGTATAAATAAATTAGAATAAAATGAGATGATATTTGTAAAGTGCTTAGTACAGTGCCCAGCACAGAGTAGGTGCTTGAGAAATGTGTATTTCCTTATTCTTTTATGAGAAAATATAGTTGGGGATTAAGGAATAAAAAAAGTTTTTAGACTATGCAAACCTGTACATTCTGTAGATCAGAGGATAGAAAAGAACATAGTAATCAATTATCCAGCATTATTATCTGGCAAATGAGAAAACTGGGACCTACTGAGGAAAGCTGACTGGGGCTTGAACCCAGGTTGGCTGACCCTGGGTCCAGTGATATTTCTAGGCTACTTCCTATAAGACTTTCTTCTAGAAGAGAGGAAGGTCAATTCCAAAGGACTCATGATGAAAAATGCTATCCATATCCCAAAGAGAGAATTTATGACCTTTGAGTGAAAACTGAAGTATAATTTTTTCACTTTTTTTTTTTTTTTTTTTTTTGCTTTTTGGAAGGCAGTTGGTGTTAAATGACTTGCCCAAAGTCACACGGCTAGTAAGTGTGTCAGGTGTCTGAGGCCGGATTTAAACTCAGGTCCGCCTGACTACAGGGCCGGTGCTCTATTCACTGCACCACCTAGCTGCCCCAATATTTTCACTTTCTATATTTTATTACATTTTTTACAAACATGGCTAATATGGAAATATGTTTTGCATGATTTCACATGTATAATTGATATTACTTGCCTTTTAATGGGTGGGGGAGGGACTAGAGAAAGGGAGAGAATTTGGAAGTTAAACTTTTAAAAATGAATGTTAAAATAAATAATTAAAAAATTTTAAAGGAAGAGAAGAGGGCGATTATTAGCAAGACAGTGGAGTGAGAGGTCATAAGTCAGTCAATAAACCTCTATTAAGTACCTACTATGTACATTAAACTCTGGGCATACAAAGAAAAGTAAAAGACAGTCTCTGATCTCAAGGCGCCCCCTCGAAAATGGCAACTCATTTGCCAAAAAAAAAAAAACCTAAAAAAAGATTCTTGTATGAGTCCCCATCCAAAACAGAGAGGAGGTGGGGGAGAGAGAATGAGAGAGAAAGGAAGAACAATTTTTGCTTTCATGAAAATCTTGGTGGAGGTGGGGGTGGGGTGTCATTTGTTTTCCTGCCTCTTTCCTAGCATTCTTGATAATCTTTGGATTTGTTTGTTGTTTGTTTTTTGGTTTCTTTTTTTTTTTTTTGGTTGGTGTTTTTCTTTTTTACATAGAGATACTATATTATCAGTACCACTCCCAATTCTTTGCCTGTATGTTATGAATATTGTTCTGAGAAAGGATTGTTTCCCAGACAGTAATTCTTGGGAATTAGCAAGTGGCTGATAGAATGTTGTGTTAAGCCATTATCTCATCAGGAAAACTGACTGACTCTACCAGTCTGTTAACAAGACTGGGGAATACTTGAACGAATGAATTTAAAAGGATTTATTAGATGCCTACAGAATGCCGTGCCCTTTGCTGGGTGTTGAGAATGTAATACACAAAAGTTAGACAGTTCCTGCCCTCAAAGAAGTTTGCATTCTAATAAGGGAAAACAACAGGCATAGAAGAATGGTGGCCAGGAAAGTACATTTTTGTGTGGAGGATCACAGAGATGATGAATAGAGCTACTGAGCAGTTAATTGTTAGGACCTTTCCAGAAGAGGAGGATGAACATGGATTGGGGTAGGAAGTGAGGGCAAGGGAAATTATCCAGGATGAATGGATATGGAACTAATATAGGGAAGGTTTAATAATAAGGATTATTTAATAATAAGGATTAAGTGAGCTGATACTGCCTGCCTAGACTGTTCAGCCCCAGGGCAGACTTTAAAAACTGCATAGACAATTGAATCCCTGGAGATCCTATTGGGGAGTGATAGGGGGAGAAGGTGGCAAGATGTTCAAGGTGGATAGATGTGGAAAATGGCCTGAATCTGGTTAGAAATAGTGGGATAGGTAAATCTGTACACATCAATGAGGACAGCTCAGCCCTAGGGAGGGCAGAGTTCCAAAGCTGAGTAGATTAATTCAGGAAAGGAGGTCCTGTTTAAAAAAACCTGGACTTGGTGTAAAATCTCTAGCTCAATGTGAGTATGAAATCTATAAGAAATGATACATCATATGTCAATTAAAAATAAAATTTTTAATGGCAACCGTGCTGTTGATTTCCAAAGCAGAAGGGGGGTAGATTATTCTTCATATGGCAGGAAGATGGGTGAGGAAAAGCAAGGTTGAGGCTACATATTGATCAGAATGGAATGATCCCAGGTCAGAATTTCCAAATGAAGTGACTTAGTTCTTCCAGGGCATGGTCTTTGGAGGTCATAGGATCATGTACTTAGAGATGGAAATGATTGTTGAGGACACAGATTCCAGCACCCTCATTTTGAAAATAAGGAAGTAGGCTAAGAGAATGGTTAAGAGACTTACCCAGTGTCTGAGGTAGGATTTGAACTCATATCTTTTTTTTTTTTTTTTTTGGTGGGGAGGGGGAAGGCAGGGCAATTGGGGTTAAGTGACTTGCCAAGGTTACACGGCTAGTTTTGTGTTAAATGTCTGAGGCCAGATATGAACTCGGGTGCTCTTGACTCCAGGGCCAGTACACCACCTAGCTGCCCCAGAACTCATATCTTCTTGATTCCAAGTCCAAATCCTAAGAGTATATCTGTTAATGCCTTCCCCTCCTTGATTACCTTCCATCTCCTCTGTATTTATCTTTTATGTAACTAGTTATTTACTTGTAGTCTCCTCTGTCAGAATGTGAGCTCCTCAAAGACAAAGACTGTTTTTGTCTTTTTTTTTTTTTGGTATCCTCAGAGTTTAGCAAAATGCTTGGTATTGTAATATTATTTATTATTATATATTATTTGTTAGTAAATGCTTGTTGACTGACATCAGCAACAGAAGCTAGGTACATGGTATGACATGACAAGAAGATTACTTTTTGAATTTCTTTTTTTTGTTTTTTGTTTTGCTTTTTGGAGGGTAATTGGGGTTAAAGTGACTTGCCCAAGGTCACATGGCTAGTAAGTGTTAAGTGTCTGAGGTCAGATTTGAACTCAGGTCCTCCTGACTCCAGGGCCAGTGCTCAATTCACTGCACCACTTAGCTGCCCGCCCCCCCAACTTTTTGAATTTCTAAAGAATTACTGGTTTGGGGATAGAATATCAGCTTTACTCAGTATTGTTCAAATTTGAACCATCATATCAACATGTTTTCTTTTTTCATTAATATCCCCAGTACCTATGCAAATTGAAGAGGTTGGTTTCTCATTTGTTTTTTGATTGTTGTAGCTAATAAACATTTAGCTTTTCCTAATTAGAAAATATCTGAAATATAGACTGCTATTGATGGCATTTACCCTAGAAAATATTGTGACTTAGTTGAAGCTTATTTGTTGCATCTTCCTCCTAAGTGGGCACCTAACAGTCCAGCAGGACCTGGTGCTTCAGAAAGACCACTGGTCTTTCACCTCCTCTGCTCCAGCCCACCCTCAGCTGCCAGGATGCCAGCAGGTTTCTGAGTGGCACCAGGCACAGAATGTGGGAGTCTTTCTCCTCTTGTACCTCAGCCCCCATGGCCTGGTTCCCACTAATTGGCTCTTGCCAGACCCTCTCTGACCTCCTAGTCTCCATATTGAAATAGTCCAGGTGTGATGAATCTTGTGGTTTTGGGACTTCTAATTCCGCAGGGCCTAGACTCTGTGGGAATGAACCTTTCATGCCCTTAGGGAATTAGGAAGTCATGCCAGTATGGCCAGAAGCTACCAGGAAAGCTGTGAGGAAGGCCTGTAGGCTAATCCTAGAATCACCTTTCTGGGAAAAATGGGGGGAGAGTTGGGGGAAGGAGAGAAAGAATACCTGACTCATGGGGGAGAAGGGGAGGGAAAGAGAGGAAGAATACCAGGAGATAGTAGTTGTTTCGCAAATTATATTTGGTTTTGTCTTTGTATCTTGGGTACTTTGCAGCCCAATTCCTTGTGTATACAAAGTAGGTACTTTATAACTCTTGTTGGATTGGAATATTGAATTATAATAAAAACCCCCTTTGGCAAGGGTGAAGGAAGAGAATTTCAAAGAGTTTGAATTTTTTAAAAACTAAAGCAAAAGGTACCAGTCTTTTAGAAATTAGAGTGCACCAAAAAGGAGGCTTGAAAGCAATAGACTAGGGGCAGCGAGGTGGCGCAGTAAGAGCGCCGACCTCGGAGTTGGGATGACCCAGGATCGAAACCGGCCTCAGAAAATGAGCACCCACACACAAATAACGACTAGCCGTGTAACCTTGAGCAAGTTACTTAACCCCAATTGCTTATTTAAAAAAAAAAAAAGAAAGGAATAGCCTACTTAGGTAAAACAGGGTCAATTTATAAATCCAGTGTATAGGGGAGCTCCTCTTATTATTGTTAAAATATTTACTTTTGTATAGATTTCTGTCTGCCATGGCCAGGTCTTCTGGCATTACAGAAATGAATAATTGCCCAAAGCTGAAAAAAAACCCACTGTGGTAACATCTTCTATCATAAGAATATGCAAATAGAGGAATGGAGGGAGGATGATGTCTGGTTTTCTATTTTCTTTCATCATGCTTCAGCAAAAGTCATTTTTAGAGACCTGTTTTTTGCATTGATTTTGCATTTTCTATGCCAGGTTTGGCATTTTCCCTTAACTACTCCCCCCCCCCAAAGATTTCTGAATACATTCTTGGGCAACTAGGAAAAGAAAATAAAAGATTATCTAGAAGCAACCAAATCCAAGCTTCTGTTGATCATTAGAATCCCACAGAACTTGTTACAGAAATAGAGCAGGCAGCCTCCAGGGAATTGGCCGGGTTCCAGCCTAGCATTTTTATATTTCTGTCTACCTGTTAGTCTTCTTTGTAGTGTGGTACAGGCTTCTCTAGGCCTGCTTATGTGCTGAATTCCAATGTTGGATAATAGTGGTATTTTTATTCATTTAGTTTCCTTGTGAAATGTCAAGTCTTCATTCCAGTAACTGCTTCTTAAAATGCCATGGGCTCTCTTTGTAAGGAGCTTGTCTCCTGAAAGAATGTGGCTTGTTGGGAGATATTGGTGATGGAAGAACAGCCCAAAAGAAATCATCACAGAATCGTGGAATCTTTGAGCAGGATAGGAACCTCAGAAGCCATGTAGACCAGCCCATTCTTGGAAGCTGAATCAGAGAAGTCAAAGAATTTCAGAAAACCAGGGGACTTTGGAGATTAACCAGTCTAGTTCTTTTATTGTACGAAGAAAACAGCTTCACCAAGGTGAAGTCACTTGCCTAAAGTCTTTACAGATCATTAGCAGCAGAACCAGAAGTGGGACTCAGTGATTGCGACACTCAGACCAGTACTCATTATTTTACATTATAACAGTCAATCAGTCAGCAGATATGTATTATGCACCTACTGGGTACCAAATGATGTGCTTGGCACTAGAAGCATCATGCTAGGTGCTTTAAAAAACGGTCCATTAGGAATTAGAAGTTCTCAATTGTATGCTTGTCTCCACCATCAATTCTATTCTCTTTCAAACTTTGTCATTTTATCTCAGTGCAGCAAAACAGGTTCTTGGTAGAATGCCTTTTACATCCTCCTTCCAGTGCTGCAGAGGCCACCTTGATGGTAATAAAATAGATTCTTATTCAGGGCAATAAAACAGAATGAGGTAGAGGAAGGAAGGCTGTCTTTGGAGTCAGAAAGTCTTGGGTTACATGGATGAATGGATGGATGGATAGATGAATGAATGAATGAAAAACCATTTATTAAGTGCTGACTGTGTGATAAGTACCATGCTACACACTGGGGATACAACTAGAAAAACCGATATAGTCCCTACTGTCATGGAGCTCATACTTTTATTGAGGGAGACAACATGGTGAGGTCTGGTGGTCTCCCATCTCATCAGAAAGAATGTGAGTCATCATGAAGCCTGGGCAAAGGGGCAAAGGCGAAAAAGGAGAATGCCCTTGGTGGTAGTGGCTCTGCTTGTCTGTTCCCGTGGGTTTGGAGACAGCCTCAGGATAGGGGAATGGAAGAGGGGCATAGCATGCCTCTCTACACCTCCACATACTAATTATGTGACCCAGGGCAAAATGTTTAACCTTTCAGTGCCTTAGGCAACACTTTTTAAGCTATATGTAGCAAAGAAATGGCTTATCTGTATCAGTAAAGAGATTTTCCACACTGGGAGGGAACTCCCTATGCTGATAAAATGGTAACCTAACAATGTCATGACTGCTAAAAATCACCCCTCCCCCCTTCCTTCTATTTCTTTCTCCACAGAAGTCCCACCTTGATCAAGGTATCAAGGTATAGATGACCTTCCATTTGCATAGTATACGTTCTCCATGTACAACTCACTACTTACATGTTTCTTTCTGCACCAGAATATGAGCTTCTTGGGGCAAAGGACTACATCCAATGGTGTTTAGCACATGGTGTTTCATTTTGACTAACTGGTAGTGACTAAAGTAATCTAACTAGTACTAAAAATGCTTTCTCTAGAGTAGAGCTCAGTAAAGTCCCTCTTGTGTGGGAGTGGCTTCCTCTTCCCTCTCGGATAAAATAAAAGCTTTTCCATTTGACTTTTAAAGTCTTCCAACCTGCCTTTCCAGCCTTGCTGTACTAAGCTATTCCACAAGCCTGTCTCATCTCTGTTCTTCATACAGAGTACTCCATCTTCCATTTCTGTGTCTTGGCATTAGTGTCCTCTGTGCCTGGAATATATTTCCTTCTTGCCTCCCCATTATAGAATCCCTTCAAAAAAGCTCAAACACCTTCATGTACATATTTCCTAATCCTTCCTACTTTTAGAACCTTCCCTCCCTAACTCCCTTGTATTTATCGAGAATTTAATATTTTCTGTTTGTATTTACATATGTATGTATGTACATATGTGTTTGTATCCACACATGTGCACATGTACATTCAGTATAGACATATATGTATATGTGTACATGCATATACACATATATAACCCCTGTCCTCTCCTCCCAATAAAATGTAAACTCTTTGAGAACAGGAATTGTTTTACTTTTTTCTATCTGTATCCTCAGTGGCTTGTGTCTACTACCTAACACATAGTAGCCATTTTTTAAAATGCTTGATCAACTCAAGTGATCCATAACCACTCAAAAGAGTTTGTTCTATCCACAGAAGAAACAATTTGATGAAAAAATGCCTATTGTCCAAATTATAATGCATAATTGTAAAGATAATGTAGAGAGCTTGTCTCTTTGTCTATATACAAATATAAAAATATATAGAATATGCATATATAGTCTTACGCATGTACAATATGGTACGTACAATATCATGTATATGTGATATATGGCATATGTATCACCCACATATATTGTTTTATATGTATGTGATAGTAAAATGTATAATGAGTTGGGCCCAGAATTAAACAGAAAGAATTAGGTTTATTTATTATGTTTGGCCCCAAAGGGCTAAGGCCAGGGGTAGTAGGTAGAAATTGCAGAGAGGCTTAATGTAAGACAAAATTTCTTGACTCAAAAGTTCCCAGTTATTAGAGGTTTTCAAAGCAGATATTGGACAATCACTTGTCTGCTTGGTTACAATGGGGATGAATTCTTTTGGTATGCGGGTTTTGGACCGGATGGCTACCGAGGTTCCTCTAAGATTTGATAGTTCTTTGAGGGGAGTAGACTGGATTGTCCTCAGGAAATTGGAGTTTTTTTTCCTTTTCTTTTTAGTGATCCCAAACTTTTCCTAGAAACATCAGCCCAACTTCAGTATCCTACCAGTGTTGTTATATAACTACAATACATGGACCATAACATTATGTCTGTGGAGAATTTAAAATGAGAATCGCTCAGAGGGCAAGGGAGAAGCTCTTGGTAGGCATGAGCATGTTGAAATGTGTTAAGAAATAACTTCCAAGGAGAATGTAAGGAAAGAATGTTATCTTTATGATCGGCTGGTCACATAGGAAAGATAAAGAGTTGAAATAAGAGTTGAAAAGAGGTGAAATGGAGTGTTCACTGGCATTTTTTGTGATGTCAGAAAAAAATAAAGAAGGCTCCCAGCACATCAAGAGGACCCCTCCCCCCAAATAAGATTTTTGATGAGGACATTAACAAGGGTCTTTCAGAGTGGCCAGGAAAGGATGGGTTGTAATCTGCATCATTGGAGAGATCACAGATCATTTCATCTTTGCTTGTGGTAGCAACTCTGTGTTATTGATGAGAGGTACCCAAGAATCAATCATTCAAACGACATTTATTGAGGCCTACCATGTTCTACCTTATAGCAAACACTTGCTCAAAGTTGATAAGATTTTCCATTGTATTTTTCTTTTTTTTTTTTTAACAAATGCTTTATTAACTCCTGGTTTACATCATTCATTTCCACCAGATTTTGAGTTACAAATTTTTCCCCATTTTTTCCCTACCCACCACCCCAGAATAGCAGTCCCACTAGATATCCCCTCTTCCAATCTGCTCTCTCCCATATCTTCTCCCATACCCCCCTCGACTTTGCCATTAGGGCAAGGTGAATCTCTGAGCCCCAATGCCCTGAACATCTTATCTCCCAATTACATGCAAAATAGTATTAATAATAGTATTTATATACATTTGAAACATTTAATTTTAAGACTTCGAATTTCAGATCCATTCCCTTCCTCCCTTGTCACGAACTCCCTCTGGGAAGATAAGCAGTTTAGTATGTGTTGTACATATCTAGCTATGCAAAACATTACCAGAGTAGATATATTGTAAAAGACTGCTTATATTTCCCTCCCACCCATTCCATCCCCCACCTGGTCATTCCCTACTTTGATCCTGTTCCTCTTCGAAAGTGGATACTTCCAACCTCCCCTTCCCCTAGAATGCCCTCCCCTCCATCATCCCCCCTTTCATCCCCTTTCCCCCTATTCTCCTGCAGGGTGAGATATCCCATTTAGTATGAATGTGATTCTCTCCCTGAGCCGAATTCAATGAGAATAGGGTTTTGTCTTTTTGCCTTCCTGTTCTTCCCCTCCCCTGCAACTACTTCCCCTTGCCTCTTCTACACGAGATAGTTTACCCTACCCTGTATCTCCCCATCTCCTCCTGTCACCTTCCTCTCTCACCTCTCAACCCCACCCCCAAGTATCATCTCTTCCCACCAAACTCAACCCTCGCCCTCCATCCATGTACACCTGCAAACATATACATACACATTCACACATGCATTCATATGTTCATATACCCTTCTTCAATTATTTTCATAATGAGAAAGGTTTCATCAGACAAAGTTACTTGTTTTTCCATGTAGGAATGTAAATAGTTCAACTTTGGTAAGTTCCTTTTGATTTCTTTTCCCTGATACCTTCTCAAGCACCTCTTGCTTCTTGTGTCTGAATGTCAAATTTTCTTTTTTTTTCTTTTTTTTTTGGAGGGCAATTGGGGTTAAGTAACTTGCCCAAGGTCACACGGCTAGGTTTTTGTTTGTGTGTGTGTTAAGTGTCTGAGGCCGGATCCGAACTCAGGTCCTTCTGAGTCTAGGGGCCGGCGCTCTACTCACTGCGCCACCTAGCCGCCCCTGAATGTCAAATTTTCTATTCAACTCTGGTTTTTTCCTCAAGAATGCTTGAAAGTCCTCTATTCCACTGAATGACCAAATTTTCCCCTGAAACATGATACTCATTTTTGCTGGGTAGGTGACCCTTGGCTTCAATCCTAGCTCTTTTGCCCTCTGGAATATCATATTCCATGCCCTTCAATCACTCAGTGTAGAAGCTGCCAGGTCCTGGGCTATTCTGATTGTGTTTCCACAATATTGGAATTGTTTCTTCCTGGCTGCTTGTAGTATTTTCTCCTTGATCTGGGAGTTCTGGAGCCTGGCTATAATATTCCTAGGAGTTTTTTTGGGGGGGGATCCTTTTCAGGAGGCGATCGGTGGATTCTTTCAACCTTTATTTCCCCCTCTGGGTCTAAAACATCAGGGCAATTTTCCTTCAGGATTTCTTGAAGGATGATTTCTAGGTTCTTTCTTTCATCATGATTTTCAGGTAGTCCAATAATTTTTAAATTATCTCTCCTGGATCTATTTTCCAGGTCAGTGGTTTTTCCTATGAGATACTTCACATTGCCTTCTATTCTTTCATTTGTTTGGATCTGTTTAATTAGCATCTTGATTTCTCATAAAGTCACTAGCTTCCATTTGTTCCAGTCTAATTCTGAAGGAATGAATCTCCTCAGTGAGCTTTTGAGATTCTTTTTCCATCTGGCAAATTCAGCTTTTTAAGTCGTTCTTCTCCTCATTGCCTTTCTGAGCCTCTTTTGTCATTTGAGTTAGTCTATTTTTTAACGTGTTGTTTTCCTCAGTCAGTCTGTTGACTGTCATTTCATACTTTTCTTGCATCTTTCTCATTTCTCTTCCCAATTTCCCCCCCACTTCTCTTATCTGCTTCTTAAGGTCCTCTATGGCCTATAGCCAGCTTGTATTTTCATTTGGGGCTTTTGGTGCAGGAGTTCTGACCTCACAGTCCTCCTCCATGCTTTGAGCCTCTTTGCCCCTAAAATAGGAGTCCAATGTTGAATTTTTCTATTTATTTTGTTTCCTTTGCCTCAGCATATTGCCACTTAATTGCTTGATTTTTGGGCTTGTTGCCACAGTAGGACTCTGCCACCTGACAGGGGAGCTTCCGCCCAAACATGGGGTCTTCACAACTTCTGCCAGTTGGGTGGCCTCTGTAAAGCCTCCACCCACTCTGGCAAATTAGATACCCACCCCAGACCTCCCCCCAAGACCAGGATCCAGATCCAAGAAGGTTAAAGCAAGAACGATTAACCCCCAGACTGATTGCTGGATCTCTCTTCAGTTCACAGCCCAGGAGCTGGAGCTGCCCCTGATGCTGCAAAATGGCCTCTGTGCCATGTTTCTTCAGCAGCTTTTCGCCCCCAGGGGAGGAAGCCGACGCATTCCCCAAATACTGGTCCCAAAGTCCATAGGGCACTAACCTCTCACTTTGTCCTAGGCATATCTGTGCTGATAATTCTGGAATTGCCACAGCTGCTGGAGTTCTGGGGTCCCTCCAGCCGGCTGCTGGCCCAGCCGCCCTGGGGCCAAAACCATGGCTCAGGTGGGCCTGGGCTCAGCTCCCAGAGTGCTGTGCTGTCGGTCCCCAGCCAGCTGTGCTGCCCACTCTCAGAGTGCTGCGCTGGTCGCTCCCTGCAGGGCTGTTGGGCTGTCTTCAGCAGGAGGTTAGCTTCTCTGTGTCGTTCTGTGGGTGCTGGGGCTCCAGAAGTTGTTCAGATTCCCCTTTTACATTGTTTGGAGGTGGTGTGGGGCAGAGCACCTTGGAAGTGCTGTTTCTACTCTGCCATCTTGGCTCCGCCCCCGGAAGTCTCCATTGTATTTTTCAATACAATGGACAAGCAAGTCCCCCCCAATTACAGTGGGGACTCATTTTCTGCAGGTTGGAATAGAAAGTCTTGGACTCGGTCCTTCTCAGACTCTTTGACCCTGTAATAATCACACAGTATTCAATAGAGAAAATAACTAGGAAAGGCCATGATATTTCTCTTACAAAATGTAATGGAAAAAATCCATATGAGTAGAAAAGGAACCTAGCCAACTTTATCCTAGATTTCCAGTGAGAGAGATAACCTTTCCAAAGACTATCTTTAAAAAATGAAAAAAGACAAAGTTAGTAAGTCACTTGCTTATTAATCTGTATTCTAGGCTGCATATCAGGTATGAGTATCAGAAACAGGATTTTAAAAGTCTTCCATTTCTGAATTTCCAAACTTGCCTCACATTACTCTCCTCCCCATTGTCATGTCCTACTCAACACTATTCCTTCTGGTCAGAGAACCCACTTGAGCTTCAGAGGTGGAGTTTGGGAGTGGAGGGAGGTGTGGTGCTGCGTCTGGCATCAGTACCCAGAAAGTTTTCCCACAGAACCAGTGGGGTGGAGGCAGAAAAATTGTCAATCTAGAAACATAAGTCCAAATCACTGGAACTTAACCAGCACCTCCAGAATGTGAGAGAAGCCTGTCCCTTTGGCTCACAGAGAGTCTTTTCATGAGGAAATATCATTGAGGGCTTAAACTAAGGCTCCATCCAAGTACAAGGTCAACATTAAGATACACAGAACAGGATCACCAAACCAGGACTTGTTGAGGTTGGTGGCCAAGGATGTTGGAAGGTTTTTATGACCTTGGACGTGGGCATCCAACCCCATAAAGAGCAGGAAATGGTTTTGAAGATGTCAAAAAAAGCTATTTTCAACCTTGTGACAGATTCAGCTTCCAAACCCCTCTGTGCTCATTGTGCCCAAACTTGCTGGACAAGAGCATAGCTTAGCTCTCAGCTTCCCCATTGATCCACAGGGGATCACACAGAGGAGCAAATAGCCATATGAGAAAAGCCATCTACAATAGGGATGATGGACCAGCCGAACTACATTACCCTGATGGAAGGAGGTTTCACTTGTCTTGATATCTTTGATATCTTTGCCTCCTTCCAAGAGAATCAGCTCTACAGCTATAATAGAGTAGATCAGTCTAACAAACACAAGGCAAGATGTTCTCTACTTATTCCCTGTTTCCTTCAGACTTTGTATCTTCCCTCCTACCCCACTCACCAAACCAACTCAACATGGCCAAAAAAGAGAGCCAATTCTATAGTATGCTCATATTACTACTAGAACTTATAATCTTTGACTACTGGGATCCTATGATCTCTTTCAGACATACCCAATAATGATTCAGAAAAACAGAGTCAGGGACATGGCTATTTCTTGCCACGTGACCTTATGTTTGATCTTTTCAAGACTTTAGGCATCACACAGCCTAGCATACCTAAGACCTTTCTAGGGATATACACAACATAGAAGAACAAGCATATTGGGAAATGTAGGTGGAAGTCACCCAGGAATAATAGCACCCCCCAAATCACTATTTCACCTCATGGAGATCTTACCATATGGCCCTCCTTCCAAAAGAATCAATGGCAGCTGGGCAGCTGTAGAATGAATGGGCCAGGCTCACAAATACCAGCTTAGACAGTTAGTCTTTGCCTCTCCCTGAAGAGAGAGTGAATGTCCTCAAGAGTTGCTGCTCTCAGCTGCTGTTTGCTTTCCCCATAGTTCTGCTGTCTTGGATTTCTTCCTGTTAGTAATAAGTACTATGCTTCACTCATCTTTTGACTAGCTAGTTACCCTTTTGATGAGCCATAGCTATTATTGCAAATATTGGTAGATGTGTGCCATGCTCCAGCCAAACTAGATGTTTTGCCAACCCTTGTAAATGTCTGAGGAAATCCTGGATCCATGCTTTTGTTCAGTCTGTTATTTATCTTTGAATATCTCTTCTTCCTCCTCTCCCTCCCCCTCTCCCTTCCACTGACCAAATTTTGTCTTTCAAAATGCCATCTACCTTTTGAGGTCCAGATAAAAATGCCACCTTTTCCATGAAATCTTAAATGATTTGCCCATCCTCTACAGTTAGAAATTTCCATTTTTTCCCTCTAGCCTTACAGAGAGAGCACTTTGTCCCTGCCTTATATTCCATGCTATAGTTATTGAAACTTATTTTATATTTCTTATGCAGTGTTTTACTTGCACAAAAATTTTCCCTTGGTGTCTCACTGTGCCTTGGCAATCACCTTGGAATCTTAGAGGCATTACCATAACTTCTGATAGATCCAATGAAGACCAAAATTCTTTAAGTATGGCCTAGTGATGTACTCTGTGGCTGCTGTCTAAGAATCAATCTCACTAAACTCAGAGAGGCTCATCACAAGGTTGACCACAGCATCTTTTGACCACAGAAACTCTCAAAGGTCATCTCCTAAGTCATAAAGGAATTGTGATCTGAACAGTGAAGGGACAAAATCATAGATGCTTGAAGTTTTGAAGTATGGCATATGTGTGTATAATTTTGTATTCTCCCTACTAGATTGTAAGCTCTAAGAGGGCAGAAACAATAGGATCATCATAGAATAAAGGCTGTGAAGGGACCTAAGGAGTCAAATGTGACTCTCTACTCTGGGGGAGATAACTCTTCACTGGGGTAAGTTCTGATGCAAATCTGAGTTGACTTGGCTCAGGATAAGTAACTCAAATATGCCTCACTCCTCTCTCAGTAGATTGACCTTAGTGATCCCCGAATTCACCACGAAGCAGGAAAGAGAATATCTAGACATCTATTTTCTTGCCTGTGTAATCTTACCCAATCTTACCCAACTATGACCATTTTACCCCTCTTACAGGGATCAGTGACCAAATCAACTTTACCTCTCCTTTTGTGAAAGGCATAACAGTGATGGCTTCACTCAGTAGTCTTGAATGCTTGGAGTGAATAGGGAACCCTTTTGCAGAGAGTATTTAGCAGCACACCTCTACAGCCATCATAGAGTCATACCTTTGTAAAGAGCTCCTGGATAGTGTACAAGTGATATACAAAGAGACTTTTTACCTAGAAAGGAACACCAGGCTCTAGTTACCTTGTAGTTGTGTTACCTTGTAGTTGACATTGGTAAATGCATTCTTTGAGCCTTATAACAATAGCACGTTTTGCTTTGATTTAAATATAGGCCATCCCCATAAAATGAGGATTTATATGAGGATTAGCTCATTGTTGGTAGATATGTGAAGTGGCACAATCATTTTGGAAAGCAATTTGGAATTATGCAAAGAGTGATTAAGAAGAAAGGCTCCATCTACACCAAAATATTTCTAGCAGCACTTTTTGTGATAGCAAAGAATTGGAAAGAAAGTAGATGCCCATCAACTGCAAAATGGCTGAACAGATTTTGTGGTACAGGAATGTAATGGAATAATAGTAAGTGACTATGCTATAAGAATTGGTGGATGTGATGAATCCAGAGAAACATAAAAAGACCTACACAAACTGATGCTGAATGAAGTAAGGAGGGCACAAGAAAACAATATATACAGTAATTACAACAATACAAACAAAAATAACAACAAAAAATCAAAAGTGAATGTTGCAAAATTATAAAAAGAAATAAACCTAGCACAAAAGAAGAGATATGAGAAGACACTCCCACCTCTTTATAGAGATGGGATGTTCATAGGTGTTGTGCACTGCACGTATTTTCAGGCTTTTTATGACATATTCATTGGTTATGCTGATTTCCCCCTCTTTTTTGTTTTCTTCTTTTGTCTTTAAAAATACTATTTGTTATAGGGATTGCTTTCTGGGAGGAAGAAGGAAAAGGATACTGGGGGAAATTATAGTAATGTTAAAAGTCCCATCAATTTAAAAATTTATTTAAAGCAAGAAAAAAACCTCAACTAGAATGAATATATGTAGGAATATTAGAAATTTCTAATTGTACTGAAAATTACTAGCTAGCTGGAGTGCTAGACCCAGAGTCAGGAAGACTTGAATTCAAATCTGGATTCAGTTGCTTACTGGCTTTGTGACCTTGGGCAAGTCACTTGACTTCTGCCTACCTCCATTTCCTCCTCTGTAGAATGGGGATAATAATAACATCCATCTCTCAGGGTTATTGTGAGGATAAAATGATTCAGTATTTGTAAAATGCTTTGAAAACATCAAAGCATTATATAATTGATAGCTATTATTACTATTATTGTCTGGATTTGTGATCATTGGGTTAGGAAACTTCTGTGCAGATGGGCAGTTTCTTTACAACTGAGAAGTGCCTAGGGGACTGAGAGATTAAGTGCCTTGTCTAGGGTCACCCAGTCAGTATGTGACAAAGGCAGGAAGTAAACCCAGGGCTCCTTGAGTCTCAGGCTAGCTATCTACTACATCACTCTACCTCTCTTCCCCTGAATATGAATTTTTTTTATTTTATATTTTTTTAAATTTAATAAAAATATTTTAATTGTGGATGCTCCTCTGCCATCCATGACTATTATAAATGCTGATTCCTTTTATGTCTTAAGTAGTGTTTTTGATGAGTTGCTGTGGCTGAAAAAAAAATTATCTGAGCATCAAGACTTGGGTGATGCGAATCTCTGAAAGCCCCTAGTCTGGTCTTTGGACAGCGCACACACGCACACACACACACACACACCACACACACATACACACACACACACACACACACACACACACACACACACACCATCCACTGCTATGCCATACTCAGAACCTTTCTAGCTTGGAAAATGCCTGAGTTTGCATTCTGTGGAACAAACTTTCCGGAGCCCAGGGTATTTCTAAATCACACTAAAGCAATACACAAAATTGCTGCAGTTAAGATACTGGCTTACTTCACAGACGCTAGTTTTTCATAAAGTAAATATATAGCTTCTGCAATATAGAAAGATAAGGCATTATAGCAGATTGAATGGGATACAGGGAGGTGGGTACTTTTATTATTTTTAGCCAATACAGGAAGTTCTGTCCTCAACCTTTCTTCTGGTCATCTTTCCCTCAAAATTTGATCCTCCTCCTTCTTTCTCTAATATTAGCACCGCCATGCTCTCAGGCAGACACAAGGTCTGAAAGACATCTTTGACCCTTTTTCTCTCCCTCACCACTCCCTCACCAGCACGCACGGTGAATTTAGTTAGGCAGGTAATTTGGGGAGGGAATGAACTAACAGTTGGCAGGGACCAGGAAAAGCTTCATATAGAAGGTGATTCAGTCAGTTTCCAAATTCTGCCAGTTCTGCGTCCTCTTAATTTCTATCAGCCTCCCCTTCTCAGCTCCCACTTCAGTCACCTTGCTTACATCCTCACCTTTTCTCACCGAATTATTGTTAACAGTTAACCTGATTGTTAACCTGATCTCCTTGCCTCCAGTAGCTACCATCTCTAGTTCATCCTGAACTATTGAGCAAACTATTTTCCTAATGCACTATTTGGATTGTATCATTTCTTCATTTAAAAAACTTTTAGTGACTTTTTTACCTACTAAATAAAATGTAAAGCATTGATATTACAATTCGAAAGATACCCTTCTCCTAGCTTCTCGGTATCTCTTTATGACACCTCTACCCTCCTGGTTCTGTAGGCCCCCAGACTGCACTTTGCACCTAATAGATGCTGAATAAATGATTGATGGATTGGACTGGATTCAAAGTCCTTCCCAGTCTGACTCTAACCTACCATTCCATTTCATATAACAATGTTGCAGCTAAACTGGATTATTCTCTGTCTCCTGTTACCCCGCCCCCTTTTCCCCTCTCTGGGTCTTTGTCTTTGTTTATACATTTCCCCAACTCTGGAACAGAAACCGCTGCCCAATAAACTCTCTCTCCTCCCTCTGCATTTTAATTCGTCTTTTATTTAAGCAGCTCTTTCTTCTTTCTGTCTCTAGTTATCATCTTCTTATCAATCGCAGTAGCAGTTTTCACCTTTCTTTGAGAGGCAGCTGAGTGGTAGAGTGGACAGTGCACTTGACCTGGAGTCAGGAAGACCTGAATTCTAATCTGGCCTCAGATAATTGCTACTTGTATGACACAAGGCAAGTCACTTAACCTGCCTCAGTTTCTTCATCTATAAAATGGAGATAATACTCCCTACCTCCCAGAGGCTGTGGTGAGATCAGATGAAATAACATTTGTAAAGGACTTAGCACAATGCCTGCCAGAGAGTAGACATTTAATAAATGCTTATTCCCACTACTGTGCTATAAGAAATGGTGAGCAAGCAGATTTCAGAAAAACCTGGAAAGACTTACATGAACTGATGCTGAGTGAAGTGAGCAAAAGCAGGAGAATATTGTACACAGTAACAGCAACATTGTATTATGATCAGAGGTGGCAGACTTGGCTATTTATAGTAATACAACTATCTAAGACAATTCCAGAAGACTCGTGATGGAAAATGCTATTTATTTACAAGAAATAACCATGGGGTCTGAATGCAAATCAAAGCGTGCTATTTTTCTTTTTCTTTTTTCTTTGGTTGTTTTTTTCTTTTTTTCTTGTAGTTTTCCCTTTTGTTCTGATTCTTCTTTTACAACATGACTAATGTGGAAATATGTTTAATATGATTATACATCATGTGTAGCCTATATCAAACTGCTTGCCATCTTGGGGAAGGGGAGAAGGGAAGGAGGAAGAAAAAAATTGGAACTCAAGATCTTATAAAAGTGAATGTTGAAAACTAAAATAAATAAATACATTTAAAAAATAGTTTTAAAAATGCTTATTCCCTCTCTATTGTGTCCCCAGACTTAGCACAGTGCCTGGCATATAGGTGATTGCTGACTTGCTAGGCACTCATGAGACAAACACAAAGCAATCCTCATTCTTGAAGAACTTACAGACTTTCAGGGTAAACAACAAATACATGAAACAGTACATTATTATTGTTGTTGTTATTCTGAACTGTAGAGTAAAGGCTGGCCTATATTCAGACCAGTGGACAGAGTGCTGATTTGGAGGCAGGGAGACCTGAGTTCAAATCCTGCCTCAGATCTCAATAGCTGTGTGACCCTGGGCAAGTCACTTAACCTCTCTCAGCTCAGTTTTCTTATTTGTAAATCAGGGCTTATAATAGCACCTCTTTCACAGGGTTGTTGTTATTGAGATAATGGATCTTTGCAAACCTTAAGGCAGTATATAAATTCTAGAAACTATTATTATTATTTAGTTAAGATCTTAATTATTTCAAAGGGAAAAAAATTCCAACTTATTATTTCTGGAAAAGAAAGCAGAAATCAGGACTGTTGCAAAGGATTTATGTTGGTATCAATGTGAAGTAATTGTGCTCCAGATTCACTGCCATTATTATCAACTGTCCACCAGCACTGGAGTAAGAGTATGGAGCAGAATCTGTCCAGGGAATCCAGGGGATCAAAGGACAGGTCTCTGTAGCTGTCAGATAGCACCCTTCTCCTCTTTTGCCACCATGTACTAGGCTGTGAGAGAGATGAGAATGAAAGAAGGGGCATCAGGTGCCTTGTAACTGCCCTCTGTGTCCTTCATGTATTCCACACATATAGCCCACAGGCACCTAATGTGCTGGAAATTAACTATTTAAAATTAAAGCTGGTCTTTAAATATACATGAAGTGAATGGATAACCAGATCAGATGCCTTTGGGTCTAGAACTTAGGGGACTCAATAAATGACACTATTTCCTCCTTCTATTCCACTAAATGTGAACCATAGTGAGTTGTAGACAAGATAAAAATAATGCATGCATTTATTCTTTCTTTCAACATTTTTTGAGCTCCTCTTATGTTGAAAGTTCTGTGGAAGGTATGAAGATGTATAGGATGTTATTCCTCCTCTCAAGATTCTTATAATAATAAGATAAGGAATGAGATAGCAGCAAATGTAAAATAGGGCATCTTCCAGGAAAACGATTTAAGCCTTCTATGGTGCTGCCTAGATTTAAACCTATTATCATCACCCCTTAATGAAAATGAGTATTGCTTTCAAGTCAAAGAAATTGTCACATCAAGTTATATGGCTCCACCAAAAAACAGATTTAAAAACTACCTCAACTTTTGTCCAGTGATATCAAAATGTCATCAGGACTTTATAAGTATAAAATTCTTATGTGTGCCAAGGAGGTATAGAGACTAAAAGTTCTGAGTTTGAATGTGGAGAACAATTTGAACCAATGGATGAAGGCCATACTTACAAATATTTTGGTCTTCTCTGGGCAGGTCTATCAAAGAGAAAGCTGAAGCTATGTACATGGACATTAATCAACTGACTGACTTCCTGAAGTCAAAACTTATTAGAAGGAACACATTAAGATCAAACCATTCTTAATGTAATCTTTTAGTATAGGAAAATGGATACTGATGGATCTATAGGGCATCTAGGCGATGAAGTGGATAGAATGCCAGGGCTGGAGTCAGGAAGACTCATCTTTCTGATTTCAATTCCAACCTCAGACACCAGTTGTGTGATCCTGGGCAAGTCACTTAACCCTGTTTGCCTCAGTTTTCCCATTTGTAAAATGGGCTGGAGAAGGAAATGGTGAGCCACTACAGTATATTTGTCAAGAAAATTCCAAATGGGGTCATGAAGAGTCAGAAATGATTGAACATCTAAAAGTGATTCATCTCCAGAAGGAATCTATGAAACTTTTATGATACAAAAGGTGAAGTGAAAGGTTCTCCATGGGTGACATCCACATGAACTCAACCAATAACACGTTGGCAAAGAACCATTATACAGGGTTGAATCAGGCAGATTCTTTCATAGAAATGAATGGGTTTACAAAAGTAATTAAAAATCAGGTTATTGTCACTTAAAACTCATAAAGATTATCCTTAAGGAGCTTGTATTTATTGATTAATATAGATTATGCCATGAAATGGCAACTCTTACACCTCTTACAGCTATGGGTGGGAGATATATTTTCAAACCAAATAAGATAGAGGAAATTGCAAAAGATAAAATAGATAACTTTTGTTACTTGAAACCGAAAAACTACTGTGCAGACAACATTAATGCATCTTGGTTTTTTTTGTCCTTCATTTTCAAAGAGGACCTATGACCTCGTGGGGTAATAGCTTGCATGTGAATTGGATTTAAGTGAGGCAGATCTGTGAAAAGTCCCCACCCTCACACTCTTGAAGTCCAGTGGCAAGACAAAAGTCAAGGCAACTGGTGATGGCCCAGGATGCAGTGGGTAACTTTGGCCTTTCTTTTTCTTTTTAGCTTTTTGGGGGGGCAATTAGGGTTAAGTGACTTGCCCAAGGTCACACAGCTAATCTGTGTGTTAAGTGTCACACAGCTAATCTGTGTATTAAGTGTCTGAGGCCAGATTTGAACTTGGGTCCTCCTGACTCCAGGGCCAGTGCTCTATTCAGTATGCCACCCCTGGCCTTTCCAAATTAAGGTCTTTCCCAGGTCTCAGTTTGTCTGAGGCAAAACCCATTCAATGACTAAGGGCTTGGTAAGAATTGAGATAAAAGATGGCCTAATTTACTATCACAAAGCATCAATTAAACAGATTGATTGGTTTTGATGGCTTATAATGAGTGTAAATAGTAATTGTAATTCATCTAGGATAAGGGAAGTGGTTGATAGGGGAAAAAATCAAATTTGCATCAAATTTCTTTGATAATGTTTGATATAAAAGTTATATAAATAATAAATTGTTTATTATTATTGTTATTATTATTAATAAATAAATATAAAAGTAAGAAATGTATATAAGACTTCCCCAATAGATAAGTGGTCAAAGGATATGAACAAACTGTTCACAAAAGACAAGCCACAAAGTATTCACAACCATATTAAAAAATGTTCCTAATCACTAGTAAGAGAATCAAAACAACTTTGAAGTTTCAGCTCTCATTCTGAAAAACTGGCAAAAATGACCAAAAATGTCAGCAGTCTTAACATATAGATTGGAGGTCAATATCCCAGAACCCTAGAAAAGCATAATCAGGTGACTAGAATTATACATCAGAAGCTTACTATTCTTTTTAAAGCACAGACCCCTGTACTACAAATACAAATGTCCAAATATCCTTGAAAACTCAACAAATAAGCCAGGGTATTATCTGTTGCCCAGAATTGACCAAATATAATACTGACCCATAAAAATTCAAGAACAATATTTTTAATAGATGTCACTGTACCAAATACTCATGACATCCAAACTAGACAGAATGAAAAGCATTTAAAATACACCTAACAGTCGATTGAAACCACGTGGGAACAAGACAAGGTACATATTATCTCCATTATCTTATCTGCTCCTGGATTTGTCCCAAAGATGATTTTACTGAGTTTCCAACAGATGAGTTAATATCCCAATGCCCTCATTTAATTATAAAAAACAGGCATTTTATCTACCTGTGCAACAGTCAACCAACATTAAACATCAAAGAAAAATAGCAGAGAGAGACTTGTTCTCAGACTTCCTGTTTGAAATCCCCCCAAAGAGGAAGAAAATGAGATAATAGTGATTAAAAAAGATGATTGCCATCAGAAGAAATTTACCACCTACTGTATGCCTAGAAAGACGCAATTAAGTGGCCAGTATTATACAACAGAAGCTTGCTACCCTTCACAAACTAACAGGAAACAAACTCCTTATTACAAATACAGACTCCAAACTATCCTTAAAAATTCGACAAATAAACTGTCTTGGAACCAGCACATCATCACAGACAAAACTATTGCTCACAATTGTCTGGACATATTGTTGATCCATAACAATTTAAGAATAATGTTTTTAATAAATGTTGCTATTCCAAATGCTCATAAAATCCAAACTATGAGGGATGAGAAGCTGTCAGAATATAGAGACCTAGAGGAAAAAATCAAAACCATGTGGGAACAGAATGACATAATTCCTGTCATCACGTCTGCTATTGGTGTTGTCCCTAGATGCTTTTCAGGGAGTCTTCAGAAGATAAGTCTACATCCCAACTGTTTTTATCCAATTAAAAAAATCATTTTATTAATGTGCACAATATTTTGACATGATACTATTAAGCATGAAGAAAATAGCAGGATAGTGACTTGTCTCAGAACCACTCCTAATTGAATTTTGTCAAATATGTGCGAGGAATGAGAAAAATTAGAGAATACTAGTAGCAATCATCTACCTTGCATTTAAGGTTTGCAAAGTCCTTTATATACGTTTTGCTGGTATGACACAACAGAATGTAAACAGTCCAAATAAAATACTACTAAGCAAAAAGAAACATCAAAAACATTACTATTAATCATTGCTGGGGTGGCTAGGTTGTGCAGGGAATAGAGCACTGGCCCTAGAGTCAGGAGGACCTGAGTTCAAATCTGGCCTTAGACACTTGACACACTTATTAGCCATGGACTTTGGGCAAGTCACTTGACCCCAATTGCCCGCTATAAAGAAAAAAAATCATTGTTAATTATCTGTGCCAGTCATTGAAAAAATTAATCCTCCGTGGGTGGATTAATTGTATTCTCTAGAGATCCCTAGAGTTATTTCTATTCATGGGTTTCCTGATTGGAACAGTTAGGGTCTTAGATTACTTTGCTAGTGTGCCCTGGTTCCCAGAGGGGCATAAGACGTGAGCAGTTAGCAGAGGCAATGGTGTGAATATCTCTACCACACATATATACACAGAGAGATTGAGAGATGGAAAAAGAGAGAGAGGGAGGGAGAGAGAGATACTACACTTGTTCTAGAGAGGAAATATACCATCTTGGAGGAAACACTTTAAGGATCTTAAGATCCTACACTTAGCTGTCAAAGGGAACTTGGAGGCCAGGTAATTCAACCACCTCATTTTACAGATGGGCAAAGTGAGGCTCAGAAAGGTAAACCATTTAGCTATGGTAACAGAACTAGTAAATGTCAGAGGTTCCTCCTCCCCTTACCCTGTAGAACCAACATCTGGACTATCAAAGCAAGTCAAAAAGGATTTTTAAAAAAATATATTTTATTTATGTCATTAAATATTTCCCAATTACATTTTTAAAAATTTTAACATCTACTTTAAAAAAATTTGAGTTTCAAATTCTCTCCCTCTCCTGCCCCCTCCCCTACCCCTTGAGAAGGCAAGCAATATGATCTCAATTATACATGTCAGGTCATACAAAATGTATTTCCATTAGTCTTCAACAAGCATTTATCAAACGTTTACCATGTGCCAAGAACCGTACTAAATTCTGGGAATGCAAATAATGACCAGAATAACAGCTCCTGCCCTCAAGGAGCTTACATTCTCTTGGGGAAAGCACATAAAAGGAAACTGAAAAGGGGGCAGAAGAGAAAAAAATGGGAGTGCCCATTTGGAACCAAAAAGTCACTGAGAAGTGAGGTCTTCGCTGGTGGCCCAGAGATGAATGGTTTTGCTTTAATGTAAGATTGATAATGGGTATCTGTGTGATTACTTAAGCTGGACTATGGCCAGGAGATGACTTGAATTGTTATTTACATCTCATATTGCTACTTGACTCTTTCATCTCTCCACATGCACCACAAGGTAAGGGAACTTGTCTTTCACTTCCTTGCATATTCCATAGCATCTATCCCATAGTCCTTTGTACATAGTAGGCATTCAATTTATATTAGTTTGATTAAGATATTAAACAACTTCCTGCCCCCCCCCAAAAAAAAACCTCCTTGATAAAGGAAATCCAAGCAGCATGTCTCTCGGAGTTTTGATTCTTATGTTTCTAGGTCTCATGGTTTTGGTTTTTAAAAGTTGAGCCTCCTTGGTTTGACATAGAGAAAATGGTTGCTTTTTGTTTTTCATATGTCCGCTGGTTATTTGGAACTATAACAAGAAGACACCAATCACATTCTGTGACAGGGGAAGGGATGAAGAGGACTTAGGGCTTCACTGTGCCCTTCTTAGGGACTGTAAATAAGGGATATGTAAAGGATAATAAGAGGCAGAGTGACTTAGTGGGTTGACAGTTAGGCTTGGAGTCAGGAAGGCCTGAATTTCCAGCCCCTCCTCTGACAGTTCCTTTCTGTGTGATCTGGGACTGTATCACAGACAATTCCCCAACACGGATGGGGAACCTGTGGCCTCAAGGATACATGTGGCTTTCTGGGTCCTTGGGTACAACCTTTTGACTGAGTTCAAGTTTTACAGAACAAATCCTTTTATTAAGGGGATTTGTTCTGTGAGGTTTGGATTCAGTCAAAGGGCTCCACTTGAGGACCTAGAGGGCCACATGTGGCCTTGAGACCTGGGTTCCCCACCCCTTCCCAAGACCATATGTTGCAAAGTTGGGTGCTTCAAAGGGAGTTCAAAGGCTACCTAAAGTAGCCTTGAGCAATAATATAAAAAATCCAGAAGTTAAGTTCATATTCAAGACCAGTCTGTTTAATAGGGTCAGAGTTTTAGAGCTGGAAGGTACATTAGAGATCATTGAGCTTACTACCTCTCATTTTATAGATCAGGGAACTGCGGCTTAAAGAGGACAGATAACTTGTCCAGGGGTCACATACCCATTAAGTATAAGAGGTGGGCTTTGAGCCTGGGTTTTTCTCACTCTAAGTTATACATATATATCTAAAAAAGTTTTAGGAACCTTTGGGAAACAAGATTCAGGTGAATGGGCTCACATGGTCCACTGAGAATTCACTTACAGAAGACAGTTGATTATAGATAGACCTGAGTATAGTTGTTTAATGGTGAGGCATTGAAAAATGCTGCGACAGGGGCAGCTGGGTGGCACAGTGAATAGAGCACCAGCCCTGGAGTCAGGAGGACCTGAATTCAAATCCAGCCTCAGACACTTAACACACAACTAGCTGTGTGACCTTGGGCAAGTCACTTAAACCCAATTGTCCTGCCTTCCCCCCTCCAAAAAAAAAAAAAAAAGAAAAAGAAAAGGAAAAAGAAAAAAAGTAAAGAAAAATGCTGCAACTTAACCAGTGGCATAGAGTGACCAACCCAACACATGGCATTCAAGACTTGTCATAATTCTTTGTGATCAAAGATATTGTGCAAATTTTGAATTAAACAGGCAGGAGTTACAAACAATAACTACAAACTTGAAGCAGAGGACAGTGTTATGCAATCATACATGCCTGCTAGCCCCAGACTAATTTCCAACTGTATTTGTGCACTCATTTGAGATGATTGTCATTGGTCACAATGTGGAAGTAAGGACCAAGGCAAAAGAATGGCAGATGCATATGTGTATATATGTATGGGTATATAAATATTATATATATGGTAACTGTTTCATCCTCACTGTTGTCTCTATCTGTCAGTCAACCAACAAATTTTTATTAAACACTTGCTGTGTTCCAAACCCTGGGCTTCCTACTAGAGATTCAAGGACAAAAACATAATAAATAATATTTGCCCTCAAGAAGCATACATTCTTATCACATAAGTATTTACTTGAGGCAGCTAGGTGGCTCAGTGGATGGAGCAGTGGGCCTGGAGTCAGGAAGACCTGAGTTCAAATCCAGCCTCAGACACTTACTATCTGTGTGACCCTGGGGAAGTCATTTAACCTCTGTTTGTCTTAATCCACTGGAGAAGGAAATGATAAACACTCTAGTATCTTTGCCAAGAAAACCCCATGGACAGTATGGTCTATGGGGTCAGGAAGAGTCAGACACGACTAAACAACAAAAATATTTGGTTATGTGCTTACAAGCACAGGAATAAACCTTCATAAAATATACATGTCACCTCCTCCCTACAAACTGGCCCCATACCAGTTAATCTCTTGTGTTTATCTATTTAACTTTTATTTTCTTGGCATGGGAGACTTCTAGTAGACAACCCCTTCCACTGCTGGAGAATAGCAATTTGTCCATAACTTATAATCTGGCGGAGTGGGGCAGGCAGAGATATCTCCATTCATCCTGATCTGGATCTTGCCATTGGACTCAAATGACTCTGGAGGAGAAAGTGAGGCTGCTGACTTTGAGCAATCCTTGCTCACTTAAATCCAATTCACTTGCAAGTCATGTTGTCACCTTCCAGACGTCATGGTCCTCTTCAAAAACGAAGGACAAATAACAACAGTAGTCTTAGAGAGCTGTCTGGGCACTGGCGGGTGAAGTATACTGTCCATAGTTACATAGCACACGACAGAGGCAGGTCTTAGGTGTTCCTTACTCCAGGACAAACCCTCTGTCTACTCTGCCACATTGCCCCTCATTGCCCTTCAATAATAGATATCTGCTGAATGGGATATGCTTATGCAAAATATAGTGAAAAGATCTAAAACTATAAGGAAATTTAGAGTTCATCTAGGCCAGCTGTCTGATTTGATTGTACCACTCAAAAGATTAGAGAACTCAGAAGGCTCAGAAAGTTAAGGGACTTGGCCCAGGGAACATAGGTAGTAATTGGTGGAGTCAGGATTTGAATCCCTGGCCTTTGACACCCAAATACAGTTCTTTTTACACCTCACTAGGCTTTTATCAGGTCAGATAATGCCAATGACCCAAAGAATAGCCCTACTTTCTATTGAAACTGGATACCCCAGTTTTCAAACCCTTATAGAGGATCAACTTGCTTGGTGACAGAAGAAGGGTTCATAAATACTCCTTTGACTGGAACCTCTCTGCTTATCTTGGCTGTGGCTCTTCTCATGTCCTTTAATAATGCCTGAGAACAAAATTAACAGCCATGAAGTGTGTTCCATGATTTATCCTTATTTCCCAAATTTAGTGTGCTGAAACATAATGTTTCGAAATCAAATCCGTGGTGGCTATTTAGTGAAAGCAAATCCTTGATGGATTTTGTATTTTTTTTTGAATAAAAATAGAACGTGTATACAAATGTGACCCTTAGGAGAGGACAACATTTGGCTGCAGTCGCTTGTGTGGGTAGGTCATATGTTGGGGGGAAATGAGGTGGGTTTTTTTTTCTGCCTAAGCTCCAAGGTTGATTAAAAACTGGCAAGACTCTTTGTGGAATAGTAATGATGTATTATATAACTGTGACTTCTTGCTTAAAACTACCTGAATTGCATCAGTGTCCCAAGACGTTAGAATCATGGAATGTCATAGCTGACAGAGACCTTGGAATTCGTCTGGTTCAATTCCCCTCAATTCTTAGCAGTGACCATATAGTGTATAGTAAAGCAGATACCAAATGGCAGGTCTGTTCCTTTTTGTTTTTTTCTCAATTCCTTTCTTGTTTCTCCTATACATGGGATTAGAGTTCTTCTAGTATACAATGCCATCACTGTCAGTTCTGTTAGCTACACAAGTGAAGGGGCTTAGTAGGATGGAGAACTAGACAGAAAATAGTGGTGGTATTTTTTGTGAGACTGACCCTCTTTATCTTGTCCAGGGTACAAGTGCAGTAGCCACTTAGGGGCATGATCCCACCACTGAACATCCTGGGAGCTTTAACTTGCTCCATTTGGGGGCCAGTTTGCCCCTCCTTAGATATTTTAGTGACCTCACTCCCTGGGGTTCACCATATTAGGGCCAAACTTTAGTGCAGACACCTTATTGATCTTACTGCAGCTCAGAACTCCCAAATTCAAGCAGTCTGCCATCCTCAGCCTCCCTCCCCAAGTGGGATTCTAAGTGTCCCCCACCGTGCTCATCCAACAGCAAATAATCTGAAAAATTTTAGTATTTGTTGTTCAGTCATTTTTTTAGTCATATCTGACTCTTCGTAATCCCTTTGGGGTTTTCTTGACAAAATACTGGAGTGGTTTGCTGTTTCCTTCTCCAGCTCATTTACAGATGAGGAAACTGAGGCAAATAGGGTTAAGTGACTTGCCCAGGGTCATACAGTTAATGTCTGAGGCAGGATTTGAACTCTGGAAGTTGAGTCTTCCTGATTCCTAGTCTAGTGTTCCATCCACTGTGCCATCTAGCAGCCCCAATTTTAACATAAGAAGCCCCAAACTTTTGAAGTTGTTTCATATATCACTCCTCCTTGATTAACGGTTACACAGTGGCTTCAAGTTTATAAAGTGCTACATATAAAGTATATTGTCTTTTGGAGACATATTAATCCTGGGAGAGAGGAACTAAAGGATTATTATTCCCATTTTACAGATGAGGAAACGGAAGCTCAAAGACTTTAAAAGACTTGCTCTTAGTCACACAGGGTCAGAGCTAATATTGGAACCCAGGTCTTTCTGACTCCAAATCCAGTACAAGAGATACCATTGCCACTCTGTCTAAACAGTGCCTATACAGGTAAAATGAGTTCCTCTACTGACAAAGACAAGTCTTTGGGCAGTCAGGATGCTCTGTTAGCAAAATGAAGGGAGGAACATTTTGAATCTCCTTTTTGAAAGTCCCTGTTAATGAACTGGTAACTGTTTTTATGGCTTTTCAGTAAAGTGTGATGTCCAATCTGTAACTCAGACCATCTGCTTTCTCCTACTTCTACCCCGGGGCTATCCAGCATTGCAGGAGAAAGTCATAAAATTACTGTAATTGGTTCCTCTATGATTTCTTCTAATCCAGCTGCATTTGGGTCCTCTGAGCTGTATCCTGAGCAGTCCTTTTGTGATGCCTTGTTGAATCCCTGGGGCATTTCCTCCCCGCAGCTGTTCCAAACCTTTCCCAACATTCTCAATTCCCCACCCCAAGCTGACCCACTCCATCCTCCTCACTTCTGGCAGATGAATTTTTCTCCCAGCTGTGCAACAGGGTTTCCAAAAACTTCCCTCTTCTCCACCACAAGAAACTGTCCCTTTCTCTTCACCCATCCTCTGAGAAGGCAAATGAAGTTATTGTTATTTAAATGTTTGAAGTGTGTGGAGGGGATATTCATTTTCATTTAAGATTTAGTAGAGTTATAGTTTTATGAGCTTCCTGTACTTATGTCAGAGTCTCCAGCATAACAAATGTACAGGATCTTTATGCCTATCTTAAAGGTTTTGAAGCATCTTTTATTATTTCATATTATTATGGAGGCTTATAGTTTATCCATCATCTTATGACATTGTTAGTCACATCTATGTTATATGTGATGTTGAATGTTTGGTTAGAGGAACAGTTTGTAATTATAACTTTTTTCCCTATGGAAAAATATAATAAGTTTCATGATGCAGTTTACTGGAATGAGTTGTGGTTTAAAAAAAATATTGGGGACTGCCTGTACAGTAAGAACTCTGCCCTCCTGCACTTTGTTAACAAAACTCCACAACAGTATTTCATGGGGTCATAGATTTAGAGCTGTGGGGGCCCTTAGAGGTCACTGAAAATCCTAAAATCTTCTCTTATAAATCTTTTTAGTCTGGGAATGAACTTTCTGGAAGTGAACTATAGGACTTCTTGACCTGAATCAGACACACACGCGTACATACATACGTACTGTATGAACCCTGGGGTGAGCTAGGATAGCAAAAGAGTTGTTATTTACTGTTCCTGATGGGTTTGGTTTTTAGAAGACTGAGGAAGAGGGCAGAAAGTAGAAGCCTGTATCTTGGGGCTTTCACAAACAATGGTTTTTCTATGTGTAATTCACTACTCTTTGACCCCTTTAAATAAAGTTTTAGGGGAGTCAAGAAAGTAACAAAATGAGGATGGAAAGGGGAAAATAAAATTTACTTTTAATTAAGTATTATTTCCCCCACCCCCTATTGCTTTGGGATATGGGGGTCTCTGAAATCCTGGAAATTCACAACACTTGAAATAAACGAATCAAATTTCATTTTAAAGATTCATATACTTTCTGTACCTTGCTCTTCTCCTACTCATTCATTCCTTGCCAGAAATATAATACCTACTTATCTACATCAGGGGTTCTTTTTTATCTTTTTTTAAAGTAATTGGGGTTAGTAACTTGCTCAAGGTTACACAGCCAGTCATTATTTATGTGTGGGTGCTCATTTTCTGAGGCTGGGACCAATCCTGGGTCATCCCAACTCCGAGGCCGGCGCTCTTACTCACTGTGCCACCTAGCTGCCCCTACATCAGGGGTTCTTAACCTGGGGTCAGTGAACAAACATACATATATATAATACATATGTATATGTGTGTGTAAACAACTATATTTCAATATAATTGGTTTTATTTGTAATCATATGTATTTTATTTTATGCATTTAAAAGCATTATTCTGGAAAGGGGTGCTTAGGCTTCCCTGGAGGGCCAAAGGGGTCCATGACACACACAAAAAAAGAGCCTCTGATCTAGATTTATATCTGCCATAAAAAATTAAATATATTACATATATTACCTTAGAATATGTCTATATCTGTATCAAGATAGATATAGGTACACACTGAGGGAATATATAGACAGTATATGTGTATATATATATGTATGTATGTATATATAATAATGTACAAATATATACATTTTATATGCACTTATATTTCCTTTATATATCACCTCTCAAATTGACTCAAAGGAACACTGTTTGTAATCTTTTCTGGAATAGAAAGGTAATTAATTAACTTGATAGTTCACACCTTCCCTGGAGCAGGGAGTAATTATTTGAGTCTTAAAAGCCCTTCTCCTTGTGCTCCTATGGAGCTGTTTATCCCATTCTGTTTATAAAAATTTCAAAGAAGAATTTGAAGTGGAGAATGGTCTTTGATACGGCTTATAAAGTCAATGATTGGAAGTGACTAAATAATTTTTCCTGTAAATTGTAATAGACCAGAACCTTTACAATTTCATCTGGTACCTTCTGAGAAACTTCTGCAGGGACACATAAGCAGAGAAACTTCCCAATGTGGAGAAAGCCATCTATAATGTATTAATAATCAATCCAGGCTGTTGTGGCTTTTGATGAGGAGACATTTTATTGCCCTTTACTGTTGCTTCCCACCTCTGGTTGTTTGTGTCTGGCTCCCAAGCTCCCCTCTGTGTTGTCAGCCATAAGCCTCAATCCATCAAGTCCTCTGATCACTCCAGGCTGATTTCAGGGCCAGGTGAAGTAGAATGTTGGAGGGGACTCAAGAAGTCACCTTGTCTAATGTTTAATCCATATAAGAATCTTCCATCCCTGACAGGTGGCCTGCCATCCTTGTGTTCTTTCCCTTCTCCAGTTACTTTTCCTGCTTAGGGCATTTTGTGTATCCCTGGTCTAATGCAAGCTCCTTGTTTTCAGTTTTTTTTTTTTCTCCAGCAAGTGTTCACAGTGCCTTGTACTTAACGAATGTGTGTCTAATTGAACTGAATCTAATAGGACTCTATTCAGACCCTGTGGTAGAGTGGATGGACTTTACCCCAGTGAAAGCAACATTGCTCAGAGTGGTGGGGTTTGAGGAAAGGAGGGGAGGTACATCTCCCCTGGTTTTCAAGAAGCAGCCTTTTCGTATCCTGTGGTCTCTATTTCCTCCACTGATGAGTCAGTCCAAAGGCGGTCTCCCACCAAATGTCCTGACTCACCCCCTCCACCCATTGCTGCTTGCCCAGGGTGTGATAATATAAACCAACTAGGCTAAAGTTGACCTATACTAGGCATAATCTATGAAGAAATGGTTATTTGTAATGGTAATGTGAACAACCACAGGTTTAATCACTGGTTTAAATAGCTAATTTTATTTGTTTTATTGTTGGCTTTGTTTTTTTGAATCATAACCAGTTCTCAATATGCCCCCTATCCTCAATATACCCCCTTATTATTACCCATATAATAAAGAAAAAGCATAATCAATGAACAAGTAGAGACTGTCAGATGGCATAGTGAATAAAGTGCTGGGCCTGGAGGGAAAAAGATCTGAGCTCAAATCTAGTTCCTGACACTTACTAGCTGTGTAACCCTGGGCAAGTCACTTAACCTCCCACAATTTCTTCATCTTTAAAATGGGAATGAGAATAATAGCATCTGCTCTTGTAAGGATTAAGTGAGATAATATTTGTGGGCTGTTTTTTTCCAGTTATGTAAAACATTTCCATGTTAGTCATTTTGTACAGAAAAGCCAAAAAAAAAAAGAAAGAGAGAAAGAGAGAAAAGAAGGAAGGGAGGAAGGAAGGAAGGAAGGAAGGAAGGAAGGAAGGAAGGAAGGAAGGAAGGAAGGAAAGAAGGAGAAAAAGAGAGAAGAAAAAGAAAGAAAGAGAAAAATAGTATGCTTTGGTCTATATTTAGACACCCTCAATTCTTTCTCTGGAGGCAGATAGCATTTTTTCCATCATAATTCCTTTGAAATTGTCTTGGATCATTGTATCAATAAAAATAGCTAAGTCATTCGTGGTTGTTCATTGTACAGTGTTGTTCTTACTGTGTACAATGTTCTCCTGCTTCTGCTCACTTCACTCTACATCAGTTCATGTAAATTTTTGAGATATTTGTTGTGTTTTTTGCCAAACTTAAAGCACCATATGAATGCTAACTATTATTATGTATAAAAATTCATGTGGTGTTGAGGACAGGAAGTCCCACACCTCTCTGTTGGGAGAGGGAAAGTTGTTTAACCTGTTTTAAAGTACAAATTATTTTTAGGTAAATAAAGATAAAGCTCATTTGTTGTACTTAAGATAAAATTGCTAATTAAAGATAATGCTTGCCTATTCAATAAAATAGGATATCTTTACTGAAAATTGAACACACACTCATGGAGTTTAGGAATACCATAATCTAATTCAGGGAAAGGCAAGAATTTTCCTTATTTGCCATTTCCAGAGGAAAAACCCCTAGGGGCATCAGGTTGGGGATAGGGCCCTTAGTCACAGCCCTGGTGTTGAGGTGGAGAGAGAGAGTTCTGTTCCCTGAGTCAACAATTTGGGGTGTAGGCCAGCTGCCAAATTGACAGTCACAGCCTTGGGCAATGGTTGATGCCTCTAAGGATTGAACTATCTTATCTGGGAGGCAGAGAACCACCAAATTATCACAAGACAGCTTGGCAGAGAAAGTGAAATTCAAAGAAGAAACTCACACAAAGGTTCTGGATGACCTTAGGCACCCAGTTTTGTTTTGTTTTTAAGAATTCTTTCAACCTCTATTTTGCCCTCTGGATCTAAAACATCAGGGCAGTTTTCCTTGAGAATTTCTTGAAGGGTGATTTCTAGGTTCTTTCCTTGATCATGGCTTTCAGGTAGTCCAATAATTTTTAAATTGTCTCTCCTGGATCTATTTTCCAGGTCAGTGGTTTTTCCCATGAGATATTTCACATTGCCTTCTAATCTTTCATTTGTTTGGATCTGCTTAACAGCATCTTGATTTCTCATAAAGTCACTAGCTTGCATTTGCTCCAGTCTAACTCTGAAGGAATGAATCTCCTCAGTGAACTTTTGAGATTCTTTTTCCATCTGGCAAATTCGACTTTTTAAGGCATTCTTCTCCTCATTGCCCTTTTGGGCCTCCTTTGCCATTTGAGCTAGTCTATTTTTTAAGGTGTTGTTTTCCTCAGTCAGGCTGTTGACCCTCATTTCGTACTTTTCCTGCATCCTTCTCATTTCTCTTTCTAATTTTTCCTCCACTTCTCTTATTTGATTTTTAAAGTCCTTCTTAAGGTCCTCTATGGCCTGCAACCCGCTCATGTTTTCCCCTGGGGCTTTTGGAGCAGGACTTCTGACCTCACAGTCCTTTTCCCGCTCTATGCCCCCAAAATAGGAGTCTAGGGTTGCATTTTTCTGTTTCCTTTGCCTTGGCATGTTGCCACTTAATTGCTTGACTTTTGGGCTTGTTGCCACACTATGGCTTTAAGGCCAGCTAGAGGAATTTTCGTCCCGAACGTGTGGGGGGCAACTTCCGTTTCTGGCAAGCTGTAAACCCACCCACAACTTCCACCCTAGATCACAATCCAGATCCAGGGAGGTTAAAGCAAGAGCGATTACCCCCAAGACTGATCGCTGGATCTCCCCACGATTAATTGTAGGCTGGGAGCCGGAGCTGCCTCTGAAAACTACAAAATGGCGTGTCTCCTCAGCAGCTTCTAGCCCCCAGGGGAGGGAGCTGACGCATTCCCCAAATACAGGTCCCAAAGTCCATAGGACACTAACCTCTTACTTTGTCCTAGGCATGTCTATGTTGATAATTCTGGAGTCTCCACAGCTCCTGGTGTTCTGGGGTTCCTCCAGCCGGCTGCTGGCCCTGCCGCCCTGGGGCTAAAACCTCGGCTCACAGGGACCTGGGCTCGGCTCGGCTCCTGCGCTCTGCGCGCTGCCAGCTCCCAGACCTCTGCGCTGGTCCTTCCTGCAGGGCTGCTGGGCTGTCCTCAGCGGGAGGTTAGCTTCTCTGTGTCGTTCTGTGGGTGCTGGGGCTCCAGAAGTTGTTCACAGTCCTTTTTTACATAGTTTGTGGGGAATCTGGGGGCAGAGAGGCTTGGACGAGCTGTTTCTACTCCGCCATCTTGGCTCCGCCCCCAAGAATTCTTATATGGATCAAACAGGACCAGGTATTATGGCCAGGGATTCAAGAGCTGGGACTTAGGGTGTATGTCAAGATTCAAGATTGGTGCTGACTTTCACTAGAGGGAATTTAGGGGAAATTAGTGACATTGATATTCAGACTTTCTGTGTCCAGAAAAGGGGACTTCTGTTGTTACTACAGGTCTTACAGAGTGACTCTGGGCAGTTTTGAACTTTTCTGAAGCTTCTTCAATTAGTGGTCATGCAGGCCACCAGTCTTCCTTACATAGGCCTAGCAAGATCTTTGGGAGGAAACTTTTCTGCTGTTAGTTATTTTATTGTGTATTCTTGAAAACAGAAAGATTGTATTTTCTTTCAAAATTGTCTAGAATTCAAACTTTTCATTGATTCAGGCTGGCTTTCTAAACCTTTAGTCTGAATTAATTAGGTTTTGCTGTGTTTTTTTTAAGGGAGCTAAAAGTTACATGGCGACTCAGATGTGTTGGACTAATTTGATTGGCTCATCAGATCAACTTAGAAGCATTAGATAAAAAATTCCAGAAACCATGAAGAATAAGATATGCCAGCCTACACTAGATGTCACAAGGAAACTCTGACACCTGTCTTATATACATTTATTTTTCATTGTTCTATTACAAGAAGAATGCATTTTCATTTTAAAAGTCAGTGTGAATAGCCAACCTTTCGATAGATAACTGTGAAACTATTGCTTTGAAATGCACATTCCAGTTCTAGTTTTCAGTCTTTTCACCTCATTTTGTTTTGTTGATTGAGTTTTTTCATTTTTATTGGTACATTTGTTTTATTAGCATCTTTCTTTCCAACTATATCCCTCCTCATTCTTTTGCCCCAGAGACTTATTCCTAAAAACAAAGAATAAGAAAGAAAACAAAACAAAACAAAAAAAAAATCAACTCAGCAAAACTAACCAATCCATCAGTCAAGTCTAACAAAAACATCATTCCCCCACATAGTCCCCAATCCTGCAAACAAGGGAGGTTTTAATTTTCAGTCTTTTTTTTTTGGAGGGGGAAGGGCAAGGCAGATGGGGTTAAGTGACTTGCCCAAGGTCACACAGCTAGCCAGATTTGAACTCAGGTTCTCCTGACTTCAGGGTCCATGCTCTATTGACTTCACCACCTAGCTGCCCCTGGTTTTTAGTCTTACAGAAACCAGTTACCTTGAAATCAACTTTGATCTATCCCAAATCCCCATGGCTTGTAATAAAGTATTAATCCTCTTAGGGGTATTCCTATGATCAAAAATCATAATTTACCATCATGCCACAATTCTAAAAATTAGGGTTGATAACAAATGATGTGCATCTATCCGTGGTGACTAGCTAATTGATAAATCATGGATATCTAGATATTAGCCCTTGATATCTTGCTTTTAAAATGAGCGTTTTTGTGCATTCCTCATACAGTTCAGTAGACAGGCAGATGCCTGATAATGGCCAGTTTGATGTTAGAATTAGCACGTGCTTGGGGCGGCTAGGTGGCGCAGTGAGTAGAGCGTCGGCCCTGGAGTCAGAAGGACCTGAGTTCGGATACGGCCTCAGACACTTAACGCACACACAAACAAAAACCTAGCTGTGTGACCTTGGGCAAGTTACTTAACCCCAATTGCCCTCCAAAAAGCAAAAAAAAAAAAAAAAGAATTAGCACCTGCTTTGGCCTTGTCTCTCCAGTAACCATCAAGTCAGTATGGCACTTTAGTTAAATTCAGTAAGCATTTATTAAGTACTTGTTATTTATTAAGTACTTACTTAAATTCAGTAAGCATTTATTAAGTACTTGCTATTATACCCCAGGTCCTGGGATATAATGACCAAAATGCCCCTGTCCTCAGGGAGCTTACATTCTACTAAACAGAAGAGTCTCCAGGGAGGTTCATACTTCTTCAAGATTCTTCATAGCTCAGAGTATGGGAAAAGTTTTTATTTCTTTCACACAAAAGAAATATTAATACAAAAAATTTGCAAGCATGAATCAGCAGAAAGGCTTAAAACAGGATGCAATAACTTACAACTTTGTTGTAAGGAAATTGAGACTTAAATCTCATATGAACATAATGTTGTTTATTACATTTCCCCTGATAGACCCTCAAAGTCCATTTCTACTGGCCAGTGAGACTGGGACCTGGGTTCCTCTTATTGCAAATAGACATCTTCCCTAATACATAAACTTCCTCTGCTTCTTGTAATCTCCACCCAAATGACCTCTCAAATTCACAAGCCTGGACAGATCTTTCTGGAGATTAATGTTCCCTCCATCTGTACTCAGGAAAGAAACACAAAACAGAAAAGACAGCCAGAGAGCCCAGCTCAGTTTCACCGGGTTGAGTCTCCTGTCAACTAGCTCATGAGAGCAGTCAGTATGAATGGCTAGCATACAGTTGTTGGAAGGTAGGCTTAGAGAGTACTCATACGCTCTGCAACTGGCAAGAGAAAGAGGCAACTGAAGGTGGGTCATTCCCTTTTAAAGATCTACTAAGTCTTAGGTTCTTCCAGCCCAGTGGCTAATAAGGAGGTTGCTTTGTCGTGCCCAAAGCTGTGGAGGCCTTCAGTACTGAGTCATGCATGATTAGCTAGAAACAGCCAGAGGCTTCATCATCCTTATAACACCTGAACTCTAAGCTAGCACTGGTGGGTGGTGGGAACTGGGCAGGGAAACTCTGTAAATGATCTTTGCATCCACCATGCCATCAACCATCAGTTGTGATTTAGGGAGAGCACAAAACTACCACTGGTTTGTAGAATGTCCATGTATCTCTAGAATAGATTTGTTTTCTGCCTTTGTGATAGAAATCAGCATAAGTCTACCTTCACCTTCCTCTTGGCCAGCAAAGTTCAAAGTTGGGATGGAAAAGAGCTATCCAAAGTAAATTTAAAATTCCTCTATTACTAACACACACAAAAAAACCAGTAAAGAAACTCCCCATCCCCTCAAAAAAGGCATCATATTAAGGCTGCTTTAGGTAGAGAGGTTGAAAGAACTGAGTCTAAGTGATCTGGGCAAATCCCTTAACCTCTCAGTGCCCCAGGTAAGTTTCTAAGTCCCTAAGTTACAGAAAAGGTGCTAACCTGAATTGGCAGAGGGAAATCCTTCACTTGGGAGTTTCCCCATACCAGTGAAATTGTAGGTGCAATCACGATGCCAAGCATTTTGCTTCCTTATGCAAACACTGAATAAATCTCTAAGCCTCCACTAAGTGCCTGCTTGGTCCCATATGATGTTACAATGCTTAAACTAGGTTGAATTTTTTATAATATATAAACATAGATTTAGAACTAGAAGAGGCTTTAGGGTTCATGCAATCCAAAGCCCATTTTACAGATGAGGAAACTAAGGCCCTGAGAGTAGTAATTTTCTTGAGGTCACACAGGTATTGAGTAACAGAGATGGGTTCTGAACCCAGGCCCTCAGGCCCCCAAACCATCTATCTTCCCATTGTGCCAATGCTGCCTACTAAATATAAAACCTCCTCTTGTCTCCTAATTTTAAACATCCTTAATTGTACCTGTTTCATTTTAAAATCATACTGGGATAATTATAAGTCTTCAGTTTAGTTGAAACTTGTAGAATTTAACGCAGTTGATCATTTAAAAAACTTAATTGTACTGGATGAAAGTTTAATTCTACACTTTCAAAGTCTGAGTGTCACCAAATAGGAAGCCTTTGGAGACTGTGACATTGGAAGGATTGTGGAGCTGTAGGTGGCATCCCAGGAAAAGGAAGATGGGAACAGATTCTAGAAAACCTTCAAAAGTAGAAATAAGACGAGGATACAGCAGAAGTGGTCTTCTACATAGAATTATAAAAAGAAAAGATGAGAGGAAAGCAGAATGGGTTGAGAACAAGATGGTGCCAGGTCAAAGATAGGACCTTCTTAACCAACCGAGTCAGAGTAAAGACAGAAAGCATAGATAGTCGCAGGGAGAAAAGTTGGTAGAAAGGTGGAATTTCCTAGGGCCAGAACAAGTTAGTGTACAAATAGTACTTGTGATTTGATAAAGCTAGTGTGATTTCAACCAGAAGGAGTGCTTATGAGATTCAAATAGAAAACAGCTTTTCTTCTCCAGAGACCTGAAAGGCCATTAAGAAGGAAGCTGAACCCAGATTAGCAGGGAGTTAGAAAGGAGAAGACAGATTAATTTAGAGCAGGATTTCTTAACCTTTTTTGGATCATGGATCCCTTTGGGAGTTTGGTTAACCCTAAGGAATTCCTCCATGATAAGGTCATCCAAATTCACAGACTCCCTCAAATCTATTATTCACAGAGCCCAGGTTAAGAACCCCTGGTTATTGGTAGTGTTCTCAGGAGCCCCCAGCATTCAGGCTGCTAGTGGCTGGTAGCAGAAGGGCAGCTTCCAGAGACAGTGACAAAGCTATACAGTTCCATGTGACATCCAGGAGATTATAAGGACTGGGCTATTTATTTTACGGATCTGTGCAGTTTCTGCTGTTTATCTTCTTGCTAGAGACAATTCTTAAACATATAGGTTGTAACTGGAAGATTATCTCTCTTCCTGAGAGGAAAGTGAAAAGGCTTGGGGAATGTGGCCTTTATGTTCTGGCTTATTAAAGAATTATTATGTTCTGGATTATTAAAGAAAGAAAAAAAGAAGGAAGACCAAAGAAAGGATTGAATGGCTGCTGGGGTAGATGGAAAGATAATCACTGTAGTCAGCAAGTTATAGGAGAGTAATTAATTCTTATTTTGATTAACAATAATAATATTACTACACCTACTTTGTGCTAGGCACTGTACTAAATACTTTACAAATATTAGCTCATTTGATCCTCCCAGCAGTCCTGGTGGTGGGAGGAAGGTGCTATTATTATCCCTGTTTTACAGATGAGAAATCTGAGGCAAACTGAGGTTAAGTGACTTGCTCAGGGTCATGTAGCTAGTCAATGTCTGAGATCAGATTTGAACTCTTGTCTTCCTGCCTCCTGGGCTCAGCACCCTAGCCATTGCCCCACCTAACTTCTGTTTTTTGCTGTTTTCTCTGCTGAGGGGAAAGATGTCTGAACTGGAAGGAACAGAATAAAAATGGATGAGGGAGAGCTGATACCCAAGATAAATATTAAAAGAGCACCTAATTGCCCAGATTAACTAAACCATTGGGTACTAAAAGAACTGGCCAATGTGATTGCTGTGCTATTTTTGGTGATGCTTGGTATTTCATGAAGAAACAGGAAAGCAACTGCAGGACTGGAGAAGGGCAAATGTCCTCATTTTTTTTAAGAGAACAGAGGGGCAGCTAGGTGGTATGTGGACAGAGTATCAGACAAGTCAGGAGGCCCTACTTCAAATACTGCCTGAGACACTTACTAGCTATGTGACCCTGGGCAAGTCACTCAACTCTGATTGCTTCTCCCCGCCCCCAAAAAGAAAAGAATGGAATCTATAAAATATTAGCTAATGAGCTTGACCTCCGCAGTGGTAGTTGGTGATTCTTTGTTCAGGGCTAGGGAAGCCATCATAGGTAGATCTCAAAAGACTGCTTGGGAGGTATGTCATTTTCTCAGAGTATTTATCTGAGATGTGACTGAGAACAGGCCAAGACTTATCAAACCACTAACTACCACCCACTTCTGCTGATTCAGATGGGAACCAATGATGCTGCCTGAAAATAATCTGGAATCTCCTTAGTGACTTGGAAGACCTGGGTGGAAACTGGGTTGACCTGGGGACACAGGTGGCATTTGTATATCCCCTTGCTCTTGAATGTCATGGCTTTCAAGGAAAAAGAAGACTATGGGACATGAAGCGCTAACTGTGTAGATGGTATCAGAGAAGACAGCCATGGTGAAAGTGGCATAGTGAATGAGGCACTGGACTTGGAGTCAGGAAGACCCAAGTTCAAATCTCACCTCAGATATTTACTAGCTATATGACCCTAGAGAAGTCCCTTAACCTCTTGTGTATCAATTTCCTCATTTGTAAAATGAGCAATAGCTTTCAAGGATTCTTTCAACTTTAAATCTATGAATTTATGAGTAAGATTTTGAAATGATGAGTTGTATCTATGAACAGAATACCTCTTATCAGAACTGCAAAGAACATGTTTGACTAAAAATTTGTCAAGCTGGCCGAGAAGGCATCGAACTTAAAATGATGGGGAACGAAAAAAATCCAGATACCACAATAAATCCATTTATATGGAAGATATCAGATATAGCAGACAAGGGGTAAAAAAGGTGTTTATTTCCTTGACAGAAATAAATAACTTGGAAAAAGAATCAAGAACAACAACTATGATGCAAAGTACTAATGACAAGATAAAAGCACTGTAGGACAGTGGGGGAAAAATGGGATTTGGAGTCAGGCAACAGAGTTCAAATCTCATCTCTGTTGCTTACTGCCTATTTGAGCAAGTTACATAATGTCTCTTGGCCTCTTTCATACACTGATCTGGAAGTTAGAGGACTGAATTCAGTATCCTCTAAAGCTCTTCCAACCCTGAGTCTGTCATATTTCACCTTAAGATCTGTTCAAGGCAAGAAGTGGAACAAAGAAGATAGACTGACTACTGGGGCATATTGAGTCACATGAATGGGTAGCAGAGAAAAAACAAGACTGACTATTCAATGAATATTTTGTTCCTAGCTTCTCTAGCAAGGAATGATCTTCAGGTTGTGAGGGTAGAACCTCCATGGAATTAGTCAAAGGACAGTAAAGAGAGAGGTGCCAAAAAGAACCATTTTTAGACCACAAAGATCTTTGATGAGTTGTGGAGGAGGGAAGAACTTCATAGAAACTGCAGGTGGGCAGCTATCCCCATATTTTTATAAGGGGCAAAAGGCAAATTCTGTAAACTGCACACTTACAAGTCAAGGAGACAAAGGAAGATGCGCACCAATAATTGCAGAGGAAAATAGAATGCAGTAAATACACACAGAAGTACAAAAGGCATCATAGTGTAGTGGATAGTTGATCAACTTGAAGTCTGAAAGACCTGGATTCAAATTCTGCCTTCCACACTTATTAGCTGTGTGCCCCTGAGCAAGCCACTTCATCTCTGCTTGCCTCAGTTCCCTCATCTAAAAAATGGTCTCTGAGGTCCCTTCCAGATCTAAATCTATGATTTTATGATCTTAAAACACGCGATCTCTCTGACCCGATTTCGTCTTCTGTAATAATAATAACTAGCATTTATATAGCACTTTAAGGTATGCAAAGCACTTTGTAAATGGTACCTCTTTTTATCCTTAAAACAACTTTGGGAGGTAGGTGCTACTATTATACCCATTTTATAGATGAGAAAACTAAGTCTGTGAGAGGTTTACATAGGCTCACACAGCTAATAAATCTGCTGTGGGATTTGAGTTTAGATCTTATTTCTAGGATCAGCACCAGTATAAATTAATATAATAGGATGCTGGTAGCTTACAAAAATGCTATTCTAGATGTTTTCAGGTATAAGTCAGGGAGCTATGCAGTGCAGAGAGCTAGAATTGGAATCAGGAAAACCTGAGTTCAAATCCTGTCTCAGACACTAACTGTGTGACCCTGGGCAAGTCACATAAGTAACCTGTTTGCCTCAGTTTCCCCAGCTGTAAAATGGGGATAATAGCACCTCCCTCCAGAGGTAGTGGTGAAGATCAGATGAGCTAACACATACAATGCTTTGCAAACCTTCCAGTGCTACATAAATCCTAGCTATAAAATAAATACATTAGCATTATTTCTCTCAGGTTGGCGCTTTGATGGGATAGTGGGTAGAGATTATTTTGCCAAATTTAAAGTGATGTATAAAGGGCAACAGTTATTATAATTGTTATTTAGTACTTTGGCCAATGATACAGCTTCCAGTTCATCTGTACCTTGTCCTGTGCCATCCTTGTTCGATAAATCCTCTGTACAAGATTTACCCAAAGGGGATTTGTTCTGTGAAGTTTAGATTCAGTCAAAGGGCCACAGTTGAGGACCTAGAGGCCATGTGTGGCCTCAAGGTTGCAGGCTCCCCACCCCTGATTTATAAAATGAAAATTGTAAGACTGCTACTGTATTTTTCCCCACTAGCTCCTGGGGTTGAATTGTAATATGATTTTGTTAGCTACAGTACAAAATTGAATTCACTTTTTGTTTGTTTTTAATAAATAGAATAAACAACTCTAGATTGTGATGGTTATTTTCTAACTGGAGAAGCATCATAGACTGATATAGCTCTTCTTTGCCTGCTCTAGGGCTAAGTTTTCTGGTGGGTCCCCTTTCTTCTTGCTTATGGGCTCCGATTGACCATTTATATAGTTCTGAAGTGGATGAAGTGACTCACAGTAATTTCTCATTGGATTTCTTTCTTTCTTTCTTTTTGCTTTTTTAGGGGGGGCAATTGGGGTTAAGTGACTTGCCCAAAGTCACATGGGTAGTAAGTATGTCAAGTGTCTGAGGCTGGATTTGAACTCAGGTCCTCCTGACTCTAGGGCTGGTGCTCTATTCACTATGCCACCTAGCTGCCCCCTCATTGGATTTCTTGATCATTATTTTGTCTGTTTTTATTTTGGACTTTTTTTGCTGGAGTAGGTATAGTAGCAGCTGATTGCATAGTGAATAGAGCTCTGGACCTGAAGTCAGGAAGACCTGAGTTCAAATCCAGCCTCAGACACTTACTAGTTATGTGACCCCGGGCAAGTCATTTAACTTCTGCTTGCCTCAATTCCTTTAACTGTAAAAATGAGGATATTAGTAGCATCTAATTTGTAGAACTGTTATGAGTTTCCTCATCTATAAAGTAAAAGAGTTGGACCTGAGAGCATCTAAGGCCCCTTTCAACTCTAAATCCCATGATCCTAAGACATTTAACCTTTCCAAACCTGTTTCCTTATCTGTAATAACAATTGCTAGCATTCATACTGCCTTATTTTTTTTTAAAGCAATTGGGGTTAAGTAACTTGCCCAAGGTTACACAGTTAGTTATTTTTGTGTGGGTGTTAAGTATCTGAGGCCAGAACCAACCCCACTCTGGCCTGGCGCTCTTACTCATTGCACCACCTAGCTGCCCCCTCATATAGCCTTTTAAGTTTATAAAGCAAACTTAATGTAAATGCAATAAGATTTGTAAAACAAAACAAAGTACCAATGAACAAAGTGCCTGGCATAGAGCAGGCACTGTGTAAATGCTTATTCCCTTCCCCTCCATGTGTGGGAACTGGGATGCCTGCCTCTGTTCAAGTCTAAAGTCTGAATAATGTCCTAGTTTTTATTTTCTTAATAGAAGGAAAGAAAGTCTACAAACTTGTAGCCAGTGAACCTGACCTTAACTCTTAGAAAAAATGATCAAAGACAAGTTTACTAAAGATTTATAAATGGGAGCAGTGATTGCAGAGAGAAAGGTCATACTAGATCAATCTTTTATTTTTTTATTATGACATGGTCACTAAATTGGATAGATCAAGGGGATGCTATATAGCTCATTAAGATTTTAGCAAAGTGTTTGTCAAAACAAATGAATGGTGTGGATGCATCAACCAAATTAGATGTTTTTTAATGTATAGAAAAGATGGGAATGCCAGGTAACAAAGATGAATATAGGAGTATCGATCCTATATAGATAAGGTCAAGAGTGTTAAAGCTCAAAATGAGCTGGGGATGCCAAGGGGAAACTAAGGACAACAAAAAGAGTTTCTTAAACTATGTTGAGGCAAGGAGGATAAAAGAAGGGACAGGTCATATGCCTAAGATAGATAGGACATTGATAACTGACAACAGAGAGAAGGCAGAAGTGCTTAACTCTTCTGTTTCTCCTTTTTCTGCAAAAGAGCATGAACTTGATATTGAAAATGATAGAATAAAAATGACTAATGGAATTTGTAATGAAGATCAATAAGGAGGTAGTATTGACAAATGTGTTGTTCATACTTTGTTTTCAAAGAGAACCAATGACATCATGAGGTGATATCTTGACTTGTACATGAATTGGATTTAAGTGAGGCAGAGCCAGCAAAGTCATCAGCCTCACTCTCTCTTCCAGAGTGATGAAGGTGGCAAGACAAAAGTCAAGACAACTGGCAGTGGCCCAGGATGCAGCGGATGACTGCTGGCTGGTCAGACATTGTTAATATCTGACCAAGCTGTAAATGCTACATAGTGCCTGCTTCAGCTGCCTTCATGACCATTGGAACGAATTGCTCTTTGCTAGTGTGACCCCCTAACTCACCAACAGGTTTGAGACCTGTTGGTTACCCTCAGCCTGGCTTAACCCGTCTGCTGAGATGGTTTTATCAGGATATAGCTGTGCATGCCACAGCTTCTTGGAGCCACAGTTGAGCCAAAGTTGCATAGTGCATTAATGCCATAACCTAGACTAAAACCCAGGTTAAAAAAAAAAGTAAAGTAAGAGGTTAAAGTAGGTCCTGAAAAAAACTGTAAAGTACCTTTAAAAATAATCACTGATAACAATGTAAGTCTTGAGTTGCTTATGACTCTGTTAACTAGTAAAAATAAATTAGATCAAATCTAAGTTAAATCATTATGATAAAGGTTTGGAGTCAGAAGACCTAGGTTCAAATCTAAGTTCTCTTTTTTTGTTTGTTTGTTTTTGGTTTTTTTGGAGGGTAATTAGGGTTAAGTGACTTGCCCAAGGTGATATGGCTAGTTTTTGTGTTAAGTGTCTGAGGCCGGATTTGAACTCAGGTCTTCCTGACTCCAGGGCTGGTGCTCTACTCACTGTGCCACCTAGCTGCCCCAAATCTAAGTTCTCTTACTACCTATGTGACATTGGGCAAGACATTTAATGTCTCTAGGCCTCAGTTTCCTCTTCTATAAATGACTTTCATGGTACTTTAGGTCACCACTTGGCAGATGTGATTACTGAGCTAGGTGCTAATATTGAAAAAATCATGGAAATTGGGAGAGGTATCATAGGATTGGAGAAGCAAATGGCCTGATTTTCAAAAGAGGAAAAAAGAGCAGCTTGTGCTGTTTAATATTTTTATTAGTGACTTCCAGAGAAATAACCAATGAATAGATGTATAGAATAATTTTACATATTATATATGTATATACATATATTCCTATTTGTGTCTAATGGTAGCCACCTCAAGGTTGGGGAGGAGGAAAAAAAAGACTTATGACTCACATAAGGTCAGTGAAGTTGACTTTAATTCTTGGGAAAATTCTAGAGTAGATCATTAAGAAATGGTTGTCAAATATCTAGAAAGGGAAGCAAGGATCCCAAAGAGATATCATGGCTTCATCAAGAAAAGTTATGCCAGACTAACCTCTTTTCCTTTCTTTGACAGCATTACTAAAGAATTCTAAAGAGGGGAATGCTACAGGTATAATTTATCCAGAATTTTGGAGAGTGTTCAATCAAGTACCTTATACTATACTTGTAGAGAAGGTAGAGAAGTATTGATTAGACAATATAATCTGATAGATTTAGAACTCATTTGGATAGCTAGACTCAAAGACAAGTCTTGAATGTTTTAGTGTAAATGGGCAGGAAGTCTCCAGTGGAGTACTTCAGGGTTCTGTGTTTGCTGACTCTGAGATAGTTAACATTTTTATCAACTATTTGTAGGAAGACATGTTTGCTCAATAAATAAGGCGACACAGAGCTGGAAGAGACAGCTATCATAGTTAATGACAGAGTCAGGATCCAGAAAATCTTTATAGTCTAGAAGGATTGGGTTGAATCTAATAAGATGAAATTTTATAAAAGTAAAGTTTTGCATTTGAATATAAAAAAAACCCTTCACCAAGTATAAGACAAGAGCAGCATGCTGAGAAAGGAGTTCTGAAAAGATATGGTTATTTTAGGAACTGAGAGCTCAATTTGAATCATGAGTGTGATGTAGCAGCCAAAAAACCCAATCCAATGTTTGACTGCATTAAGAGAGACAGCACTTCTAAGAACAGGGAGATGAATGTCCTCTTGTGCTCTATCCTCATCAGACCTCATATGGAACATTGTACCATGATCTCTAAGAAGGACAATGATAAGTTAGTGTCCAGAGGAGGGCAACAAGGATCATGAAGGACCGTGAGTCCATGACTTATGAAGTTTAGGTCAAGGAGCCTGGTGAGTTTGACCAAGAGAAGAGGAGACCTGGGGGTATATCGTGGCTGTCTGCAAGTATTTGAAGGTCTGTCATATGGAGAAGAGATAAAATTTGTTCTGTTTGGCTCTTTCAGGCCAAACCTGAAACAGTGGGTAGAAGTTGCAAAGAGGCCATTTTGATGTCAGGAAAGTCTTCCTAACAATTAGAGCAATTCCAAAATGTAATGGCCTGCCTTGAGAACTTGTGGGCTCAAGCTCCTTGAAGTTCCCTAAACAGGCTATAGGATCACTTGTTAGGTATGTCATGGTGGGGACTTCTTTTGTTTGTGGGTTAGACTAGATGGCAGCTTCTGGCTCTCTGAAGCTTATCATACTATTCTAGTAGAAATTATGGAGAAATATGAGCTGAGTGACAGTATAATTAATGGGTAGTTGTTAATTGTTCATTGTCATCTTGGAAAGAGGTACCTTGGAGAGAACTACAGAAATCTGTGTTTTGGGCTTGTGCTGTATAATATTTTTTATAGTGACTTCCAGAGAAAGAACTGATAAATAGATGCATAGAATGATTTTACATATTATATATGTATATACATATATACCTATTTGTGTCTAATGGTAGCCATATCTAGGGTTGAGGAGGAGGAAAAAGAAGAAATTTACATGATAACTTTATTATATATCTAAAAGGATAGCAAATTGCATGTAATAGATTTGCAGTTTCATGTGCAATCATCTCTTTTGTTATGCTGTTATGGAAATGTATGTTTTATTCTGTAAATTTAAAAAATGAAATTAAAAATATATTTGCAGATGGCATAAATATGGAGCACAGTAGAACCAGTATCCAAAAAAAAAAAAAAAAACCAAAACTGAATAGGCTAGAACATTAGACTGAAATTATTAAGATGATAGGAGAAACTAGGTAGCTCAGTGAGTAGAGTACTAAGCCTGGAGTTAGGAAAACCTGAGTTTAAATCTAACCTTACACTTACTAGCTATCTAACCCTGGGCAAGTCGTTTAACTTCTGTTTGCCTAATTATATTGGAGAAGGAAATGGAAAACCACTCCAGTATCTTTGCCAAGAAAATCCCGTGGACAGTATTGGCATGCTATGACCCACAGGATCACAAAGAGTCAGACACAACTGAACAACAATTAAGATGATATTTAATAGGGATAAATGCAAATTGCATTGGAGTCCAAATAATCACCTTCACAAGTGCAGGATGAGACAAGTCTTAGTAACAATTTATCTAAAAGAAATCACTTTTAGTGGATTGTAAGCTCAACATAAATTTACAGAAACAACAGCCAAAAAAAGCTAATGCAATTCTGGGCTACATTAAGAGAAAACTAAGACCGAGGATTAGGGAGGTGGTAGTTCTGCTGGTTAGAAACACAGCTGGAGAACTATCTTCAGTTCCAGGTATCTTTCAGGAAATATTGATAAACTGGACAGTGTCCAGAGAAGGGAAACCAATATTGTGAAGGACCTTGAGACCATGCTCTATCAGGATCATTTGAAGATATTGGGAGTGTTTTGCATGGGGAAGAGACACATGGAGGCAGAGTATATATGACAACTGTGTACAAGTGTTTGGAAGGTTGTCCTATGGAAAAATGTATTCTGCTTGTCTCCCAAGGGCAGCAATATATAGAAATTGCAGAGAGACAGACTTAAGTTGGGTATAAGGAAAATTTCTCTATATTTAAAGCTGTAAATAAGTACAATGAGCTACCCTGGGAAGGAGTAATTTCATAAGAGGTCAAAGCAAAGATTAAGATATTGTAGTGGTGATTCTGAATCAGATAGAGTCAGACTTGATGGATGCTGAGGTCCATCTGGGAGGATCTGTTTGTTAGTATGCTACCTTTGGAATCAAAGCCTTTTTGAGTAGGAGGCTGGACCCTTAAGGTCCTTTCCTAATCCTAATTATGAACAGGAAAATTTTGATTAGAAGTCAATAACACTTTGAAGTTGAACATGATTAAAGAAGCCATTTCTGTGAAGAACAAATAGAGTCATCATTTCCTAATTAGCCTAGCAAATTCCCTAAGTGTTTATAATTATCTGGTATTATATTAAGCAGAATGGAACTCAAATGCAACTCAGATACTCAAATGGATCTGTGATCTCAGTTCAGTGACTTGGATGTTTTCTCCAGGAATTTGAATCACAACCTATCCCTATCTGCCCATCTTCTGTAACTCTTGTCCATATCATCTTTCACCCATAAATTTGACACCACCTAAGCTCTATTACTGTATTGTATACTTTCCTCTTTTTCTCTTAGTATAACTGAGGATGCCAAGAGGGCACTTGACTATCCACTGGAAGAATTTTACTTTTGTTCTATTGTGTTAAATCAAGGCTGTCCTATACTATGTCCTATGTCATCTTAGTCTGAATGCTTGTATGGGAACTGGAAGATCTCTTCCTCTTCTGTGGAGATCCAGGAAGATGCCAAATTTTAATGTTTCCAGGGGGATATCCTGACTGAAAGACGAGCAAGTCAGATTCTGATATTCCCAGGAGAAAGCTGTGTGGAAGCACAAGTGAAAGAGATTTGTGAAGGGTACCCCGATATTAAGCACTATGCATATGAGTCCAAAGTTTCTGCTTTAGGCCAAGGATTATAGCAAATTAAAATTATAATTTGTGGCAATGCCCACTACTGTTCATTGCTTTGTAGTATTCAGAACTTTACTGCAGGATGGTCTCCCTTTTGCAGTTTCTTATACATTTAAAATTATACACCCACATGATTTTGACAACAGGTTAATTGTGGGTGAGAGTTTAGGTGTAATTTTAAATCTGCATGTTTTTGCCTAATGTGGGTACCTAGGAAAAATAAATTATTTATATTTAATTCTGAGTTCAGGAAAGACTAATTAAATGATTGTGTCATAGTAGAAAGAGCCTTAGGCTTAGAGTAGAAGACTTATATCCAAGTCTTGACTCCACCCCTTATTGGGTGCAGCCTTTTAACTGAGTCCAAGTTTTGCAGAACAAATTCTTTTATTAAGGGAATTTGTTCTGTGAAGTTTGGATTCAGTCAAAGGACCACAATCAAGGACCTAGAGGTAACATGTGGCCTTGAGGCCACAGGTTTCCTACCCCTGCCTTATTATACAACCAATGCAGTTTGGTTAACATGGAAAAAGCTATGGATTCTGTGGTTCAGGAAGACCTGCTTGCAATGCCAAGTTTGCCACTAACTAGCTGTAGGACCATGGACAAATCTCTTAACCTTCCTGGGCCTCATTTTCTTCTAAAAAATTAGATAAAAGATAAAATTAGATAAAAAATAAAATAATAATAAAATGTATATAACAATGCCTATACTCCCTACTTTACAGGGTTGTTTTAAGAAAAGTGCTTTAAGACATATAATGGTACTATATATACTACATATATGTATATGTGTGCATATTATTTAAGTGTGAGCTACTGAATATCAGGAAAAGTTTTTTAGTAATCAAAGTAAATCATGTAGGAGGATAACAGGTAAGCAGTGGCTATGATACAATTAGGATAGAGATTAGACCTGTGTGCTTGTCATAGGGAAGAACTTCCTCTACCAATGTAAGTTGGCACCTTCCCTACAAAGTTGTCTAGACTTCAATGATTCTTAAACTTTGGGTTGTGAAAAATTTGCCAACAGTAAAAGGTTTTATTGTTTTACTGAATATGCAACGACCAAAAATTAATTAAAAATCAAATGTGTAATGAATCTGGGGTGTTTCTGACAGTGTTTATCCCTGTTTCATCTCGATGCAGCCTTGGTTCTGAACACAAAGCATGCACACTTTGGACTGCCTGTGCCCTTAGGCCATGCAACACCAATAAACACTGGGGGGTGGGAGGGAAGGGTAAGTTTAAGAAGCCCTGGTCTAAAGTACCAAGAGGCTAATCAATTTGCCCTGGGCTCATACAGCCAGCATATTATCAGAGGTAGGATTTAAACCCAAGACTTCCTGGCCAGCTATCAGCTACTCCACATAGTGGTGTAAAAGGAAGTCAACTTCTGACAAGCATTCTTTTGACATTACTGATTTACAAGTCCCAAATAGCCTCCTCTACCCTCACACGTATTGAAGTGGCTCCCTGAATGAGAAAAGTGATGAAATGGCAAAAAATTACATCTGCAATCCTACAAGAATATTCTTTCCATCTTTTTTTGGTTATCATATGTAAATTCCAAGATTATCACTCTTGGAATCTGAAGAGTACAAAAGGAATCCCTCCCATCCCCAATATATTTTCATGAAGTACATAACAATTTGGCACCGCTTTGCCTAAAGGAGGGAGGGGAAGTAATACTTGCAGCCACATGTCATGAGGTCGCACATACAGGAGGCCAAGCAGGCATTTCAGTAATTCAGTGGAAAAAAGATAGTGAGACGAGTTGTTTGATACTGCCCTGTCAACACTAGTTGATAAGAATCCTTAGATATTTGAAACAGTTGCTCTATCGTTCTCATCCAGCCAAGGTCTGTTGAAACTCTTTGTTTTTTGACTTCTTTATATATTTAGAGAAAGATTCAGCCCCAGACAACATAGTGGAATAGGGATTATCTTCGGGGGCATGCTCTGTGCCTCTATCTCCTTCCATTCTTTCCTCCTCTCCCCCAGCCATGGACCCTTTTTGTTATTACTGCTCAGTCATTTCAGTCATGTCTGACTCTCTGTGGCCCCATTTGGGTTTTCTTGGCAAAGATGCTGGAATGGTTTGCCATTTCCTTCTGCAACTCATTTTTCAGATGAGGAAACTGAGGCAAACAGGGTGAAGTGACTTGCCCAGGGTCACACAGCTAGTACGTGTATAAGGCTGGATTTGAACTTAGGAAAATGAGTCTTCCTGACTCCAGGCCAAGAATTCTATCCACTGCATCACATAGCTGTCCATTATGGGCCCTCTACTTAGAAACATAACTGACCATTCTTGTACCTTGAGGCAAGAGCAAAAAATGCACCCTCAAATCAACCTTTTAAGGTAAGTTAAATTAAGGAGTGAGTGGTACCAGCTGAGAAGGAGATACTGTGGGATGTGACTGCTAGGGCTAACTAACTGCTATGTAGCTGAAATACTAGGGCAGTTAGCAGGCACAGTAGATACAGTGCAGGGCCATTTAAGGCCATTTAAGTCATTTAAAGGAAGATTCCTCCTCCTGAGTTCAAATCCAGGCTCATACACTTACTAGCTATATGACCCTGGGCAAGTCACTTAACCCTGTCTGCATCAGTTTCCTCATCTATAAAATGAGCTGGAGAAGAAAATAGCAAACCACCCCAGTTTCTTTGCCAAGAAAACCCCAAATGGGGTCATGAGGAGTCAAACACGGCTGAACAACAAAAAGCCTAAAATACTCCAAATACTATCAGCCCCCTCTAAATTTGGATGCCATCAGACAAGCATTCTTCTTGAGTTATGGCTTTGCTTCTGGCATCCTGATATACTAATTCACATTAGGGTGACTTTGAATTCAGAGCTGGAGGAGGTCTGATTATCTGCGTAATGTCCTCATTTTGCAGGTGGGAATACTCGGGCCCAAAGAATTTAATTAATTGATTCAAGGTTCCATAGGGAATCATCAGTGGAGCTGGCTAGACCCAAGATTTCCCGACTGACTCACAGGCCAGTGCTCTTTTCATTTTTCAGGACTGTTTATTCAATGTGTCATACCTCCCTACCCCCAAGAGCATCTATCTGTGGTTTTAAAGAAGACCTATGGAGAGGATACTATTCACCTCAAAAGAATGAATTTCTAATGCTAAAAAAAAACCATCATGTCCCACAGCATCTGGGTATGGAGATGTTTGGGAGCAAGAGGGCATTCTCTTTCATCTTCAAATTACAGAGTTGACTATCCCTTCTATCTATCAAATAAGGCTGACTCTGCCTAATAACATTTCAATTGCTTGATGAGTGAGTTAAGGGATTTTTAAAGTAAATTTTTTCCACTCATCATTTTGATTTTATAATTATACAAGATCTCCATAATTATCCATTCAATATTATGTACTTTATGTTCAATACAAATCCCTTCATCACTGGGGCCTTAATTTTTAAAAAATATTTCTGGCAAATGCACTGGGCTGGAAATAGAAAACATGCAAATAGCATATGCAAATTATATTTTGGTCTGTGATGTTGTCTGATACAATAGTACCCAGTGAGAAATAAAATAGTCAAAATTAATGCCAAAAACCTCCATTAGGAGAAGGAATTTTTAGCTAAACAAAGACCATAGGTATTATATATCTGCTAACAAAGGGGTCTTCATTTTTCTACTCTGCCCCATTTTTAATATCTATGTAACAAAGCCTTAAAATCTTCCAAGATGTGCTGCATTGTGGAAAGAATTTTCTGTAGTTATAATCCACCTTTGAAACTCAACAAGCTCTTAAATATTTCAAGAAAATATGTTCTGTAGAAAAAAGAAAACAGAAAGATTATATCCATGGGCATTTATACAAGTAGAATATTGATTCAGTCTCCCAGTGTTTCTATCATAGAACCATTAGGTACAGCAACAAATATGCCCTTCTGAGATACAGAGTATGTAACTCCCTCTAAATGTGTTGTCTATTATTCAGTCTGTGGGTAATATGTAAGTTGTTTTTAAAGACTTTCTCCCTTCAGAGCATCTCAATTGCACATCTGCTCTTTCTCTAGCACCACAGGGATACAGACAAATAAATGACCTTGGCACTGACTTTAAAGAGCTTTAATCAAGATAAGGAAACATTAACGGTGGTCTAATGGTAGCGATCTGGGGTGGGGGCAGAGGGTTGGAGGAAGGGAGGGAGAGGAAGGGAAGGAAAAAGAAGAAGAAATGTACATGGTGACTATTATATATTAAAAAGTAATAGCAAGTTATGCTATTATCTTTTTTATTATACTATGCTATGGAAATGCTTATTTTATTCCAAAAATAAATAAATAAATATTTTAAAAGTAAAAAAAAAAGACAAAGGAAACACAACCAATAGAAATGAAGCAATAAGATAACAAGTGAGGTAGAAATACATTTTGGTACTGGGAGGTGGGGTAGGAATAATAATGATCAATAATGATGGCTAACATTTATATAGCACTTATTATGTACCAGGCCCTGTGCTAAGAGCTTTAAAAATATCATCTCATTTGATCCTCACAACAGTCCTGAGAGGGAGGTGCTGTTATCATCCTCATTTTATAGATGAAGAAACTGAAGCAAACAGAGGTTAAGTGACTTGCCCAGGGTTACATGGTGAGTGCTGAATGCTGGATTTGATTTCAGGTCTTCCTGACTCAAGGCTTAGTGCTTGAAAATGATGACTGTTGGGACATCTAGGGGATATAGCACCTTGCCATGGAGTCAGGAGGATATGAATTCAAATCTAGCCTCAGACACTTTCTACTTGTGTGACCCTGGGCAAGTCACTTAACCCTGTTTACCTCCAAAAAAGAAGAAATAAAAATGATAACTTTTTTCATGTGTTTAAAGAGTCTTCATATAGAAGAGAGATTAGACTTGTTCTGCCTGTCCCCGATGGGCAGAACCAGGAGCGAAGGGTAGAAGCTGAATAGAGTCAAATTTGGGGAAGGAAAAACTTCCTAAACAACAATCCAACTTCAAGATTTCCTCTTCCTTGGAAGTCTTCAAGCAGACAGAAGCCAGAAGGTCACTTTTCTGGCATGGTGAAGCAGCAGTTGTTCATGGAAAGGTTGGCCTACCCCTAGATAGCCTGAGAGGCTCCTTACATGTCTAAAATTCCATGATTCTACAGGAGCAAATGGGAATGAACACTGGTCTTGAAGTCAGGAAGATTTTGGTTCAAACCCAGCCTTGGGCACTACTAAATCATGCCAGGCACATTTAAACTCTCTGAAGCATCAGGAGCTAAATCTTGAAGGATTCTCAGAGGCAGAGGTGAGGAGAGAAAACCTCTCAGACATATGAGACAACTGGCACAGAGATGTGGACTTGGGCATTGTATGACCTAGGATAGGACTGGGGAACCTGTGGAGACCTGGAGGCCTCAGGTTCCCCACCCCTAACCAGGACATAGAATGGAGCTCGGAAGTTCGTTTTATGGTTTCATTAAACAAGACATAAATAGCTAGAAACTTCAATGTGTGACTTGGTTAATCCTATTTTTTTTAACTAAATGATGATAGCAGAACTTACATTCATATTTGAGGCCTGAATTGATTAACCTTTTTCAGGGGAACTCTTACAAGGATTATTCTTTTTTTAAACTGTTTTACAGACTCACCTCTTTGGTGTATTGCTGGCAGTTACAGGAAACTTAATCATCAGCATTTCACTCAACATACAGGTATGAAAAATATTCTTGTAATTTAATGGTTTTATTTCCTTTAAGCTTATTGCTTCAGTTTCCTTCCCAGCCCTTCCTTCTGGGAGTTTTTATGCAGGGTATGAAGACTCTTTGGAAAGCATTCATTTGCAGACCACATGGGTTTCCATTTTTCCTTTTTTTTTAACACTTAAGAAAACTAGGCTAGAACCATATGGTTTTCCCTCTTTTTTAGGAGAAAACTATGGAAGGGAAAGCAGGGACATGAATTAAACCATGAACCAGTTCCACTTTGAGACCTTGTGCAAGTCCAATGACCCCCAGGAGGGGCCTTAGTTTCCTCATCTCTAAAATGAGAAGCTTGGACAGTGGGATCTTTAACGTTCCTTATGGCTCCAACATTCTATCCTTCCTGCATCCACAGAATGAACTGTTCTTATTTACTCAACTTTGAATTAAATATAAATAACTTTTTTTACAGACCCATGAACCAAACTCTTGTGTTATTATTATTATTATTATGTATTCAAATAATGTGCCAGGGTGAACTTGAATCATTCAGCCAATCAAGAAGCATTTTACCAAGTGCCAGGCATCTGCTATGGGATGCAAGGAGGGAGAGGGAACAAGTATTAATAAAGTGCCTACTATGTGCCAGGAACTGTGCACTTTACAAAAAACACTTTACGAATATTGTCTTATTTTGTATCAAAGAATATACAAGGAAAAAAAAGCCCCAAAATTCCCTGCTCACAAGGAATTTACATTTAATTGAGGGGAGAACATGTGATGAGAGCTTGGGACAGTAAACAGAGCACCAGACTTGGAGTCAGGAAGATTTGGGTTTGGCTCCTACCTCTGATATTTACTTGCTGTGTGATGCTGGCTGGGTCACTTAACCTGTATGTCTCAGGTTCCACATCTATAAAATGAGGGGGTTGGACGTGGTGTTCTCTAATGCCCTTTCCAGCTCTAAATCTATGATCCAGTGATTCAGTTGAAGGAAGGGGGAGACTGCGTGAGATGATGGCAGCTGTGTGCTGGTAAATGTTTAACAATCAGCTCTCTAACACAAGTTTAAGTATCATCTGTATTATTAACATTTTTCTCCATCACTTTCTTAAATCTAGGCACTGAATAAAACAATAAATCAAGCCCTGATTTATAACACTGGCCAGTTTCCAAGGTGGAAATGCTAACACTGAAAATGTAACAATTGACTTCAGACAGTTTAAGCTAGTTCCTAATGTCTTTCATTCAAAAATATTCCGCACACCCTTGGGCATAGATGAGGAATATGGGCAATCCAGGCATGGGGAATGGACCCTCCAAAGGCACAAAAACAGTAGGTGAGAGGGCCATAAGTACGAGAAAGCCAATAAGAGAGAACGCCAATTTGGTCTAATTGTTTCTCTTCCCTTACTTCCCCTTCTTGGACTCTGCTTTCCTTCAGGACGGTACCTTGGGCTGGTAGCACTTTATCCTCCCAGTTTCTAGATTCTTGTCACTGAGTTGTTTCAGTTGTGTCTGACTCTTCATGATCCTGTTTGAGATTTTCCTGGCAAAGATACTGCACTGGTTTGCCATTTCCTTCTTCAGATCATACAGATGAGGAAATTTACGTTAAAAAAGGTTAAGTGACTTGCCCAGGGTCACACAGCTAGGAAGTGTCTGAAATCTGATTTGAACTCATGAAGATGAATCTTTTTGACTCTATCCACTGGTGCTGTCTCCACTGTGCCCCCTAGCTACCGCATGTATTTCACCTTCCTTCTATGCTGTATGTATCACATAAGTACATTTTTTTTACATTTCTCTACCATTCAAATCTAAGCATCTTGAGGTCAGGGACTATTTTTGCCTCTCTTTGCAATCCCAGTGCTTGGCACAGTAACTGACATATAGTAAACACTTAATATATATTTATTAGCCATTGATTGACTGGCCATAATGTGAAGAAAGGGGAGTAATTTATACAGAGGGTGGAAAGGTAAGTTGGGAAAGGGCTTTAAAAGTCAAATAGAGACCTCTAGATGACCATAGAAACAACCAAGGGCTCCCTATTATTGAGTATGGTGGTGATATAGTCAAATATATACTTTTTTTTTTACTTTTTGGAGAGGGGAAGGCAGGGCAATTGGGGTTAAGTGACTTGCCCAAGATCACCCAGCTAATAAGTGCTAAGTGTCTGAGGCCAGATTTGAACTCAGGTCCTCCTGACTTCAGGTCCTGTGCTCTTTTCTCTGTGCCAACTAGCTGCACCCCAAATATATACTTACGGAAAATAATGTTGGTAGAAATGTGGAGAATATATTGGAGTAGGGAGAGACTTGAGAAGAGATCAGTTAGGAGACCATTGCTGCTTGAGAAGTGATGAGGGTCTGGTGGAAAGAGTCCTGGATCTGGAGTCAGGAAAGATGTGGGTTCTAGCCCTGCTTCTCATACTTACTAGCTGAGTGATCATAGGAAAGTCCTCATCTCTCAGAGCCTCTGTTTCTTCACCCTTAAAATGATACCTACCTCATAGGACTGTTGGGAGGTAAGTACTCTGGAATCCCTAGAAAGCTTGAGAAATATCTGGTTGTTATCATTCAAGAAATAGGAAACATGTAAAGCATCCTCTTTTTTTTCATAATCTCCACCTAAGTCACCTTTTAAAAATTGATGCAAGATGCTTTCTCTTTGTGAAAAATGTTTTTGTTTATACTTCTTATTCTATCTAGAAATATTCTCACCTTAAATCGGCACATCAAGGAAGCCAAAAGCCCTACTTCCAAAGTGTCTTGTGGTGGTGTGGGAGCCTCCTGATGGCAGTTGGGGAGACAGGAAACTTTGCAGCCTATGGGTTGGCACCCATTACTCTTATTGCACCTCTGGGTTGTATGTCTGTTGCAGGTAAGACATTTTTCTATATTATGAAACAAAGATGTTCCCCGGTATATTCAAAACACAAGAGAAATCGTCCCTGCACAAAAAGATCGCAGCCTCTGATTTCTAAGTTCATGGCATACTCCCCTTTGCAATGATTAATGATCACATTGAGTGATCAGTTACAGGTAAATTAATTTCTCATAGAATCCCAGAGTCAACTTAGGAGGGACCTTTGGGGTCATCTAGCTGGATCTGAGGAGCATAGATTTAGAGCTGCAAATAGTTTAATCTAAACCCCCTTATTTTCTAGATGAAGAAACTGAAAGCCAGAAAGGTGAGCAACACTTTCATGGTCACCCAGGAAGTATCAGAGGCAGGATTTAAACACAAGACTGGTGACTCAAAATCTAGCATCGAATTTTTTCCATAGCATTCAGGACAACCAGATAGACCTCCAGGCTATACTCAAATACCTCTGATATTACAGAGCTGATTGCTTTATGAAGTAGCCTGCTCTACTGGTGGCAGCTAGGTGGTTCAGTAGATAGCATGGTGGGCCTGAAATCGGAAGACCTGAGTTCAAATCCAACCTCAGACATTTACTAGCTATGTGCCTTTGGGTAAGTCACTTAATCTGTTTGCCTCAGTTTCAACTATAAAATGGGAATAATATTAGCACCTGCTTCCTAGGGTGGTTGTAAGGATCACAAGAGTGAATATTTGTAAAGCAATTAGAACAATGCCTGGCACATAGTAGGTGCTATATAAATGTTAGCTATGACACCACTTCAAAATTATGTAAAAGGGAAATATGAACAACCTCTGGAGCTCCAGAACCCACAAAATGACACAGAGAAGCTAACCTCCCACTGAGGACAACCCGGCAGGGAGTGGCCAGTGCAGCACTCTGGGAGCCGCTAGGGCAGAGCTCTGGGAGCCAAGCCCAGGCCCACGGGAGTCGTGGTTTTAGCCCCAGGGTGGCCAGACCAGCAGCTGGCTGGAGGGACCCCAGAACACCAACATATGTGGAGTTGCCAGAATTATCAACACATAGATGCCTAGCACAAAGTGAGAAGTTTGTGCCCTATGTACTTTGGGACCAGTATTTGGGAAAGCATCAGCTTCTTCCCCTGGGGGTGAGAAGCCCCTGAGGAGCAGTAGCAGAGCTGCCATTTTGCAGCAATCAGCTCCTGGCCTGCAAACTGTAGGGGGATCCGGCAATCAGTCTGGGGGGTAAGCGCTCTTGCTTTACCCTTCTTGGATCTGGATTGTGGTCTGGGGTGGAGGTCTTGGGATGTGTGACCAGCTTGCCAGAGTGTGTGGAGGCTTCACAGAGGCCACCCAACTAATACCTCCAGAAGTTGAGAAAATCCCAACATTTGGGACAAAAGTTCCCCTGGCTGGTGGCAAAGTCTTACTGTGGCAACAAGCCCAAAAGTCAAGTAATTGAGTGGCAACATGCCTAGGCAAAGGAAACAAAATAAACAGAAAAATGCAACATTAGACTCCTATTTTAGGGGCAAAGAGATCAAAGCATGGAACAGGAGGAGGACTGTGAGGTTAGAACTCCTGCACCAAAAGCCCCCAATGAAAATACGAGCTGGCTACAGGCCATAGAAGACCTTAAGAAGCAGATAAGAGAAGTGGAGGAAAAATTGGGAAGAGAAATGAGAAAGGTGCAAGAAAAGTATGAAATGACAGTCAACAGCCTTACTGAGGAAAATAACACCTTAAAAATAGACTAACTCAAATGGCAAAAGAGACTCAAATGGCAAAAGAGGCTCAAAAAGGCAATGAGGAGAAGAATGCCTTAAAAAGCTGAATTTGCCAGATGGAAAAAGAATCTCAAAAGCTCACTGAGGAGAATCATTCCTTCAGAATTAGACTGGAGTAAATGGAAGCTAGTGACTTTATGAGAAATCAAGATGCTGTTAAACAGATCCAAACAAATGAAAAAATAGAAGGCAATGTGAAATATCTCATGGGAAAAACCACTGACCTGGAAAATAGATACAGGAGAGACAATCTAAAAATTATTGGACTACCTGAAAACCACGATCAAAGAAAAACTCTAGAAACCATCCTTCAAGAAATTCTCAAGGGGGGCAGCTAAGTGGCGCAGTGAGTAAGAGCGCCGGCCTCAGAGTTGGGATGACCCGAGATCAAATCTGGCCTCAGAAAATGAGCACCCACACATAAATAATGACTAGCCGTGTGACCTTGGGCAAGTTACTTAACCCCAATTGCCCTAAAAAGGGGCAGCTAGGCGGCGCAGTGAGTAAGAGCGCCGGCCTCAGAATTGGGATGACCCGAGATCAAATCTGGCCTCAGAAAATGAGCACCCACACATAAATAATGACTAGCCGTGTAACCTTGAGCAAGTTACTTAACCCCAATTGCTTTAAAAAAAAAAAAAAGAAATTCTCAAGGAAAATTGCCCTGATGTTTTAGAACCAGAGGGCAAAATAGAGGTTGAAAGAATCCACAGATCACCTCCTAAAAAGATCCCCCAAAGAAAACTCCTAGGAATATTGTAGCCAGGTTCCAGAATTCCCAGATCAAGGAGAGAATATTATGAGCAGCCAGGAAGAAACAATTTCAATATTATGGAAACACAATCAGGATAACACAGGATCTGGCAGCTTCTACACTGAGGGATTGAAGGGCATGGAATATGATATTCCACAGGTCAAAGGACCTGGGGTTAAAACCAAGAATCACCTATCCAGCAAAACTGAGTATCATGTTTCAGGGGAAAATTTGGTCATTCAGTGGCATAGAGGACTTTAAAGCATTCTTGAAGAAAAAACCAGAGTTGAATAGAAGATTTGACATTCAGATACAAGAAGTAAGAGATGCTTGAGAAGGTAAACAGGGAAAAGAAATCACTATGAACTCATCAAAGTTGAACTATTTACATTCCTACATGGAAAAACAGTAACTGTAACTGATGAAACTTTTCTCAATATGAAAATAGTTGAAGAAGGGTATATGAGCATATGAATACATATGTGAATATGTGTATATATGTTTTCAGGTATACATAGATAGAGGGCACAGGTCGAATTTAATAGGAAGGGATGATACTTAAAAGGTGAGGTTAAGAGGTGAGAGAAGAATGTGGTGAGGGGGAAATGGGGATAGACAGTGGTGTGAACTGTCTCATGTAGAGGAGGCAGGGGAAGGTGGTTGCAGGGGAGGGGAGGAACAGGAAGGCAAAAAGGCAAAACCTTATTCTTCATTGAATTTGGACCAGGGAGAGAATGACATGCATACTAAGTAGGGTGTCCCATCCTACAGGAGTGTGGGAGGAAGGGGATGGAGGCAGGTGGTGGAGGGGAGAGCAGGCTGGGGAAGAGGGAAGTTGGAAGCGCCCACTTTTGAAAAGGGACAGGATCAAGGTGGGGAATGGACCAGGTGGAAGGTGGGATGGGAGGGAGGGAAATATAGTCATATATAGTTTACAATATATCTACTATGGTAATGTTTTGCATAGCTACACATGTACAGCATATACTGAGTTGCTTATCTTCCTTTTAAAATCAAATTTAAAAAAATATATATGTGTGTGTGTACATGTATATATGTATATATATATATATATATACATATATATACTATAATTAATACTATTTTGCATATAATTGGGAGATAAGATGTGCAGGCAATGGGGCATGGGGATTCACCTTGCCCTACTGGAAAATTCAAAGGGGGTATGGGAGAAGAGATGGGAGAGAGCAGATTGGTTGAGGGGATATCCTGTATGACTGTTATTCTGGAGCGGTGGGTAGGGGCAAAATGGGGAAAAAATTGTAACTCAAAATCTGATGGAAAGGAATGATGTAAACCAGAAGTTAATAAAGCATTTGGGGAAAAATTGTTAGATATTATTGTTATTATTGTTATGACAGTTAAGTGGCAAAGTGGATAAAGCATCTGGCCTGAAGTCAGGAAGTCCTGAGTTCAAATTTGCCTCAGACACTTACTGTCTGTGTGACCTTGCCCAAGTCATTTCACCCTGTTTGCCTCAGTTCCTCATCTGCAAAATGAGCTGGAGAAGCAAATGGCAAATCACTCCAGTACCTTTGCCAGGAAAACCCTAAATGAGATCACAAAGAGTCAGACAGAACTGAAACAACTGAACAAAAACAACAACAATTGTTATTATTTGAATCACTCAGGTTTATTAGAAAATTCTTCTTTATATTAAATCTGTTTTCCTGTACCTGGGGGAGTACAGTAGCTAATTAGGATAAATTTAATATCTCACCAAAATAACATCCCTTTATTTTTTTAATTAAATGTTTTATTTAAAAGTTAATATTGAAATAACTGGCCGTGTAACCCTGGGCAAGTTACTTAACCCCAATTACTTTAAAAAAAACAGTTAACATTGAATATCAATGTAATCAATACTGTTGGAGGAACATTGTGATGCCATAATGAGTGCTGAACATGGAGTCATAGGATGTGGTCTTAAACCTGGCTCTGCCAGATGGTACAGTGGTTAGAACACCAGGTCTGGTGTCAGGAAGACCTGAGTTCAAATCTAGCCTTAGAAACTTAGTAGATGTGTGACCCTGGGCAAGTCACTTGACCCTATTTGCCTCAGTTTCCTCATCTGTAAAATGAGCTGGAGAAGGAAATGGCAAACCACTCTAGTATCTTTGCCAAGAAAACCCCAAATGGGGTCAGGAAGAAAAAATCACTTTGGGCAAATCCTTTAAGCTTCCTAACCTCAGTTTTTCATCTATAAATAAGGACTAGCTGATCTCTAACAGTCACTTCGAGGTTCCAGTTTATGATAATTTTTGAACAAAACTTGCTTAATAACTATTTACATTTAGATTAATTTCAACACAAAAAGGATCATAACAATTTTTCAGTCTCTCTCTCTAAAATCCTCATCAGGATTCTTTGTCTACTGGATTTCTTTCATTTTTCCTCTCACAGGGAATGACATTCCTTGATATATTGAAAAATTGGTGTCAAGGTTACCATTCCCCTCCCCCAACCCATCCCAAGTCTTTAAGATCATAGATGGAAGGAACTTCAGAGGTCATCTGGTTCAACTCCCTCATTTCCCAGGTAACACAACCAGAGAACCTAAGGTTATGCAGGTAGAAGAGGATTTGTACAGACTCTGAAGTCAAATGATCTCTCTACTACACCAGAGATACTCTAGGAAGGGAAGGGTAGAAAGAAGCAGGCTAAATACCCCAGTTCCTAAAACTGATGAGATTTCAAATCTCCTTACCATTGTTCTTTTTCATAGTCACTCTTCTTATCCGTCATTTTTTCATGAAACCTAATAGAATTTTTAATTGGACTTTCTGGTGTTACTTTTAAAATGCAAATTTAATTTTTTCCATCCATTATGTCACTGGTTTATTTTCTTTCAGTGAAACTAAATAGGTTGGTTTCATGGTCTGATTTTCAGTTTCTGATTCTTGGAAATTAACATGAGCGTCATTTGTGAAATAGTTACAAAAATCCCTTGCATTGGAATTAAGCAATTATTTCACTTCATGTTAGGTTTTGTTAAACCAGGTTTAAATTTTAAACATATTGGAACCGTACCACTTGAACATTCAAAAACTATTCCTCCCTGCATGTATCTTGATGTCACTTTTTATTAGGTCAGAAAATTTTGAAATTGACCATGTTGTGATGGTTATAGTCTAGTTTCTAAATCCTTTTCTTTCAAAGAGTTTCATCTGTGCTCATTTGAAGTGATTTCCCAAGCACTCTAATAAGGGGAAATGAAATGTCTCTAAACGTCAAAAGGGAAAATTCGTTCCCTAAGCCCACTTCAAGTCAACAACTTCTTCTGAGGTTTCTCTGCATCTGCTGCCATGGAAACCTTGTATTTCTAAATCTCTGTAAAATTTAGAGCCTTCTTTGATATGGTAAAAAACCAAGAGAGATGCTTTCTGCCTTCTGTTAACAAAGAGACAAAAAAAAATGTGGCGATGTGTCTTGATTTTAAGATCTCTAAAATGTTGCTTGTGTGCTTTTACGTTGCTGGTTAAGAGGATTTGATTCAACTCTCGAAAACAAAATGCAATCCAGACTTGAGTAACTTGGATAAATATGTAGGTTATCTAATAAGTTATTATTTATGAGCATTCTGATCGAATGAATAAATTAGGGCATTTCTCACTTGTTCTATTCTTTAGCTCCTAGGCAACTGAATACCCTTGACATTTTTTTTTCAAAGAACCCCAGAAATGAGAAATGAAAAAAAAATGTTTTATTGTCAGCCTTGGTGCTTCTCCAGACTCCATCTATTCTTGAAATGCTGTGTGGGGGCTTTCTATGATAGAATTCTGCTTGCTTGTTAGAGGCAGCTTATTGTGGTGGAGTGCCAGCCTCAGAACTAGGAAAATATGAGCTCTAGTTCTACTGTGAGTCACACTAGCTGGGTTACCCTGGACAACTTATTGAACCTCTCAGGGTTCCAGGAAACTCTCTAAGACTAAATGAGTGATGGACAAGGTGTGGAACTATATTGGCAGAAGTTTCCTCAAATATGTGTGTATTACATAAAAACACACATACATACATATATATATAAAACATATGAAGATATACATACATGCATATATGGGCAGCTAGGTGGCACAGTATATAAAGTGCCAGATCTGGAGTCAGGAAGACTTCTTTTCCTGAGTTCAAATCTGACCTCAGACACTTACTAACTGTGTGACCTTGGACAGGTCACTGTTTACCTCATCTGAAAAAGGAGCTGGAGAAGGAGATGACATACTACTTCAGTATCTTTGCTAAGAAAACCCCAAATGGGGTCATGAAGTCAGACACAACTGAATAATAACTGAATAAGACCTACATATATATGTGTATGTGTGTGTATACACACTAATATAACTTAGTATATCATTTCCCTATTCTTAATCTTTAGAGGAAGTATGGTGAGGTGGAGAAGGCATCAGATTTAAAGCTAGAGAATCTAGCTTTAAATCTTAAATCATTTATCTACTTAATCTGTATGACCTTGGATAGTTAATTTGACTTCTCTAAGACTTCCTTAGTTTCTTTTCTCTAAAGAGAAGGGGTTGGATGACTAGATAAGAGGTGTCAAATGCCTTCAAGGCTTCTCAACACCTCCACCACTCCCTAGGGCTACCTGAACAAGATTAAAATGTAATTGAAAATTATTAATTTTTTTTTGGAGGGCAATTGGGGTTAAGTAACTTGCCCAAGGTCACATGGCTAGGTTTTTGTTTGTGTGTGCGTTAAGTGTCTGAGGCCGGATCCAAACTCAGGTCCTTCTGACTCCAGGGCTGATGCTCTACTCATTGCGCCACCTAGCCTCCCCAATTGAAAATTATTTAACAAAATAAATATGGCTAAGTCACATGGCTAGTAAGTGTTAAGTGTCTGAGGTCAGATTTGAACTCAGGTCCTCCTGACTCCAGGGCCAGTGCTCTGTTCACTGCGCCACCTAGCCACCCCGTTAAGTATATTTTTAATAAAAAGAATATTTTTTCAAAATCTAGCCATGATCATAACCCATAGATTTTCTCCTTATTTAATTTATTTTTTAAAAAACCCAATTTAATTTAATTTTTTATTTTCAGTTCCTGAAATTTCTCTCTCCCTCCTGTCCCTCCTCTACCCATTAAAAAGGCAAGAAATTCAATACCCATTATATATATGAAGTTACACAAAACATATTTAATGGAGAATTCTGGGTCTGGAGTCAGAAAGATCTAAATTCTTATCCCACCTGAGATATTTCCTAGCTGTGTAACCCTAAGCAAATCACTTAATCTCTATCTGCCTCAGTCTCTTTATATATAAAATGATAATAATAATAGAACCTACCTTATAGGCTTGTTGTGGGGATCAAATAAGATATAGTATATAAAGCACTTAGCACAGTGCCTGGCACCTAGTATGTAATTAATAGATTTATGTTTCCTTCCCTCTTCATCCACCTGAATCAAGATTCTGGGGATTAGTTTCCTAGGAAAGGGTATATTTCAAGAAGAATTAGGTTGTTCCAACATTGACAAAGTATTTAAACTACCATCAAAGAGATGCTGCCCCACAAATGTAGACAGTCCCCAGGTATAATGGATAAAGTCCAGTTGGGATTCTAGAGACATATAACCTAAGTTAGAGATGTGTCATAAGCTAGGCAAGATAAGCATAGAGATAAGTCATATAATTGGAAGGGAGATTACTTGTTATAAGCTGTGTATGCATGCAAAAGTATATTAAAGGGGCGGCTAGGTGGCGCAGTGAGTAAGAGCGCCAGCCCCAGAGTTGGGATGACCCGGGATCGGACCCGGCCTCAGAAAATGAGCCCCCACACATAAATAATGGCTGGCCCTGTAACCTTGAGCAAGTTACTTAACCCCAATTGCTTTTAAGGAAATAAAAGAGCCTGTTACACCCTTGTTCTTCATGGATGTGTTCAGAAAAGACATGACAATCAATGAAAATCTAAGTAATAGAAAGCCTCAAAGAGAGCATGAAATAATGAAGTTCTTTGGATGGAGAGGGAAAGAAGAGAGAGATAGGGAGTAGTGATGGTAAAATCCTTAAAGAGAGAGAAGACCTCTGCTTCTTAGAGGCTATACTAAATCCCCACTAGAGTACCACACTATGTCTGTCAAGACACTTCCAGTCAGCCACGTTTGCCATCTCAAACTCTTCTTTTCACTCACCCCGCATGTTCATTCAACTGCCAAGTGTTGCCATTTCTTCCTCTACCCTCCCAATCAGATCCGCCCCCCCTTCTCTTCTCTCATACCATAACCATCCTCTTTCAGGTCCCATCGCCTTCTCCTTGATTAACTCAGTAGCCCTGGCTCCAGTCTCTTCCCTCTCTGAGCCATCCTCCACACAGTCGCCAAATTGATATTCTCAAAGCATAGGTCTAACCATGTCATTCTTTTCCTCTTATAGTCCCAATGTCTCCAGGATAAAATGCCCTATGTGACATTTAAAGACCTTCACAATCTGGCTTCCACCTACTCTTCTAGGGCTGTTATTTATCATTCCCCTCCACACACTCTACAATCCAGCCCTACAAGAATGTTTTCTATTCCTCACAAACAACATTTTGCCTCTCCCATCTCTCTGCTTTTGACAGATTCCTCCCCCTGCCCCACCTCCCCTCAATCTGGAATACACTCACTCCTTACCTTCACTAATTGGGATCCCTGGCCAGAACTTAGCTCAAGCACCACCTCCCACATGAGGCCTCTCCCAGTCCATCTATTTGTGTCTTCTTCTGCCCAAATTAGATTGAATCTACTTTGTATGTACGTATATATGTACCTAGGTATGTATGTGTATATGCATGTGTGTGTGTATTTTTGTTACTTAGTCATTTCAGTCATGTCCAACACTTTGTGACTCCATTTGGGGTTTTCTTGGCAGAAATATTAGAGTGGTTTGCCATTTCCTTCTCCAGCTCATTTGACAGATGAGGATAATGAGGCCAGTAGGGTTTGCCCAGGATCACACAGCTTGTAAGTGTCTTAGGCTGGATTTAAATTTAGGTCCTCCTGCCTTTAAGCTGGGCATTCTATCCACTGTGCCTTCTAACTGCCCATGAGTATGTACCTGTGCATAAATGCACATATGATTTCCTTATATAAGATGTCCCAAAAGTCTGAGTACAGTTTTAGATTTTTTAAAATAGATTTAATAGCTTGAAACTGAACTCAGACTTTTGGGTCAGTGTGTGTGTGTGTGTGTGTGTGTGTGTGTGTGTGTGTGTGTGTGTGTGTGTGTGTGTGTGTGTGTTGTTCCTGCTGATAGAATGTACAGGGAAATGCCATTGTAGAAATGCCCTCCAGAGCTGCCATTCAGCAACTTGTACGTACTTCCTGTTAAAGAGTTATGCCAAGGCACTGAGTGCTTCCTCATGTTCACACAGCTTACTGTATATCAGAGGTCAGACCTGAACTCAGGTCTTCCTGATTCCAAGGTCACCTCTCTATCCACTATGTTACACTGCCTCCCAGAGGAAATAATAATAATAATAATAACCAACACTTATGATGCTTTAAAGTTTGCAAAATACTTAATAAGCATTTTCTTCTTGAAGCCTTACAACAACCCTGCAAGGCAGGCACTGTTATCCCAATTTTACAGATGAGGCTTAGAGAGGGTCAGTGTTGCCTGTTTTTACATAGGTAGGTAAGTCTCAGAGGAGGGATCTGAACCCAGTTTCCTGACACCTGGTCCAGCATGCCATCCACAGGGCCACATTACCACTCTGTTAAAAAAAAAGCTTCCACCAATTCACTTGCATACCATGAAATGTTTTATTTGATTAGACTATTTTTCTAGGGGCTGAATTATTTTTTAACAAACCCCTGTTCTCATTCATCACAACAGCATATAGTCTATTTATTATTTTTAGCACTGAAAATCAAATGCATTTTAGATTCCAAATAGTACCTACCTTCCAGGGTTTTGTGAGACTCCAATGAGATAATATTTCCAAAGTACACAGTCCCTGACACATAGTAGGCTCATTTTAAATGCTCACTCCTTTCTCTCCCTTCCCCTTCCCTTCTCCCCCTCTATTGCTATTAAAATAAGAAGGCGGTTTAATAAAGTAGAGACAGCCAGTTGCTCAATGGGTAGAGCACTGGGCCTGGAGTCAGGAAGGCCTGAGTTCAAACCCAGCTTCAAACATTTCCTAGCTAGGTGACCCTGGGTAAATCACTTAATCTCTGATTGCCTAACACGATGGATTCACTGGAGAAGGAAATGGAAAATCCCCTGAGAAAACCCCAAATGGGGCCACAAAGGGTTGGTCATGACTGAAGCAACTAAACAGTAAAACAGTATATAGTAAACAAAGCTCAGGAAACCTGGGTTCAAGTTTAGCCCTGGCATTTACCAGCTGTGTTATTTATTAGGCAAGTGATTCCACCTACTGAAGCCCTGCTTTGCTTATCTTTAAAACGAAGGTAATAATACTATCTACCTTACAAGATCTTTGGGCTAGAAGAGATAGAATATATGAAAGCTCTCTGCAGTCCTAAAGCCCTGCTTATGTTTAAGCTGTTATTAATGAGAAAGCACCCATGTTATCATGCGAAATCCCCTTCTAACCAGCTCCCCAGAGGCATCCACATTCTTTCTTTGTGGTGGAATTCTGTTATAAAGTCACTGGACTGATTTGGAATACAGTTGAATTGAGTTAAACACAAGGGAATGGGCCTCCTCAACAAGGAGATGAGAAGGGGAGGAGAAGGGACAGATGCCTAGCAGGTCTTTCCATCTCATCTACGGCATTATGGTTTTTGCCCAAATTGGAAATCATGATGTGGAATATATATTGTTTTATGTATTTCTCCTTGTTGGTTGTTCCATGGTGAAGCTATAAACTAAAATGGGCCTGTAATCCATTAGATGATGGTCACAGGACAGCCAAAAAGCCTTTGTGAGGCCTGTTGAGAATTCCAGAGACGCCGTCTCAAGCAGAAACTTTCTTCTCCAAGATTTTTATTAGAAACAAATGAAAACAAACATAAACAGACCAATGAATGGGTGACCTGTAAAGTTACATGATCCTGGATGCAGGCTAATTATCCATATCCTTTGAGAACACCATGCTTGGTGCCAGCCTGGATGCCTTCTTTAGAACCCTTAAAACCTCACCGGATGCTTGTTCCAGGGACACTTGACATGGAAGCTTAATTTAATGTTGGAAATATGCAGTTCCCCTCCCTTTCCTCGGTGGTTTGCCATGCTGTCTGGTTTAGCACATTTGTCCCCAAACCAGCTTGAGTTAAATGTCCAGGATAAAATTTTTATTCTGCAGCTAATCACGCACACCCAGCATGAGGCATTCTTTAGTTGTGGAGTTAGTTGCCGAAAATAGCCACGTAACAGAACTTCTGAAAAGCTTTATCTAGGACTCCATACTTTGGCTATTTTTTTAAACTCTTGAGAAGTACTTTCTGTAGAAGTTATGATGAATAAATAGAATCCAGTTAATTTAGTGGAATGGTGAAAGGGCCTTGGTTCTTTACTTTTTTTTTCAAGATTAAAAAATAAATTGTTTGCAAAGCAGTTGCAGAAAAGCAGTCTAAGTATATAGCCCATGTCATAGAGGAATCAGTTTAAGGGACTGGCAATGTTTAACCCAGAGGAGAGAAGACTCAGGAAGTATGGGAGTCATATGGAAGAAGGATTCAGCTTGTTCCATTGGGTTCCAGAAGGCAGAACTAGTAACAATGGATAGGAACTATAAAGCAGCGATCCTCCTTTATCCTACTGCTTTCCTTTTGTTGATTATTTACAATTTATCCATTATATAGCATGTTGTATTTAGATTTTTTTATTTCTCCATTAGACTGGGAGTTCCTTGAGAACAAACACTTTGTTTTACCTTTTTTTGTATCTCCAGCACAGTGCCAGGCACATAGTAGGCATATAATAAGTGTTTTTTGACTGACTGACTGATAAAAGGAAAATCTTCCAAGAAATCAGAGCTGTCCAAAAGTAGAACAAGTTGCTTTGGGAGGTAGTGAGCTTCCCCTTACTGGGAACTCCTCAAACAAAAACAAGATTGTTGTTTGTCCTTCATTTTATAAGAGGACCAATTACATCACAGGGCGAAGTCTTGACTTGCTCATGAATTGGATTTAAGTGAGGCAGAATAGTACAAAGTTGTCAGCTTCACTCTCTCTTCCAGAGTCATCAAAGTTCAGTAGCAAGATGAAGGCTAGCTGGTAATGGTCAGGGGTGTAGTGCACGACCTTGGCATCTTCGATGCCTGACCAAGCTCTCAGTGCTCCCAATAGTGCCTGCTTCAGTTGCTTTCATGGCCACTGGAAGAAACTGTTCTCATTGTGGTGGGGTTTCTTTTTTCATATATGGATTGGACAAGATGGCAGTTGAATCTCTTCCAATTCTCAAATTCTGTGATTCTGTATAGGAGGTCATATTTTATTTTGATAGGTAAATTACCAAAGAGCATTGGTAAATCTCAGCCGCCTTTAGTGAATGATTAGTGGCCCTATTTTTCCACGAATTTTTGCCATGAATTCCATGGCGTTTTCATTTCTGCCCATTTGGGTGGCACAGGCAATCTCTGTGTGTGCATGACTACATTTTCTAAAGCTGCATTATGCCCCAAAAACCCTAACTTGATTAAAATATATTCTCATTTTAGAATGCATTTTAATTGACTTCATTTCTTCCTAAAGGCCTAAATTTGAAACAAGGGAATGAATGATATTTATGGAGCAGTACATAAATAAAATTAAAGTTGATTGGGCCTGTAAGTATGTTCAGTGTGCTAGAGTATTTGAAGTTTGATTGTGGTTGACATGAAAGTGTTTCGTGGTTTACTTCTCAGCAGCACACTGAAGTCCCTATTATAAGTGGTCAGAAACCACAAGTGAGATATTTACATGTAGGAGCTATTTGTAGCATCATTACATAAATATGTTCTTTTTGTTTCAGGGGGTATTTTTTTAAAAGATTACTTTGGCTTTCACAATTCAGCTTTGTCTTTTGCTTTCTCAGATTCTAAACAATGAGCTGAAATAGCAGTGGATGAAAATTAATGAGATTTTCATCAAAACTCTAACAAAATCAACTCTAACTTTGAGAAGCCCTCTTGTTTCTGAACATTTTTAATATGTTTAATATTTGTGTTAAAATGGCTGAATGTGTCTAAAATTTAGGTAAAAATTTCACTTTCTAGAAAGACTTGCATCATATGCATAGAAATAGTTGCTAAACTCATCTTATAGATGTGACAGATGATAGATAGATAAGCTATGATAGATAATAGTGAAGCTCTAAATTTTGGTTTCTTAAAAGAAATATCAGGAATTAGAGGTGCATATGTTGTGTCTTATCACCTGGAAGTTCCCAGAAAAGCTACCCCAGATTTGAGTGGGCCATCACAACAGCAAGGCATTCCTTTTATATCTCTCCAATTGATTCTCTATTCTACTTATCACAGTTGCTGTTCCAAAATTTCTTTTCCCTCCTCATGCTTCCCATGGCCGTTTTAACCCCAACCATCTCAGCTGAGGAATTTGTCTCACCATTCACCAAAAAAATTTGAGGCTATTTATTAAGAGTACCCCCTTCTCCCTTTCTCTTCATCTCACATCACTCTAATATCATCCCCCACTATTTCGTCCTTCATTCCAGCCTCTCTCTTTAGGACTAGGTGATCCATCTGCTTGCCAAGGTTAACCTATCTATATATACCCTTGATCCTATCTCTTCCTATCTATTCTCTCTCCCCCCCCTCTCTCTTTCTCTCTCTCTCTTTCTCTCTCTCTCTCTCTCTCTCTCTCTCTCTCTCTCTCTCTCTCTCTCTCTTTCTCTCTCTCTCTCTCTTTTTCTCTCTCTCTTTTTTACTTTCTGATCTGGCTCTTTCTCTGCTGCCTACAAGTACATCCAAAACCCCTCACTTCATCCAACCTTCCCCACTGGCTATCATCCTTTATCTACCCCTCTCCCCTCCTCCCTTGCCCCAGCTAAACTCCTCAAAAAAGCCACCTTTACATAGTGCCTCCACTTCCCCTCCTTTCACTCTCCTCTAAACCCTCTTCAGTCTGGTTTATTTACTTATCCTATGGAACTTTCTCTCTCCAAAGTTTCTAAGGATCTCTTAATGAATTGTCCAATCTAATGGCTTTTTCCCAATCCTTATCTTTCTTTTTTAAAATGATTTTTTCTCAATTACATGTAAAAACAATTTTAACAGTTTTTTTTAAATTTTGAGTTCTAAATTCTCTCTCCCTCCCTTCCTCCCTCTCTTTGAGAAGGCAAGCAATTTGCTATAGATTACACATGTGCAGTCATGCAAAACATATTTCCATATTAGCCATGTTACAAAAGAAAACAGAAAGAAAATAAAGTAAAAAAGTATGCTTTGATCTGAATTTCAGACTCCATCAGTTCCTTCTCTGGAGGTGGATTGCATTTTTTTTTTATCATAAATCGTTCAGAATTGTCTTGGATCATTTTACAGCTGAGAATTGCTAAGAATCCTTATCTTTCTTGACTTCTCTGTAGCATTTGACATTGTAGATCACTTTCAAGTTGGGCTCCATACTCAAAGCCTTTCCAACTTTTTTTTTTAAACAGGGAAAGGAAGGAAAATAAATAAGGATTTATATAGTGCCTCCTATGTCCATAGTCAATATACATTTATTAATTGCCTGTGCTAAGCGCTGGAGATGCAAATACAGAAAATAAAGACTGTTCCTGCCCTCAAGGAGCTTCCTATCTAATGAGGGAAGACAAAACACAAGAGGAAAGGAGGAGGGAAGTACCCAACAGGAGGACATGGTAGAAAATTCTGTCAGAGAAGTGTCAAGGTAGTAGAGGCAGGTGAGAAATAAGGACATTTCTGAGGTGAGGTCTCTCTTTAAATGGAGGTGAGGTCTCTCCTTAAATGGAGATTTGGAATTCATGGCCCTAGCCTTGAATCAGAGAGGCCAAAGATAGTGATAAGTTAGAATGCCTGGGCAAGACTGATGAGATCTTGGTTATCACAATAATGAGCCAAAGGAAACTTCGACATTAGAAAGTTAGGACAAGACACATTGAGAAGGCTGGATATGTATCCAAAATTTGGTTGCTTGGCTTTTATGTTATTGCAAAGAAAATCTGATCCTGACTCTCAAGACAAGAACCTTTTCAGTGTTAACAGTTGTTGGTCTTGATCTCTATCCCCAGGTTGCTCACAGGAGCTCCTTGAGGGAAGAGGCCATATCATTTTTGTCTTGGAATCCTTGGCACTATCCACTGAGCACCAAGGTCTTTATGCACTTGAATGAATGAATGAATGAATGAATGAATGAATGAATGAATGGTTCAGTGAAGTGCCTTCTAAAAGTGAACACCTGATTAAGAGGAAGAGATCCCTTATTTATAAGATTTAATTAAATTACAATATTTACCGAACCTAATCTGCCTGTAATGTGCACTAACTTGGGGTACCTGAATCCCAGTTAATAAATAACTCCTTGGGAGTCCAGCTTTGCCCTGGAGAAAATATTAGAGGATTGTTGTTTGTTGATGCTGTTATTGTTTTTTCCCCCTTTCCTTAAGGAGATTAGCAGCACATTCCTTCCCTTTGCCTTGTGCTGTGGTACCAGGAAACAAGCTGTGAATTGTAAAGGATATCTTTTAAATCTCCTTTGAGCACCTAAATCTTCAGGCATGGTTTTCTTTTTCCACTCCTTGGTGCAGAGGTAGAATTACTATGTAATCCCTCATTTGGAGATGCTTTTGCCATCAAATGAAGGATCAGCATGGGCCAGGGAGACTAACCAAAACTTCTCCTCATTTTTGATCTCCTCACATTCAAGGACCCTCATTCCAACCTCTACTTTGAATGGTCCCCATTTAGATGATGAACGGAAGTGCTTTGTACATAGTAAAGGGCTGTGTAAATGAAAGCTGTTCTTTCTTGGTATAAGGCAGTTATTTTCTAAGTTAATCTGCTAACAGGACAATTTTAGGCTGAAAATATTTCAGTATACCCATATATACTGTATACCCATAAATACTGGTCTGAGGCCAGAGGAGTACAAAATCTCTTGGGATAAAGAGAAGTCAGGAAAATTGGAGGGGGTGCCAAAATATAGGCAGTTATGCCTGTTTTCATATGGAAAAAATCACAGTACTTGTCCAAAACGAAATTCATTCTCTTTCCCCCTAAATCTTCCCCACTTCCCATATTCCTCATTATTGTAGAGGGCAGCACCATTCTCCCAGTCCCCCTGGCTCACAACCTAGGACTCATCCTGGATTCCTCACCATCTCCCAGCCCCCATATCCGAGCTGTTGCCAAGGCCTATTGATTTCACCTTAGCAACATTTCTCCAATTTGCCCCCTTCTCTCCTTTGACATTGCCACCAGTTTGGTGTAGGCTTATCAGCTCACATCTAGATTATTGCAATAGCCTGCTGATGGCTCTGCCTGCCTCAAGTCTCTATTCCCTCCAGTCCATCCTTCATTCAGCCAATAAAGTGATCTTCCTAAAGAGCAGATGGGACCATGTCTCTCCCCCCACCACATTTCTCTCTCTCTCTCTCTCTCTCTCTCTCTCTCTCTCTCTCTCTCTCTCTCTCTTTCTCTCTCTCTCTCTCTCACACACACACACACACACACACACACTCTCAACAAACTCCAGTGGCTTTGTTTTGCTTCCAGGATGAAATACAAAATGCTTTGTTTGTTATTCAAAGCCCTTCATACCCCAGCACACTTCTACCTCTCCAGGATTCTTACACCTGACTCCCCTAAACATAGTCTTCAACCCAGTGACACTGGTCTCCTGGCTCTTCCACAAACAAGACACTCTATCTCTCAGCTCCAGGCATTTTCTCTGGCTGTCCTCCATCCCTGGAATGCTCTCTGCCACACATCTCTCCTCACTGTCCCAAATAAAATCCCATCTTCTATGGGAAGATTTCCCTAACAACCTCTCCTAATTCCAGCACCTTCCTATTTATCCTGTATGTAGATTGCTGTTTACTTGTTATTTCCCCCATTAGACTTTAAGCTCCTCGAGGGGCAAAAATTGTCTTTGGTCTCTTTTCGAATCTTCAGTGCTTAGCAAAATGCCTGATACATGGTAGGTGTTTGATAAATGTTTATTAGATTACTGACAATGAGCACTTTCTATATAAAAAATTTCATAACTGATATTTTAGAAAGCAAAGTATGATTAGCATTAATACTTTCTCAGAGAATCCCCTGTTCATGTCTTATGAAATACCAAGAATTCATGGAAGAGTTTGAGAAATGCAGGTGTCAGGTGATCGATTCAAAAGTACCATCCTTTTTGCAAACCATCCAGTGGTTCCATATCACTTTTCATATAAAAGCTTACTTCTTCACCCATCACTTCAGTACTCTGCATTAATAACCTACTGAATTTCTTTCCTCTAGGCCTAATCTTCTACCTATTTCCTTTTTTCTCCTAGAAAAATATCTGTCTCCTTTGTTTAATTCTTCCACCTTAAACTGTAGGACCACCCAGTATTTAGCATATAGTAGGTACTTAATAAATATTTATTGACTGACTGACTGCCTGTAACTTAACTTATTTCAGAGATGGACAGCATCGACATCACAGGCAAAAAGAAAACAAAACCTGTACACTTTTCATTTTGTATCAATTATGTATTCCCTTCCTCAAAATCAACCCTATGACAGCTTCTCCCTTTAGGCACCGCCTCTAGAAAGTTCATAAAAATTACACCCATGTATGTATGATACATGCATACACATGATACACACACGTGTATGATACATGTATATTATATGCACATAGGTATGTAAATATATGTGTTTGTGTGGTAGAGGGATTGAGTTCCACCACCACTGTTCTACAACCCCAGCCTAGTTGAGGAAATCACTGAAGGGGCAGATAAGAAAAACAACAGGGTGTTGTGTTAAATGAAATGCAGAGAAGAGATAATACTTTGTCACCTCTTTATGAAGTTGTGAAGAAGTTTTCTTTGGTGGAATTGGGGGAAGGGGCAGCTTTCCATTAGCTGATTGAACAAAGCTCTGGTGGTCCATAAAAAGGAAGCTTACTATCCCAGTCAGGCAGAAAGCAGCTATAAAGAACATGACCCCTGGCAGTCTAGAAGAGAGCCAGTATGGCAAGGAGAAGGCAGCAGCTCTTGAGAAGAGATTGATCAGTATCGTTTTCCTTGTGCCTCTTCCAGAGGTTGTAGGGATTTCTCTCTCTTCTGTCTCCCTTTCCTTTTCCCATCCCCATCATGGGTCATAGTGTCTTACAGAGAAGTTCCATTTCCATTAGCAGAGATCATACCCAGGGGAACATCAGTAAGTTTGTGGCAGAGTTAGGCCGAAGTTTCATGTCTCCTGATTCCCAAACCTCTCATTTGTATATTACATCAAGCCACCTAATTAGGGGGGTGCACTTATTTATGATCCAAAAGTATTCTTTGTAATAGCATGCCTTAGGGACTAGAGAACTAACCTCAGAATCTGCTCTAAGTCCTGCCTCTGACATATACTGGATATGTGACCTTTGGCAAGTAACTTAACCTATTAGTATCCCAGTCAACTCTCTAAGACTAGGTTTCAAAGTAGGTGCTGGTCTATATCAGTAGACAAATTTCCTCATAGAGAACAGCTTACACTAATAAAACAAATCACAAATTTGACCTCCCTCACCTTTGAAAAGGGGAATTCTTTTCTTTTAAAAATTTACTCAACCCTTCATTTAAATCCCATGTAGCAATCTCCATAAGTCAATTTTAAAAGAATTTGGATTTTTAGTTGTTTGGCTTATCAGAGAGTTTAAAATTAATTTTGGATTTTAAGGCTAACGCTGTGTAAATGTACACCGCTTTTAGGAACCAGATGGTTAAAGATACTGGATTATAATTCTAGAGTTTATGAGATTGTTTACAAAAGTTCATTAAATAACTTTTAAACCCATCAAAACACTTGAATGCAGTTGCCTAGGTAGATTAAGAGATAGCTGTGTATTTGTGCAGGTGTGGGCAAAACAACCAAAATGTTAAATGTTAAAACTCCATTTGAAAAAAATTTTAATTAGCTTTTTTCCCCCTAAGAGGTTGTGTATCTTGTCAAATAAAGGTGAAGAGGAGAGAGAGTCAAAGACAGAGACAGACAAAGGCCATGTAAATTCTCAAGCATTTCATTTTTTTGGCATTTATGCCCCACATTTTGAGAAGAGAATAAAGGAAAATATTTTCTCCATGTACACACAAGGTTTCCTCCCTGCCCTTCCCCCGCCCCCCAAAAAAACCCTTCTTTGAAAACTATCTTTCAGTCTCCTCCAACTGGACTGGTTTTTGTCTCTTCAGAACAGATCAGTTTAAGTTGAAGGAGCAGCCAGATGGCTAAGTTGCAAGGCCCAGAGCATGTCTTAGGCTTCATTCCTTTTGTCCATCCTGGTCCAGCTCCTTCTCACAAACTTTCTTTTTTGATCCATTTTCCTTTCTGCTTCTCCTGGGTTAGAATTACAGGACTGTGGATTCCTCCGAGAACCTTCAGATAACCTATCAAGGAGAGAGAAATGAGAGAAATGAGACTGTAACAGTACACCTTCCTCCAAGGTCATCCTTTCCATTTATGTCTCTTGCATAAAAACAAGAAGTATAGATCTGGAACTGGAATGGGTCCTTAGATGCCAGTCAATCTGACCTTCTCATTTTATAATGAATAAAACAATACCCAGGGAGGCAACTTATCCAAAGCCAAACAGGTAGAAAGTTAGAGAGGCAGGATTTGAACCCTCCACTATAACATGCAGCCTAAATTAAGCCTTGATTAAGGTTATTGATGAAGGAACGAATGTAAGGAAATTAGAATCTAATTATGTTCACAGAAGGTCCTACCTTAAAAGTCTGACATCTATAAAGCCTTCCCTGACTATTCATCCTTCACACACACACACACACACACACACACACACACACACACACACACACATATATACATCCATCTGAAAACTAGATGCTACCAAGCTTTGGGTATTTAGCCAGGGTTTCCTTCCTAGTATTGTTACCCTTTTAGGTGTTTGGTTCAATCTTTTGTAAGCTCCCCTTGGCTAGCTCATCTAGGACAATGTTTTGTTGCTAGTAGGTATTTATACAGGATGTCCCAAAAGTCTTAGTGTAGTTTCATGCTTTGGTTTTTTTTGTTTTGTTTTGTTTTGTTCTTCATTTGTTTGTTTGTTCTTAATAGCTTTAAACTGGGCTGAGACTTTTGGGACACCCAGTATATATTTGTTGAATTTATTTAACCAGGTCTTTTACTTTGTTGTGTAACATCTAGTTCAGGGACCCAGCAACCATTTGGTAATGATGACTGCTAGGTCACTCTGAATATTCATCACTGTTCTTTAGTACAATAATAAGGACTGATATTTATGAAATATTTTAAAGTTGGCAAAGTTCTTTATATATGTTATCTCATTGAATCCTCCTAATAGCCTGCAAGAACGGGAATGTGGAATCATGGATAGAAAGCTGACTTTAAAACCCTATCAGTTAGTGAGTCAGTTGGTGAATGTTTAACTGCCTGCTATGGGTCAGGTACTGCTAAGCACAGGAAAATTAGGCATGAAAACTTGGGTTTAAGTCCTGACCCTGACACATGCTGGCTGAGTGACCCTGGACAAGTCACAACTTTTCAGTGCTCTAAATAACTCTCTAAGACTCTTGAGTTTCAGAGAAGCTGCCTATCTACATTGGTGGGTCAGTTTCCTAGGCTAATGAAATCCTTATCCTTGACAGGTAGTTACTAAAGTGTTAGTATGCCCATTTTACAAATGAGGAAATGAGGTAGGGCAGTTAGGTGACTTAGCCGGCATTACATAACTACTTAAGTAGAAAAGGCAGATTTGAATCCAGACCTTCCTGACTCCAAGTATACTGCCTCTCAATAATATGAAGGAATGGGGCTCACTCTGAGAAGTGTTGTGTGATTTGACCAGATGAGACTCTGGGCAGCTGTTGAGAGCCCCCTGGCTTTGAAAATACAAATGTTGGTGGAGCCAAGATGGCAGAGTAGAAACAGCACATCCAAGCCACTCTGCCCCCAGATTTCCTCCAAACTATGTAAAAGGGGACTCTGAACAACTTCTGGAGCCCCAGCACCCACAGAACGACACAGAGAAGCTAACCTCCCACTGAGAACAGCCCAGCAGCCCTACAGGAAGGACCAGCGCAGCGTCTGAGAGCCGGCAGCGGGGAGCCGAGCACAGGTCCGCATGAGCGGTTTTAGCCCCAGGGCAGCAGGTCCAGCAGCTGGCTGGAGGGACCCCAGAACACCAGCAGCTGTGGCTATTCCAGAATTATCAACATAGACATGCCTAGGACAAAGTGAGAGGTTAGTGCCCTATGGACTTTGGGATCAGTATTTGGGGAATGTGTTGGCTTACTCCCCTGGGGGCTAGAAGCTGCTGAGGAGACACGCCATTTTGTAGTTTTCAGAGGCAGCTCCAGCTCCTGGCCTATGAACTGTAGGGAGATCCAGCGATCAATCTTGGGGGGTAATCGCTCTTGCTTTAACCTCCCTGGATCTGGATTGTGATCTGGGTTGGAGGTCGTGGGTGGGTTTCCAGCTTGCCAGAAACGGAAGTTGCCCCCCCCACACATTCGGGATGAAAATTCCCCTATCTGGAGGCAAAAAGCCATAGTGTGGCAACAAACCCAAAAGTCAAGTAATTAAGTGGCAACATGCCAAGGCAAAGGAAACAAATTAAACAGAAAAATGCAACCCTAGAATAATATGAAGGAAAAATAATTTTTTTTAAAGCAATTGGGGTTAAGTAACTTGCTCAAGGTTACACGGCCAGTCATTATTTGTGTGTGGGTGCTCATTTTCTGAGGCCGGATTCGATCTTGGGTCATCCAAACTCCGAGGTGGGTGCTCTTACTCACTGCGCCACCTAGCCGCCCCAAGAATTTCAAAGTAAAGACTCTTCTTGGTTAAGTTTCTTAACCTGCAGTCTGTGAACTTGTCTTATTTAATATAAGGTATCCTAAAAGTCTTAGTGCAGTTTTCCACCATTAAAGCTTGAACACTGTGAATAAGCTCACTTACCTTAGCAGTATACTTTCCAGGGATGTCCACGTAGATGATGAGGTAGGTACATACATTGCCAGAACTAGCTCAGTGTTTGGAAGGCTCTGAAGGAAAGTGTGAGAGAGAAGAGGTATTGGGCTGCCTACCAAACTGAAGGTCTACAGAGCCATTGTGCTGACCTCATTGCTATATGCCTATGAAACCTGGACAGTCTCCCAGGGCCATGCCAGGAATAGCTTCCCTTTGATTTGAATTGTCTTAGGAAGATTCTGAAGATCACCTGGCAAGATAAGGTACCAGACTCTGAAGTCCTTCCTTGAATAAACTGCCAAGCATTCAAATTCTGCTTCAGAGAGTGCAACTCCAATGGACTGGCCACATTGTTTGAATGCTAACATATGTTTGCCTAAAAGACTATTTTATGGAGAACTCATGCAAGGCAAGTGCCCACATGGAGGTTAGAAGAAGCAATACCAGGAAACTCTCAAGGTATCTCTGAAGAACTTTGGAATCAATAGTGAGACATGGGAGACACTGGCATGGGACCATCTGGTGTGGCATTCCCCCATCAGAGAAGGTGCTGTGCTCAATAAGCAAAGCAGAATTGTGGTAGCTCAAGAGAAACATGAGATGTGCAAATTTAGAGACATCTCTACTCCAAATATTCAGGTCAACTATTTGTACTCAATCTGTCTTCTGAGCTTGTATTGGTCTGATCAGCCACAGCAGGACACACGGGACCTTGACTCATTCTGGTGATATCATTTTGGTCCTCCTCCAGAATAAAGGACAACAACCAACCAACCAATTTTAAACTGCACTTAGACTTTTGGTACATCCTATATTTTAATCATTCAGTTTCAATAGAATTGGTTTCTTTGCATTCCTATATATTTTATTTTATTTCGTTTCATTCTGTACATTTAAAAACTATTCTGAGGAGTCCAGGGGCTCCACCAAAGACTGCCAGAGGGGTCCATCTCACATGTAAATACACACACACACACACACACACACACACACACACACACACACACATGCACAAACTTACATTAAGACCCTCGGACTAAAAGTGTAATTAATCTCTCTGATTCCCTGTCATTATTAAACATGAAAATATCAAGAAAGAAGTAGAAACATATCACAAGATTAAGTATGGTCTTTGTTCTTATCATATCTTTAACTAAGTAATGAGGGTGGGAGCAAAAAAAAAAAAAACAGAAGTTGCTAGTGAGTCACAATGCCAAAGAGCAATTAATCACAAATGAAGATTATAGCATATCTGAGAAATCATGATGTCAGAGGATGGGGCTAATGGGATTTGATTGACAAGAACTGGCCCAACAGGCCACTTTTCAGAGGGGCTGTATTCAGGAAGTGGTTACTTTGATTTGGCCACTGGAAGCTATGCCCCTCCACAGGACGAGGAAGCTAGTTCTCTGTTTATTGTTGTTGATAATGATAATGAGGATGAGGATGATATTTTGCTGTATTTTACAGTAGAATACTTCACACACAGTATTTCATCCACTGCCCTGTGAGGAGGCATTTTCAAAGGAAAATATCTGATAAGAAAATTCAGCTTCCATGTTTTCCAGGGTTCAGAACATATTACCTCCTAGACAACCAGGGTCTCTGGGCATAACCTCAGTACAATTACAGTTATGGCTGTATTATTGAGATGGGAGGGAAGAAATGGACATTTATTTATTTATAAGTGGACATTTATTATTTACAACAATATAATATATTTAAGGAAGCTGGTTTTTTGCCAAACAGCTAAAATTTAGTGTGGTTTCAAATATAAATAAGAATAAGACAGGCTTCTTATGAGACAGAGGAATTGCTTTCCATCCATCAAGAGAAAAAAAAAGGTGGAAGAGAGAAGGAGATAAGAATTGTCTTGATCTGCTCTGTACACAAAGGAATAGTGCTTTCTTTCTAGCTGCTTTTTAAGAGGAAGTAACATGGTGGAAATAGCACTAAATTTGGAGCCAGAGAATCTGAATTCAAATTCTGGTTTGGCTATCTTTTACTTCCTGTGAAATCCTAGGCAAGTCATTTAATTTTTCTGGGACTCTGTAGAATGAGAGGCTTAGATTAGATGATTTCTAAGCTTTCTAACCCTAGGTACTCTACTAGGAAGGGACTCTGGATTGAGATAAGAAGACCTTCTGAAGTTACCATGGCAGCTATGTGGTGCAGTGGAGAGAGTGCTGGGCCTGGAACCAGGAGGACCTGAGTTCAAATTTGGATTCAGATTAAGCTTCACACTAGCTGTGTGAACCTGGGCAAGTTACTGAACCCTGTTTTCTTCAGTTTCCTCCTCTGTAAAATGAACTGCAGAAGCAAATGGTTAGCCACTCTAGTATCTCTGCCAAGAAAACCCCAAGTGGAGTCATGGATATTGTACGTGGCTGAAACAATTGAATGATAACAACAGCAACCTAAAGTCTTTAGGGCAGGGGTTTTTAACCTTTTGGGAATTAAGACCCCTTTGGCAGTCTGGTGAAATCTATGAACCCCTTCTTGGGAAAAATATTTTCAAATGTATAAAATAAAATATATAGAACTGCCAAGGAAACAAATTCTTTTGAAATAAAGATGTAATCCCCCCCCCCCATCCAAGTTCATAGATCTAGCCATACTTGGTCACATTACATCCTTTACAAGATGTAAGAAGTTATTTCGGAAGATAAAATATGGAATTAGGTTATTCAATACATACTTTTATTTATCAGAGACTTCAATTGCAAAATGTCAATCAGACACTATATCATGAATTTGAAGACCATCTGTCAATCATTTAGATTTTTTAGTTGAAATAAGTAGTGTATGAAGCAACATTTCTACAGTTCATGAAATCCCAAGATGTAATCACAAGATGATGAAATGTTTTCACTTGAGAAAAGTGAGGTATTGATGTGTTAACAGGGTGCTATGGTGCTAAAGTTTAGGAAGTGTGATTGGATTAGAACAGTCCCCCATTGGCTGATAGAAGATGGTCAAACTCATAATAATCCTCAAAAAACCCTATCATTTCCAAAGAGTTCTGGTAGGAGCTTGAATTCAAGGAAGAATATAGCTCTTCTTCTGGAATCTTCTTCTAGGATACCTTCTGGGATATTCACTCCTCCCTACCCCTACTGCCAATCAGTCATGGCTAACAGAAGAACTGTTCATCTAGAAGAAGACACCCTCAATCAACAGTTAGAAAGTCAATCAGAGATAGTTCAAAGTACAATTAATGGAGCAGAGATATATACATTATATATGTAGATAAATGTAAATACAGAGAGGTAGTCACTTGAAGTTAAGAAGACCTTCAAGGAATATGATCCCTGGAAGCAGAGAAGAAAACCAGCTATGGACTCAAGAGAGAGTCTTGGTCATTTGGAATTGAACTTTAAAGAGGAGTGTACCCTGGGAGTTCGGCTGAATACCCTGTCAAGCAGATATCCTATACCCAATGGAGAGCTTTACAAGGGCTCCGCCAGAAGGGAAAAGACATTAAGGACATGCAGTGCTATAGTTGTGAGCTCCTTGGCCACATATTTCCTACACATGTGCCTCATGACCGTCTTACCCTGTTCCCACTCCTCTCATTGAGGTTTGTTTTGGATAGAGAATATATCCTAGGTTTATAGGGAGAATGCTCTTATTTCTATTTGTCTTAGTAAATAAATGCCTTTATCAAGAGTCAATTTTATCAACTGCCTGATTGATAATGAAAAGTATACCAACAGGGACTCATTTTCCATACAGTAATCAGAGTGGTTACCCACAAGGTTACCCATTTGAACCTGAGTTCAGTCATCTTTCTGAAGACTCACCCTGCAAACCTCCAAGTACAAGTTGAAAGAATAGGCCAGAGAGGGTACTACAGTAAGTTTGTTTCATTCAGTAAGTGTAGTGGTATTTAGCAGTAGTAGTAATTGGCATTGCATTTGTTGAATAAAACAAACAAAATGCATCAATTATTTCTGTTCCTTTACCTTCTTACAGTCATCACACCAGTTCAGGCTATGACCAGATGACTAGAATTACTGCATCATCTTCCTGTTGGATGTTTCAATGTCTAGTTTCTTGCCCACTTTAATATTTAATCCATTCTACACATTGTGGTTAAATGTTTCCTTAAAATGTTCCTTTTTCTTATCCCTCTAAAGCTTAAGACCTCTTAGTAGTTTCTGATTGCCCACATCAACGCAGAATGTAATCTCATCCATGAATTCCTTAAGGAAAGGTACTGTTTCACTGTTCTATTTGTATTCAGGTGTGTGCTGGAGCCAGCTCAACCAGGCTCTTGAGAGACAATTATTAAATTTTCAGTGGATGCTGCAAATCAGGGCTTGATTTATTGCTTTGCTGATGTCTTTGAGCAACTCTGCCTCAATTAAATCCAGTTCATGCACAAGTCAGGACAACATCTGTGATGCTATTAGTCCTCTCCAATTGTCTAGCCTTAAGAAAGGGATGGAGAAAATGGTAATAATGCACATTTTTTTCCAAGAAAGGTATTGTTGAACATTTATGAGCACACCTGTTTTTATCCCTAGTGCCTAGCATAGTGCCTGGCATATAATGGGCACTTAACAAATGCTGTTGCTGAACTGATAATAGCAGTGTTTTCCAACCTAAAGACCACAGACAACTAGAGTTGGGGAGGGCACAAACCTATTGTAAAAGATTCATTTAACAGTCACAGGATCACAGATTTAGACTCATAAAGTGCTTGGAGTTTATCTTCTATTATTGTTGCTCAGTCTTCTGGTTGGTTTTGTTGTTGTTCAGTCTTTCCAGTCATGCCCAACTCTTCCTGATCCCATTTGCAGGGTTTCTTGGCAAAGATACTGGAATGGTTTGCCATTTCCTTTTCCAGCTCATTTTACAGATGAGGAAACTGAGGCAACCAGAGTTAAGGAACTTGCCCAGATGGTAAGTGTCTGAGGCCAGATTTGAACTTAGGGTCATGAATCTTCCTAACTCCAAGGCCCAGCGCTCTATTCACTGTGCCACCTAGCTGCCCTTTTATCTAGTACATTTAAAGATGAGGAAACTGGGGCAGCTAGGTGGCACAGTGAATAGAGCACTGACCCTGGAGTTATGAGCACCTGAGTTCAAATCAGACACTTAACACTTACTAACTGTGTGACCTTGGGCAAGTCACTTAACCTCAATTGCCCTGCCTTTCCCCCTCCAACAAGACAAAAAAAAAATAAAGATGAGGAAACTGAGACCCAGAGAAATTAAGCATCTTGTTCAAGGTCATACAAGTAAAAAGTGGAAGTGCTGAGACTCAAATCCATGCCTCTATTCAGGTCATTACCCCCTTCACTTTTCTACCTATCCAAATCCCACTCACTCTTTTTAAAGTCCACCTCTTCCATGAAACCTTCTCAGACTGGCAGTGACAGCTGAGAACTCTCCCACTTATTTTTCTTTATCAATTAATTAAATACTGCAGTTTGTCAGAAATTGTTGCTGACTTCTGTTTTTTAGCACTGCATGTCTTAGGTCACAAACTAAATCAGAAACTGCTTGGAGCCTAGACTGTATCTTATACTTTTCCTCCACAGTACCTTGAACATAGGATGTCTCAAGAGATATTTGTGGGTTGATTACTTAAAGTATTTATGTTAACCTGCTAGGCAATATAGAGAAACCAAGAAAAATGTGAATCACAGGCATTATTTACAAAAGGTTTACAATCTAGTCAGAAAGATTAGCATTATATGCTGGAGATAGATAGATAGATAGATAGATAGATAGATAGATAGATAGGTGGGTGGATGGATGGATGGATGGATGGATACATACATACATACATACATACATACATACATATACACATAGACACAGACAGACAGACAGATAGATGATGGATTGATGGGTGGATGGAAGGATGGATGGATGGATGGATGGATGGATGGATGGATGGATGGATGGACAGGCAGACAGATAGATGGGTAAATAGATGAATAGAAAGATAAATGGATGTATGGATAGATATATAGACAGATAAATAGGTGGGTAAATGGATAAATAGATAAGTAGATGAATAAGTGGATGGATAGATAGATGGGTAAATGGATGGATAGTAAACAGACAGATATATTCATACAAACATGAGTAAATGGATAGATAAATAGATGGATGAATAGATAAATGAATGAGTGAATGGATGGATAGATAGACAGACAGACAGACAGACAGACAGATAGATAGATAGATAATCAGATCATTTATTAAATCCTTACTATGCCAAGCACTGTGCTACACATTGGATATACAGATATAAACAATGAAAAACTTCCCTGTCCCCCTAGCAGTGAGCTCTGTCTCAATGCACGCCCTAATATATTTGTCTTTAAAGGTTAATTTGAGGGCACGTGCGCTTGTTTTGTAGAGCTTGCCCTGGGTGTCAGGATTGTTAGTTGTGGCAATGGCTGCAAAGAACCTCTGAGGCTAACATCTTCATTTTACAGATGAATGAAGTGATTTAATATTCCTCACATAAGAGGGGAGAGGGCTCCCTACCTAAATGGAAAAACATAGGTGGCATTCCATTCTTCTAGAAATTTAACAGTCAAGGAAAAATATTTTGGACTGTTGCATGGATGTTACAAGCAAGTTCCTTGAGGATACTTATCTTGGGCTCTTAGCAGACCTTAAAAATTGCATATGACTATATAATGTTGAATAGTTATAATTGTCCTATAATAATAAAAGCCAGTGTAAATTCCTTTCAGTTTTAACACTGTTTTTAATATTAAACTCTTGATCTTTAACACCATTTTTAAAAATTAAGTTGCATTGTAGATTTCTAGAGGCACAAAGATCATTTCCCCCCTCCAGCTGTTTATTAGTCAGTGGTTATTCGTTGTTATAGCAACTGCCTAGCGAGGTGGCCTGGTGAAATTTAATAGATCTTTGATTACAGAGATCCAAGGTAATACTTTATCTTATGAATCTCTTCCTTGTTGTTTTCGAATTTACTATGCAGCTCAGATATTTAATTTCATTAGGTGTTGCTCAGAATACCTCCCCCCTTCTTTTTCTCAGCAAACCTGTCATCTTAACCTTGTTACATGAGCTGAACCACCACATTACATAAGATAAACTTAATTACAAGTAACCATGTTTCAGAAACATTTCCTTTAAAAAAGTATCTCTTGTTTAGCTAGATTAAACTTTAGTAACTGACTCTTATCCCAAAAGTTTTGTGAAAAAGTATTATATTCTCCTAATAAAATTGTATCAATTCCTAAATGTATACAGTAGCAACATTGTGAAGAAAAAACTCTTAGACTTAAAAACTGTTCAAAGCAATGACAGATCGTGATTCCAGAAGATCGTAAGGAATCATGCTACTCACCTCTACCATAAGGTGATAGATTCAAGGCAAAGAATGAGACATATAATCAGACTCAGACAATGTGGGGATATGTTTTGCTTAGCATATTTGTTATAAATGTTTAGTGTTTCCTTTTCTTTTTTCTTTCTTTTGTGTGTGTTCGTGTATGTGTGGAACCAGTGGGGGGGGGGGGTTGTAAGGGGAGAGAAAACAAGAGAGTTCTTGAAACATTTTTAAATGCATAGATGAATCAGAAGGAAAGCCAAAAGGAAACATAGACAAGCAGTACAGCTTAGAAAGTTCCAGGTTGAAACTCTTAATACTTATAAGGAAAAACAAGCTATCTTCAAGAAAGATTCATGATTCTATGAACATTTCTAAATTTCTTTTTCTCTCTTTTCTATATGAAAATGTTCGTTTTATTTGGTATTTGTTAAGTTCAGCATAAAAATATAACTTTTAAGAAACAAGGTATTGGTTTCTTCCTCCTATCTGGAACAACCAATGTTGGATGACCTTCTCTCACCTAACCCCAACTCATCTACTCCCCAGATCCTGCTGGGTGCCAGAAGACCCATCAAGAGCAGGCTCTGTGGGGGAGCCTTCCCTCCTAACCTTCCTGCCAATGACCCTTTCCCTTTCTTCCCTTCTGGCTGGATGCTGACCCTTGCTTCATTCATACCTTGCTCTAAGTCTCAAGCCCACTTCCCTCTTCCCAGAGGTTTGTGACATGACTTCTAACCCCCTTCAACACTTTGAGGAAGACATAGCCATCCCACACCACTGGAGGAGTTACAAACTACAATACTTTTAGGACAATGGGAGCCACCAGGCTTTACCATCCAAACTAAGGACCATTAGTTCTTATCATCCATCTTTGCCATCCATCCTGGATCTATGCCCTTAGGACCACAGGGCCTGAACACCTAGCATGCAGTTATCTTCTTGAGATCCCTGGGCATTTCCATCTACCCTGTTGCTCTATCTGATGGTTCAATGGAATTTTCCATTTGCCCTGCTTCTAAACTCTAATGACCATCAGGCCTTGTCTACTCTTTAAAGAGATGTTTTTATATATTGTATAAGTGAGCCCCTTGAGAGCAAGAATGGGATGGTACAAGGATTTTAGATGAGATGCTAATTTTTTTCACCAAAACTCTAATAGTTTGTATCACAGTCAATAATATGTTGACTTTAAGTTGACTTTAACAGTTGACTTTCAGGGATGGGGGGACAAAGAAGTCCAGAAAGAATGACATGCTTTTTCATTGAATCTACATTATTAACATTTTATTCATTGCTTTCTTACTTCTAGATTACCAAAAAATAATGAATTAACCTGATTTGTAGCATTTGTCAGTTTCTGAGGTATGAATGCTCATACTAAAATTTTATTTTTTAAATAATATTTTATTTTTCCCAATTGCATGTAAAAATAATTTTTAACATTTCTTTTAAAATATTTTTATTTGTTTGTTTTTTTGCAGGTGGAAGGCAGGGCAGTTGGGGTTAAGTGACTTGCCCAAGGTTACATGGTTAGTAAGTGTTAAGTGTCCAAGGTCAGATTTGAACTCAGGTCCTCCTGCCTCCAGGGCGGATGCTCTATTCACTGTGCCACCTAGCCACCCCTAAAATATTTTCAGATCCAGATTCTCTTCCTTCATTTCCTGCCCTCTCCCTAAAACAGTAAGCAATTTGATATGGGTTATACATCACACTGAAAATTTAACAATCAGCTCTCTCCTGGCTCCCACATACTCCTGAATCCTTAGTAAATGTTAGTTGATATTAAACTCTCATATTTTATGCTTATGACACTTTTGGTTATGTCCTTTTTACTTTGTCTCCACTTTTAAAACATCCTTCTTTCTGCAATTAAATTTTTATTTCTTCCACTCAAAAGAGCACCGGACTAGGAAACCTAGAACCTGGATTCTAGTCCTGGCTCTGCTGTTAATCAGCTTTGTGACCTCAAGGAAATCAATTAACCTCTCTGAGGCTCAGTTTCCTCATATGTAAAACAAAAGGAACAAATGTGATTATTTCCAACGTCCCTTCTGATTCTAAAATTATGTGTAAGCAATGTCTTCCTCCTTGTTGGAATTAGTTATTTTGTGCATGTTAACAGAGGGGAGGAATGTACTAGGACCTTTAAATCTATGACTCTGACATTACTGTTTCTTTCAAATTGGGAAATGTATTATGAACCTAGTCCATAAGCCTCTTGTCTCTTGTTCTCCATGAATGAGAAGACTCTGTGCCCTCTATCCTCCATGGATAAGCACTGAGATATCCACAGAAGACAGATAAGGCTTATTCTTCCTGGACCCAGAGGGTTCTAGTACTAGGACCAATGGGTAAATGTTAAGTGATAGATACAGGCTCAATTCTGGAAGCAAAATGGGCCTCCTTTAGAAGAAGAAAGGCCCAACTCCTTCACCATTTGGTGATTGTGTTGTAGGGTATCACTTTAAGAAGATGACTGTTTATGCTTCTGAAAGTCTGTCATTGTGGATAGAAGGTTTTTACTTCTGGAAATAGTAGCATTAAATTAGCTCTTAAGTTCTGATGGAACATATTGAGAAGGGGGCAGAGAGAAGGGAGGGGAAGAAGAGATAGATGGAGATACAGAGAAATAAGACATGCCAAAAAAGAGAGAAGGGAGAGAGACAGGGAAGGAGGAAAGAAACAGAAAAGGAAGAGAGAGAAAGGAGTGAGAGACAGAAGGAAAAGAACCAGATGGGGAAGAGACAGAGGAAGGAGAGAGAGACAGAGAAGGGAGGAAAAGAGAAGGAAGAAAGAGACAGAAAAGGAAGAAAAAGATGGGGAGAAACAGAAGGAAGAGAGATAGAAATTAGAGAGAGAGGAAGAAGAGAGATAGAGAAGGGAGAGAGAGAGAAAGAGAGAGAGAGAGAGAGAGAGAGAGAGAGAGAGAGAGAGAGAGAGATGGACGAGAGACAGAAAGAAGAGGGAAATGGAAGGAAGAGAGATATGGAAGGAAGAGAGACAGAGAAGGAGGAGAGACAAAAAAGGAAGAGAGAAACAAGGAAGAGACAGAGAAAGAGAAGAGAGACAGAGAAGGGAAGAGAGAGAAAGGGGGGAAAGAAGAGACAGAGAAGGATGAGAGACAGAGGAAGAAGAGGAAAACACAAGGGAGAGACAGAGAAGCAAGAGAGAACCTTAGTGTTTCAATTTATGCTTGATTCAAGTTGACCGAGATGATTTCTAAATTCCCTTCCACCTCTAACAATGAATGAAGTATGCGGTTCCTAATTTAACAAGAAAGGTCTCCATGTGGCAGCAAATCTCCTTTTCAAGTTTGACAGTTAACACCTCTTCCAATTAAATCCTGCTTTTGTTGACATCTCTCACTCCCCTTGTTTATTTTGCTTTGTTAGAGACCTATTCCTAAGAGAGCCTGTTGTAGGGGAGGTTTATAAGAGGACAGCTCTGCTTATCTTAATGCTTAAAATGGAGTTGAAACATGGGCAAAATAAAAGAAAACTGGACAGGTTCCCAGCTTATTTTGAATCAGAGCTTTACAAAGTTCATTATTCTGCTCAAATGGAATTCCCAGCACACCTGATGTATCCATGTTCAAATGGAATTTTTGTTCAGCCATTTTCAGTCCTGTCTGACTCTTCATGACCCCATTTGGGGCTTTCTTGGCAAAGATACTGGAGTAGTTTGCCATTGTTTTCTCCATTTCATTTTACAAATGAGGAACTCAGGTAAACAAGGTAAAATGACTTGCCCAGGGACACACACTAAGAGTATGAGACCAGATTTGAACTTAGGAAGATGAGTCTTCCTGACTCCAGACCTGGCACTCTTATACATTGTACCACCTAGCTGACCATTCAAATAGAAATACAAAAATTCCAAAATTAAGTACAGGTTTTTTTTATTACCATTTTAGGTTGTCTACATCTCTGCTTCCCTCTGGTAGGCCAAATAACTGGATTTGTTGTAGTATTGGTAGTACCCAATTAATAACAAAAGTTACAGTAACTTGTAATTCAGTAGTTAGGAATCTGGAATTTATAAGAATTCTTTAGAATTCCTATACAAATAATGTTCTGGATGGTGTTTGAGGACCTCACCAATCCCCAATGCCCCACTTAACCCACAGTGTAGCTGAAATGTGGTACCTATGGTACTATGGAACATAACCCCATTTGGAATACTGGTTTTATGGGAAAACTCATTCCAAATTTTAGCTTGGGACACTAGGAATACAACTCCACATACTCGTTTTTATAATTGGTCATATTATCAGAAATGTGATGTCCAAGTATGGCATGGGAGTAGGAAAAGAAAATAGGTTCTCTGCATCACTAGCATAAGCAGGGTAAGTAGGGGCAAGAATCCTAGGCTTCCCCAGCATCATAAGGGAAAGAACAGGATTCCAGGGTGTTGTCAATAGGAGCAAGAAGAGACAGAAAGTTCTGAAAGTCTCTGATTCCCTAGTTAAACATGGCAGAGTCATAACTAGGAATTTTTGTACTTGGGGAAAGAGAGGAAGGAGGAGAAGGGAGTAGGGGGAAACAACAGGGGGACTTCTAATTGTTTAGGGTAAAAGAAAGTATGCCCTACACCCCAAAGTTTCTACACTGCTGAAGGACTGTGGAAGTGGGAAGGTAGATGTCCCAGATGGAAGGGGTGGCCACCAGAAAGAGGAGAATTGTCCCAGCATGGTGCTATTGGTACCTCTAAATTTAAGCAACCTAGGGAAAATTCAGATCACTCTACCCTAGTTACAACTGATTTTATCTATAAGGAAATTTCATAAATTGGGCCTTTCTAAATTGGAAACTGCCTGCACTTCTTTTGGCAAATAACTGTTGGTAGAATAAATGTCATAAGTTTGCCATTAATGATCATTTCCTTTTTTTAGGCAGTGCTGTTATGTCTGTTACATTTCTGAAAGAAAACTTGAGATCCTCAGACTTACTTGGTGAGTATTTATTTAGCGCCCATAGTATGCATGTCACTTGACCCAGGGTTACTGAGACTCTGAAGTAAAAAAACAAAATTGTAAGGAAGCAGCTTTAGAAATTGAGAACAAATGACCAAAATTGGCGTTATCTCATTTAGGGATGAAAAATGAATAGTGGTGTGAAGTTATTTAATCTTGGAGCTGTCAGGGGGCATTTCACATTTAATGGAGAATCTGTCATTTTTGACCACTGCCCGTGCTTCTGACTGTGGAAAAATACTCTTTTACAATATTACTTTTATGAATGTTATGAAAGTTTTATGAGCATAATAAAATTCAATGAAAACAGCTGTGTAACCTAATAGACCGCTCCACATAAAAGCATGTATTTGTGTTAGATTGCCACACAAAAATGAGAACCACAAAGCAATTAGACACACCAACTAACTACCTAATTTGTAATACTCTAGGCCTTTCAAAAGAGTAGCAGAGAGAGTCTATCTTCAAGGTTTTATTTGGAAAGATGGCAGCTAGTAGAATATTTAGCAGTAGCTTTTCTGGCTTCTTGAGGGACCTCTGCTGTGCATCAAAGCCATCCTTCTTCCAGGGGATTGTTTATATTCTTAATACAAGGGTCTTTGCCCTTGTTAGAGGCAAGGCAGGGCAGAAGGGCAGATTTTCTTCCTTTTGAAAATTATCTCTTATTCTTTCTGGAAGTAGGAGAACAAAATGTGATTGTTTGTTTGGTTTAAATAAAACAGCACTCCTGAGAAAGGTGGTGTGAACCAGGGGACAGAGCACTTCTGGAGTCAGAGAACCTGCTGGTCCACATCTCACCTCTGATTCTTAATCCCTGTGGGTCACTGAGTCACTTCCTTTCCCTGGGCCTCAGTTTCCTTATCTATAAAATGAAAGGCTGGTATTAGGTAGCCTTTGAGCAGTTCTAGGCCTGTGTTCTATTCTCTAGAGAGAACCCAACTCTTTAAAAATTGAGTTTTACAGTCAATAGGCTCCAGAGTTAATTTTTGTCCGGTTATTTTTCACTTATGCCTGACTCTTCATGACCCCATTTGGGGTTTTCTTGGCAAAGACACTGAAGTGGTTTGCCATTTCCTTCTCCATCTTATTTTGCAGATGAGGAAACTGAAGCAAACAGGGTTAAGTGACTTGCCCAGAGTCACACAGCTAGTAAGTTTCTGAGACCAGATGTGAACTCAGGAAAATAAGTCTTCCTAACTCTACTCGTGGTGCTCTATCCACCTTACCAGCTAGCTACCCAAGAGTTAATTTATTTTCCTTGATAATTGTTTTCTTAAGCACAATATCTTGGGAAGTATTTTTCCCCTTTTCCTCAAATTATCATATGTGTGTGTGTGTATTATCATTATTATACACACATATGTATATTTATGTCTCCCCTGGTAGAACATAAGCCACTTGAGGTTACAAACATTGGGAATTTTTTTTGGTCTTTTGTATTCCTGGTGCTGAGCACTGTACCTGGGATATAGTAGATACTTAATAAATACTTGTTGCCTTAAATATATGGTTGAGTCTCCCTTAGTTGGATTCTCCCCAGAGGGCTGTTTTAAAACATAGTCTGACTAAATTCTAAATGAGTGTAAATGTTGTTTTTCTAAATATGTAGGATCAGAGAATTTATAGATTAAATGGACCTTAGTTCATCTAGTCTGACTTCCTCATTTTACCAATGAAGAAACTGAGCCCTTTGGGAGAAGTGACTTGTCAAAGGTCACAATATAGTAAATAAGTAGATAGGCAAGGATCTTAACCTCAGTACACTGACTCCAAGTCCAGCTTATATTCCACCATGTCATTTCTGCCTCTAATAAATATGTGGACTCTTTTTTTCTGAACAAGCTCAATTTTTCCTTATCTTTTCATGTATTATAGTCCATAGACCCATGTGATACCCGTGTGCTATGTTATAGCAGCTTTGGGAATGGCCTGTGTTCAATTGTTTTTTATGTTTAAAGTTCAAGTCTTCCATTAGGTTTTTTTCCCCCAATTTGGCAGATGTTACCAAGGCAACTCAGAAATGAATTGATTGATGAATAGGTTTTCGTCAGTATCCTTCTTCTTATGGAATTAACAGCTGGTTCCTATTAAATCTAAGTAAATTTATGATACAAATAAATAGACAGAGGGAGGAGGGGGGAGGGAGAGAATGTAGTAATTCCTAAGTCAGTAAAGGATGAGAGAAAGAGGGGGGGAGGGAGAGAAAGAGGAAGGGAGGGGGAGAGAGAGAACTGGTTGGAGAGATGGAGAGAGATGGATATAGGTAGACAGATAGAAGGATAGAAATAGAGATAGATGAATGTATAGACATGATAGATACATACATATATACATACAAACATATATACACACACATACATACATACATTCACACATACATATATACATACATAGTATACTCTAATAGTGGTAACTAGTAAAACTAGTATATCATTTACCACGTTCTATCCTTGTCCTGGGGAAATTGCAGTGAGCAGGAAACTGAACTCTTATGTTCTACAAATTACTGACTTTAGTTACTAAAATTGGAAAACACTAGATTTGCAGGTACTAGCTATAGCTGCAGAAATAAAGCCTTCAACAAAGGTTAGAATGACATTTAGGTAATATAAAATGCTTGCCTAGGTCATGTATTTTTTAGTAGAAAGAAATGAGCTTGGGCTAAATTTGCCCTTAGCAAGGACTTAGGGAAGGATGACCAAAGCTCGTGTCAAAATAACTTTACAGAATCCATCAGAAGTCGCAAAATAAAAACAAGAACTGACATATATCTAGGGCTTTACAGTTTGCCAAGTATTTTTCCTTACATTATCTCACTGCATGTTCACAATAACCCTGCAAGACAAGCACTGCAGGTATGATGATCCCCATTTTACAGATCAGGAAACCAGAGATCCAAGAGGCTCAAAATGACAGGCCAGTTCATGGTTCCCATACTAGTATATTGAGTTGCCTTGGCAATATCTGCCAACTGGAAATAAAAATCAACAAGTATTTATTCAGGGTCTACCATATGTCAGGCAAAAAAAGCCTGCCTGCCAGAGCTGGCCTCAGAGCTAGGAAAAACTGGGTTCAAGTTCTACCTTTCACCCATATTGCCTGTGTGACCCTGGACAAGTCCTTTAACCTCGCCGTGGACAAGGAAACTCTTTTAAGTCTATAAGTTGCAGTGTAGGTGCTGACCTGTGTTGGTAGAAGGTATCTGCTCATCTGGTCATTCCTTTTACCAGTGAAATGACAGGTCCCTTTGCCTGTCTGATAGAGTATCATGTCTCTGAAGGTTGTCTTCAAGTCCTATTTGGTACACTATTGGAGATTTTGGGACTTTTTCTTTTCCCTAATAACACCAAAAAGGATTAGACAGTAATTTTCGGAAACAGGATCCTCCAACACCTGGAGCTGACAGAAGGTAGGAACTGCAGTTCTGTCCCATCTACCAGGTACTATGCTAGGTACAGAAATGATCCCTGCTCACAAGAAGCTTACATTCTAATGGGGAGATTAGATAGATAGATAGATAGATAGATAGATAGATAGATAGATAGATAGATAGATAGATAGATAGATATAGATATAGATATAGATATACACACAGAATAAATCTAAAGCAGTTAAATGCAAAACAGTTCATGAGGGAGAATACTACCCATTGACCATAGGGGCAAAATTAGGAAAGGCTTCATATAGAAGGTGGTGTTTAGACTGCCTCCCAAAGGAAAAGAGGGATTTTCTGAGGCCAATGTGAGAAGGGAGTATGTTCCAGGCATGAGAGTCAGGGCAAAGGCAGGGAGATGGAGTGTGTTCTGTGAGTAATAGAGAGAAGCCCAGTCTGTCTTCATATGAGAAGAGAAGTAACAGACAATGAGGCTGGAAAGAGGCTGGGGACAGGTTTTGAAAGGCTTTAAAGACTACACAGGGCAGTTCACGTTTGCTTTTAAATGGAATAGAGAGCCAGTGGAAGTTATTGAGTAGAGTAGCATTATCATATCTGTGCTTAAGGAAAATCATTTTGGCTGCAGTGTATAGGATTGACTAGAGTGAGGCAAGACTAGGTGAAGGGAAATTTGCACTTTAATCCAGTGAAATAATGGAATGTAGAGGCCGTTCTCATGCTGTTATGCCACAGCATAATCAGAAGCAATTTGAACACAGATCTTTCTAATTCCAGGTCCAGCACTTGAAATACTCAGGTGCCATTACAATTGGGTATCCATTTTGTGTCAACTAGGAAATTGAGGGCATGATCAGTCACAATAGAACTGGTTTAACTGATAAAGAAGAGGAACAGGTCACATTGCATCTTCCCTAGCCAGACTTTGAGATAGTATATATGGTATACAGAATATAACTTCTATAAAGCCGTGAAAGTCAGCATCAATCCACAAACATTTATTAAGTCCATTCTATGTGCCAGGTGCTTTGCTGAGAGCTGGAGACACAAAAGAGGCCCAAGGGTAGCCCAAGGATCCCAGGAGCCTTCAGAGATGGCTGCCGTGGGTCTTCCTAAAGGATGGCCCCATAGTACAAAAATCAGGGTAGGAGTGGGGAAGTGTTATATAACATTCCTCTTTGCAAACCAGGGAACCCCATCATAAACAAAAAGAACAGGAAAAAAAAAGATTGTTTATTGGGAGGAAAGATGCTTATCACAAGCATCTACTATCTCATTTGATCCTCATAGCAACCCTATGGGTAAATGGTGTTATTATCCCCATTTTACAATAGAGGAAACCGAGGCAGATAGCAGTGAAGTGACTTACCCAGGGTCACACAGCTAGTAAGTACCTGATGCAGTATTTTAGTTTAACTCTTTCTAACTCCAGGTCTGGCACTTTATTCACTGAACCACATAGCTGCCCCAATCTGTTCTTGGAGATTTCACAAGAAGAGATTTGTATAGCCTTTTCTTTCCCCTCATAAAATCAAATAGAACTAGAAGGTAACTTTTAGACACAATATTACAGCCTTCAGAGTGATCGCTATGGCTCTAAATTAATTTTTATTAATAACCACTTTTTTTCTGGATCTGTGATTTCCTCGATGTAGAGAGCTGCTGTTCAGAGGCTTCCTTTGCCAATGTTTATATGCATCTTACAGTCTTAGGACACTGAGAGGTTAAGGCATTTATCTAAGGTCCCACATCCAGGAGGTTTGAAGCAGGATCTGAACCTGGATTCCTCTGACTGATCCAGACCATTCTGACTACAAGCCTAGCTCCCTACCATCATACTGCCTCCCCACTAACATTTATGTTCCACTTTAAAATTTATAAAATACTTTACATATATTTGAACCTCATCTCAACCTGTGAGGTGGGAACTGCAGATATTAACATATCCATTTTACATATGAGGAAACTGAGCCTCAAATAGGTTACTTTGTTACAGGCACTTTGTAGCTAGGCAAGATTTAAACCCAGGTCTTCCTGATTATATAGGGCAGATGGCACCATAGTGGATAAAGCACTGGTTCTGGAGTCAAGAAGACTCATCTTCCTGAGTTCAGATCTGGCCTCAGATACTTCCTAGCTGTGTGACCCTGGGCAAGTCACTTAACCCCCATGTGCCCCAGTTTTCCCATCTGTAAAATGAGCTGGAGAAGGAAATGGCAAACCACTCTAGTATCTCTGCCAAGAAAACCCCCAAAGGGGTCACGAAGAGTCAGAAACAACTGAACAACAACAAAAACTTCCTGATTATAATTTCACCACCCTTATACTCTATACAATACTGCCTCTCTTACGTGATTCTTTAGGCTATTTTCTCTGCATCTGTTTTCCAATAGACCAAAGGAAAATTTTTCTTAGTTTTTTTTTAAACTTTATCAACCAAGCTTCTATACAATGCAGAAATCATTCCCAATAACATCTGATTTTTCTTAGTTCTAGTGACTGTGAGAGGTAGTTTGCAATAATCAGTTGACCAAGGAAGCATTTATTAAGCACCACAACTATGTGTGTCACTGGGTACTGAGGATACAAAAACAAAAGTGACACAGTCTCTGCCCTCAAGGAGATTACATTCTATCAGAGGAGACAAGATGAACATATAGAAGAAGATGCAAAATAGATATCAAATGAAAGCAAGCAATGGGGGACCCAGAAGGGCTTTATACAGAAGGTACTGTAGTGGGAAAAGGACTAAGAGATTGGTGGTACTGTTATCTTCATTTCGCAGTTGAGAAAACTGAGGCAGAAAGAGGTGAAGAGACTTGCCCAGGGTCACATAGCTAGTAAGTGTCTAAGACAGATTTGAACTCAGATCTTCAAGACTCCAGGCCCATTCTGGGTCTGGATGGAGTCAAAGGACCAGAATTCAAATCTCACCACCGATGCTTATTTGCATGTGTGACATTGGGGAAGAAACTTAACTTGTCCATCCGTGAAAGTGTTGGAATTGAGAGGCCTAGATTCAAATCCTGACTTAGATGCTAACTAGCCCTGTAACCCTGGGCAACTTCACAGCTGAGAGTCTCAGTTTTCTCATTTGTGAAACGGAAATTAAAAACTTGCTTGACCTACCTACTTCACCTGGTTATTATGTGGAAAGCACTTAATAAGCCTTGAAGTGCTATATGAATGTGAGATTATATTAAATAATGATAATTTTTTTGTACTTTCAGTTACAGGTCTTTGTAAAGGTTGTTCTCCCTTCCCCCTTAGACCTTCCTCATAGGAATCAATAGCAGATGAAATGTATTTATTCATTTTATGATATCTAACTAAAAGCCACACATGTGACTTTATTCATGAGATCACACATCTAGGATTAGAAGAGACCTCAGAGGCCATCTAGTCCAGTGCCTTCCTTTCACATATAGGCCAGGTAAATGTCTTGCCTAAGAACATACAGTGGTAGGATTGGAACTGTGATCCTCTGCCACTGTCCAGACCTAGTGCCCATTCCATGCTGCCTCTAGAGTTATAAAAATGGACTTTATCAAGTATTCTATTTAGGTGGCATGATGAATGGGCCTGGAATCAGGAAGATCTCAGTTCAAATTTGGACTCTGATACTTCCTAGATGCATGATTCTGGGCAATCATTTAACCTCTTTTTACCTCTGCTTCCTGGTGGAAGGAAAGAAAGTAAAGGAAGGAAGGAAGGAAGGAAGGAAGGAAGGAAGGAAGGAAGGAAGGAAGGAAGGAAGGAAGGAAGGAAGGAAGGAAGGAAAGAAGGAAGGAAAGAAGGAAGGAAGGAAGGAAGGAAGGAAGGAAGGAAGGAAGGAAGAAAAGGAGGGAGGGAGAGGAAGAAAAGGAAGGAAGGAGGGAAAAAGGGAGGAAGGAAGGAAAGAAAGGGGATAGCACCTACCTTCCACAGTTGTTATAAGGATCAAAGGAAATAATTGTTAAGTTCTTAGCACAGTGCTCAGTACATAGTAGGGATTTAATAAGTGCTTGTTTCCTTCCTTCTTACTTCTAACCAGCAGTTTTATATGTCAATTGAATTCAACAAACATCTACTAAACCCCTTCTATATGAGACTTTCCTCTCCACCCCCAGTCCTATTTCTTTAAGAAAATATAGTTCTTTCTTCCTTGAAGCACCTCTTTTTCCCAGAAGCTGAAATGAAAAAAAAATAGCTCATCAAAAAAAAATGTTATATTCATGCATGTGGGTACATAATCAACAGTAGGCAGAATGTGCAAGGGAAAGTTTCTCTACCTTGTCAAAGCAAGCTGGATTCACTTAGAGGCCCAGTGGTGCTTTGTGGCTGTGGAGTTTTTTCTTGCAGATCTCAAAAATGACCCCACAGAAGTTGACTAAAAAGTGCATCCAGCTGTTATTAGCTCAGTGGCAGTTTGGAGGCCTTACTTTGATTTTCAATGAATTGATGGTTAAAATTATTTCTTTTTCTTTAAAAAAAATTCCTAAAATATCAGTGCTCCCCCCACCCCTTTTCTCATGTCAGCCACCAGCGCATCATTTGTTCTCCCTTCTCCCCATTTCACCAAAAGTACTAGTTGTGAGATTCTCGGAGATCTTATTTGATTTAAGCCCACATGTTTCCATCAGGGGAATCACAATTACTGTCAGTTGGTTGACACTTTCCAGGGGCTGGTAACATAATTATACTGAGGTCTTGATAAATAATTGGCTAGATGAGAACCATGAGCTAACTTTGGCTTGAAGGCCAAGAGGAAAATGGGGAAGTGAGGAACATCTTCTGCCTTTGTGGCTGTGCCCAGGGGCCATTTTGGTTTGGGGCCAAATGTCAGCGATGCAAATCGAGACCAGCTGCAAATGATTCCTGGTTGAAAAAATTGATGGGACAGTTTGAGTCCGGAGCTGCCCAGAGAATCTGAGACCTTTTCTAAGCCTCTGACTCACTTCTCTCCTGAAACTGTCCAACCTAGGCCTCCCTCAAGGGCTTGGATTGTCATCAGTGACCTGAAAGCCCCCGTACTCTTGTGGATCCTAGGGAAATTCAGCTGATTCTAGGGCTCCTCCAAGAGTTCGAATTAGAGGACTGAGTTCATTTCAGAGCTCCCTATATCATACTGGAGCCCAAGCATCAGGCAGGCAGGACTGAGCAAGAACATGGATTTATAAACTAGAAGGTCGTCCAGTCCAGTCTTCTCTTTTTGAAGAGGTGGAAACAGGTCCTGAGAGCTCAAGGATATTCACTCACTCAAATAATCAACAACCTTTACTGAGTCTATACTGTGTACCAGGCAGCTGGACACAGTACTGGGTGCTAAATGCTAGGGGAACACAAAGAAAGACAAAAAGACCTTCTTCTCAAGGAGCTTTAAGTCTAATGGGTGTGGGGTTGGGGAAGTCCCCAGGAACAAAATTATATACAAACTTTTATATATGTGTGTATGTATATATGTGTGTATGTATGTATATACATATATATGTGTGTGTGTGTGTATGTATAAAACAAATACACACATATATACATACACTCATACAGAGAGGAAGAGACAGAAAGAGAGAGGGATGAAAAGAGAGAGAGAGAGAGAGAGAGAGAGAGAGAGAGAGAGAGAGAGAGAGAGAGATTCATTTGGAATAATGAAAGAAAACCGATTCTGCCCCCTTTAAAGGGAGATCAAAGGGTGCTTTGCCAGCATGGAAGGGGTAGTTTGGGGAAACCTACACAGCTGCTACTCACATACTTTATATTTCACTACTTAAAGGGTCTATGATTTCATTGAGAGTCAGTGTGGTATAATATAGAATAGCAATGGTTTGAGGGCAGAACTGCTTGATTTTTGTCATTTTATCCACAGTACCTGGCACATAATAGGTGTTCCATAAATGCTTGTTGATTGAGTGATAATAGAAAAATACTGGAAATAGTCATCAGAGAGCTGGGTTCAGATCCCTCCTCTTAACACTTGCTCATTATATAACCATGGGCAAATCACTCCATGTCTTCAAGGTCTCAGGATCCTTATCTGAAAGAGGGGAATGGGCAGTAGTGCCAGTTCTTAGCTCCCAGGGGGTTGTGGTGAGGACCCAGTGAGGTAATGTTATGTAAAGCACTCGATGGGAGTCACTGAGGTTGATAGGAGTGCTCCCTCCACCAATGCAGACTGTCATGCATAGATAGAACTGGTGCAGTGGGCCAGTCAGTGAGTCGACTAGCATTATATGTATGCATGTATATATATACACATGTGTGTATATGTACCTACAACATACCAAGCACCGTCCTAAATGCTTGGGATACAAAGAGGCAAAAAACAAGTCTGCTTTCAAGAAACTCGTAGTTTAATGGTAGGGACCCAACAGGCAAGCACTTATATACACACAAGATATATACAGGATCAATTGGGGGGATCTCAGAGGAAATGTATTAAAATAAGGAGGACTAGGAAAGGCTTCAAGAACAAGGTGGTCTTTGAAAGTTGCTGTGGCCTAAAACTTCATCCCTGGAGAGGCTGGGTGGCACATTGTATAAAGCACCAGTCCTGGAGTCAGGAGGACCTGAGTTCAAATACAACCCCAGACACTTAACACTGATTAGCCATGTGACCTTGGGCAAATCACTTACCCCCAATTGCCCTACCTTCCCCGCTCCAAGAAGCCAAAAAAAGGAAAAAAATGCATCCCTCTGTGACCAAGATTGTAGTGAACTTCTCTGAATTCAGCTAGACAAGTTCTTAGATTGTGGGCATCTGATCTATACCTCAGGTCTGATTAGTTTATATTTAGAATAATATTATCTCAAATGAGATAATATTTATAAAATACTTAGCATGGTACCCAGCTGGCATATAGTAGGTGCTTAATAAATGCTTGTTCTCTATTCCCACCCCAGCCCATCCTCACCTTTCTAGCTTGTTGGAGCCTACCTGAGTCTATGCTTTCCAGGTCTAACTTTTGAGAGCCTTGGGTTCCTAGGGAGATATTAGAGTTGGGCCTTTAGTGAAGGACATAGGGTCATAGATTTAGAGCTAGAGGGAACCTTAGAGGTTATGTGGTCTAACCCCTCCATTTTACAGAAAAGGAAACTAAGGCTTCCAAAGATGAAGTGACTTACCCAAGGTCACACGGTGGTAAGTGGCAGAGCCAGGATTTGAACTCAGGTCCTCTGACTTCCAACCCAGTATTCTTTCCACTATACCTTACTGACCTGTTGCTAGAATGAAAATAATAACAGCTTAAATTTATATAGCACTTGGCAGTTATAGAGTATATCTGATCTCCTTTAATTGCTAATAAGAATAGCTATGTATGTATAATGTATATATACTTACAATATACATTGTGTCTATATGTACATATATGTGTGACAAATATACATACATACACACATCTTTAATGTTTGAAAAGAGCTTTACATATGTTCTCACTTGTTCCTCACAATAACTTAGTGAAGTAGGAGGTATTATCCCCATTTTATAGATGTGGAAACTGAGTAAAAAAAAAGTTTAACTGATTTACTGTGTCCTCAGGGTCACTCGGAGGCAGAATTTGAACTCAGGTCTTCTTGATTCCAATTCCAGTGCTCAATCCACTGTTCCACCTAGGGTCTTTGATCCTCCATTTTACAAGCATGGACAAAGGCTGAGACATGCTGAATATATGGCTTATCTACAATCATATAGCTAGTAAATTGTGGCCCAGACCTCAAGCTCAGCTCTTTTGATCTCACATCCAATGTACTTTACATTTATACTGCTCTGTTTATCACCTTTGAAAAATATTATTATTCAGATGCTCTGTTTGGAAGCATTAATTGAGCAATGGTATTTGCATTGATTAATGAATGGATCGATGTATGCATCTTTTTATTTTATTTTAAAACTTACCTTCCTTTTTTTTTGTTCTTTTTACATAAAGGTGTAACACTGGCATTTGCAGGAATGTATTTATTGGTGGCTTTTGCTCCAAATATAGCTCAGGATATCACAGCAAGAAAAGTGCAGTATTACTTTGTTGGCTGGCAGTTCCTGGCCTATGTGGTAAGAGACTTATCTTTCCTATCTTGGGCTAAATACAATAGTAACCGCTATAGGACATAAACATTAAAAACTTAGCAGTTCTGTCCATCTCAGTTGTCACTCGTTTGTGATCAGGCTTTTTTTTTTCTGTTTCTATCCCTAGTGCTTAGCACAGTGTTTTGTTTTGGCTTATTTATTCTAGTTTTAATTTATGAAATAAAGCAAGCATTTCCATAACATGTTATAATAAAAAGGTGATTGCACATGAAATGCAAATCTACCGTGCACTACTTGCCCTTCCTTTCAAATATACAACAAAATTATATAAATTTCTTTTTTTCTTCCTTCCTCCCTCCCACCCTAGAGTTGGCTAGCATTAAACATAAATACACACATATGTGTGCATGTATATGTATATATGTAAAATTATCCTATATATAACTTTTAGCTCATGCTTAATAAATGCTTTTTGATTCATTCATCAAAATGTAGATGAACTTATTTGACTAATATCAAAAGTGGATTCACTTCCTAAAGCAGCACAGTGCCTAGCTGGCACTTACTAGGTGTTTAGCAAATATTTGTTCCCCCCCACCTCCATCCTCACTTTTAGCTTGGTAGGTCCAACCAGTCTTCCAAGGGGGAAAGAATGTCACGGAACTGAGCTAATTCCCCCGACTTTAGATCCACCAAAGTCCAGTTCACAGGGTTTAAACCAAATTGGAACAAAACCAAATCTGCAGGGACTCCTGTCCTCGACTCCTAGTCATTGTTTTCTCCCCTTATCTGCCAGGATGGATGCTCTCAAATAGGCAGGCCAGTGAAAATCCTATGGAAGGGACAACAAGCTAACTGACTCCAGTAGAATAGAACAAAGAGGCAGTTTAAAGACCATATGAAGAGATAGTTAAAATGATAAAATTTCAAGTTGATTGATCATGAAGAAATAGGGACATGTACATTGTTGGTACAGCTGACAGAATTATAGTGGAAGACCTATGAAATTATTCATAACCTTTGACCTAGTGATTTGACTCCCTACCCTTGGTATATTACTATTAGAGAAAGATTTATCTGTACAAAAATATTCATAGCAACTTTATTCATACTAGCAAAAAAAATAGAAATAATCCATGTGTCCACCTATTGAGAGATAGCTGAATAAATTGTGACTAATGAACATGATTTTAATATCAATGTATCATAAGAAATTACAAATATGAAGAATTCAAAGAAATTTGAAGCTATGCAGGATGAATAAATCAGCAGAACCAAAGACATAATGAGTGAAACAATGAAAAAGATAACAATTATGTAAAGTCTAAAATTAATGGAAACTAACCCAGTACCTTCCACATAGATGTTGAACTAAATTGAACAAAAACTCCTCCCCCAAATGTTGTCGAATCATTTTTTGTTGTGTCTGACTCTTAGTGACCCCATTTGGGGTTTTCTTGGTAAAGATACTAGAGTGGTTTTTCATTTCCTTCTCCAGCTCATCTGACAGATGAGAAAACTGAAGCAAACAAGGTTAAATGACTTGCCCAGGGTCACACAGCTAGTAAGTGTCTGAGGCCAAATTTGAGCTCAGGAAGAGGAGTCTTCATGATGCCAGGCCCAGCACTCTATCCACTGTACTACCTAGCTGCTCCTCAAAAAAAAGGTACACAAAAAAAGACCATTAGTATAAAAGATACTTAGAGGCCTTTGAATTCATTTCACCTGTTTTATTGGTGAGGAAACTAAGGCACAGGCAAGTTAAGTGACTTATCCAGAATCACACAGCTGACAAGTATCTCAGGTCTTCACAGCATCACAGTGTCATTTGATAACTGTGAACTTGAGATCAAGCATATTGACTCTGAAGAATGAGGAGGAGGAGGAGGAGGAGGATACATATATTATCTCATTGGATCCTCACAGAAACCTCCTTAGGTAGGCACCACAGCTATTATTATCCCCATTTTACAGATGAGAAAATTGAGGCTGAAAGAGATCATGTGACTTGCTCCAAGATCACACTAGTATCAGAGGCAGAGTATGAACCCAAATTTGATTCTCCATTCAACACTCTGTCCACTGTCCATATCTACAACTGAAAGGGTACTCGAAGGCCGCCCATTCCAAATCTCTCATTGTACAGGAAGGCTACTCAATAGTAAGAGCCAGCATCAGGAACTGAACACAGCTCCTTTGATTACAGACCTTTCCTTGGCACCACAGGATCTCCATAAGGCCAGACAAGGTTATGAAACCAGAAATGGAGAAAGATTAAAAACTAAAAAAGACCTCAGAGGCCTTCTGATGTACCCTCTTCGTTTTACAGACATCTTACACAAGATCACACTTTTAGAAAGCACCAGAAACAGGATCTGAACCCAGACTCAGGAAGACCTCAGACATCGTCAGACACTTCCTAGCTGTGAGCAAGTCACTTAACCTCTGTTTGCCTCAGTTTCCTTAACTGTAAAATGGGTATAAGAACAGACCATAACCCCACAAGGATCGAAATAAGATAATATTTGCAAAGCACTTAGCACAGTGGCCAGCACATAGTAGGTACTATATAAAGGTTTATTCTCTCCCCTTCCCCTGCCAATTCAGAGTCCACCATGCTATGGGACCTTAATGGCATCAGATAGGCTTATAGAACCAGAGAGAGAGAAAGCTCACCTATACACGGTGGTCTTTAGGATTCTTTTTCTGCTTAACCTTATACGTATAAGTCCATTGATATTCTTCTGTCCCCAAGGAATTAGTCCTGCCTATGTGTGTCCTGAGAGAATGAACAACCCCTGCTTAAAGCCTTATTTTGTTTTGTCTGTCTGTTGACAATGAAAGCAAGCCAGTTGGTTCCTTCTCTTTTTTTCTGATTAATCTTTTATTTATTTAGTTTTAGTTTTCAGCATTCATTTCCACAGATTTTGAGTTACAAATTTTCTCCCTGTATTTCCCCTACCCCCACCCCAAGATAGCAAGCCTACCGAATACCCCTTCCTCTAATCTGCTCTCTCTTGTATCCTCCCCCACTCACCCCCAACTTTCTAGTAGGGCAAGATGGATTTCTATACCCAGTGCCTGTATATCTTATTTCTCAGTTGCATGTAAAAAACAAATATTTTTTAACATTTGTTTTTAAAACTTTGATTTCCAGATTCTTTTCCTTCTTCCCTCCTCACTCACCCCCACTGGGAAGACAAGCAATTCAATATAGGTTGTACGTGTAGTTATGCAAAATATTTCCATAGTAGTTATATTGTGAAAGACTATTATTTCCTTCCATCCTATCCTGCCCCCCACTTAGTCTATTTTCTACTTTGACCCTGTCACTTTTCAAAATGATTGCTTCAGTAGAAACAGCGCATCCAAGCCACTCTGCCCCCAGATTTCCTCCAAACTATGTAAAAAGGGACTCTGAACAACTTCTGGAGCCCCAGCACCCACAGAACAACACAGAGAAGCTAACATCCCGCTGAAGACAGCCCAGCAACCCTGCAGGAAGGACCAGTGCAGAGGTCTGGGAGCTGGCAGCGCGCAGCTCACAGAGCATGGGGAGCCGAGCCCAGGTCCGCATGAGTGGTTTTAGCCCCAGGGCTGCTGGGCCAGCAGCTGGCTTGAGGGACCCCAGAACACCAGCAGCTGTGGCGATTCCAGAATTATTAACACAGACATGCCTAGGACAAAGTGAGAGGTTAGTGCCCTATGGACTTTGGGACCAGTATTTGGGGAATGTGTTGGCTTCCTCCCCTGGGGGCTAGAAGCTGCTGAGGAGACACGCCATTTTGTAGTTTTCAGAGGCAGCTCCAGCTCCTGGCCTGCGAACTGTAGGGAGATCCAGTGATCAGTCTTGGGGGGGCAATTGCTCTTGCTTTAACCTCCCTGGATCTGGATTTTGATCTGGGGTGGAGGTTGTGGGTGGGTTTCCAGCTTGCCAGAAACGGAAGTTGCCCCCCACACGTTCGGGACGAAAATTCCCCTATCTGGCCGCAAAGTCATACTGTGGCAACAAGCCCAAAAGTCAAGTAATTAAGTTGCAACATGCCAAGGCAAAGGAAACAAATTAAACAGAAAAATGCAACCCTAGACTCCTACTTTGGGGGCAATGAGGGTCGAAGCATGGTGTGGGAAAAGGACTGTGAGGTCAGAAGTCCTGCTCCAAAAGCCCCGGGGGAAAACATGAGCGGGTTGCAGGCCATAGAGGACCTTAAGAAGGACTTTAAAAATCAAATAAGAGAAGTGGAGGAAAGATTGGAAAGAGAAATGAGAAGGATGCAGGAAAAGTATGAAATGAGGGTCAACAGCCTGACTGAGGAAAACGACACCTTAAAAAATAGACTAACTCAAATGGTAAAGGAGGCCCAAAAGGGCAATGAGGAGAAGAATGCCTTAAAAAGTCGAATTTGCCAGATGGAAAAAGAATCTCAAAAGTTCACTGAGGAGATTCATTCCTTCAGAGTTAGACTGGAGCAAATGGAAGCTAATGACTTATGAGAAATCAAGATGCTGTTAAGCAGATCCAAACAAATGAAAGAGTAGAAGGCAATGTGAAATATATCATGGGAAAAACCACTGACCTGGAAAATAGATCCAGGAGAGACAATTTAAAAATTATTGGACTACCTGAAAGCCATGATCAAGGAAAGAACCTAGAAATCACCCTTCAAGAAATTCTAAAGGAAAACTGCCCTGATGTTTTAGATCCAGAGGGCAAAATAGAGGTTGAAAGAATCCAGAGATCACCTCCTGAAAAAGATCCCCAAAAGAAAACTCCCAGGAATGTTATAGCCAGGTTCCAGAATCCCCAGATCAAGGAGAAAATACTACAAGCAGCCAGGAAGAAATAATTTCAATATCGTGGAAACACAATCAGAATAGCCCAGGACCTGGCAGCTTCTGCACTGAGGGATCAAAGGGCATGGAATATGATATTCCAGAGGGCAAAAGAACTGGGAATGAACCCAAGGGTCACCTACCCAGCAAAACTGAGTATTTTATTTCAGGGAAAATATGGTCATTCAGTGGAATAGAGGACTTTCAAGCATTCTTGAGGAAAAAAACCAGAGTTGAATAGAAAATTTGACATCCAGACACAAGAAGCAAGAGATGCCTGAGAAGATAATCAGGGAAAAGAAATCAAAAGGAACTTATCAGAGTTGAACTATTTACATTCCTATATGGAAAAACAATAACTGTGACTGAGGAAATCTTTCTCACTATGAAAATAATGGAAGAAGGGTGTATGGTCATGTGAATACATATGTGAATGTGTGTGTATATGGTTACAGTTATATATGGATAGAGGGCATAGGTTGAATTTGTTGGGAAGGGAGGATACTCAAGGTGTGAAGTTGTGAGGTGAGAGGAAAGTGGC